>CM042842.1:54435289-55635289 GCA_023653725.1 Bungarus multicinctus | reverse complement strand
CCTTGACTAAAGAAAAAAAAAATAGCCCTGCAGGATGACCAAGGCAGCTTTTGTTCCAAACCCCAAAATCAATTTAAAATGAAATGGACAATAACCATTTTCATGCTAGTGATTTATATCATCATGTAATGTTAGCCATCTATTGCTGTGACAATATATAGCCTGTCTTTATTAGTGATATTTCACCGCAGGGATGGTTGGACAATGCTATAAAATGTTATAATTTTTTGCTACTACAGAAATGACCAGCCAGTGACTAAAGTTGTTCAACTACCAATCTATCAGCTTATCTGGGAAAGACATATTAGTTATTAGCCTACAGGTGATTGGTCCTATTTTCTAGGACCAAGTAAGGTTTCTTCTAGAGACTTGAATTATAGCTTTAAAGGGAAAGAAAATGAAATTGTCTCTTCTCCAATGGAGACACTTAACATCACCTGGATAGTCCTTGAGGATAAAATCCAGGGCAACTGCACCAGGTATGAAAGCGAAGCAAGGACACTTCTGAAAACTATCTGAGTCAGTCATTTCAGAAGTTCCTGTCAGGTTTGCGCAGTTTCTTGAAGGTTTCAGAACTGCAACAAAGAATGGATCAAATTTATTTCAGCTATTTTAAATAAATGAGTGAGGAATTAAGTAAATACATATATTTCAGATCAAAGCAAAAAAAGAGAAAAAAAGGAATGCAGAAAACCAATGCTTCTGAAAATGTCTTTCTGAAAAACAGAGGTGTGTTCTCCCTATTCTTTGAAGTTCTTCTATGAATTATTCCAGGAAACCAAATTTTCCCCACCATTCATGATGGAAGGATTGAATAGATCAGTGGGAAGATAGGTACCAAGTTTTCTACTATCTCTTGTGAATATCCCTAAAGTGCTCGAGAATCCTCCTTCATTCTCCTATCTCAATTATAACTTCCTTCTTTCCTTTCATCTTTTATCTGAGAGACTGAAAAATTTGCAACTACACATGCACACATACAACCATTCAGTGAATCCAAACATTAGTTGGGTAGTATATAACCTCTTCCTGCTATCAGAGAACATAAAAAAGAACAAAAATTCTTTGGTGAAGAGAAAGAATTGAGTTGGAAGCTGTCACAAGGTTGATTGTCAGTTGGAAGCAATTAAGCTGCCAAAATTTCATTCAAAATGGACCTTCAGTTCTTCCATTCAGCTTCCTTCACTGAGTAAAAGGTTTGCTAATGCAAGACTTATAACAAAAGTACCTTTGCATTTTTTTTAAAAATGTGATGAAAACTGCTTCCCATCTGAAACTTCTGGATGCTTCAGTTTTGCAAAGATTCAGCAGATACATGGTTCACAAAAGAGATCTAGTGAGAAAAATCTGAACCTATTATTACGCTTGCCTATCATGTCTGAAAATGAGACCCAAGCAAAATAATGCATTCAGCAGCTTTCTCTAATGGTTGCATTTCATGTGAGCATGCATGATTTTCAAATTCATATTGCTTTATGATTGCTAGTGGTTTGGTACCCCGAGAGACATAGGTAAGAGGAACAGCATGGTGGCTTAGTGATGAAGATGCTTACTTTCCACTCAGAATGTTGAGAATTCAATCCTAGGCAGATGTTTTTCTATCAGAGTGCAAAGAATATATTTCTGCTGAAAACTCCATGTGGTGTCAGGAAGGGCATCCGGCCAGTAAATGCTTAACTCCATCCAGTTGCTCCAATTCTACTCAAAATTAAGAGACTACAGGGTTGTAAAAAGGAAATGAGATAGGTGAGAGGATATATACAACAAAGAGAAACTGTCTTTGTACTTCCAAGAGCATAGTACAACAAGAATTAATGCTTCTTTTAGTGCTTTGAGACCATCCTCCCATACTTGAAGCCTGGAAGAGGAAGATAAGAATAACCACATCATGATACCAGAAAGAGAGGAAAGAGATTATATCATTAAGATATTCTTGCCCCACTTCCTTTGGATAGAAGGTGAGAAAGCATTTGTTTTGTTTTTTGGAAGCTCCACTAAATCTCTTTGAAATGTATGTTGCAGTTTTCACATGTTTTCCACGTCAATTTGGTGGGAAAGTAAAATCTGAAATTGCACAATACTTTGTAGCATCACATGATACAAGTGAGGCATAAGCTGAGTTCTGTGTAATGTGTTCATGCCAGCTGATAACCATACCATTTCTTTCTGGACTAATGGAAGCTTCCAAGTGGTCTTTAAAGAATTACGGAGAAGGTATTGTTATAGTTGAGATATGTGACAATGATGAAGGCATGAGTTACTGTGGTGAAGTCTTCCTCCTTTTGCAAGAATCTTAACTGGTTCAGAAGCCAAAGTTGGGCAAAGTTTTCCTTGCTGGGCCTCCATGTGCCTATCTATCGCTGAATCTAAGGACTCCCCAAATTTGGGACTTGCTGCTTCAAGTGCCACCACATTGAGAGACAATGCTAGAGCTGTAGGACAGCAAAAAAAATTTTTGGTCTCACTATGATTCAGCCTCAGTCTGTTTCCACTCATCCAGGTTGTCCACTCATGTCTTCCCAGCACAAAACACCCATATGGAAAGATGACTGGCTTTATTTATTTACTTATATTTATTTATTAGATGTGTGTGCCGCCCATCTTGTCTATATTAATTAATTAGATGATGTTTTCTTTCTATGGGATGGGCTTGCTGATCATTGTTTAGTTATTCAATACCACTTGTTACATTGTTCCTGAGTTTTCCAGGCCCTATGTATGCTATTTCATGATTATTTTATTTAATGTTATGTGAAACTTTTCCTCATCTTTCAATTCCATACCTGTCTGGAAGAGTCTGAACATCAGTGAAGATAAAGCTTCTGTGCCTTGTCTTCAATGAAACTTTTCCTTTGCTTTCCAACATCACCTGCTTATTATCTTGGGTTGGTTTGTGTCTGCTTCCTGAATGATATTTGTTCCCCAGGGATTGTTAGGAAGCTAGAGCAAGAGAGGTAACAAAGATTTCCTGTGTCTAATTAAAGGAAGCTGCCAGCTGCAAAACAGAAAGGTAAAAATTATGTTGTTTTACATTCTGGATGCAAACAAGTTCCAACACTTGTTTACGAGCAGTTGAAAGGAAAGGGATCAAACAGGGAAAATGATGCTGAAGGTTGGTATGTCTGTTGAGAATTTCTGCACGCAGTTTGAAATAAACACTAGAAAACAGAAACAACCAACCTGAAACACTTATTGAAAGAAAAGGCAATATGGAGCAACATTCTATTTCTTTCCTCTCTGGAAAGTGGGAAGATTACTAAGCTCTCATGTGAAGATATTATACTTGCCCCTCCCCCCACACCTATCATTTCCCCCAAAAAATAATTTTCCAGGATCTGGTATCAGAATGATTTTTGTTTCACTCTTCTTTTCTCACCACAGTTTGCTAGTGATTTAACTTTGTTTTTTACTTCTAAAATGAAAAACTGAAACCCTGACAGAACCCTTTGTCCTAGGAAAATGCGAGGAAAACCTAGTAGGCATGCTTTGAACTAAATCACATTAAATCCAGAAGTTCTTGCAACATAGTAAGCCTATTCAGTTGTTTTCAATGCTGGTCATCTTAGGGTACAGCCAATTTCGAATGTTTTTCTTCAGTCAAGAGGCATCCCCAAAGGATGATGGCATCAATTGATAGCTAATCTCTACTCTGGGTTGAGAATGAGGACAGCAAAAAGACAGCCAATTTATGCTTGTCCTGGGAATTTACTGCAGACTAAATTAAAATCCAATAATTGGGGAAATTCCCTGTTGGCAAGAAAAACCTCCATCAATCACTCTCTATGGCAGGGGTGGCAAACTCAAGGCCCATAGACTGGATCCAACCTGCAGGGTGCTTAGATCTGGCCAGCGGGGCTGCCTTGGAAACAGCGAAGGACCGGCCTGCAATGACTCTACCAGAAAAACAGAGCTTGGGAGGGCTATGTGCTGATCTCCTGAGCTCCATTTTCACCTGTGATGGCCTCCTTCAACCCTCTGCCAGCAAAAATGGAGCCCGGGAGGGCTGTGTGTCTCTCTCCAGAGCTCTGTTTTCACTGACAGAGCACTCAGGCCACCACAAGCATCACTGACATGAGTGACATTGAGCTGGCCACACCCATCTTCCCCCCTTGACATCAAACACAACCCTTATGTGGCCCTCAATGAAATTGAGTTTGACACACTATGGGCTGAAAGTGGGACTGGGGACGTGGTCCTTTTGACAAATAGGTTGACTTGTGTGGTTAGTCAAAACCTGGTCCATGGAATTGGCAGCACTTCCCAATAAAGCAGGAAAGGTTTCTTCTCAAACTTTCTTGGGAAATTGCCCACCCCAATGATATATATATTCAGTGGGAGTTGGTTGGAGAGAGGTGGCATCAAAATCAAATGAATAGATGGATGAATACAATATTTTCTGTCTCTCTCTTTGCCTGTCTTTTTTTCTTGTTCTATTATTCAATTAATTTTCTGTAGTTCATTATAGAACAGTCTCACTTTTTCTGCATCAATTGTTTGTTTATCTTACCTATACTATCATTATCTTTCTGTCTTCTCTTTCTCACTCACTCTTCTATCTTACACTCTAAAGTTGCTTTATCACTCTCTGTCATTCATGTCCTCTCATGCTTTCCCTGTTGCTGTTCTTTACAAAATCAGAGACAATTTTATCTTCACCTGAATACTCATTTCTGTTCTAACCACATGAATAGCCCTCTTAAAACCACCTGTGGGGAAAAATGAAGCTTATAAATCTTTTATATTTGCATCTCCCAAAATATGAGCATATGCTATATAAAACATAGCAAGGCAGATCACAAATAAAGTTTCTAGAAGTTGTTGGTTTTTCCTGCTAATTTTAAACATTGTAAAGAGGTCATTTCATTTCTTTTAAAATAAATCTTACAAAAGAAAGCTTTTTGTATTTAATAACATCCAGTTAAGTAGCTTATAGTCTACACAGGATGCTCAGAGTATCAAAACAATGGCTGTTTGTTTGACTTTAGTGTCTCAAAGCATTTTGTTTGCCAAATCTAATATTGACAAAAGTAATATTGCCACCTGATTAAAAAATAATCTACTGTAGACTAATGACAATCCAAATTACTTGGATATTTGCTTTCAGGTTTTCAGCTTAGGTTTTTTTTTAAAGTTATTTTACTTTATCATGAGCTGAGGAGCCTAATCCACTTAAACTCTTGTATAAATTGGTTCAGGAGTTCAAGAGCTGATTATTTAATAGAGCACTTTTCAAAAGTACAAAAATATTCTTTTTACTTCTCTCCTGAATCAGAAATGAAAAAAAATGACATAATTTGATTCTTTTAAGAATAACAAAAGTTGGAAAATTGGCATTGTATTTTACCTTTCCAACTTTAAACTTTTTTTTTTTTTTTGGCTTTTCTGTGTTCTCTCTCATTTCTACTCCCACTTGGAATTCTTTTAGATTCTTAAAGTCTTCTATGTTACAATCTCAGATCTAGTGAAAAGTGAGGGCAAAACATTTCTGAATCCAAACACTGTGTTATAAAGGAACATGTGTTTTTTGGCATTCACAGGCATATGATGAAGCTATACAAATTTCAGGCGGGTGCTCCTTTCATCAGTTGATCACCAGCCATGAATCACAAGTAGTTGGCTGATGTTTTCTTAAAAACAATAACTTGAGACAGTCTCAGTTGGGTGACTTGTCTCCGGATGAGATTTGAAACCGGTGTTTGCAAGAAATACTGTTGAAGGAAAACATCTTATTGTTTGACTTTTGGAACTCAGCCCTGAGATTTTGGAGGGAACTGGGGGCATCCAAATGTCTCTGTCAGCATAAGTAGTATTAATTAAATTTACATGCTGCCCACCTCATACTCCAAAAATCTTAACTATTTTGAAAGGACTTGCTCTTGTCTTATCTCTAACCTACAGCAGAGGCAGCATATCATTTATTTGTTTGTTTGTTTATTTATTTATTTATTTATTTTGTCAAGCGATTATTAGATAACAGGTATAAGTATCAACATGGTTATCAATACATGAAATGGATATGAATAAGAAAAAGAAAGAAACAATAGGACAGGGACAGTAGGCACATTGATGTGCTTATGCATGCCCCCTACAGACCTCTTAGGAAAGGGGTAAGGTCAGTAGTAGACAGTCTAAGGTTAAAGTTTTTGGCATTTGGGGAAGAAACCACAGAGTCAGGTAGAGTATTCCAGACATTGACCACCCTGTTGCTGAAGTCATTTTTCCTGCAATCAAGTTTGGTGGTTTACCTTGAGTTTGTAACTATTGTGTGCTCTTGAATTATTGTGGTTGAAGCTGAAGTATTCATTGACAGGTAGGACATTGCAATATATAATTTTATGTACTATACTCAGATCGGACCGAAGGCAGCATAGTTCTAGGTTGTCTAGGTCTAAAATTTCAAGTCTGGTGGCATAAGGTATTCTGCAACAAGTAGAGGAGTGGACTTTCTCAACTGTATTAATATCAGATATGTAATGCAGGTTCCAGACTGATGAGCTGTATTCAAGTATTGGTCTAGCAAATGTTTTCTATGTTCTAGTTAGTAATGTGATATTACCAGAGAAAAAGTTATGCAGGATTAGGTTAACAATTCTTAATGCCTTTTTGGCTATGTAGTTACAGTGGGCTCTAGC
This sequence comes from Bungarus multicinctus, assembly GCA_023653725.1. NCBI lineage: Eukaryota > Metazoa > Chordata > Lepidosauria > Squamata > Elapidae > Bungarus > Bungarus multicinctus. The sequence goes on along the minus strand of CM042842.1, from coordinate 55,628,657 downwards.
ACTTAGATCATTTGAGACGAGTACTCCTTAACAAAGTTTGGGTCATCAACAAGATCTTGACTATTCAGCTTGTATTTTATTTTCTGATTTTTTTTTGCCAATATGTAAGACAGAGTATTTATTTGTTGAGATTTGAAGTTGCCATTTGTTTGACCATTCTGACACATAGTCGAGGTTTTTTTGAAGGGTAGCAATATTATTGGTGGTGTTGAATAGCTTTACATCATCAGCGAAAAGAACGCAGTTTCTCTTAATATGATCACAGAGGTCATTTATGTAGAGTATGAAGAGGGTTGGTCCTAGTGAAGAGAGTTGGTCCTATTCTCAGCTGATTCAGATTAAAGTAGCATTTCCCCTCTCCTTTTAGCACTAGCATTAGCACTTAAGACTTATATACTGCTTCATAGTGCTTTACAGCCTCTTCTGAATAGTTTACAAATGTCAGCATATTGCCCCCAACAATGTGGGCCCTCATTTTACTGACTTTGGAAAGATTGAAGACTGAGTCAAGCTTGAGCCAGTCAGGATCAAAGGAATTGAATTCCTGGCATTGAGCAGAGTTAGCCTATAATATTGCTTTCTAATCACGGTGCCACCATTTAACATATGGTTTCCATGAACTTGATCTGCTGTGGTTTACTGATGATATATTTGATAGCCCAGCAAGAGTGGGATCTGTGCAGCACCTATTGGGCAAATAAGGTGACATACTCCCTCCTATCTGATCATAGACAGACCATAACTATGTTTGCTTGAGCTGTAGGAGGTTGCAGTACCTATCTGCTTATGTCAGGGCTATCAAAGTCCTGGCCTGTGGTTGGATGCCTCACACACTGGCCATGTCCATGCCCAGTTTAGCAAAGGGGGAAAAAGTCCCAATACATCATGTGACGCTGCCGTGATAACATGAGTTTGTCACCCCTGGCCTATATACGCCTGACTAGCAGTTTCAAAATCATTTGAAAGCCTTAGCATCTGTTGCTAAATTAGGTCAAGTGACAGGCTAGATATTGCAAAGTACCACTGTACTTAATGCTTAACTACTAGGCTTAAAAGTTTGTGAATTTGCAATGTTTCTCCATAAATATGGCCTAAAATGTGCCCTGTTCTCCATCCAAGTCCTAAAATTAGATTTAAAAAAAAAAAACAGTTACACAAATGAGTCAAAAGCATTATTCTTGCTCACTTGCTTGAGGAAATTGACTCACTGTATTTACAACATATCACTTTGGCAACCTGAAAAGCAGGTTGAACCCTTCATCCCAGGGATCTACTCAAGCTTATTCAATCCCACCCAGTCACACATTAAAGAGAGTTGGTGGTTGTTTCTCTGATCAGCAGATGACACTCACTTATCATTTTCCTTAGTCCTGAATTAAGATGGCCAAAAAAAACCCCCTCCCTATCATTCACTGGTCTTGTTCCTGAGGAAGAATGTACTTTGGTAGCTAGGGTGGAACAATTTATTCAGTTACTTTTTTTTTGATGATAATGATGATGATAGGACTGAAAGAAAGCACATTAAAATGATTGAAGAAGAATTGTTAGTGAAAGTAGAAGTATCTTGAATGAGGACATCCACAGGGAGAATATATAAAGTCAAGATCGAAGTCTGCCCCTTCTTTTTTTAACATCTGTCCCATGTATGCATGTAAAAAGAGAGATAGGCTTTGATCTTGAGGTCACAGCTACCATCTTGAGTTTTAAGAACCACTCATCCATCCCAAAGATGCTTCCAGCCCTTGAGTTGTAGATGCTGTGAAGAATCATGTACCTGAGTCAGTGGTTGGACTTTTTGTTTTTTAACCTGGACTACATGTATACAGTAAGGGTTTGATATGGAATAATAACATAAGCAGAACAGATACAGTATCACAACACACATATTAAGGTTCTTGCTCCTTCTGTTCCAGAAGAACTAATCACAGCTGGCTAAATTTTCCTCATGAATATGCATGGGTTAGAATGATTTTATAATCCTTGATTTACAACCATTTGGAGTTACAATAGAATAGAATAGAATAGAATAGAATAGAATAGAATAGAATAGAATAGAATAGAATAGAATAGAATACTTTATTGGCCAAGTGTGATTGGACACACAAGGAATTTGTCTTGGTGTAAATACTCTTAGTATACATAAAAAAGGAACATTTGTTAAGAATCAAGAATCATAACGTACAACACTTAATGATAGTCATAGGGTACAATCAACATCAAATCATATTAGGAAACAGAGGATACAAGCAACAAAGTTATAGTTACAAGTGGGAGGGGAAGGGTGATAAGGAGTGACGAGAAGATTAACAGTAATAGTAGTGTACACTTTGTAAATAGTTGAACAGTGTTGAGGGAATTATTTGTTTAGCAGAGTAATGGCTTTCGGGGAAAAAACTGTTCTTGTGTCTAGTTGTTTTGGTGTGCAGTGCTCTATAGCATCGTTTTGAGGGAAGGAGTTGAAACAGTTTATGTCCAGGATGTGAGGGGTCTGTAAATATTTTCACAGCCCTCTTTTTGGCTCGTGCAGTATACAGGTCCTCGATTGAAGGCAGGTGGGTGGTAATTGTTTTTTCTGCAGTCCTAATTATTCTCTGAAGTCTGTGTCTGTCCTGTTGGGTTGCAGAACCAAACCAGACAGTTATAGAGGTGCAGATGATAGACTCAATAATTCCTCTATAGAACTGTATCAGCAGCTCCTTGGGCAGTTTGAGCTTTCTGAATTGGCACAGAAAGAACATTCTTTGTTGTGCTTTTTTGATGACGTTTTTGATGTTAGGTGTCCATTTTAGGTCATGTGATATAGTAGAACCTAGAAATTTGAAGCTCTCTACTGTTGATACTGTGTTGTCTAGTATTGTAAGAGGTGGTAGTATGGGAGGGTTTCTTCTAAAGTCTACCACCATTTCTACGGTTTTGAGTGTGTTCGGTTCCAGATTGTTCCTGTTACACCACGAGGCACGTTGTATAACCTCCTGTCTGTATGCAAATTCATCATTATCTCGAATGAGACCAATGACTGTTGTGTCATCAGCAAACTTCAGTATTTTAACAGATGGATCATTTGAGATGCTGTCATTGGTATATAGGGAGAAGAGAAGTGGAGATAGCACACAGCCTTGGGGGGCCCCTGTGCAGATTGTACAGATATCGGATGTGATTTTGCCTAGATTCACCTGCTGCTTCCTGTCTGTTAGGAAGCTTATGATCCACTTACAAGTGTGTTCAGGTACTTCTAGTTGGTTTACTAGAAGAGTGTCTGGAATGATGGTATTGGTTTACTTAGAAGAGTGTCTGGAATGATGGCATTGAATGCTGAACTGAAGTCTACAAAGAGGACCCTTGCATAGATATTTGGAGATTCGAGGTGTTGTAAGATGTAGTGCAGAGCCATGTTAACAGCATCATCTGTCGATCTATTTGCTCGGTATGCAAACTCCATGGGATCTAACAGCGGATCCGTGATGGTTTTCAGGTGGGACAGCACAAGCCTTTCAAAGATTATCATAACTACAGATGTTAGAGCAACTGGTCTGTAGTCATTCAGTTCCTTGATGGAAGGCTTCTTTGGCACTGGGATGATGGTAGAACATTTGAAGCAGGAAGGAACATAGCACATCTCTAGTGATCTATTGAAGATTCGGGTGAAGATGGGGGCCAATTGCTCAGCACAGACTTTTAAGCAAGAAGGAGTTATCTTGTCTGGCCCTGGTGCTTTTCCTGGCTTTTGTCTGTGTAATAGATCTTGCACTTCTTTTTCTGTGATCATCAGAGGCATCAATGGCAATGAAATAAGTGACTTATGACTGCTTTTCATGCTTATGACTATTGCAATATTCCCACAGTTGCATGAACAAAATTTGGACACTTGGCAACTGGTTTATATTTATGACGACTGTAGAATCCCAGGATCATATGATCACCTTTTGCCACCTTCTGACAAGCAAAGTCAATGGGGAAACCAGGTTCATTTAACAACTGTGTTACTAATTTAATGAATGCTGTGATTCATTTAACAACTGTGGCGAGAAAGATCGTAAAATCAGGCAAAACTCACTTAACAACTGTCTAGCTGAGAATAGAAACATTGGACTCAATTGGGGTCATACATCAAGAACTACCTGTTTGGGGTAGGAGTGGAAGTTTGGGAAAAAGCCTGGATACTTTGCATAATGAAAATCTCTAGCAGAAAGGTAATGATTCCTTCACTAACTAGCAGGAAGAAAGGTAAAATATGGCTTCTTTAATTAATATTTTAATTTGCTAAGAAAAGCACTATGCAGTGATTAAGCCGGTCTTTTCTACATTGAGAATAACAAAGCCAGACACTCTCCAGAGAAGCTCTATTGCCAGGAATCTAATGTCATTGATTAAGTCTAAGTTTCAGATTGGTTATATTGCCCTTTAAAAATAAAATAAAGCAAAACCAAGTCCGATTTTGCTTTGGGATGAAAGAGTTAGGTGTTTCCCTCTTCCACAAAAAGATGTGAAAGTGCTGAAGCAAAATTAAATGTAATTACAATAATCAATCCTTTGTGTGTGTGTGTGTGTGGAGGGGGGCGGGGTCCAGCCTCTTTCTCCTCCACAATAGCTGCTGCTTCATCCTTTGAAAATTGTGTGGTTTCTCTATATCCTTTGTAGCATGTTTAGTTAGTAACAAGTTTGAGCTAGCATGGTCAGAGGTGGTATTCAGCAGGTTCTGACCAGTTCTGGAGAACCTGTAGCGGATATTTTGAGTAGTTCTGAGAACCAGCAAATCCCACTTCTGATTGGAGATTTTACAGTATCCTTCCCCTGCCACTCCCACCAAGCCATGCCCACAGAACTGGTAGTAAAAAAAAAAAAAGAATCCCACCACTGAGCATGATCCTGTGTCTGTAAAACTATCACCTGTTAACAATGTTATCAGAGGCCCGATACAACTTAGAAAGTGAGCTCTACCTGTTTGGATATCACCATGGTCAGAGAGCTGGGAACAGCATTTCATTAAATTTATTCACTCATTTGGCCTGCTCTCACTCTGTACATACTGTACAGAGACTGTACACTGTAGTAGCAAGACTATCTAACAGTAAATGACTTATTCAGGCTGCATTTTTTTTTTTTTGTTTAAGAATCAATTCTTGGATTCATCAGAGAATGAATTTAAGGAAATCCACAAGGTAATTTATGCCACAGGATGCAGTAGCTATCAAGCTGTAATGCACATTGTAATGCGCCTAATTAAGGACAAAAATATGTTACTGTACTGTATTGATCTTGGTCTTACAATCAACTTGTAATAACTGACAACCTATTAGTTTTATGATTTTGCTTATGTAATGTAGTGGATGCTTATGAGCAGCATGGTGGCCTAGATGTGAAGATGCTTGCCTCCACTCGGAAGGTTGAGAGTTCAATCCTAGACAGCAGCAGATTTTTCTCTATCAGAGTGCAAAGAGAAAGTATCTGCTGTGAACTCTGCATAGGCATTAGGAAGGACATCTGGCCAGTAAATGCTGATCATTTTTTTTTTTAAAAATGCAGTGGGTGCTTGTCTAAACAAGAATGTGGCAGGTTGGAATCTCTGGTTCCTCCATTCACAACTCTTTCGTTGTCACCTTAACATTCCAGTCGAAGTATCTGTTTTGTTGCTGCCATCTAACTTTTTACCAATAATCCTAGCTGTCCTTTCAGGAGGAAGAAAGTGAAAAAGTGCCTAGAGCTATCAGCTTCCTTGCCTTTTCTGCTGCTAAAAGAACATGTAGTTGGCTAAATTCCCATACAGAATGAGATTGCTAATTCCAGATGATACCATTATTTATTATGTAAATGAAGGTTAAAGAGCTAATTGAGAGTTGAAGACAAGACAACGGGAAATATCATGAATCCTGTAAGCTTTAACTCACAATTGACTTAAAGTAAGAATATCCCTAAATATACACACATACCATATTTGTTGAGCAAAATAAGACTCAGAATACAAAAACACAGCTCAGATGCAGCTATAAAATGACCCAATAAAAGAATCCTCGTTCACACCTGACCCTACTATTCCCTATGATTATTTTCTTCTGATTGTTCAATACTTTTCCAAATTTGGAGAAGATTTCCTTTCTGTGTGAAGATCATCTGGGAAGAGATCACATCTTCTCCTAGGATAGATGACAAAATAACCAAAGCAAAATAGAGAAGGGCTTCCTTAGAAGTCAACTAAGGGAGGAATTTTGTTCCTTCTGACTAATTCTTCAGAATTTGCTTTTCCCAGGCTCTGATTGTCTTCTAAATGGATTGACAGATTTGGTTTTAATTCATCCTTTCAGGTCTGAATGTTTCCTCCTCTTCACTTAGACTACAAAAGATCCAGATTGCAAATGAAAGCCTTTAATTCATATGGCAACCAGGCAAAGAAGATAGTCAAGTCTGTGCCCACTTTTCTGCCAAAACAATGATCCGAATGCTAGCCAACTCACCTGGCTTGCTTTGACATGACTATTAATCATACTTTGGAATTATTCATCAGACAAATGTAGCATCTTTTTAGTTTGAGAAATATGCATAGTGATGAACATTTGGGGAGGACAAGCTAAAGGTTTGCTCACTATTTCTAGGCATGTGGTTTGCCCTAATAAAAATGTTGCTGCTTGATGGCTAATGGAATTATAATGCAATCTTGTACATGCCTATTCTGAGTATGCCTCACTGAGTTCATTAGGATTTTCTTTCAGAGCAGTGATATGGGAGTGCAGTCTCAGTAAAACAGAGTTCATCAGAAAAAGAAACACCTTTATAAGTTTCCTTTAGGGATGAATGGATTCATGATTACCCTTCTAGTATTCATGATTTGAAAAGTTCATTAGTGCCCAGAGAAACAAGCTGGAAGGTGACAAGTTGAAACACTAGAAAGAAGAAGGCGATTCTGAGCTTCTACCTCTTTTTCAAGTGGAACTCAAATTTCACTTCAGGAATATCCCCACCCCAGAGGTGGCATTCAGCAGGTTCTGACCAGTTCTGGAGAACCGGTAGTGGAAATTTTGAGTAGTTCAGAGAACCGGCAAATACCACCACTGACTGACCCCACTCCATATATTCTCTGCTTCTGAGTCCCAGCTGATTGGCTGGATTTTCTTTTGTTGCCCTGGACAGGAGAACGAAGCTGGAAAGCAGTTTAGTGGGGTGGGGAGGGAATGGAATTTTGCAGTAACCTTCCCCTGGAATTGGGTGGGAATTGAGATTTTACAGTATGCTTCCCCAGCCAACCCCACCAAGCCATGCCCACCAAGTCACACCATGCCCACCAAGCTATACCCACAGAACTGGTAGTAAAAAATTTTTGAATCCCACCACTCCCCCCCCCGCCCACCCCCCAAAAAAACAGTAGAGAATCCTTAGCCCAAAGTATGGAAACTTAAGAAAATGTCACTGTACGTATTGTTTTCCTCTCTATTCTTTTATTTCTTCTAGTATCTCCTTTGCACATGCAAACAATACAGCTTTTGTAATTCTCTACTTCTCTTCAAAAAAGTAGTCAAACTTTAGCCTAAAGCATGAAAATCTAAGCAATTGGCACTTTACATATTGTTTTCCTCTCTATTCTTTATATTTCTTCCAGAATCTCCTCTGTTCATGCAAATTGTACAGCTTCTAAAATTCTCTATCCAACACAGAGCAGAGGCACCAGTTTCATTCTCCTTCTAGCTTGACCTTCAGGACTAAGGAGGAAAAGATAAAGCAGAAAGCAGGTAAAAAGTGAATTGTTTAAAAAACTGATAAGAAACCCTTTGCCATTATTCAGCAGAATGTTTCTGCTGAGTGTAACAAATGTCTAGAAATTGTAAGAGGACTGTAATAGACCTAATGCTAATTCACTGGGAGAGCGAACAATGGCGATACAAACAGCTATTTCCACAGTGGAAATACAATGGAATGATGATTAGCCATGCTGGTCACTAGCGTGCTAGTGTCAGAAAATGTATTACTTTGATAACAAAGTGAGGAAGAAAGGAAATTAGCAAACTCACTGAAACAGATCATATTTAAAACTATTTTTTCCTGCCACAAGGATAATAAATTCATAAATTAGTGCAGGTTGAAAAGGAGAACTTCCCTGCCCTCCAGTCACAGTGAGCCCAGCCTCACTTATCATGGTTTTATATGGAGCGCAAAATGTTTCAGCAGAATATATGAACATCACAGTTGATTAAAAGACAACCCTGGAAAGGAGAGAGGTTGTGTAGCTGTGTGGTTAAAACACACTTATGGCCATTCAAAGTTTCCACATTCAACTCCTGGTATCACCAACTAGGAATGGAACTGCAGAAAATGCTGGCAATCAAAGTAGACTATCTTAAGCTGGTTTGACATAAAGTAAAAGCAACATCTTACATTTCGGTAAGAAATGTCTAGTTTGGTACAGGCTGTCTGTATAAACTGCCTGGTTTGGTACAGCAACCAAACAAGACAAGTTCAGACTTCTACTGATGGTTAGGACTGCAGAAAAAGCAATTGCATTCAGCCTGCCTTCCATTGAGGACCTGCATACTACTTTTGTCAGAAAGCAGGCTGACAAAATATCTACAGATCCCTCACATCCTGGACATAAACTGTTTCAATTTCTTCCCTCAGGATGCTGCTATAGAACATTGTATTTCAAAACAACAAAACACAAAGACAGTATTTTTCCCTCATGCCATCACTCTGCTGAACACTTAATTACCACAGTACTATCTTATGTCTAAAGATATTTACCCATATAGTAGGGTTGCATTATTATTATTCTTGGCCAATAAATCTATTCCTATTCCGATTCCTATTCCATTCCATTGCATTCCATTCCATTCCATTCCATCCCACTCCACCCCACCCCAGCCCACCTCACCCCACTCCATCCCATCCCTATCCCTATCCCTATCCCTATCCCTATCCCTATCCCTATCCCTATCCCTATCCCTATCCCTATCCCTATCCCTATCCCTATCCCTATCCCTATCCCTATCCCTATCGCATCCCATGCCATGCCATGCCATGCCATGCCATGCCATGCCATTCTATTCTATTCTATTCTATTCTATTCTATTCTATTCTATTCTATTCTATTCTATTCTATTCTTTCTCTGTTCCCATCTGAAATTATTATTGTATCCTAAGACAGTGTGCTATACTGACTAAGACACTAGACTTAGGGAGTCCCATATTCAAGGTCAGTCTTGGCCATAGAAACTCATTGGGTGATTTATTTATTTTTTTAGCCTAATCTGCCTACAAAAGACTACTTTGGTAGAGATAAACTCAAAGGATATAAATTACTCTGAATTCCTGGAGAAAGAACTGGTTGTAAATCTAAAAAATATTTAAGATCTAGCTCAAGTGATCATTTTTGAATGGATTGCTTGAATTCCGTACTACCCAGTGACTTGATGCTTCTTAGATAAATATCTGCTTTGATTCCTTCGATCAATATTGCCCATCAGTAATAGCCAAAAACCTCAGGAAGAAGGTGACCTATTGTCACCTCTCCCATTGATTGACAGTCTTATGGATATTGCTTTGTGGGGAACATTTCAAACAGCAACATAAGATGGTTTAGTTGCTACAGTAAATATACTGGAGAGCTATGTGCATCAGGTATAATTTTTCACCTATTCATTACTCTCCAAAATAGGGCTGATCTTCTTGTTCAGTCTGACTGCTGGTATTCTTTCCCAATACTTTTGCTGGAGATGATTTGAAATACTGCAAAAATAAGGCAAAATCCAGTCACCTCACTTATCAGCGAGCAGATGATCTGTATACACTTTTTATTTTTAATTGAAAAGTAAAGCTTGCATTTGAGTTGGTGGTGGTGTTTTAATTTATTTGTCACTAAACCCCATGTGTTTGATCAGTTGAACTTTTCAAGTCAGAAGTGAAGGTCGCTGAATTTGATTAATCTTCCCCTGGGTGTCTGAACATTGAATTTCAGTTCTGCTTCACACAATGAATTGTGAATGGTTTGTTTCTTTGTTTGGTTGGATCTCTCTCTTTAATGATGAATTTTTTAAAAAGAGAGCGAGATCTGAGCATGGCCGTGAATTCTCACTGGAACAGGTCATGATGGAATGTATCCTACACTTCCAAATTTACCACCATACCTTTTCATTTATTTAAATGTCAGATGGTCAGATGAATAGAATTGGGTAGTTTTTCTTATTGGTCTTATTATTTGGCAAGCAGCTGTTCCTGTGTGGCTTTAACATTCTTACAAAAAGAGCAAGTAAGTTATTACTACTGATGTATACCTGTGCCTTTTTATCTTCTGGAAAAAAAAGATGATCAAAAGCTTCACAGATTGGAATACTTTTATTTGAGGATATAATATTTATTGCCACAGCTACAGTACCATGAAACACTTGTTTCTCTTCCCATACTAAGTCAGTTGCAGAGAACCTGCAATGACTCATCCTAAGATGGTACAGCAGAAACCAGTCAGACTTTATTGGTCTATGCTGAATGTTTGCTTGCTTATTAATTTATTTTCTGATTCTAACTTGGCAACAGAAGATACAATTTACACAGTATTTCCAATAAGAAAAAAAAGATAAATTATAATATGACATATGGTGAGCATGATGGATGATCAGTTAGCAGAATGTATGTTTTTATATATGCATTTACTCCTTAAATTTACTCATCCACTTTAGGACAGAAAACAAATTCTTCATTTCCTCCAAGCTGATAATTAGCATGTAGCAGCCATGTCTTGGTCTTGAATTTCATGGGTTAATCTGCAAATTAGAAACTGAAAAAAAGTAGCCCTTGCTCTTCTCATCTCTGCACTATTAATGACCTGATAAGATTTCAATACAGCATTGTCAAGACCATTAGATCATTTAACACTTAGAGTGAACCAGCCTTGTGGTTTGAGATTCTCAAGGTCATCTGCCAGTTATTTAAATCCTGTAAAGCAGGGGTGTCACTCAAATTCATTGAGGGCCACATCAGGATTGTGTTCAGTAATGGGATTCAAATTTTTTTGCTACCGGTTCTGTAGGTGTGGCCTGATGGGTGTGGCTTGGTGGGCTGGGCAGGGAAGGATACTGTAAAATCTCAATTCCCTCCCCACCCTACTAACCTGCTTTCCAGCTCCATTCTCTTGTGCAGAGCAACAAAAGAAGACCCAGCTGATCAGCTGGGACTTGGGAGGCAGAGAATAGATGGGGGCAGGGCCAGTCAGAGGTGGTATTTGCCAGTTCTATGAACTACTAAAAATTTCCGCTACCGGTTCTGCAGAACTGGTCAGAACTGCTGAATACCACCTCTGATTGTGTTTGACCTCGGGAGACTGGGGTGGGCCAGGTGGTCATGGCCAGCTTGACATCACTTGTGGGATGGTCCAAGTGCTCTGCCAATGAAAATGGGCTTCCAAGCTCCATTTTTGGCTGCGATGGTCTCCTGCAACTCTCTGCCAGTGAAAATTGAGCTTGGGAGAGCCACGCTTAGCCCTCCTGAGTTCTGTTTTTGCTAGGAGAGGCACTGCAGGCCAGTCCTTCACTGTTTCCAGGATGGCCTTGCAAGCCAGATCTAAGCACCCCATGGGCTGGATTTGGCCTATGGGGGTTTGAGATTGACACCCCTGCTGTAAAGATTTGTGACTTTTTCCTGTACCTACTTCTCTGCACTTTTATCTGAAAGACTGGTTTCAACTCTATCAACCTCAGTCCATTTCTGCTTGCCAGCTTTTGAAAACAGTTGGGTTGGCAAAAAGAAAAGCCAGATGGTAGCCCCATGCCGCTAGGATCCATTACTAGTTGGATTATGTGATGGTATTTCTTTTTAACCTTCCCAAAGGGTCGTATAGATATATTTACAGGTATCTTTACTGGTTGCCCAGGGAGCACAAAAACTCATCATACTACCTTCATGGCCTGCTTGTGGGTTGGCAGAAGCTTCTGTCTGGCAATAGAGTGAACAAACTATTGGAAAAGAGATGCCTTCATTTGGATTCACCAAAGCTACATGGTACGTGCTAGTGCTATCATGCTGCTGAGAAACTTAAACATTGCTTGAAGTCAACAGCTTTCTTCTTGAGCTGTCCTCCAGCTTCTAGCATCAGGGTTATTCAGCCTATGAGCAAAATATTTTATTTAATTATTATGATTAGTAGCTATTATTAGACATTTTCTTCCATACTTTTTTGGCCTGGAAATCCCCCAAATGGGAAACTATTGAGGATTACAAACTGTACAGTTCTATATTGTGGAGTCTTTCAGCAAATGCTGGGATTTGTTTTACAAGAACAAAAAGTGATTCTGAAAGGAAACTCCTGCAAATAATATTTGATTGTGAGTTTTTGCATGTGTATTAGACTCACACTTTATTATGATGAGAATGTACCCTTTATTTCATGACTTCATAAATCTGTGTGTGGACAGTTAATTACATGCTGTGTTTGTTCAGAGTGAAAGGATGTCATTTTCCAAGGCTTTTGTAAAATTCTCCTCATGCATGAGATATCCATTATCCAGTTTCATATCTTATCTTGCCTACAGATGTGTTAATTCAGATTTCAGTTCACTTTTAGAAAAATTTCCCTTAATGGGCCTCTGGAAAGAGTGGTGCGGTCAACTATATTGACAAATATCTTATATCTCCACTTTTCTTTTTCAATAGGTTTTCATGCGTAGTCCAACAAGTTCATATTTGTTTATAAATGCTAACATATTATGTATGAATAAATGAATGCACCCAAGAAGAATGTTGACCGTTAATGTTTTAAATACTTTTATTTTATACTTTGTTTACCATTTTGCTATTGGAGGTGAAATATAGCAGGCATTGAACATACTTCAGTAATGTCCTAAACTGTTAAAAAAAATTGTGTCATAATTTAAAGATCTTTGTAGACCCTTAGGAATCTACAAAGAACCATGGAGATCATTTAATTTTGCTTCCTGTTTGGTGAAGGACTTGCAATGAAATGTGCCATTTGAGATGGCTATCCAACTGTTAAGGCACTCCATGCTGTGCTTAATGAGCTGCATGATTGCTTAATGACTGCAATGAAGACAGCCAAGATTGTGGTTGTTAAGCAAGATGATCACATGGGCCTCTTGCTTAATGACTATAAGAACTTGCAACCATAATGCCTGGCTGAATTGTGGTTGTAAGCCAAGAACTACCTATACAGATCTATATATGTGCATCCATTAAATATGCTTAATTAATGATTGACTGATTACTTAACAGTATTTAGTATTAGAGCCATGGTGGCACAGTGGTTAGAATGCAGTTTTGCAGGCAAACTCTGCCCATAGCCAGGAGTTTGATCCTGACTAGTTCAAAGTTAATTCAACCTTCCATCCTTCTGAGGTCAGTAAAATGAGAAAACAGATTGTTGGGGAAAATATGCTGACTCTGTAAACCACTTAGAGGGAGCTTTAAGGCACTATGAAGTGGTATAAGTCTAATAGTCTATAAATAGTCTAAGTGCTATTGCTATTTCGTCCATATTTTTTATTATTTTGTCATTTAGGATAGCATAGGTTCCTTGCATTCATATACCAATCTTAAATTTTTTTCTGTTCATCTGAGTTATATCCCCAGCAGCAGAGAAAACCTATGGCCAGTTTCTCTAGAATAATTTGTTAAGCATTTTCAACAAATAGTATCATTGTGGAAGGGAGTGACAATCTACAGATTAATATGAAATATTGTCTTGGATTAATGAGTGGGGTGAGGTGAGGAAAGACAATGAGCTTTCATATTCAATTACCTGTATTGTTAAACCTGACCATTTTAAATTTTTGATAAACTGTTTGCTGAAACTATGAAAGATATCCTCATTCTGAATTACCGATATATCACTTTCTTTTTCTGATTCTTTTATATTTCTTCCAGGATTCACAGTTACTTTCTCTCTGCCTTTTACCTGATCCTTTGACCCCTTCTTGGAGTTCCTCCACAATTACTAATCATCAAGCTAATGTCTTCCTGATGCATCTGATTATTCTAGCAATTCTGATGTCTCCTTAGAGGGACACTTGATGCATTGTCCCCTAAGTCTTCCCTAGCACTTTTCATTTTCTAGGTAACTTCTCTTTGACATCTGCTCCAACCAGCCTCCAAAGGGATCCTGCATAGTAGAGTTGTAAATAGCTGGTTTTTATGAAGAAGACAAAGTGTCTCTGTAGCTTCATAAATAACACCCCATGTGTCCAGCCATTATCCTCTCTGGTCAGCATCTACAAACCAAAACAGAGATCTGTTTAGCTCATCAGCTTTTCTTTAGTTGACTGACAAAAGTACGGATTTGCTATCTATTTTTCAACCTGAAAGTCCTGCAGCTGGAAGCTATCTATTTGTATTGTCTGAAATCAATATTTCAGATTCCTTAAGTATTGTTTGAAAACAGAACAAGAAAGTTTCTTTACCTGTTGTTTTGTTTACTCAAAACTGAAGATCTCTGCTTACTGGCAACAGTGGACAGAGAAAGGTTGCACTAAACTTGTCTAGAATAGCAATTCTGTCTTTCCCATTACACAAATGAAATGAATTCCTCTTGTGGCAGATGCTGGGGGTCAGATAATGCCAATCCAACTATCCTTCACCACCTGAACTAGTTTGTGGCCTAAATGGAGGAACTTTTCTTGATTTTACCCATAACCCTACCTGAATACTCTGGATAAAACCCATATATCTAAATTGATTACTGCTTCCCCTAGATAGCCGTAATCATACAAACAGCTTGAATATTTGCAGGGGAAAATCTCCATTGTAAGGTTATATACATATCAGTTTCTGAGCACTCAAGGAACCTAATTTATGGCCATTGCCTGGGTAATGATGTGGAAGATCCTCAAGGGTTCCCCCCGGAGATACGGGCTATGACGGATATTCTGACCTTCCGGCGCGCAGTGAAAACCCTATTTTTAAACAGGCTGGCCTGGCCCAGTAACTGTATTTTAGTTTTTAACTTAATTTTAATCGGGGTTTTATTAGTTTTTAATTTTTAACTCTATTTTTGGGTTAGACAGCCGGATCAATTTGATTTAATTTATTTTAATTGTATTTATTGAGTATTTATTATATGTTTTTAGTAGGCTGTACACCGCCCCGAGTCCCTTTTTGGGAGAGGGAGCGGTATAAAAGTTTAATTAATAAATAAATAAATAAATAAGGGTAACCACCATCACTCATCGGTGGTACAGAGCAGAAAAGCTTGTGTAGTGACTATTCTTGCTTTTTAAAATAAAAGAAATAGTGTCAAAGTCAGTTTCAAATTTCATTGCTGTCGGCTTTGCTATATGGAATACAAGAGAGGCCATTTTTATCAATGATTTCTGAAAGTTGCCTTTATCCAAATATTTGCATATGCTTTGTTAGATCTGAATTGATTTTATCTTGTATTGTGTTTCCCTTTTAGGACTTCTGATCTTAACTGTAACAGTCCTCTCCTTCCCCTCCCCTCCTGATCTTCTCTCTTGTTGTTTTCAAAAGAAATGGTCCAAAAAAGAATGTTTTGTACAAAATTTACCAAAATTTGTGTCATATAGGGAATTAGCTAGAATTAGCAATATTTTGGCATATGTGAAGTCAAAAATCTTTGTTTCACTACTTTTTTTGCAGTATATTTTACAGAAATTCTCATGAGAGTAAAGGTCAGTTCCTTCCCTATAGCATTTTAGAAGATTCACATTACTCGTGTTGCAGTCTATATATTATGAAATTAAGTAGATATCCTCGGGGTTAATTCCTTATTGTAAATGTAATGAAAAGAAACACTTTCCTGCACTCAGTATAAAATCTATAGCTCTTAGAATCCACTAGACTTCAAGAATTCTAGTATAGCAGAGTATTTTTGAAAGCCATAAAAAGAACTTTTTTTTTTATGTGCCTCATCAGTGATTTATTATTAAAGACAAAAATTCATTTGGAAGAAGAATTATCTATTGACTTTCAAGTCATTTATACATTCTGCAGATGACCGGGTGCTTATAAAGAGTTTTCCTCTCTGAGACTCTAGAGCTCACATAACTGAAAATACATATCCCAAACTGGGTATAATACACAAAGGGGTCAGAACTATTTGTGCTGACAACCCAGATACAATGCAGGGAACAAAAGTTATAGTTGCAAATTTCTTGAAGTCGAGACAATTATAAAATAAGCCATAACTTCATTTCTTGTATTCTCCAAGATTGCCAAGCCCATCCATTTCCCATAGGGTGGACTAATTGTAACAACAGTCAAAAACATGAGATAAATATGAACCACGCCTTTAACCTGAAGGAAAAAATACATTAACATCTTTCAAAGAAATAAATGAAAAGTGACCGCCTGCTTCAAGAAGAGTTAAAGAAGGAAACCAGAGAGGAAATTGGTCCAATTGGAAGTCCTGTTCTTATGGCCAGAGTTAGACAGGACCAAAAATTGTTCCATTGATTGGCTCTCTAGGTTAACTTCCTGTACAGATCAAGCATCTTCTTTTGGGTTTTTGAGCTGGAACAAGCTTGGCTTGCCCTTGCTTCCTCCTTTGCTACAGAAACTGGGGTAAAGGAAATCTCTGTTGAATCAAGGGGTGGGTGGGTGGAATGTTCTTTGCAAAGAACTCCTGAAGGGGCTGGCTTTGCCCTGTAAAAAGGAGGAGGAAGCTGCCTTTGTCTTTCCTTCCAATTTTTGTGTGATGCAAAATAAGTCTCATATATCCCAGGATTGCAACCAAAGAGGACATTTTGATGCACTCTGAGTTCTTTAAGATTTGGAGGGTGGATTTCACTGCATGAAGCCAATCCCATACAACCCAGCAGCCAGGACAGTTATCTTCGTTAGCAGCAGAAAGTGTTGGAACTGAAAGGGACCAAGCCCGGAATTGCTTGGATTGGGGTGGGATTTCTGGGATGGCCGACGCGGTGCTCCGCCGCTGCTCGCTCCGACCTAGACGGCCTCAGCTGCGGCCCCCCTTGTCCCCTAGGTCCCCCCGCCGGTGGCAGAGGCGGGGGAGGATCGGGGGAGGCCGGTTGGGACATCTGGAGACCGGTCGGGGGTCTGCTGGAGCCGCGGGACCGGTGCAGAGGGCGGCGTGGTCGCGACAGCCCCGGCGGCTCCGAGTCAATTGTGGAGGCCCCGGAGGCCTTTCCCGGCGGTCGGCGGTCAGCGGAGTAAGTCGGCGGTCGGCGGAGCGGGGTGTCTGTGGACGTGCGCTTGGCGGCGGCGGCGGCAGTGGCCGCGGCGGCGGCGGCGGTGGCCGCGGCGGCGGCGGCGGCGGCCTCTGGGGTCATTGTGGCGGCGTCCTGTGTGCTGACGGCCTTAGCGGTTTTCAGGACAGAAACTGTGTCACGGCATGGCCCCAGCGGCCCCCTGAGGAGCATGGTGGTCCTGGATTCTCCAGGGCGAGGCCGATTCGGGGGGGCCGTCTGGAGGGCCTTGGACTGGCCTCGGCGGCTTTGCTACAGCAAAGAACAGCTGGAACAGCGGCTGTGAACAGCGGAGGCCTTGGAACAGCGGCCGTGACACCCCCGGAGTTCCAAAGGGCTGTGAAGAGGCCTTGGCGCCCCCAGTGAGGCACGGCGGTGTGGCAGGCTCGGCGGCCTCACTCGGGCCGGGGCGGTCTTGGGAGGCTCCAGTTGGTCCTGACGCGGGCCTGTTGCAGTTACGGCCCTGGAGTGGACCTAGGGCACCCTTGATGGCCCCGAAGACGGCGCGGAGGCTGGGGGACCCACGGAGGAGCTCGGCTGAGGAGTGGTGGTGCCGATGCCCCCGTGGGCCGCTTAGGCGGAGCCATGGTTGTTCCCCTTTCTTCCCTGGGGCCCCCACCGGTGGCAGAGGTGGTGGGCCCAGGGGGGGGGATTAGCTCTGCCTGTGACCCTTTCCCCCCCGGGGGTCCCACCGGTGGCAGAGGTGGGATGACTGGGGGGAGGCGGCATATACCCCAGCCTACCTGGATTTTATCTTCCGCGGCCAGAGGATGGCAGAGACTGCAGGCGCTCCGGGACTGTCGAGGTGGCCGGGACCACGGACTTACTCGAGGGCAGAGCTCTGGGCCCTGAGGGATGTCCCCCTCTCCCTCAGGTGGCCTCCAAGGCTCTCTAAGACCTTTCGTAATGAGGGATCCTGGGATCCGGAGCGATGGTGGGGCCGAAGAAACCGGAGGAAGTGTTGTAAATCTGGGATTAAATTTTTAATGGGATTTTTTAAGGGGTTGGAAGGATCCAGGGCGGGCGGGGGAGACAGCCCGCATGGAATTGGGGGCAGCCGGGCCGGCACGCGCGCCTGGGGGGCCTCAGGGGTTCCTATGTCGGGGTGGCAGACAGGGGGTGGGCAGCGGGGGGCCAATTTTATCAGCACGGTGACTGGGAGAGGTAGATATGCTGGGGGTAGAGGGCCATATCCGGTAAGGGGATCGCGCTCCCGATGTTTGCAAGCGGTAGCGCGCTCCGACCCTCCTTACCCATCCTGCAGCCCTGGTTGTCCGGAATCTCAGGCCCTGAATACCCGGCTGTTGTTGTGCAATGCCAGGTCCGTGGTTAATAAGGCTCCCCTGATCTATGATCTGGTTCAGGAGGAGGCCGCGGACCTGGTAGGTGTCACCGAAACCTGGTTGGGCCCAGAGGGCGGTGTCCCTCTGGTTGAGATGTTCCCACCAGGTTTCCTTGCATTTCACCAGCCTAGGGCTCAGGGAAGGGGTGGTGGGGTAGCGGTGCTTATAAAGGAAGTCCTCTGTCCTAGGGAGGCCACTGTCCCTCAGACGGCTGGCTGTGAATCTCTATTTGTGAAGTGGGGGCAAGGGGTACAGATGGGTCTTTTGATGGCGTACCTGGCTCCCTGCCACGTCTCATCGGCCCTACCCGGACTCCTAGAGGTAATAGCCGGGCTGGCGGTTGAGACCCCCAGGCTTTTGGTCATGGGGGATTTCAACCTGCCATCGCTCGGTAAAACCTCGGGGTTGGTCCGGGAGTTCTTGGCTTCCATGATGGCCATGGACCTGACCCAGTTAGTTTCTGCTCCCACTCACATAGGAGGACACATGCTGGACCTGATTTTTGTCTCTGGGCAGTGGTTGAATGACTGTAATTGGGGGGATTTAGTCATTACACCCTTGTCATGGACAGATCATTCCCTCCTTAGGCTGGATTTCTGTTCCGCTACCCCCCACCGCAGGGAGGCGGAACCACTTAGATGGTTCCGCCCCAGGTGCCTAATGGACCCGGAGCGGTTCCAGAGGGAGCTTGGGCCATTTCCTGAATCTCTGGCTCTCAGCTCGCCTGGAGACCTGGTGGCCGCCTGGGATGGGCTGGCCGCCGGGGCTCTAGAGCGAGTTGTGCCTCTGCGACCTCTGACCTGGCACAGATCCCATTTGGCTCCGTGGTATACGGAGGAGCTACGGGAGATGAAGTGCCGGAAAAGACGTCTAGAGGGCATTTGGAGGGTGAGCCGTTCTGAGTCTGACCGAACACAGGTGAGATCTCATATTAAGACTTACCTTGTGGCGATAGGGGCGGCGAAATCTTCGTATTTCTCCGCCCTTATTGCATCAGCAGAAAATCGGCCTGCCGCCCTGTTTAGAGTGACCCGCTCTCTACTTGAACCGAGAGCGCGGGATGACCTCTTGCAGGGTAGGGCGGAGGAGTTTTCCCGATTTCTGCATGATAAAATCGCTCAGATTCGGGAGGGGCTCGACTCCAATTGGATGGTCCCGGGGGAGTTGTCCAGGGCAGGTCTTGAGAGTGTTATCTGGGGGGAGTTTGATCCTGTGACCGCCGAGGGTGTGGACAGGTTGCTGGGGGGTCTGAATGCCACCACCTGTTTATTGGACCCGTGCCCTTCCTGGCTGGTTTCGGCCGCCAGGGAGACGACACGAGGCTGGCTCCAGGGGATTGTCAACGCTTCCTTGAGAGAGGGGGTGCTCCCTACCGCCTTGAAGGCGGCGGTGGTGCGCCCCCTCCTCAAGAAGCCTTCCCTGGACCCAGCTATTTTAAACAACTATCGTCCAGTCTCCAACCTTCCCTTCGTGGCGAAGGTTGTTGAGAGTGTGGTGGCACGTCAGCTCCCCCGGTACCTGGAGGAAGCTACTTACCTCGATCCGTTCCAATCGGGCTTCAGGCCTGGACATAGCACTGAGACGGCATTGGTCGCGTTGGTTGATGATCTCTGGAGGGCTCGTAACAGAGGGTTCTCCTCTGTCCTGGTCCTATTAGATCTCTCAGCGGCTTTTGATACTATCGACCATAGTATCTTATTGCGACGGTTGGGGGGGTTGGGGATTGGTGGAACCGTCCTTCGATGGTTCTCCTCCTTCCTCTCTGACCGTTCGCAATTCGTGTTGGCGGGGGGGGAGAGGTCCACCTCTAGGCCCCTGGTTTGTGGGGTGCCTCAGGGGTCGGTCCTCTCTCCCCTCTTGTTCAACATTTACATGAAGCCGCTGGGTGAGATCATCCGTGGTCTTGGAGTGAGGTGTCATCTGTATGCAGATGACACCCAGCTGTACATCTCCACTCCAGACCACCCCAACGATGCTGTGGGGGCTATGTCTAGGTGCCTGGAGGCCGTGCGGGACTGGATGGGCGGGAACAGGCTTCGGCTCAACCCATCCAAGACCGAGTGGCTGTGGTTTCCGGCGCCCCGATATAGCCAGCTGACACCTTCGCTGGCTATTGGGGGGGAAGTTCTGCCCCCCACAGAGAGGGCTCGCAACCTGGGTGTCCTCCTGGATGTACGGCTGTCACTTGAACATCACATCGCGGCCGTCTCCAGGGGGGCGTTTCATCAGATCCGTCGGATCTACCGGTTGCGGCCCTTCCTGGATCGGGACGCCTTGCGCACGGTCACTCAGGCCCTTGTCACCTCTCGCCTGGACTATTGTAATGCCCTCTACATGGGGCTCCCTGCAGGGAGCATCCGGAGACTCCAGCTGGTGCAAAATGCAGCCGCGCGGGTGATCATGGGGGCGTCACGTAGCGCCCATGTGACGCCTCTCCTGCGCGAGCTGCATTGGTTGCCGGTGGCTCTCCGGGTTCGCTTTAAGGTTCTAGTTTTGACCTTTAGGGCGACCCATGGCATGGGACCAGGTTACCTTCAGGACCGCATTCTGCCAGCGTTCTCCAACAGGCCGGTTCGTTCCCACAGGGAGGGTCTGCTCCGGGTGCCGTCGGCCGCTATGTGTCGTCTGGCGGCACCAAGGAGTAGGGCCTTCTCTGTGGGTGCCCCCGCCCTCTGGAATGTTCTGCCACCGGAGCTTCGTACCGGCACGGACCTGAGGGCCTTCAGGCGCGCGTTGAAGACCTGGCTCTTTGAGCAGGCCGGCCTGGGCTGAGAAAATGATTTTAAATTTGGTCTCCATTTTTAATTCTAAATTGGGTTTTAAGGGGGGGGGGTTTAGTCTTATTATGCAGCCGATTTAAATTTAATATTTTTTTAACTTTTGTATTCTCTGTGGGGTTTTTAGATGAGCTGTTCACCGCCCTGAGTCCCTCGGGAGAAGGGCGGTATATAAATGGAATTAATAAATAAATAAATAAATAATAAATAATTGTGCTAAGTGATGCAGTCATGGAATGTCTTACTTTACCACTTCATTGCTTAACAATCAAAATCCCCACCCCAATTCTGGTTGTAAGCTGAGGACTACTTGTACGGGAGCTTTATCCTGTTTTCTACATGTTAATATGTGACATGTCTGTCTTGTTTCATCTTCTGCTCTTCTTTCAGTTCTTGCTCTGTTAGCAAAAGATAACCATGGTAAATCATGTGACTGGGTATTGGAGAAAAGGAAATACGGCTACTATACTTTCTGCCACATGATTCCATGTGTCCCCAAGGGCTGTTTTTAGGGGAAATGTATGAGGAGAAGAAGATGAGAATAAAATCTCAGAAAAATAATCAGCCAAATATTTTGGGTGCAGCTGCCTCTGTGGACTCCAAAAGTTGGATCATCCCTATAGCCAAGCCAAAATTATCATGAAGAGCAACTCCCAATGATGGGAAGAAGTATGTCCATAGTAGTCTAAACTGACCAAAAGGAATCAGACAAATCTCAATTTCTGATCACATTTTCAACTATATCATGGGAGAAGATGCACATATTTTTAAGGAGAAGAAATAGAAGTACCACTTTACATATTAGAAGACCTAATAAGTGAACTTTCAGCCTGTACAAGTTGACCACTAGCAGTACAAGTTGCCTATTAGAGGGTAAGTTGCCCTTTGCTGGAGAGTCTTCTTATAGAGCTAGAATTCAGGTGTGTCAAACTGGTAGCCCATGGGAAGATGCGTCATACACAGACCATGCCCATCCAAGCTCTATTAGTGGGGAAAACATTATGAAATGTCACATGATAGCAACGTGACATGGTGAGTTTGATACTCGTGAGCTGGATTGTCTCCATCAAAGCAGTCATAATGGATTCTGCACTTAGTAAAGGTAAAATCATTTATTCAGTGAAAATCATTTATTCAGTGAAAATCATTTATTCAGTGATTTTCACCACTATCATTTTATGATTAAGTTTCTTGGCTGGAGATGAGACAAAGACAATATAAGAAGGTCATGTTTATAAGGTGCTCCATGCCTGATTTAATATCTTTGAAGGATTGTGTGAATTTTTTTATGAAGAAACATAAAGAACATGCTGATGAGTTTCTTTGGGCGATACTTTTCTACTCAAGTATGCTGTAAATCCTGAAGCATAAATACTTGTTTAAAAGCAGCAGAGAAATATAAAAAACAGTTTTCCATTTTTGAACTAATTTTTAGTTGATGTTAAAAAAAATATTTTTTTTAAAGTATAGAATCCATTTAAAACTATTTGGTATAAGAATCTTTAGTTATTGTAGTTTTTAATAGAAGAAGGTGAGAAAACAAAACAACCATTCTTTATTTTCTGGATCTTTGTGCCTTTGACAGCATTTTATGTCTTTTTGATTTCAATCAATCTGTCTATAATAGGCAGTTTCCTCTAACTGCAGAACAAGAGAAACACATTTCTGTGAAACTGGTGAAGGACAGAGAGAATGTAAGAATGAAGCCAATAAGACCACAATCCTCAATATTTATCCCACAGCCATCCCAGAGGTAATCACAGCTGCTATTCTCAAGCAAGTGGCTTGAAAGTTACAACACAAGGCCGTGACCTGCCATTTTAGGATTAGCCCTGCATGAGTCCGATGGACCTTTCTGTGGCTCAAATGGTAATATCTGGAAGGAAGCCAAAGAAGGTTTACAGTTTAAAGAAGTCAGTTGAAGTCCTAAGTTCAACAATTTAGTGGTCAAAGCCTATAGCTTAACTGATTCAGACCCTGTTAATTAAAAATAGGCTGTTCTAAATGTCACAACAAGATGCCACAAAAATGGTTGCAGAGGTACTATGAGTATCTTGTTGGCCTTGTGCCAACGCCGGATTGTTAGGACCGAATTGCTGAAAAAGTTGAGGAAAAATTTCTGCCAAATCTACTTACACTGATCTAACAGTCTTGAAAAGAAGAGAAATGCATCAGGTCAGTCAAGCTGAAATTCAAAACAGGCTTCTAAATCAGGAGTTTTCAGACTGTTTTGTGGGAGACAAAAATGGCTACCAATTGGCCTATAATAAATTGAAAAAAAAATATTTATGGGTAACCAAGGATTCAGTACTATTTTTTATCTGCAAAACTTTGCAATTTGTCAATAGATAGATCATATTTGCATTAATTGAAAGATCAGAAATCTGTGTGTGATTTTCCAGTTATCCAGTTATAGTTTCCCATGTCCTTCACTCTTGGTAGTGCTGATTGGGCCACTTAAAATTTAGTTCAGCAACAATTGGAAGTGCATGATATTCTATTTCCAATATAAATACTAATTTATAGGTTTCCAAAGGCTTCCAAAACCCTTGTATGTTAGTATATGCATAAAATCAAACAGAGGGATCTGGATCAATATGATTTTTTTAAAAAATATGAAATATTTCATTTCATATTTAAATGAATTTAATAAATTTCATTTCATTTTGGAATAGAAATCCCTTATATGCTTACCTGAGTTTGATGTTATATAACTTTAATGGGTGCATTTTAAAAGTATTGATATTTCTGTTTAATTTCACTGGCAGCTTTTGCTCACAGTACAAACTAAGAATGAAAAAGGTTACATAAAAGATTGTAGGTGCTGCTGCATGAAACATAGAAATATTTCTCTTGAGAATTTTGATTCCTCTTATCTTAAAAAAGTATTGTCAAGAGATAATCACAAACACTCTTAATGCTTAATCAATTTTAATGAAACAAAATATATTTCATCTTTGCTTTAATTTTTGCTTAGCTACCTCTTAGGAAAGGAGACAAAGGATTATTTACAAATATGAAAAAAATAATGTTCTTTTTAAATTACAAATACCATCTAATTAACCCAAGTCAAGAGAATAAGTGAGACCATTCAAATAATTGAACACTTAAAAACAATCACCTTAGTTTATGAAAGAAATCATGAACAAAAATCATTTTATTCTTTATTTTATTTCTCCTTTTCTCTTTGTATTTCTTCTGTGTAAAATTGTCTAGCCCAACTGCAGTATGAGAGTTGAATGAAATGTAATACCTCAAATGGTATACATCACCAACAGATGACAATACTGATATAGTAGAAAAGTTGACATACTTGATGGAAAGTTACTGTAAGAAAATAAACTGCATTGCAACTATATATGATATGTAAGCCTTCAGTGAGTACCTGCCAGTTGCATTTTAAGCAATGTGCCTTAGCTGAATTTTTGAATGCTGAAAGATTTCACCATTTTTCATGGAATGCAGCTTGTTTATGGTGATGACCGTGTTGACATAAATACTGTGCATTATTGGGTAAAAAATAAATAAAGGTGATGAACCAGAGCTAATAATCTGAGCAGAGAATCAGATTGGTGTAACGGTTTAAGGCGTAAGAAACAAAGAGACTGTAACTTCTACTCCTAGCTTAGGCACAAAACCAGCTAAAACCTCTTTCTCTCAATCTTAAGTAAGTAGTCAACGGCAAACCATTTCTGAATTTTTACCAAGAGGGACTAAGCCAGTCAGTCACCAGGGGAATCAAGACTGTCTTGAAGGAAAAAAGGAGGAGGAGGAGGAGAAATCAGGTCTAGTTAATTTTTAGTTGGTTGACGATTGGTGACTACAAAGATCTTAGATATGACTGCAAAGTTGCCTTAATACCCTGGAAAAAGGTACTATCAAACCAATTGTGTAACCCTGAAAAGAAATTATGTTCATAAAAGTACAGGGAGTCAGTTTTCATGCAAACTAATTTCATATGCATAGCCATTGATTACCACTGTTATTTGTTTCCAAATCATACATAGAGACTAAATGTATGGATAAAATTTGTTTATTAAACAAAATAACAATTGCCTCTGAATAATAATAGATAATAATTGTATGTAATTAACAAAATGGTTCTTTTAATGAGCAGCATATGGTTGGAGAAGTTCAAAACAAAGGGTGATGTTGGAGTGTTTGCGCATATTTTCAGTGTGAGGTTCAAGAGCTAATAACTACAAGCAGGCATTTGTTTGATAATGGGGGACAGAAGGCCCCAAATAAAACATTCCCCTTCAATTAAACCATCATTGACTCCCACCTCCAGCTAAATACAGTTTTGCCATTTACATACAGTTTACTTGTAACTATTAGTTTGTTATTTTAAATATGAAGCCCCTGGTTTTAAAGATATTTCAGAATTATTGCTGGGATTCTTAAACTCTTTACATCAAATAATTCTTTGCATTTTCCTTGCAACTCAGTGGTTGAGAATGCAAAATGTTTAAAAATAATTTGCTTTTGGAATTAACATCATAATCTTAATATTCAGTAATTGTTCAGCACTTGTTTAAGTGACAATTTGGTGGTTTTGTCTACTGGAGACTCTCTAGCCAAAAATAAATAAATAAATAAAAAAATCCAATCCAAACAAAACAAAAAGAAAATCCTAGGAAAAAAGTGTACTTTTTTATAAAAAAAGAAAAGAAACTGAAATACCTTTTATAACCCTCTCACCAAGATCACAAACATCAAACATAATAACTTAATTTAAAAAACTATTGGTAAAATGAAGATGATGCCGGATAAAATTTTCCTTCATTTATTATGGTTTAGGGTTGATTGGTCAGACTTTAACTACATATGTACAACAAGGAGAAACACTTGGGAACATAACTTAACAACAAAATTGAGAAGACCAGAAACACAATTTCTGACTTCGGTTCAAACTTCTCAATAAATATAACTGGAAGAACTTCTCCTAGTGGTAATACCACTGCCTGAGATCACGGCAAGCTACTGTTTATATGGATTAGTTTGGCTTTATCCAACAGGATGACTTCAGACATTCCAGGAAATATTGTTCTATTGAAGCTTTCATGCTGCTTTGAAACTAGGAACCATTGGGAGACAATAAACTGGATAAAGCTGGAATAGTTAATCCTTGGTTAGCAAAATAGTTGTCTGGTTCAATGAAAGGCAGTATTTTGTGTTCAGATTTAAATATTCATTGGCTTTTTTATGCCAGTCCTCAAAATCATATATAGGAAGGAAAAAAGCAAGCATCATAAATAGTAGAATTTGTAACTTTGATCAAAATGGATATATTTGAACCAAGTACACTAAGGAATAACTTTCATTGAACTGATTGATGATTTTCCTTCCAAAACTTTGAAAGTTTACGAGCATTGGAACTTAGCAATTTAAAATTGCCAATAAAAAAGAATTTAACATTTACATTTAAAATTATATTCCCTATGTTTGCTTCTGTCTCATCATGCTATAGTGGCTATTTCAGATATCCTCTTAATTCTTGTCCTTCAAGTCTGATATTTTTAAATATATTATGGCTAAGCACTGCTTTGCAAATGCCACAGAAATGTTTTTGGGGAAAATCATAAAATGTTATTGTCAAATGAAAAGTGCCCTTGCGTTGCTATAGGAACGATCCTTGTAGAATTAGTAAACTGCCCTCAGAGTTGTATCAATGAGTCATGATAGTTAAGGTTTCAAATTATAATAGGTTTAGAGAAAGTGTTCCTGTGGTTTGGGGCTCAGTTCTGAAGTCCTAACAAATACATTCATTGCCATTTAATTTCTGTTATGCATCCAAACACTTTTTGATTCCATAAACCTCTTTCAGATTCATTGTATAAATTATCTCTTCGGACGTCTAATGAATATGAGAATCGTTTGGCACCATTTTGTCCCTGAATAAATTTCATTTCTTCCATCACCATTTTAAAATTTGAAATATACAAATACTATAAATCATAGGGCTTGAAAGCAGAATTCAAAAACTCTCCAATTCTTTCCTTCCTTCCTTCCTTCCTTCCTTCCTTCCTTCCTTCCTTCCTTCCTTCCTTCCTTCCTTCCTTCCTTCCTTCCTTCCTTCCTTCACTGAAAATGTATTTTACCCTTGAACAATATCTTTGTTCTTGCATTCTGTCTTTTCAATGACAACCAATAAAGTTTAGTTGTTTAGAAAAAAAGGAGGATAATCTTTTATGATGAAATTTCATATGAAAAGAGAAAAGGAAACACCTCAAGAACTTAACAAAATATACGGCTTGGGAAACTGTTAATCCTGCCATTGAAAACACACATTGATAAATTATATGGCTAATTATTTTGGTGTGCGGGCTGGTCAATTTATATTTAACCAAAAACCAACAGAGTACTAGATGCATCTTTCAAAACAATTCAAATAAAGTATCTAATCTAATCTTACAAAGCTTCTCCTTCAGAAATATTGAATTGCAAACTAGAGCATACAAAACTTTTGCTAGATCAATACTTGAATACAGCTCATCAATCTGAAATCTGCACTGTATATGAGACATTAATACAATTGAGCGAGTCCAGAAGTATTTCACAAGAAGAGTACTACACTCCTCTGCTCACAACAGAATACCCTATATCATCAGGCTTGAGATTTTGGGCTTGGACAACCTTGAACTATGCCATCTACTGTTGGAGTTAAGCGTAGCACACAAAATTATCGTAAGCATAATTTAAGCGTAGCACACAAAATTATCTGCTACAATGTCCTACCAGTCAATGATTACTTCAGCTTCAACCACAACAATATAAGAGCACACAACAGATACAAACTCAATGTAAACTGCTTCAAACTTGATTGGAGAAAGTATGACTTCAGCAACAGAGTGGTCAATGCCTGGAATGCACTACCTGACTCTGTTGTTACATCCCCTAACCCCCACTCCTTTAATCTCAAACTATCCACTATTGACCTCACCCCATTCCTAAGAGGACTGTAAGGGCGTGCATAAGTGCACCATCGTGCCTACCGTTCCTGTCCTATTATCCCCATTTATTCGTACCTATTTCCTGTATTCTTACTGGTGTTTATACTTATACCTATTATCTTGTAAGCAATTGACAAATCAAATAAATAAATCAATATCTGAAGAAAAACAGACCAAAAGGAAATATCCATGTCAGAGAAACCAAGAATTTGGCACAAGACTTCTGACTTTTATTTGACATATGTACAAGGAATCCTGATTTTTTCCTTTTAAAATGGTCTAAATTGAAATTGGCTTTGGTACTCATTGTTTCTACTAAATTACCTTGTTAGAAAGCTGTACTTTTAACCGCAGATCTCTGAAATGATTGCAGGTATTCGAAGTGACACCATTATGATATTGAAACCTTCACTTTAATCCTTGTCAGTTTTAATCAGATGTTCTGTTGGAAGTCAAACAGGTATCAATAGGTTAAAACAGATTGAGAAAAGGTGGCAAGTAAAGACATTTATGAACCTTTAGCAGATTAAATTAATATGATTTCCACTGTCCCACAATTAGTAGTTAAGTTAGAGTTAAAGGAAACTATGATATTCAGAGCAGGCCTTAGGAAATGAGTACTAAATATCACAGGACAGTATCACTGACTAAATTCTTATCTTATGTAGATTGATTATGGTGAAAGACAGGATTTCCAATTGGTTCGGTTAACTTTAATAAATTAATACTTTTGTCACTTTTATAAATGTGAATGTTGATAGGCCAATACAATTATTTATGAATATGACACAAATTTAAGAAGGAAGACACAAAGCCATATAAACCAGGGGTGTCCAATTTCAGTTACTTAAAGACTTGTGGACTTCAATTCCCAGAATTCTCCAACCAGCCAGTCTTAGAATAGCTAAGGATGGATACTGCTGACATACACAGATGTCAGATAATTCAAGCAAAACAGTTTGTTCAATTCATTTTTATCTTGTTTAGTTTTCATTCTTACTCCTGCCTCCCCTTTCGCATAACAATTCTATGGACAGTGGTATCGACAAGCTGGGGGTCAAAATCATCAAGATGACAAAAGGAAGATCTTAATGCAAGCCTATTACATGTCATGGCATCACATGCACACATTCAAAACAGGAGCAGTTTTAATTGCAGTGCTGCTTCCAACCACAGAAAACTACAATGATCTAATACTGAAATTCTATTGCCAATTCTTGAAATTCTAGACCTAGAAAACCTTGAATTACGCCGTCTTCGGTCTGATCTAAGTATGGTATATAAAAATCATACATTGCAATGACTTACCTGTCAATGAATACTTCAGCTTCAACCATAAAAACACAAGAGCACACAATAAATACAAACTCAAGGTTAACCGCACCAAACTTGATTGCAGGAAATACGACTTCAGCAACAGTCAATGTCTGGAATACTCTACCTGACTCTGTGGTTTCTTCCCCAAACCCCAAAAACTTTAACCTTAAACTGTCTACTATTGACCTTACCCCTTTCCTAAGTGGTCTGTAGGGGGTGTGCATAAGCACACCAACGTACCTACCATCCCTGTCCTATTGTTTCTTTTATTTTTCATATATGTACCCATTTCAGTTATTCATAATTATGTATATACTTATACCTATTATCTTGTAAGCGATTGACAAACCAAATAAATAAATAAAAAATAATAAATAAATAAATAAATAAAATATTTATCATTCTACTAGGTCCAGCTTCCACCCTCTGAATGTGGTCAATAGTTCATGGTCAGATAACAAATAACAGATAATCAGAGTTGATAGAGACCTTTTAGGTCATTTAGTCCAACCCTCCACCCAAGCGGGAGACCCTACACCATTTCTGACAGATGGCAGTCCAATCTCTTCTTGAAAGTCTCAAGTGGTCACTGAATAAGCTCGGTTTTCAATGAATCCGCCTACTATTTTAAATCATGTTTTTCCCTCTCAGAGATATTTCTGTAAAACTTCAGGGTTGCCTCAGGCTTTGTTGCCTTGGTTGGTGCTACATAATCAATGACACTCGCAGCCTGAATGTTTGAGAAAATGATAATAGACAAACTTTTTTTTTTCAAATTAAATGAGGAACACCAAGCCACTAATTTAGTAAGATGTCTCCATCACGCGTTGAAATGAGTTTCAAATTTGTGTAACTGTTAATGAGAAAACTAGAGTTCTGTGACTGATTTCACAAAGGATTATTAGGACCCTCATAAAACTACAGTTGCCAGAATTGTTTAAAGGAAGCAATGATTTCAGTCTAGTTTTCCTACCAGTTAAAAGAGTCACTATTGAATGTCTCTTCAAATCCAGAGTGGGAAACAACCTAATTATACAGTCTAAGGCAAATTGCAGGAGACTACAATTCAAAAATTAATTCTGGGAAAAATAGCTTGGATAGGATATATAATTCCCAAGCCATGTGTTTTTAGTTTTAGTTGAAACCCAGAGGCTTTAGTCAACAGTAATGGATATTAAAAGTTGATTCATCTCTGACAATGCTATCTGAGGCGCTTATAAATTGTTGTTCAAAACTGGTTCTTCAATCATGTATTTGAGCATATAGCTCCTAATATAGCCATTATACAAATAATAAATGTCAGTGTGGTATGGTGGTTTAAGTGTTAAGCCAGGACCAGGGAAATACAGATTCTAATTTACTTTTAGCCACTGAAGTCCATTGGGTGTTTTGAGGCCAGTCATTTTTCCTTTGCCCAACCTACACCAAGGTGTTCTTGTTATGAGGGAAATTTAGGAAGTCAAAATACTATAACAATTCCTGAATGAAAGATAGGAGGGAGATAATAGATAGAAAGTATTTTTATTTCTTTATAAAATGTTTAGGCCACTTCACTCCACAACCACTCTGAATGGCTTCACAAGATTAAAAAACAAAATGAAAGAACATAGTAATTCCATGGGAACAAATAAAAAATAAATACAAATAAAATAAAAGCAAGCAAAGCAAATAACAAAACACCCATTAACATCACCCCACCTAAAAGGCTCATCTAGTCCAAGGATTATGAAAAGCAAAGTTTTTAAGGCTTACTAGAAGGTGGGCAGTATGAATCTCTGAAGGATTATTATTCATGTTCCAGAGCACAGGTCCTTCAACAAAGAAGATTCATTTCTTGGCTCCTGCTCAATAATATTGCTTGACCAATAGAACCCAAAGCAAGTAGACTTTGTATGATTGAACAGAATGGGCTACAAGAACCAAAGAGAGCCACACTACATGAGCCATAAACAACAATCCCTGGGTCAATTAATACTCACACAATGTATGGAAGCTGTGACACTGAGTGGCAAAAATTCTTTATGATCATTTATTGTTAGTTGCAAAAATGTACATTTTCAAATAGGACCAGCCAAATGTGCTTGTCCATCAAATTGTTTCCACAAGCATCGGTTTCTATAATACTGGTATGTGTGTGGGCAATTCAAACTATTACACTGTGGTTTCATCTATGAAATTGACATTTATGCATAAATCTAAAAGAAATGAGAGTTACATTTCAAACTCTGAGGGTGTATGAAAAGTAAGAATAACATGCATTTTCTTTTAGCCATCTGCTTGAGCTCTTGATCCTTGATGTCCTTTTGTCCAACAGGGTAGTCTATTAATTTTTCCAAAGGTGAGGTTTGAAAGGTTTCAGATACTTTCTTGCTGCATGGGCTGAAGTTCCACAGGTGAAGCACTTTGTGATTAACACAGAAGTCTGTATGGTACTTTGGAAGTGCCTAGGTTTCCTAGGGGCCTGCAGTAGAATCATAAACTGAGGTTCACCTTCTGGGTTTTCTGTCAAGGGCAGTTATTTTTGTTGCTCTTTTTTGCTTAGATTATCCACAGGTAGCATCTAAGGATCTTGCAGTAAAAAAAGATGAAGATGGGAGTTGGGTGGGTGCGGAATAAGGGTGTAGTAAAAGAAGCCCTTGCAGATTTTTTTAAGGGGCAATGCTCATTTCCATTTCAAGACCAGCACTGTCTGAAGATATTTCCACAGTTGTGCAATGTCCTAGATCATGTTACCTTCCCACTGAAATGTTACTTATTTATCTATTCATATTTGCATGCTTTCAAACTACGATAGTAGGTTGGCAGGAGCTGGGGTAAGCACAGGAGTTCATCCTGTCATGTGCTCAGGTCTTGAACCTGGGGTACCAGCTTTCTAGACTATAAACCCAGTTCTGTAAACCATTTAGAGAGGGCTATAAAGTTCTGTGAAGCGGTATATAAGTCTAAGTGCTATTGCTATTCTTAACCACAGAGTCACCATGCTGCCCTTAACGGTATAGAGAGATTGTAAAAACCTCCTTTCTTTATTCTTTCCTCAGTGCCTCAGATCTTCCATTTGCCCATCAATTAACAAATTCTCCATATTTTGTGGAGTGCTTTTTCCCACCTCATCTTTTTGTTCCTTAGCAAGTCCTTGTGGTACTGGTGATAACAGCAGGACTTCACATCTATTGAATGATTCTCACTAACACTGAGCTCACCTTGTTTAGCTTAGGGATCTCTCAGTTTTCTATCATTCTTCTACCTGAATCTTCAAATGCAGTTCCAAGATCCTGTCAGGAGTCTGCAAAATCAAAATCATTTGCCATCCTATATTGAAAAAGAATACAATATTAAAATTCCATCAATCAATCATGAGAAGTGGTAGTGGCAACAAATGGGTTGTTTTAATTATGAACACAGTATCAATAAATATAACCCATACAAACAAAAGCTATTTTGGGATCTTGCATAATTTTTAAGTGAGAATCATTCCTAAGAGAATAAAATTTAAGAAAACTGTTCAGTAATGAAATAATAATGGAATCTCAAAACCTGTCAGAGTTTCTCCTTGCTACATCTTAAAGCAATGTTTCTCAAACTCGGCCACTTTAAGATGTGTGGATTTCAACTACATGCC
The DNA here is from genome assembly GCA_023653725.1 of Bungarus multicinctus. NCBI lineage: Eukaryota > Metazoa > Chordata > Lepidosauria > Squamata > Elapidae > Bungarus > Bungarus multicinctus. Next base: position 55,595,501 of record CM042842.1, on the reverse strand, counting down.
AGCTGGAAAGTTTTGGGAGTTAATATCCACACATCTGGACAAGGTTGAGAACTTCATTTTATATCAAAAAATAAAGTGGGGGGGAGCCTATTAAGTTCCCCAAGACAGAATATTTTTTTCTGAACATCTTCCATTAATGATTTTACAACACAGAAAATAACAGAGTTGGAAGAAATTGGATCAAAGGCTTTACAGAAGTCTATGTTGATAGCGTTTATTGTTTTGCCCTGATCGAGTTGTGTAATCCATATGTTTTTGCAGTGTAAGAGTTGCAGATTACAGGATAGTTTTTTTCTGAAACCAAATTGTTTATTAGAGAGTAGGTTGTTTGTCTCTAAGTGGAGGATAATGGATTGGTTAATAATTGATTCCCTGATTTTACAGGTGATGCAGCATAAGGAGATTGATCTATAATTTTCAACTAGGCTGGGGTCTCCCTTTTTGAAGATGGGGATGACCATGGCTTGTGACTATAGGTTAGGCAAGGAGCTGGTCCTGAAAGATTTTCCAAAGATTATGCTTAGAGGTTCTGCTATGGCAGTGGATAGCTTTTTAAAGAAGTAGGCACATATTCCATCCAGTCCAATAGATAAAGATGGTTTTAGATTGCGTAGTGCTTTTTCAACATTGTCTTCTTTAAAATCAATGTGCATTAGATCATTGTAGTTTTCTGTGGTTCGGCTAGGAAATACTGGGCATGATCCATTGCTGTTTACAAATACTTAGCCAAAGAATGTGTTAAAGATGTTGGCTTTATTGCAGTCTTCACCATTAGGTCGTATCATGAAACCTTGATTAGGGAGCTGTGTACACTGTAGAATGTTACTGCAATTTTCACTTGTAAGATTAAAACTTTACTGTTTGTGCTTATAATACAGAAGCAAAGATGTTTTAGTTGAACATGTTTGGGCATAATATCACTGGGGATGCTGTGAGTAGAAGCCCAAGCACCTGGAAAGTGTCAGGTTGCCAACTCTCTGAGTCATTCAAGATGAATCTGGCTTTCCACATTATTTGGATTCCTTTTGTATTGTCGAAGCTATACACACAGAGTTAATGTCTTGTTATACTTAAGGTTCCAGCAATTAATGTATAACAGTAATCACCAGATTGTGTTGGTGGGAACTGAGAAGTCTGAGAGCAAACTGAAGGAAGGGAAAAGCCAAGGCCATTCTACCTCTTAACACTCTTAAAAGTCAAAAAGTTTGTGTAAATCAGATGGGTTCTGCTGGCCTTTCGGGTGTCAATTAAAAAGAGAAAAATGCTTTAAGTTATAAAGGATCAGAGGTTTTTTTTTTTCAGATAAATGTCATCCTTATGTCTGCTGTAAAACAGCTTTAGAAATATTTGGAATAATTCCTTGTTAGTTACTGCTTTTTGCATGTTACAACTTGGCAGTGATTTTTCAAGTACTAATCACTTCACATATTTATAATGGTGTTGTGACAGTTAACAGTTCAAGTGTCAAAAATTAAACACAAATATTTAAGTGGACAGGCAGTGTACTGACGAGAAAAAACATCTATAATTCAAAAGTGTGTATAGTATATGTGTGTATATAATTATTATTATTAAAAATAATCCTTCTCCAGCTATATATTAATTCCTAATATTATTTCCCCACAATCAAACAGTAAAAAAGTTTTGCTTGGAATCTCTGTCGAAGGGATCCTGGTACAGCCAACTTCCAAAAACTCTATGTTATTTATTTTATTTAATCAATTTATATATTTAAATGTGATATAATAATGGTTTTAGGTATAGTCCAAGACTAGGCTGGATCTGTGTAACAATCCTGTCCCAGCCAATAAGACTAACAACCAACCAAATTGTAATCATATCTGGATTCAGCTTCTTCTTACTTGATATCCAGTATTTAATATGACTGCATTCATGTGAGTAAAAAAACCCTATAAGATGTCATACAAGGATAAACATTATGAACATTTGAATGATATCAGATGCTCAAGCTTTGCCCCAAGTCATGATTTTAACCATGCTTATTGAAAATAACAGCATTGGATTAGTCCAACATTTGAAACCAATAACAACACTTTGCAAATCACAGTGTCTGAATTTATATACAACATTCTAAGTCAAAACCAAAGAAATCACATTTAATTAAGATGAATGCTGCAGGATTGCATAGGAAGGATACCACTTTCTATTACATGCTGGCAAAATAGCATGTGGAATAACTCAAGACTAGTCATGAGAATGCCCCAAAGTCTAATTTTTGCATCACACTTCCATTGCCACACAATAATTAGCACCTCAAAGTTCACACAGAGGGAATTAATGGAAATCTGTAAATGCAAATTGCATAATCAATTAAGTACAATTAGTTGTATTGATCTCTAGGCAGAGATTGTTCACCAAGCCAGGAGTACTGAATGAGGTCCACATCAAGGCTAATTAGAAAAAGTCGAAACAAACAAAGCAAAACAAACAGAGCTAAAAATAACCAAAGCATATGTTTATAATCAGGGGAGTCCGAAGCTGTGTGTCGATTTTTTAACTCCCCCCTCCCCAAGTGAAAAGTGTAGGAAGAAAAAAAAAGTACTATTGTAGTAAAAATCCATATTCAGCTTTGCATTTTTCAGTAGGACCTGAACAAAAAAAATATATTAGTCTGTTTGGTGTTCTGTATCCAGTGACGCATACAACACCCTGCTTCATTTATTTAAACATATCTATTTATTTTTTTGTTTTAATCAAATTTACATGGCTGCTTATATCACAAGAAGTTATTCTGCTTGGCATACTACAATTAATGGTATGCCAAGCAATGCTATAGAGATAACAGTAAACAAGCTGACAAATTAAAGTTGAAATGTAAGTAAAAATGTTTTGCTAGATTCATTATGATCATCACAAGCTGGTCCCAATTTACAACTCCATTTAAATCATATAGGGAATCCACAGAATACTTATATAATACTTATGTTGTGACAGTTACAGTAACCGTTGAAGTGTTAAAATTTAAACACAAATATTTAAGTGGACAGGCAGTGTGCTGACCAGAAAAAACATCTGTAATTCAAAAGTGTGTACAGCATATGTGTGTGTATAATTATTATTATTAAAAATAATCTTTCTCCAGCTATATATTAATTCCTAATATTATTTCCCCACAATCAAACAGTAAAAAAGTTTTGCTTGGAATCTCTGTTGAAGGGATCCTGGTACAACCAACTTCCAAAAACTCTACGTTATTTATTTTATTTAATCAATTTATATATTTAAATGTGATATTAACCTTAGACTGTCTACTATTGACCTTACCCCTTTCCTAAGAGGTCTGTAGGGGGCATGCATAAGCTCATCAATGTGCCTACCGTCCCTGTCCTACTGTTTCTTTTATATTTTATTTTTCTTATATGTATCCATGTATTCATAACTATGTTTTTACTTATACCTATTATCTTGTAAGCAATTGACAAATAAAATCAAATAAATCAAATAAAAAATTATTAGAGAAAACAGAAGAGCCAAAGAAATAGGTTCCCTTATTTTTTGACATTATATCAAGGTTTAAAAACATTGCAGGATCCAGGGATATATTCTATCCTTAAACACTGTGTGCCATTGCAAATTAAACTGAAAATTAAAATAACATTTTAAAAAATGGCTAATAATTTGAATGATGGCCAATTCTTGAATTTTTTTTTTTTGAAATTTTACCTTCCATAGAACCCTTAAAGTCTTCTCTGACCATAAATGAAGATAAATATACATATCCCAAGATAATGTTGCAGGATCCAATCTGGGTCGATCACCGGGACCTGAAGTTTTGTCTTCTGAGCTTTTGGACTCGTGCTGGAACTCATCTTCAGGAAATTTCTCTTTAAGCAGAGTGTGTCTGACCATTATCAGATCATTACCAAAGGTACATATGTAGTCCAGAGGTGGTATTCAGTAGCTTCTGACCAGTTCTGGAAAACCAGTAGCAGAAATTTTGAATAGTTCAGAGAAGCGGCAAATACCACCAATTATTCTGACTGGAGATTTTACATCCCTCCCCTGCCATACCCACCAAGCCACGCCCACAGAAATGGTAGTAAAAAAATTGAATCCCATTACTGATGTAGTCAGTCTAGTGCAAGGGTGTCAAACTCCCATCATCACAGTGGTGTTACATGTTGTATTAGGACTTTGCTAAACCATGCATGGGCATGGCCAGGCATGGGAGTTTGAGAGCCCTAGTCTTGTGAGTTTCTTGTAAATAGGCATGCAACAATAACAAAAGTAACTTTGATCAACTCTGGTGACATTAAGGTTGCTTGTAACTGATCTTTGCATTCTCTTCATTTGCTAGGAAGTTCTCCATAGAGCAGAAAAGCAAGAGACCACTTACTCTTCTTCCTTCTCCTCTTCTTTTGTCCCTCCTTTTCTGTTTGGGACTTTGATCTACAGAGCCACTGATAGATCATCCATCAAAGAACATTTCTAGATGGCTAGTTGTATTATCTGTTATAGAAAAATACTAAGTCTTGGAGCATGTTAAATATTAACCACTCTGCTATGACATAACTTAATAATCCAATGAAGTCTTAGAAACATGATGTGTAATCCAGGAACAGATGTACCAGTAATTCAGGATTATACTTCAGATATATTATGAAATGGACTTTATTCCATGGCATCATACTCTTTGAATATTTTCTATTTTCAAGATCCTATAATATTCTTTATACTTAAGATAAAATGGCACATTGACTGTTTGTCACAAGGTCCCCCATCATATTGCATAATTTTGCACCTGGAACATATTTATAATAATTGTTATGGTATTAAAAATAAACTATACATATTGGTATAGCATTTTTTTAACTTCTAGCTTTTATACATTCTTTCACCACCTAGCTATACCTCATCCAACTCAGTGTTTAATATTTCAACAACTTAGTCCTAAGGGAAGATCTCAGAAAGCAGCAACTAGAACATCTTTGATCTTCAACTGCAGTCTGGATAATATATTAGATTTTTGCCCCTTGGATTTCTTCCAAAATAAATATGCTGGGGAAGAAGCAGGGACAGTAGTTTTGGGAAACTTGTTTGAGAAAAATGTTCAGCTTTGGAGTATTGTTTGATGCCTTGCCAGCTGAAAGATTTGTGGCTAGCTCATCCATAGGCATTGAACAGTCTATGGGGAAGACAGGGAGAAGCAACGAAGAACATATTTTTCCCTTGTCAAAATAGCAGAGAGTAAAATGTCTCTGACATCAGATCCATTTCATATTCTTCAGTATTTATTTTCTTTCAGGTGTTTCTCAACTAGGTCAAGAATATTTGTATTGCAAGGCAAAGAGGGCAAAAGGTAAAATCACCAATACAGTTGCTCTTAACGTTAGTGTGTCCAAGCCATGGAATTCATATTAGATTCTACACAAATAAGACTTTGTGTACAGCACTGTGCTATGTCTGAATGCCACAGTTTAAGATGGGTAGTGATTATTGGAAAGGATTCAGAGAAAAGGAATGATCAGGGGAATATTTAGTGAAGAAAGGCTGAAGGACCTGCATGTGTTTAGATCAAAGAAGGAAAAAAAATGAGGCAGAATGTGATTGCATGTTTCAAAGATTTGGAAGGGCTTTCAAAGGTTTTATTGTAGAATTAAGTGGAGCTTCATAATCAGAGTAAAGGGTGACAGTGGAATAAAAGATCTGGAGAAAATGAATGGGCTCTTCCTTTCTGAAGAAGTTCTGAAGAAAAGATGTTCAATCCTCATTTGTGAGCGCTTGTAACAATAGATTTTATTCATTGAGCAGTGATTAGGTGCTCTATAATACTTCTTCAACTGCATGATTCTATGCTATTAGACAGGGAAATGCTCTCCTAACTCTATTTTTCAAAAGAGGGCTGCACATCTTTTAAAAAACAAATAAATAAGATCTGCCTTAAAGGGCTAGTAAATATGGCTGTATGAGTTGTGGCTCTCATTGAATAAATTAAAAAAATATTTTGGAAGCTTACTTTAAAAAAATGTATTATGCTAGTTGGAGGTATCACACAAATATTTTGCATATTTCTCTCTCTCTTTTTTTTTAAAAAAAGGCAGAAAATTATATTGTCAGATTGCCTTGGTTTGCTGCCAATTTTAATATCAGGATCTTAGACAGGTGCCAAAGTCTGCAAAATTGGCTGGGATGAATGCAAATTATAGGTTGCCCATTCTTGCTACGCAGGGAAAGGCTGTATGATGAAATGATGATGGTGTTAGAATAGATTCTACCATCGGCTGTGGAATCTCATTGGGGGACTTCGGATCAGTCACTCATTCTCAGCTCTATCTACCTCTCAAGTTTTGTGAGGATAAAATGATGGCAGATCCCTATATACTGTATATTGCCTTATGGAGGAAAGATGAAAGAGAAGTCTAACAGCCAAGCTGGTATTCAAACTTGGATTTAAATAAGCTAGAATTTATTCAGGGTTTGTTTTTTGTTTTTTGTATGAGAATAGTATTGGCAGCTGCTTTCAATTCTAAGTTTTCACAACTTCAGTAACAGGTATTATAAAGAAAGGAGTCATGAATGCTTAGAATCTATCTGTTTATCTATATTTCTGTCAATCATATCCATATGTCTTGATCTATCTTCTCTCTCTCTATTATCTATGTATCATCCATCTCTATCTATCTTTGTCTAACTGTTTATCAACCATGTCTGTCTATTTATCTTTATGTCTATATCTGACTATCTGTCTGTCTGTCTGTCTGTCTGTCTGTCTGTCTGTCTATCTATCTATCTATCTATCTATCTATCTATCTATCTATCTATCTATCTATCTATCTATCCATCCATTCATCATCTCTCAATCAATCTATCTATCCTATATTATCTCTTATATCATCTATCATCTGTCTTTCTGTCAGTCATATCTATCTGTCTGTCTCTGTCTATCACCACTCTCTATCATCTATCAATCATCTATCTATTAATCCTCCATCTCTTTCTCTGTGTTTATTTATCAATCACATCTGTCTGTTGTCTGTCTATGTCTGTCTGTCTGTCTGTCTATCTATCTATCATCTATCCTCATCTGTAAATCATCTCTTATCATCTTTGTATGTACAGTTTATCCAACATCCTTGACTTGTTAAACTGACCTGGCTATCTATTTCCTGTGAATCCAGCCAGTGTGTTCCAATGAATGCTCTGAGGGCTTTTAAAAGACTTTGCAAAACTGTTTTTATCACTTACACCACACAGACAAATTGTATCTTGTATTTACATCAATTTACTTTGTTAAAATAGATCATTTAGTTTTTTAACGATGCCATCTGTTTCTTGCCTAGCGTCACTTTTTTACAGACTCACAGGGCTGCTAGACCTCTTCTGCATCACAAATCAGTATGCAGAAAGGGATTGAAATGTAAAAAAATACAATGAAATCAGGGAACTAAAGATCAGGTTCCACATACTCATCCTTATGGATTGCTAGCAACAAACAGTTCATCTGCAAAACACAATTAAATCCTTTGGAAGGTTGTTCCTTCCCATATAAAAATGAAAGAATTTCTTGGGTTGAGCTGAGCTCCAGTCCTAGTGACTATTGGCTACATTCCTTTAGAGTAGGGGCATCCAATCTTGGCAACTTTAAGACTCATGGACTTCCATTCCCAGAATTCCCCAGCCAGCATGGGATCTTTTAAGATCACGTCTTAAAGTTGCACTAAGGTGGACATTCCTGCTGTAGTGTACTTTCACAGCAACAATACTGAAGATGTCTCTAGTCTAAAAGACTCCCTCTCTTTGTCTTTCTTTGAGATTTAATTGAAACCAGGATAGCTGCAGAACCCTAGGCAGGCAAATATTCGGAAAAAGACAGGACATTCACACAAAGCCTATTATTATCTAATACTGTAACTAAATCACTTAATAATAGCCAAGGTATGACTAAGAACCTTGCACTCTATTAATTAGAATGACATAGAAACTGTCTTTGTGGTTAAAGGGAGAAAAAAGCAATTTTGTATCAAATTGAACAAGGGTTCATTAAAAATGCTGAATAAAATTTCCACACAGTACAGTGGAACCTCGGGTCACAAATGCTCCTGTTCACAACCAAATTGGGTGGCAAATAAAAAATCCACCCGATTTTTAAATTGAGTCACAATTCAAAAATCAGGTGGTGAACAAAATTGACGTAGAAAGATTCCCTTTCCATGCCAATTTCTCCTTTGGTGCAATTTTTTTGACTGTGCAATCGGTCATGCCTCCAGACACGACCAAATTGGGTTGTGACCGGAGTCCGGGAACAGATTACAGTCACGACCTGAGGCTCCACTGTACTAGATTTGTAGAATTAGATTGATCAGTTCAAGAAATCCACATAGCACAGAGTAAATTTTCTATATGTCAAAATGTAACTTAGACCTCAAAGAATCTATATCTACAACCAGTTAATATTACCCACACTATGAGAAGGAAAATGTGAGCAAGTTTTTATTATAGATTTCTTTCATATGGTGGTAAGAACTAGAATTAGCCATAAGATGTGCTCCATGATAAAGAATTAAAATGTTTGCCCTAATATCATACTGGAAATGGTTAACAGTTCCCAAAAGATATCAGTTGATAAATTTCTTATACATTGATTTATGTAGGAATAAAAGTAGTACATTGACTTTCAAAACCCACCTTCTTTTCATATGACATTATGCCTTTCACTTCTTGGATAAGCAGTCATAAGAACCTGGTGACAATCAATCTCACTTTAAAGGAAGAATGTCTCTGTGTTTGTGTGTCTGTGTGTATTGCTAATTTGGTGAGAATAATATTTCTGATGCTTGTGATCTATCTTTTAAAATGAATGCTAAAGCTTTTCTGGCATTATTGATTGTCATTATCCAGCATTAGCTATAGTGCTTTATTAAACCAGAAATATCTACTTAAGTACATTAAGCTGAAATAAAATCGTCAGGAAAAAATTAATGCCGTAAAGTACAATCAAGTAATCATTAATGCCGTACAATCAAGTAATCATCGATATCACGTGGAAGTCAACACATACACAAGAATACTTGCAAATGCTTTTTTTTGTATAGTTATTACAAGTTAATGCACAGATGTGTGTACAAGCTGATATTTTTGATTGACAATGGAGATGGAAAATGGTTTTATATGTTATCATGTGAAATGTTTCAGATTTTATTCCCAAAGAAATATTTGTTACTATGATTTCTCCCAGAATTGCAAGGAATTAATGGGCAGCCTTACACTCTTAGAAGAAAAGATAGCTTGAAAGGGGTGTAGGCAGATGCTCCATCCTCATCCCAACTTGGTTTGAATCAACATTTCCAGATTATTTCTGAAGCTCAAAACTGCCTCTTTGTATAATGTCCCAATGAGGCGATTGATATGCCTCTACTTGCCTGTAAAAATTAGTACCTCATTTTCTATTGCCCTTGTGATGGATTAATTTATTTGGTTTATATTTGTGTCTGCTTCTTTAAATATACAACCAAAGTGCGAAAACACCACAACTATGCTAAAAAAGAAAGAGCCCTATAAAAAGATCGACAAGAGCAAACAAGCTAACAAACTTTAAAAAAATAATATTCCTGGCTGACACAACAGCATCAAAATGAATGCCCTTTGGGAAAGATCATTACAAAGTTAAGGCATTGCTAATGAAAATGTCCCCTTTGCAGAAGATGGTTGCAGAACTCTGACTTGCTGCACCTTTCTGGAGAATTTCAAAGACTCCTTTGATGAGAATTTCAAAATATAAACAGAGAAAGGTAGAGATAATTATCCTTCATGGTTTGCTAGCAGCACATAAAATCATAAGAAGTGATGAGGTAGCAAAAGAAACCTTGTAGTCCAAAAGTCTTGAGTTTCAGCAAAGATCAATTTTGAAGTAAAGCTTTGAATCAGAACAAGCAAGCAGATATTTTAGGGTAACAGAGAATAAAGGCAGTTGACAAGTTTTTATTCTGTTTAGTCATTGAGGTTTTTAGTTAAATTTATCTGTATCCAGGTTCATTTATTTTTGCATTAAAAATCCATATGAATTGTCACATGTATGTTCTCCTAGCTGCATATACCTACTTTCTGCACCTTTGGTTTTTACACATTTTTATAACCTGTTTCATTAAGTATTTTGCACAATTTGGAAAAGCACAGATTCTGATTTGAATGTAAATTTAGCTTATATAAATTGGATACGCTACTTTTATCTGGGCAAGCAGGCATGATGGCATTTTTGAATTTCAAGTTCATAGAGCTACTGCACTCATTCTGTCTTATAGGAGAGGCAGGAACTATTCAAGATAGGTGGTACCATCCTCTATATGGGAGGAATTTCTATAAAATCTCGTTTCTTTGGGAATTTATATTAAAAATTAAGTAAATTAGAATGAAAAAGGTTAATTAAATTAACCTTTTTCAAATTATAAATTATATGAAAAAGGTTCTTACATCATGAAAATAAGAATAGATGTTATTTTTTAACAGGTTTTTTTTAAATGGAAATAAATACTATTCTGATGGGTGTGGATATTAAAACTGAGATAATTTATACTGATTCATACATTCTTGTTCGTCCCACTAAAATTCTGCTCAATTTGAAGCATATGCTTATATTCTATGTGGGATTATATTTTCTTTTTCTTTGGGAGAAAAAGTATGTGTCAAGTTATTAGCATAGTCTAAAGAAATTAGTTCTGCTTAGATAACTTTTTTTTAATTTTACTTTTTTTTAACAACAGTGCATGACTATGGTCTTAGGTACTGTACACTGAATTTATAAGGTATTTTCTCAGTTCAAGAAAAATCTTGTTTCTGCCGTTTTCTATTATGTTTATGACAGATAAGAAAAATACAATAGCCAAACTGAAATAATATTTCAAGAGTGGTGTATATTCACTAAAAATGAGGTTGGGAAGATGTCTTTTATTTGTTGAACATAAGGTTTAGGTTGTTGATTTTTTTTGTCTCAGTGTCTTGATCTGTCTTTCTTTATGAATAATGTTCTTACATTCAAAGGCTCCATATTTCTTCTAGTGTGCAGTAGTATTTTATAGTTCCCTTCAACTATATTCAATACAAAAGAATGCAGTCACATAGGGATAACACTGAGCTATAAAATATCAAATGTTATGAAGACAATTGATCTCAAATATTACAACAATAGTAAGCATTTTAGTATAACATTATTGAGTTAAAGCTCTTTTTATTTTATTTTTTCTCCCATTGTAAGCCATCCAGAATCGCTATATGATGTATGAAATGGGCAGTTATGTAAATTATATTAATATGAGATAAGAAGGGTGGGCATGAAACAGAAAATATACCTTCTTTTTTAAATTCTGTTTAGAATTAAAGTGCTTCTGTAGTTCAAATTGGCTACATTCCAATAAAAGTTGACATAACTTGAGCATTCTATATTCCATGAGATCACAACTTGAAATGTTTCAAGGGTTCCATTTGGAGGAAGCAATGAAAATACAGCTCTACTCTGCCCCACTGAAATATCTATTGTCAATTTCTTAAATAAAAACTCTGGGTTGTTTAACCAGCAGGTAATCTCCTTAACATACCCTTCAATTAGAGTATCATGCATACTATCCTTATTGCAATCAGTGATTCATACATAATAATAAATAGAAGCACACACAAGCAAATAAACATATGCTAATCAAGGATGCCATATTAGATGACATGTTTTAATACCTGCCATACAAAATTTGCCCACAATATTTGGCCTCAGAAAGAAAAAAAAACTTTGTATTCCAAAGATTGTCTATCTATTGATGTTGTGGCAAGATAAGTAAAATCAGTGAATTCCTTAGATGTCTACAAAAAATGAAGTACAACATTACACAGTAATGGTTTTGATCTCTGCTGAGCCATATGGACAAGTTTGTTCAGTTAAGGGAATTTTTGAGTATATACATGGCAAGAAAGTGAATGACAAGATGTTATCCCATGTCTGAAAAGGGGGTTCAGAAAGAAATAACACCACATCTCTATGGGATCAAGGTTCTATTGATATATGGGTTCCCAATGACATGGAATCAATATTCTAAATTTTTCATCCTCTGGAGGAGTACATGTCTAGCCTTATGATAATCCAAAGTAAATAGGTGCTCAGATGAAAGACCATGAGAAACTAGTTCAGATTCTATGAGATCATTCCAACTTCTCTTTCAGTACAAGGGGATGTGTGCCCTCATCAGCCTTATATAACCAGTAAGAGCAAGGACAGCCCCACCCTCACTTTATCTTGGTATGAACTGTGACAGATAAACCATGTGACATAGCTTGTGTTGGAAAGTGTTGTGTTGCTTTAAAAGTTGAACATGTAAATATTCTACAAGTTCCCTTTTCTTTGAGTCAACATTGAGAGACCAAGATGGCTGGGTGACTTTGGGTTACTCTGGCTCAGTCCAACTGACCTATATTCCTCATGAAGGAACATTACATATAACCTGTAATGTTATATGAGATAACAAATCAATAATATTATGACATCTTTGTATGTCCTTTACATATAGTTTCTGATTCATGATTAGCAAGTTGTGAGAAACAGCCCCTAATTATCCCTCCTCTGTTTTCTCCACAATAACAGTCCCATGAGGTTCACAACTGCTATATGCCCAAAACAGAATCATGGACTGGCATGGCTATTCCATTCAATGTGGCTGATGAACAATACTCATATCATCATTTATTTGCTTTTTACAGTTCATGATATGAGGACAAAGTTATACGTTTGTTTCAGGAAAAGACAACTAGCTATTTAGAGATCATGTGCTACAATTCTCTATTTGTTTTCCATAAAATTTTTAAAGGTGCACAACATTCCATTGTTAAACAGTTTCTCTATAAGATGAGATTCAGCCTGTTTTTAATCATCCATCATTGCTTTGTCAAAACATTCTGAGGTTATGCCAAGTATGTGTAAAATCAGAGCACTGTGAAATGAAAAGCCTATGTGTGAAAGAATGCCATATTTATTTATTTAAATATTCATGGTGTGTACTTGTGTGTACTGTCTATGGGTTTCTCAGAAAAATTTAATTTTGTCACTGTTGGATACTATATGTTGGACTCAAAGTAGCCTTAAAATGATCCAGCAAGATTATTCTTATATTCTGTAGTATGCTGCTATAGTTCTACATTATTAAGCTGTATAGCTCTTTGTATAAAGAGTTATATAGAAGTGAATTTTGGATAATCACTAGAGTCAATCAGGATACTGGTGGTCATGCTTACAAATTCAGACAAAATTTAGAAAAGTTTTAGAAGAACATGGGATAGAAAAAGATTTACAACAACTAGACCAAATTTTAACAGGCAAGGAGGAAAAATTTATAATAAGAATGTATAATTATTTATTGGAAGTGGAACTAGAAAAAGAAACAGTGAAGGGACCAATGATTGCCTGGGCAAAAAACGTAAGTCATAATATTAAATTAGAGGATTGGGGGACAAAGTGAATTAATAATTGTAAATTGACATTGTCAATAGCATTTAAAGAAAATCAGTACAAAATGTTTTATAGATGACTCCTAGCCCCAGCAAGACTGGCTAAAATATATCCAAATAAAAAAAATCAGAATGTTGGTAATGTAAACAAAAGAAGGAACATTTTTCCATATGTGGTGGCAATGCCCAGAAGTTAAAAAATATTGGATGAGGATACAAAGTTGGCTATTAGAAATTACAGAATACCAATTAGAACTTAAACCGGAAATATTTTTATTAGGAATACTTAAGGGAAAATATAGCAAGTCTATCCAATACATCATTATACATATTATAACAATGGCGTGGATAGTTTTCTCACAGGGCTGGAAAAAAGAAAAGATACCATGCAAAGAAGAACTGATACGAAAAATAATGAACTGTGTGGAAATGAATAAATTCACAGCAGAATTAAAAGGCAAGGACTTATCAAACTATTATGCGGCTTGGGATAGTTGGTACAAATGGATAGAATATAGGAATAAGAATTGATATATAAGTATAAAAGGAAACATATTACAAATGACACAATACTGTTAATGTAAATAGAGATTTGTATTTTTGTTTTTAAAAATAAAATAAATATTTTTAAAAAAGGATATCATAATCAGGAAGTGCAGTGTTGGAAGTGCAGAACCCATATTCAGACATAATGTATATCTTAAGAACTGAGACCACATGGTCTATTAATATAATAAGACAATCCCTACCTTTCTGCAATGTCCTCACAATATGTAATTAGAGCTCTATCAGTTGAAAGCCTCTAAGAATATTGTTTTTTTTAATCAGAAAAGTTCATTAGGAAATCTGTTCAGGAATGTAGGATAATATTCTTGAATATGAGTGTAATGGTGTTTTCTGTTTAGGAAATGGATGTATGAGGAACCCAGGATGGAGGCTAACTTTAGGAGTTTGTCTCATCCTCTACAAATTTATCTAGAGAATTGCAATTACTTTGATGGTTGCTATAAACAAGCAACTGTAAGTATGTCCCATACCTACCTCTTGAGAAAGTTCTAAACCAGTATATATATAGTGGTATATATATTCAGGCTTGGCAGCCGTTCTTTGTTTTTTGCCAAGCCTGACACACATGATTAAAAAGAACCCAATATACAAGCCTGAGGATGGCATATGAGATTCTGTCGAAATGTCGCTATAATAAAAGCACAAATATTAAAATGTGGGAAAATACCCAAAGAAACTTAAATACCATACATATAAATACCGCAAAAACATAAGAAAACATATATATATATGTGTGTGTGTGTGTATGTGTGTGTTGTGTGTGTGTGTGTTTTTGTGTGTGTGTGTGTGTGTGTGTGTAAGGGCAGATAAAAAAATCCTAATAAATAAATTTGTCTGCAGTCTTGATTGTAGTGCAGGGCATTACCTTAGTACTATGTACAGAAGATTATTGTAATGGGGAAGGGGTTTAGGCACTATTCCCCATTTTCCTTTGTGCTTTTCTTTATAAAATGGCTCCTCTTTTTTTTTGTACATAGCATGACTTGTCAAGATTACAGCATGCAAGTCTCTCAGCTGCCTTTTCCCTTTCTTTCTGCCCACAGTTGTTTCTCATAGTTCACCATCTTCTCATCTTCTAATCTAACTTAACTCAAGAGTATTATCTCTTTCTTTTAACTCCAAGCCAACTACTTTAGAGAGTGATACACATTTGGAATACTGTATACAATTCTTGTCAAAACATTTTGGGGGGAAAACATATATATTAGAGATGGAAGAGGTAAAAAGTGAGCAACCAAAATGATCAGAGGGCTGAAACACATTCCTTCAAGAAAAGATGAGAAGGATTTGGACTCATTATCCTGGAGAAAGATGGGTATATGAGGTGAATAAAATGGTCCATGGCATTCCCCTTTTTTCAAAATACTATGACCCAGGGTCATTCAATGAAACTGGGAGAAGATTTAGAACACACCAACTAAATCACTTTTTTCAAATTCATTACTACAAGAACTTATGGTTGCCACCAACTTTGATGGCTTTCAATGGGGACCTAAAAATTTATGAAAGTCAGATCTATTGAAGTCTACTGGTCTTGAAGAGTCCATATTGGGAAACAGCCAAAAATTCAAATCAGGAAGGTGCCAGTAGAGCTATTCAGAGAATCAACAAAACCCAAATGCCTAGCTTTGGAAAGGTTTCTGTAGACGAATGAAATCAGGCCAGTTAATTTCTCCTGGCCTTAAGTTATCTGTGCATGTATGACAAATTTTGCAAAGTCAGAATCCCAGTTCTACTCTTTGAAACAACATACAGGTGAGAGCCATACAGCGGTTCTCTGGAAAAATCTGCAATGCCAAATGAGATGGCAGCTTTGTGGTGCAGGATACTATAACTCTCTTATGTGTTGAAGGCAAGAAATTACCAATGTATATGTAGATTAGTGGAAAGGGTAAAATGGAGAAAAAGAAAGAAGAGATTGTAGGGGGCGTGCATAAGCGCACCAACGTGCCTACCGTCCCTGTCCTATTGTTCCTTTTATTTTTCTTATATGTACCCATTTCATGTATTCATAACTATACATATACTTATACCTATTATCTTGTAAGCGATTGACAAATCAAATAAATTCTAAATTCTAAGGAAAGAGTTGAAAAGTAAATCTCTCTTTGTAGAGTAGGGCAGGGCAGTTTTCACAAATCTATATCTGAAAAGTATCTTTCTGAGATATCATGAAGCCCAACAGTATTACTGAATGGCACAATTTATCTCAGTGGGCATCCTTGACTTACAACCATCCATTTACTGACTGTTTGAAGTTACAACAATGCTGAAAAAAGGAATTTATAACTATTTTTCATGCTTATGACAATTGTAGCATCCCCATGGTCATGTGATCAAAAGTTGGTTGCTTGGCAACTAATATATTTACAATAGTACCAGGGTGTGTGATCACCTTTTGCGACCTTCTGATAAGCAAAGTCAATGAGGAAGCCAGATTCACTTAACAATTGTGCTACTAACTTAACAACTGGAGCAATTCACATAACAACTGTGGCAAGAAAGATCATAAAATGGGGCAAAACTTACTTAACAAATGTCTCATTTAGCAACAGAAATCTTGGACTCAATTATGGTCCTCAGTCAAGGAGTACCTGTATATCCTACAAGGCCTAATTCTGAGAAAATGCTGCCAAAAAAACCTTGGAGACTTTTGCCCCTCAGTGTAGAATATGAAGCTGTGGCTCTTCTCAATATGTGTTATCCAATAAGTGTCATGCTTTTCTTTCAGCACATTAAATAACACAGTTTAACGACACCAGGGAAGAATTATACTTGTTTGTTCAGGAAATAACTATATTTTCCCAGCAGCAACAATGCTTACTTGCTAGAAATGCAAACAGAAGCACTTGTTTGGGAAGAAATGTGGATTGCATTCAATAAGTGAACAACATTCAGAA
Organism: Bungarus multicinctus; assembly: GCA_023653725.1. Taxonomy (NCBI): domain Eukaryota; kingdom Metazoa; phylum Chordata; class Lepidosauria; order Squamata; family Elapidae; genus Bungarus; species Bungarus multicinctus. Next base: position 55,578,594 of record CM042842.1, on the reverse strand, counting down.
CATTTGGAAAGGCACTTCAGCCAAGGCTGTTTCTATTTAATCTGAGCAAGATATTTACAACTATTTTTTTTTCCTTTTATAAGATGAAATCCAATTTATCTTTCTATTAGCTGAATAAATAATCATTCAGTTCTTTATAACTAAGATCTAGGCTTGGTGAAGGCTGCAGAATTGTTCTGAACATAAGGGATCAATTTTCTGATTATTCCCTCTCATTATTCTAACTCTAGAACAACAATACATTATGTGAAACTGCTGCACAAATCATGTCAGTTTTGTTCTCATAACATTGGAATTCAAACTGTGATAAGTTACTCCAATCGGCTCATTCTCATAAACGTTAAAATATTTTCCAAGACTATTTTGAGAGGGACAATAGCTCATAACTTTTTCTTTGTGAAGACTGCAATTATTTTTATTTTTCACACAAAGAATTAATGCCTGATATAGGCAATAAGGGAAAGGATTAACTGGGGTAGCACAATAAACAAGCCCAGTGTTCTGTTGTGTTACATGTTTTTTGAGTGATTTCTGGCAGTCCACCTTTCTAGCTATTATTGTTCATTCTTTTCAGCTGCAGGTATGATCATGCCAAAATCTTTTAGCTTCCTGAAAGTTTTCTTCTGGACGGATTTCTTTGTTTGGTTCTCAAGTGTTTCAGTCCATTTTTGATTTACAAGTTTTGAGCTGATTTTATTGTTGCAAAGTAGTAAAGTGAGAGTTGGCTTCCCCACCCTCCAGTTAAATATCAATCAACTGTTCTTCAGTTTCTTTGACTAACTGAGCTGCTGAATGTGAAGGAAAACCACCATTAACACCACAATATGATTTCTTCTCATGCTTTGCTCCCTTGAGGTTTTAGCAAGTCATGGGAACCCAAAGAGATTGTTGACTGCTGAGAGATGGCTGTTAAGAAAAATTGGACACCTGCACAAGAACTTTGTCCCATGTGCAAGAATGTCCTATTTTCTCCCCTCTCTCTGTCTCTGCTGAAAGAAAAACCAAACATAAATTATTTTGCTTGATTGGAAAATGCAAAAGGAAAACTTAGCAAAGCAATTGATAGAACTAACCAAATGTTTGTGTGCTTCCACACTCTTTTTTGACTTGGCAGTTGTTCTGCAATGTCTTTCTGTTAAATGTTCTTCAAACTTCCCATTTCTGAAGCCCCTCATCAGTTTTATTTCATTTAGCAGAAAGCTGAGGGTTCAAAGGAAAGTTGATGTCAGTGAGCAGTATATGTGACTCTGTACAGGCATGTTCTCCACTCATGGCTAAGCACGATGGGGATTGAAATACAGAATATCAAGTTAGGGAAAGTTATATGAAAACACTGTGCTGGGCTCAAAATGCATTTATCTCTCACATATGGAAGCAGCTGGGAAAAAAAGGGCTGGTAAATTTATAAGACAGATTCATAGTCTCATTGTTTTAGGATGACAAACTGGTGACTTAGCTGTGAACACAGGGAGTTAATATGTTTTCTATGATACACTTTGATCAGTAAGATATCCCCTTTAGCTAAAAAAAATCCTTTTTAATAAAACAAAGGTTCATTAGAATTAAGAGCACGGAAGCAGGCAAATGATAATGGAGCTGTAGATCCAAGCCCAACGTGATGCCAGATTGAACACTTGGCTCTTTTTTGGAATTAAAAATTTAGGCCCACCCAGGGGTCCATTCTCAATTTATACTCAGTCATCCTACCATGACTGAGTGACAACTTCTGGTTGCTACCCCATCAAACATTTACTCTAGAAAAGCTGCCCTTTTGGAGACTTCTAATGGGAAGACTCTGAGATAAAGAGTTGGTTTGATCTAAATAAACCTCTAATGGAAAAAAGCTGGGACAGCAACCCAGCTGCAGCCCTTCTGCTTATGAAGAAATGGGCAGATGGAATGAATGATCACATTATTGCAATTTTATTTATTGATTTCACCCTCAACAAGTTACACTGTGTGTGTCTACTGAACCCGTCCAAACAGCCAATGTTTTCATTAGTGAGCAGCATGTTTGCTAGAGGTTGTGGCCAGAAGTAAACCATTACTCCTCTTATATAATGTGGGCCCTTTAACTGAATTGTGTCTAGCAGTGACCCACCATTTTCATTAACTATAATGCACGTGTCGTAGTGTTATTTTCTGATATGCAGAACATAGACATGGTAAATGAGACAGTGGTTAGCACCACTGAGCACAGTACATGATGCCAACAACAACTAAATCAGACATCGGCTAAAGTTGGCCAGGTAGAAATGATCCATTCCAAATGTTCACGTTCTGGGTATGTTTATCAAGTGGTTTATCATGCGGTATGTGGTAAGATGTGGTGGACTTCATTTTCAAGAAGGCTTTCACTGGATTTTAGTTTAAATTTATGCCTGAATGCTGTTCTAGATTGGTGAATTTGTTTTAAGGCTTGGAAGAAAGTATTAGATATCTCATTTGCATGTTTGTTTATTTGTTTATAACATTTATACCACTGTCTGTTTTTCACTCAACTCTGAGTGGCTTCCAATCAAAGATGGAAAGACAGATAAAATTGTTTTGAAAAACTGTAAAACACCACCAGTTGAACGTCTATGGAAATTCTCAGTCATCCAGGTCATGGGTGTCCCAAAAGTGCTTTTTTTTTTTTCCTCTTAAGAGACAACTGGGCTTTCTGGGTTTTTTTTAAAGATGTTTCACTTTTCCTTCAAGCTTCTTTAGCTCTGACTGGATGGTGGGGAATGGAAGGATTTATACACATCAGGACTAGATTCAGCAGACCACCTGCTTTTAAAAGACACAGGCCATTCTTTTGAAGGTATGTTTTTGGAGATAGATGATGTCATATCCCTCCCCTTCTGTTGAGAGGGACTCTGTTGAGAGAGGGCTGTTCAAGTTTGACATAGATTTTGGATAGAGAGGATAACCAGTTAAAAATACAAAACAGTAAAAGTAGCAAAACCCTGGTCCCAATCCTTGCTAATATGCCATCATCTAATCTCCCAGTGCTTGGCAGAAAAGCCAGATCTGTAAGCCTTAAAGATACAGGTAAAGGTTCTCCTTGCATATACGTGCTAGTCATTTCTGGCTAAAAGGGTAGAGGATGAACCTACTATTCACTATGTCATATACACTGAATTTTAAAGAAATAATATGTGGGAGTAAAGATGTTACAATAAACTTTTTAACATAGAGCATTTCCCTCCATAAACAATCTAGTAACTGGCACAGGATGAATGGAAATTGATGCATTAGAGAATGGTATTCTTCCAGATGGATTCACAACTGGATGTTCCAAAGCTAAAGGGTGCTCCTGAAAACGCATCCAAATATTCTCGTGTTTTTAACCACCAAATTGTTTTTATTGTCAAGCAATAGTTTATTAAATTATGTAATTTTATTGAAAAGAGGAAAACATTAAATACGTGGGAAACTGTCAGATGAATTAGACTGTTTTGCAGCAGAATTCCTAGTCCAGCTTTCCTCAAAGTTCACGCTTCACACAGTTTCTCCCAGTTCAGAGAAAAAAAATGAGCTCTCCCTTGACTCTTTTCCACATATACAAACAATATATCTGGCTGATATTTTTTTAATGAAAACATATTGGTGGGATACAATTTACTTGCATTCAGATCATAAACTTCCTCTCCGAATAACAGACATCCATTAATGATTATTATTTCTACCAGAATAAAAAGAAATTAATATTTTAAATGACCATTTAACCATTCCACCCTACTGTTATGAATCTCTTTGAAATGAAATTGGCAAATGAATTCTTAATGACCATATTTATATGGAAATAACAGGGACTGGTGCTTCATTTCTTTTAATTATCTGAAATGGCAACTTGTCTCTAAAGGGGCAAATTCTCATCCCCACCCCAGTTATGAGATTTGTTAGCACAGAAAATTACTGAAATATCCTAAACCATGAGAATGTTCCTTCCTTAAATGTAAGGCTGCTTGTTTCCTTTAATCATAAATTTACACAAAAGACTATAATGGAAAATACAGGGTCCTGCCAATGATCTAGTAAAAAAAAAAACATGTTGCTTATCTGTAGACAGGGTGATTAAAATATATGTATTCTTAAGAGGTATGTTTATAAAGCCAAATTGAAGAGCCAAAATTTCACATCAGGATATCTTGTGGGATGGCAGAGAAATGTACTTTAAAGACAACAAACATGACTCATTCTAGCAATTATTAGTAATTGCTAGTTTAATTAACTATTTTGGCTGAAGAAGATAATTTTTGGGTTTTTTTTTGTGATGCCAGATTTTCCTCTTTTTTAAAAGTAGCTTTAGTCACTGGAGAAAGAAAGAAAGGAGTTGTACCATGAAGAACTTATTTTCACAGATTTTAAAATGCCATCTGTTAATATAAAAAGTTTAGCAATCAGGGCAAAAAAAAGAAAAAAATAGTTGTAGAAAGGAAGATATAGAAAGACCTAAGTCCAAAGTTTCAAGAGGAACTTTTGGATTCAAGAGTTTTGTTCATATCATTAAAAAAAAAAGAACTGGACATAATTCCTCACTGCCTACAATATGGATAGAATAAAATATAAATAGTCCGTTTATATTTTGCTATTTATTTTGGTAATCACTTTGATGACCTAAGGACATTCTACCCTGTGAAATTTACAGCTGGGACAAGCAAAGTTTATCAGGGTTTAATTATGAAATAGACATTCTCCTCAGGAGGATGTCTGTTGAAATCAGGTTTAATTCTGAATTCTGAAATGCAGAAGAGAGAGAATCTTTCTGGTATCCTCAGTTTAAAAAATATACAATAAAAAGGGCATGAAATGCGAGAGGATTGTTTACTGAATAATAATCAATCCAGGGCAAGACGTTGAAGTGTATGCTTATTTATTTATTTGTTTGTTCGTTTATTTATTTATTTATTTTCTACAATGTTGGTTCTCTGAATGGGGCTTAATGGGGAATGTCAGTTCTGGAATACTGAAATCAAGGACAGTAACTGGTTCAGGTTCAATTGTCCTCAGAACTGCATGGAGTTAAGAAGAAAATTGTTTTTCTACATTTCAATCTCCTTGTAATAACACTGTAAAGCCATCAGAAACAAATATTATTCTAGCTCCACTATACACTGCCTGAAACGTGGAAGGCATTCTCATTAATTAGTAAACTGCTGCTACAGCTCAAACACTCCAGTTTTTCAGTTTGCAATATCAGTGACAAAATAAATGTCAGTTTGACTGGGATTAAAAGCTTAAAGAGAGAGTCCAGAGAAGATTCCAGAAATATAGAAAAGTAAGGGTTAAATTAAAACAGGTATGGGAATATGAATCCATGCTTGAACATTGGGCACTATCTAAACAAAATGAAAATCAATGGTGAAAAAAGTAAGGTTTTATATTTAGGCAAGACAAACAACATGAACAGGTATAATATATGTGGTACCTTGCTCATTAGTAATAACTGTGAGAGAGATCTTGAAGTCCTAGTGGACAATCATTTAAATAGGAGCCAGCAGTGTGCTGCAGCTGCAGAAAAGCCAACACAGTTCTAGGCTGCATAAACAGAGGGGTAGAATCAAGATAACATGAAATACCACTTTACAATGCCTTGATAAGGCCACATTTGGAATACTGCATCCAGTTTTTGTCTCCACAATGTAAAAAAGACGTGGAGACTCTAGAAAGAATGAAGAGAAGAGCAACACAGATGATTAGCGGACTGGAGGCTAAAACATATGCTGGAATTGACTATATCTAGTTTGATGAAAAGAAGGACTAGGGATGACACGATAACAGTGTTCCAATATCTCAGGGACTGCCACAAAGAAGAGAGAGTGAAGCTATTCTCCAAAGCACCTGAGGGTAGGTCGGACAAGAAGCAATGGGTGGGAACTAATCAAAGAGAGAAGCAACCTAGACCTAAGGAGAAATTTCCTGACAGTTAGAACAATTAATCAGTGGAACAACTTGCCTCCAGAAGTTGTAAATGTTCCAACACTGGAAGTTTTAAAAAAGAAACTGAATAACCATTTGTCTGAAATTGTATAGGATTTCATGCTTAAGCAGGGGGTTGGACTAGAAGACCTCCAAGATCCCTTCCAACACTGTTATTCTATTCTATTCTATTCTATTCTATTCTATTCTATTCTATTCTATTCTATTCCTATCTCAAAATTCAGCCACAGAAGGTCTTGATCCAGTCTGAGATTGCACCACAGAGGGTCTGAGTACGAAGCAATTCCATACTATGTTTTAAATAAACACTAACCTGTTCCAAAGATGATATTATCACCAGTCAGGAAAAATAGGTCTCCATAAAGCAGCTGGACTAAGACAGTGGTGGGATTCAAATATTGTTGCCACTAGTTCAGTGGCCATGGTTGGTGGGTGCGCTTTGCGTGCACTTTGTATGCACGCACATGCCAAATGCGCACTTTGTGCAGGCACAGAGGCATTCTAACTCGCCTCTTGCAAACCTGCACGATTCCAGTGTGGCACTGTTGTGTGCCGTGCAAAGTAGCTGCGCTTCAAATTCAGCAGATAAAGGTGAGTATGGGAGCCCAAACGGGCGGGTGGGCCCAACAACAGAGTCAGCAGGGCAACGGAGAGAACCGATTCGGTCTCCGCTGCTCATCGCTCCTACTGGCTCTCCAGAACTGGGCAGAACCAGTCAAATACCACCACTGGACTAGGATAAAGAATAGACTTCTCTATACTTGAGATGATAAGATGGATAGAATGCTCAAGGTAGGTAGGCAACAATCCCCAAGAGAAACTGCGAGATTGTCACTTGGAGAAGCTATAGGGCTAGATGACTATAGAGATTTTCAGTCATCCAGGTCATAGTTGTCCCAAAGATGCTTTTTCAAAAGGCAACTGGAGTTTGTTTTTCTTTGAAGACATTTCACTTCTCATCCAAGAAGCTTCTTCAGTTCTGCTATAGGGCGAAAACTAAATTTAGAAAATTAAAAGCAAGGAGGGAGGCAGCCATAAAGTTTTGCAGAAAGAAAGTAGGAAGAGCAGAGAGTAAGCTGAAGTGACAGTATTTTCAAGTATATCTTTAATAGCTTGTCAAAGAAATTTTGTCTGTTGGATCATTAATTGCCACATAATGACCTGGAATCTCTAGGGAGATGCTGAGACTAAATTTCACTTATTACATTACATGAAACCTTTTCTTATCTTCTTTTTGCTTCTTTTTAAGCCATTGTGTAACTGGAAAAAAAATATTTACTTCCCAGTTACTTGGTTAGAAAGATGTCCCAGTTAATATTTGATTTATGATACAAAGGAAGTTATCCACACTTAGGCTAAGACCCTGTTGTGGAGCTAATTAATTAACCTTCTGTGTTAATTTGTATGCTTTATCATCACTAGACAAACATCTTTGTAGTATCTTTATTGTAATCAGACAAAAGGATCATTTTTGGTCTCCTCCAGTGACACTGTATCTCTGAAATGTTAAGTTCTTGTTGAAACAGGAGCATAATTGTAATAATAAAGGGAACAGCATTGCCAAGTCACATTTCATCCACCAATCATTTGCTGCTTGAAAGACAAATATGCTAGTTATTAATGGTAAGTTCAGGTGTCAAAGATGAAATAAGGGATACAGAAATCCTTTCCCAAACTGGGGAAGGGAAATCATTTAAGTTTTTATAAAAATATGCAGATGAATGTCTGGATTAAAGCTCAGGAGAAAACTATATAATAGAACTCCACTTTATTTCTATTTAACCTTTGGTATTTCCCTTGCTAAATGCTTGCCCTCAAGCCTGCTGTGAAGAAAATAAATGAGAGAGACTATTTTAAATCCTCTGAAAGATTGTTAGTGACTTTCCTCAATCATTACCTTGAAGCAACAGACAGCATCCCAGCTCTGGATTCTCCTTCCCTTTTCTCTCTCGATTAGAGCAGTTTTCAGCATAGGTGGCTCAGTGGCTAAGATGCTGAGCTTGTCGATCAGAAAGATTGGCAGTTTGGCAGTGCGAATCCCTAGCACCGCATAACAGAGTGAACTCCCATTACTTGTCCCAGCTTCTGCCAACCTAGCAGTTTAAAACATGTAAAATGCAAGTAGAAAAATAGGAACCACTTTGGTGGGAAGATTACAGTGTTCTGTGCACCTTTGGTGTTTAGTTGTGCCGGCCACATGATCATGGAGATGTCTTCAGACAGTGCTGGCTCTTTGGCTTTGTAACGGAGATGAGCACTGCCCCCTAGAGTCAGAAACGACTAGCATGTATGTGTGAGGGAATCTTTACCTTTACCTTATTTAGCATAGCAAATCCAAGAGTTACATGCAGATCCCAGAATATTTTTTTGTATGCATGGGTAGTGCTCGATTTATGACCGTGACCACAAACTTAACTGAAACATCATAAAATTGGATATTTGCTACGAGACAAGGTAGTCCTTGACTTAACAACCACAGTTGAGCCCAACATTTTTGTTACTAAGCAAGACAGTTGTTAAGTGTGTTTTGCCCCATTTTACAACCTTTCTTGCCACCGTTGTTAACTGAATCACTGCAGTTGTTAAGTTAGTAACACAACTGTTAATTGAATCTGGGTTTCCCATTAACTTTGCTCATCAGAAGTTGGCAAAAGGGAATCACAAGACCTCAGGACACTGCAACCATCATAAATATGAGCCAGTCGCCAAGCGTCCAAATTTCGATATGAGATCCTGGGGAAGCTGCAACAGTGATAAGTGTGAATACTGATCATAAGTCAGTTTTTACACTGGCATTGTAACTTTGAATGGTCACTAAATAAATAGTTGTAAGTTGAGAACTACCTGTTTTGTTTATCTCAGGGTTTATTGTTTTTGTTTTTGTTTTATTTTTGATCTCTAATTTTATTTCTGATCCCCTTACTCTAGGGATCAAAAATTGGAGAGACCCCAGTCTCCCTGACTCTGTACTAGTATATTATTTAAAATATTGTGAGAGGGAAAAGGAGCTGCACTTTATAGGTGTGATGCATAAAATAAAGCTGTTTCTCCATTTTTTTTTCAAAGGAATTAGTGAAGCAGAATGGAGGGAATGTAAATCTTTCCAGGAATAAGACACGAAGGAGATAAAACTTATCTCTTCTCTCCATTAGTATCCTTTTTGACATGTGCATGTTGGAGAGAGACATATACAAGGTGCAAATGATCAGTTATGATGGAAAGTGACACACTAAGCTATATCTCCTTTTCACGGCAACATCTCCATAAGGAGTACCATCTCCCATGTATAGCATATGTAATTCTTTAATGCTGATATCAGAATCAGTGCAGTTAATGTGCCTGGTGCTTGCTATTAGAAAAATGATGAAACCATGCAAAGATGAACTTATTAAACAAGTAAGCAGACAAATGTATAAAAACTAAATGAATGTCCCGGGGAAAATGATACGAATGATTGTTTATTGATTTATTCTAATGTGTTTTGACAACAGCATTCTATTCCCAAAAGAAAGTGCTATTATGACTGTTCTATTTCAGTATACTGATCATGCTAATATAGCATTAGCATTCAGACTTATATACCACTTCACAGTGCTTTACAGTCCTCTCTGAGTGGTTTACAGAGTTAACATGTTGCCCCCACCAATCTGGATCCTCATTGTACTGACCTCAGAAAGCTGGAAGCAGTGGTGGGATTCTACTGGCTCTGTGGGCATGGCATGGTGGACTTGGTGGGTGTGGCATGGGAAGGATACTGTAAAATCCCATTCCCTCCCCACCCCACTAATCCATTTCCAACTCCGTTTTCCTGTGCAGGGCAACAAAAGAAGACCCAGCTGATCAGCTGGGATTTGGGAGGCAGAGAATAGATGGGGGTGAGGCCAGTCAGAGGTGACATTTGCCAGTTGTCCGAATTACTCAAAATTTCTGTCACCGATTCTCCAGAACCTGCTGAATATCATCTCTGGATGGAAGGCTCAGCTTTGAGCTGGTCAGGATCATACTCCAGGTTGTGGGCAGAGTTAGCCTGCAATGCTGCATTCTAACCACTGCATCACCATCACTCTTAATGAAGGTAGCCCTTGAATTAAAATAGTTCGTTTCTTAAAGTTAAGAAGGCATTGGAACAGGTGTTTTACAGCCCACAAAGCACTTCTGACTTTCATAAAATGTTGTGCCCCCCCACTCCCCAAGGTCACATGACCACATTTCAGATGCCTGACAACCAGCTCACCTTTATGTCTGGTTGCAGAATTTTGCAGCCACATGATTATGATTTACAGCAAAAAAAAAAAAAAAATGGTTTCTAGCACTTTTTGCCAGTTTCCAGCAAAAAATGCCCATTCAGAAGAATGGGTTTGCTTAACGACCATGCCATTCACTTAACAACAGTTTGATTCACTTAACCACCAGCATAAAAAATGTTAAAAAAACAACAACCCCAGGTTTCATGGGTGCCTCAGTCTCAACTTATGACTACAATGACTTACAACTGCATTTACAGTCCCAATTTTGGTTGTAGGCTGACGATAACCTGCAGTAGTTCTAGAAGCCCAGAAAAATTATTGGCTCAGGTGATTCCTTCTTTTGCAAAACAACCAACAAATTGCTGGAGTTAGCTTGTAATGAAATTGAGTGCATCAACCAACATGAACATGAGAGCTTGAGGCTATATCATGGAAAAAATACTTTTAAACCATAGCAACAAAACATGTCTGTGAAGTGGGACATGGACGAGTTTTGCTCTCAAAAATGATTGCTGGGCTGATCTGGCAATAAGGCACTCCAGACTGAGAACACATGATTTCTCCATGCTTAATACCTATGTGATATGGAGAAAGTCTCCCAAATCTTAATTATTGGAGCTCCTGGGTTAATTTACTCATGAAGAGTAGAAGATAACTGTCAGTCAGAATCTACATCTCTTCATCTTCTTTCTTCTTACTTTAGAGAGGTAGAGTCTGTAGAGATTAGTGGTGGATTAAGGCTCACTGGTACCCTAAGTACTGACAAATCTTGGTACCCCCTTCCTTTGTACACACTGTACAAATGAAGCCATGTACTCAACTTTATGGTGCCCTTTTGGGCCTGGTGTCCTAAGCATGTGCTTAGTCTGCTTAATGGTTAATACACCACTGGTAGAGCTGCTCAGTAATCCAAGTCATAATGGGGAATGAAACTTTCCACTATCCTGTCAGAGCTGAAGAAGCTTCTTATATGAGAAGTAAAATGTCTTCCAAAGAAAAAAGTCCAGTTGCCTCCTGAAAAAGCACCTTGAGATTCCCTCTGTGAAGTTTATTTTATACAACTATTTGTGGAGAAATGTACTGCTTCTGTCTCATTTGCTATTTTTTGTGCCTATTTCTCTTTCTTCCCTATCCTTCTACTTTGTGCAAAACATGCTTCATCTTGGGCATCTCCCAGTTCTTTTCAAATTAGCTCATTTTATTCCTAGATTTGGAATTTGCCAAATCTTATACCCAGCTCTAACAGTGCAACCACATTTATAAAGGAATTGCATGGAGTAAATCAATACCATGAAACCATATGCTAAATCACAGAAATAGGACATTTGTAGTTAGTAATCTATAGTCTACTTGTATCTTTTCTCTCTTGGCACAACCAAGAGAGTTATTTTCATTTGTACATATAGAACATACTCTCCTTGTGATTATCTTGATGAAAATAGGGATTGTCATAGAAAGTTGGCAGAAGCAGAAAAGCTGTTTAATAAAAGTATGGCAAAGATATGGCCTCTTCTAATGTACACAGTTATTGAAGTAATGCCCCTGATACTTGGCTGTTCTTTTTACAAATCAGATGAGATACCATTTAGTAGGTTATATTCCAATATATCTGCAGAGTGTAGAGCAGGATTTTCCCATCCTTTGGCCAGTGAGAGCATTGGGAATTAGTCATGGTGTGGATAGCATGTAGAAATAGTAGATGGTTGAGATCATCAGAAAACATGTTACCCAAAAGCTGTCCATTCCCTATTCCCCAGATGCTGTCTATAATCTCTGTTTAATAGTTTATTATTTCATGACCAGGCAGGCAGACGTTCAAACAGTGCCCTGGGACTGCAGCCATTCACCAATGCATTTTCTAAGAAACAGCAATAAATTACAACTAGTGAGTTCATAACCAAAAGCATCCTGTCTGTCATTAAACAACAGGTTGGCTACACCAGCTGCCAGTTTACCTTCAAAGGTAGACTCCTTGCAGAGATCCAGTTGTGAAGTTATTGGGGTAGGGAATCTAAACAGAAAGCTAGAGATAAACACCAATTCTCCAGAAGCCATAAATAGCTTTGAATGGGAGAACAATGGCAGACTATGTCACTGTTTTAAGTAAATCAGAAATTAAAAGAGGAAAAGAAAAAGTGATATTTGACTCCAATATTAGGGAACAGTTGTTTTTGATCCACTGAGACACCTAATGTGTATTGCTTTTTGATAAGCTCTTTTTCTTTATCTGTGCTGGTCTCATTAACCTTTTGGTGTTTTTTTTTTGCATTGATTAATGATCTGTCAGAGGTCAGAAACAATTTTTAAGAACTGCAATTAGGAGAAACCACTTGATATCTTATTCCATGATATTTGCTTTTCTTTAAGCAATGTGTTTCCCTGTCTCTTCATTTTGGATTCAACACAATAGAAATCTTTATCCCTCAAGAAAAACCTGAAAGTGGTGAACCAAAATATTACTCCAGTTCTGTGAGATTTATTTTGGTACTATCCCCAAACACCAAATTGAAATGTCTGCATGATTGCTTGCATACATTTCATCACCCAACTAGGTAGCATCATCAGTATGTGTAAGTGTGGGGTTTCCTGCCTCTAAATATAGTAGTTTACCCTTACAAATATTACTGAGAGTAAGTTTCCCTGATCAGAGGGTTGTTTTTTGGCCTGATTGTATGGTTGTTGGTTGCTGAAGGGGATATGGTCTAGTCTTTTTTCTCTTTCCTAAATTATTGTTTCTTTTGAATGATGATGTTACCTAGCTGGGTAGTGAAATGTCTGTAGGCAACCAACCAGTCTCAGAGAGCACTAAGAACTCCACAGTTTAACCTTTAACTACACATACTCTCTTCTATTGTTCCAATTTTGTTCCATCACACATTTATAAACCTCAGCTTAGCAAATATTTATTAATATTTCAAGTAACAACAGGATTGGTGTAAGAAAATGATTGTTCACCAAGGTGATCCAACAAGATTTTGTAATTGATATTGTCATATGTCATATGTCATTGAGAAAGTTAAGAAAATCAATACAGTAGCCAATCCTGTCATTTTCCTATGAAGGTCATCCATCAAGGTTTCTATGTCCTACCTGGGACTGAAATCAGACTAAAATAGCTTTTGACAAACCACATTTCCCAGCTAACATCTGGAGCCGTGTGTAATTTTGAACTCACCAATCTTGAAATTAACCTATGCATTCAAATAAATGAAAGCATGGTTTGATTCCCTCAGTTGGACTAAGTTGAATTATTGATGTAAAATACTTTCGTACAACCCAAATATTCACAACTATATATATTCACTGGATTTGGATAAAACCTTCATAGCAATAAAACAATATGTACAATATGTTAATAATTACATCCTGCTCTAGATTAAAAGTGGATCTTCTGATGGTTCCATTCTATGATAACATTTCTCTGTACCATTTAGGTATATCTACAATCCTAGGTAACTGTTAGAACATCAAAATACTATTATATCAATATTAAATATAACCCATGTTTCCCTGAAAATAAGACCCTTTCTTATATTTTTTGCCACTATAAAAGCACCAAGTCTTATATTTGGGAGGAGGTGAGTCACCCCCAGCCTCCTTTTCGTTGTCAGAGGCCTTCAGGAACTTCTTCTGTGGCCGACAAGGCTGGCAATACTTTCCTGAATCAATCTAGAGCTCTGTATTGGCTGCAGGGGCCTCCAGGAAAGCCTTGTTGGCCTTGCCAGCTGCAGAAGAAATGGGGCAGAAAGGAAGGTGTCGAAGTATGCGAGGCCTGGCTGCAACTGTCTGAAGGTAAGCAGTAGGGCAGTTCCACCCTCCCATCCCACCCTAGCTTAATTTTTACCTGTGCACCCTAGAGTGAGTTGGTCTTAATTAAAGTTTATTTGGGGGGGGGTAGGGCTTATATTGGGTGCACATGTAAATATCAAGCTAAGTCTTACTTTTGGTGTAGGTTGTGTTGTGTGTGTGTGTGTGTGTGTAAAATCATTATCTTGCTTTTATAGGTAACATGTCTCCACTACAAAAATATGCTGACATTCTACCATTATTGGCTAAGAGATCTTGAATGTGGATGTGTATATGTGTTCCTCTATGTTGACAGGGAAAGAGAGGGGGGAAAGAGGGGGGAGGGAGGGAGAGAGAGAGAGAGAAGGGACAATGAGCTCAATCCTGTTCTATCTCTGTATATTAAATTTAGTACTAGAATTGTCAACACCATCACCATTGTTACCATCATCATCATCTTATCTTTCCTTTTGATTTTCTGGGAAATACACTCCATTGAGAATAGGACTCTCACAGGCAAACCTCTTGGTGATCAGCCCTTCTTTCCATATCCATAATGAACAGAATAACCTACTACCTCACTTGACTGATTAACAATTTAAATTCTTAATTTTAGAAGTTCAAATTAGTGTTAAATCTCTTTTAGAAGTGTTAATGAATTTAATTAAGCTAATTAAATTAAGATTTTTCAGCATCTTTTGCAACTTTATGTTTTAGGGACAATTAGTCCTATACAGTCCTGAAGCAGTACATTTTCTAACAATGATTATATAAATTAAACAATTAAATATCCTGAATTTATATCTCACCTTCTGCTCATTGCCTAGTTTTTAACTTATTTCAACTAAAGTGAAAAAAAGTAGACACTATCAATAGAATATTCAACATGAAATGCTGGATAAAGGCTACAGCTATCCATCTCTAGATAGATTAGAGTTAGAGATAGAGACATAGAGAAAGAGAGAGAGAGAAAGAGATTTAATCTCCCATGAATCCTATTGAATCTACTGGGATCGTTCTGCATAAAATGAAGCAGCCCTTTTAATAAAATAACAAAATCCTTCCATCAGGACTTTTACAATTTAGTGTAAAAGATAGGTTTTAAGATATCTTTTAAAGTTATAACCCCATTTATTGGACTATCTTTGCATATATCTTTTAGAGAAAATATATATGGAAAATGTTAAAATCTTGTGAAATACCAGCTGAAGAAATTCAGTTGCCTTGCACAATAGTGTTTCATTTTACTCTTCTTTCTCTACATTCTTCTTTATATGTTTTATCATTTTAAGTTCTACTGATTGGATTGTAATTTCTTTTGTTTGTTGTGAGCTTTCAAGAGTCATTGAAAATAGGATGGCATAAAAGTTTAATAAATTATAATTTTAAGGATATAGTGTCATGCACACTTGGTGAGAATGAATGATTGATAGGATTAATATGGCCACCCATCTTGCAGTGGAAACTCTGGGTTATATGCTAGGATTAAAATGCAAAACCACAGTATATAAATCCCCAGTGTCCCCATTCACAGAGAAACAGCAAACTTCCTAACCTAAATACCTAAGGAAAAAACAGTTTTCCAGCACCTTGCAAAATGTTAACAGGGTGGGGTCATCTCAATTGCTGTGGGGGATGGTGTTCTATAGGGAATGCGTAGTTCTGGTGTCCAATAAGCTGACATTGTTTGGTGAAAGACACCTGGAGCTAGATCTGGTGGACTGAGCAGAGAAAAATGGGAGAAATGCAGTCTTGCAAATTTATTCATACCCTGAGAGAACATAAATGTGTGAACACAATGCTAAGGTGAAGATTCTTATGGATTGTGCAACACTTTACAAGGAAATTTGCTGCAATTTACTTTCCTTTCTAAGAGCTAATCCAAACCAAGAAGGCATATTATGGCACAACTGCTTTCTCTCTTACAATCACTAGATCTAGACATGATGTTAAATTATCTATCTGGAATCAACCTGCTAAGCCCAAATTACCTGACATTGTATATGGTTTGTGAGCTTTTTTCTATCCTAATTCTTGCTTCCCATAATTGGCTCTTCTCATCTGTGCAACTCTTGGCCCTAAACAGCTGACAAATGGGTACAATATCTCATCTCCATGCAAATTAATCTTTTCTCTGGCCTTTCCATTCAGATAGGAAATCTAGGAAGCCTAGGATTCATTTGACCTCTCATTTCCGTCTCCTTTCAGACAGGAGAATTGGCTTAACTAATGTGCTGTTTGATATAAATCATGCCTTTTGTACTGTACTTCTTCTAAAAAATAATTTCCCCAAAATAATCCATCTTCCACATGTTCAAAATTTGTTCTAACTTAAAATCTGATCATTTTGGCTATTTGGACCTCTGGCAATAGTTATGCATATTGCAATTCCTATCTTCCAAATGTCTTCTCAAAGGATTGAGAGGAGATCTATGGCTGAACAGAATTAATTTAAGGCAGTGGTTCTTGACCTTTTCTTCACTGTGGACCCCTTTAAAGACCTTTTGTGGCCATAGACCAAGGTCATGGACCACCAAGACTTAAGATTTAAATCATAACATTTCTCCAAGTCTTCACAGATCCCCTGTGATGACATCATGGCCTCCAGGGGTCCGTGTACCACAGGTTGAGAACTCCTGGTCTAGGATATATTCAACATTAAATTGAGGGTGCAGGGAGAAAGGAAATGGAGACTAGACAGGGCAAGGTTGAGCAGAATTCTGATGTGGGGAGAAGGACTAGGGGTGACATGATAGCAGTCTTCCAATATTTGAGGGGCTGACACAGAGAAGAGGACAACCTATTCTCCAAAGAACCCAAGGGTAGGGCAAGAATAAACAGATGGAAGCTTTTCAAAGAATGAGCCAACCTAGAAATAAGGAGAATTTTTTTGTCAGTGACAACAATTAATCAGTGGAACAGCTTGTCTCCAGAAGTTGTTGCAGTTGCTCCATCACTGGAAGTTTTTAAGAAGAGATTGGACAACCACTTGTCCAGAATGGTATAGGGCAGGGGTGTCAAACTTGCATCATCACAGCATTGTCACATGACATATTGTGACTTTTTCCCCACCTTCACTAAACTGGGCCATGAGCCACAAGTTTGACAGCCCTGGTACAGGGTCTCCTGCTTGACCAATGGGTTGAACTAGAAGATGGTCCCTTCCCAGTATGCTATTCTGTTAATTATATCCATTTCTAAACACAATGAACAGTTTCAGTAGCACTAAATCCATTCTTCTGATGATTGTGTAGCTAATGCTAATGCTACGCAAATATAGTGAGCTTTCACTTCTTCACACTGGCAAGTTACAGAAATAATGGATTTATCCATACTTATTATTTATTTAACATTCAAATTGGAGAATCTAGAAAAAGTTAAATTATCCATCAAGGTTCTATTCTTTCCTTGGCACATTTCAGAAATTACCAAGAATAAATTAGGTTGTTCAAGTAGAACCCTACTTGAACCCTGAGCCATGGAAACAAAGCAACAGAAAAGAAAAGTTTTACAGGGGGAAAAACCCCTGACATTTATATATCTATAGTTCTAGAACTGTTGTCCCATTTTGCTACATAAGGAATTTTTAAAATGGCAAATAGTCAAGTTTTAAGATGGCTAAACTTTAGAGATCATGGCCTATGTAAGTCATCATCACAGCCTTTGCCTGCAACTTCATAAACTGAATGTCCTTTGCTCAATTCAGTTTGGTATGCAAAGCTGGCTGTATTTGTTATTTTGGTCTGGCAGACTTTTCATGGCTTCAAGTAAAACCCCTTTGTTCTTTTTACTACCTTTCTAATATCTAATTCTACAAAGAAAGCATTCTCTGTGGCAAGTCATGAATGCTTTTCTAGAAAGATCTCATGAAATGAGAGGCTCCCTAAACCAACATGCTGCTTTGACCATAAGGCAAATGTGACTTCTGAGAACAGCCTTAGGACATAATTGGATTGCATATTGCTCAAGGCAGATGATCACTTAACATAAATAAAATGCAGATATTGTTTGATCAGAATCAAACACCATACATAAGAAAATGCAGCTCTGTTCACCCATTTCAAACAAATTCTTAAAATGTATTTGCTGACACTTTTCTCCAGGCTGATTCATTTCTGGCAGACTTTTAAAACAAGAGTGAGCAATCTTATGGAGATAGAGAAGGGAAGGCTCACACAACAACACTGTCTGGAGTGAATAAAACAATGCTACAATTTTGTTTCTTGGGGACTTGGAATGGATGGATGGGGCTGTTTCTCTCTCTCTCTCTCTTTTTTTTTTTTGATGTAAGGTGTATCATTTTCATATATTGCTTACCAGAATTTTGTACAGTTGAGTAACGAAAAGCATACTTGGAAATAAAAGAGACAATTAATCAACAATTTATAGAAAAGCCAAGGTGGAGTGATACACATTTTTTTCCTATTGAGGTAAACAATATTATGCAAAGTGCAGAAAAGAAGGGTAAAATAGTAAAAAGTAGAAATTAAAGACATTGATTTAAAATAAATAAATAAAATGCAATATAGATAAACCTATTTTATATCCAGACATGATATTCAGCCGGTTCGGAGTGATTCTGGCATACTGGTAGCGGAACTTGTGACTAATTCAGAGAATCGGCAAATACCACCTCCTGCTGGTCCCACCAACTTGCTCCCGCCATTACTTCTCCTATATTCCCTTGCTTTTTTTTAGCTCAGCTGTTTCCCACAGCAGAGTGGATTGCTATGTCTCAGCTGAGCTAAAAAACAGTTCAGCTCACCTCATTCAACTCACACAGAGGTGGGTCCTTGAGCCCTATGCACATGCATGAAATGAAGCGTGGATGCATATGTGCATAGAACCACTTATAAAACCAGTAGGAAAAAATTTAGAAATCAACCACTGTTTATATCCATATAATTCATGATCCTTCTGTCCTTCTCTTGCAAACCATCCTTGTTTCTATCACATTCTTATACCATTTCATTTTGTTCTTTTGTTCTTAAATTTCCTTTTTACTTTCTTTTTGTTTTTTTTTATCAACTGCATTCAACCATACCTTTCTTCTCCTTTACCTTTCTCTTCTTCTTCTGATCCCAACCCTTTCTTATCAAATAATCTGAGATTGAGGGGTTGGAGGATAATTTGGAGAACTTTGAGTCTAAAATACTCTGTGATGCATGAATCCACTATTACAAGATCTAGAATAGATGGATATTAAACCTGCCCTTAAACACATTCAGAAAAAGAGTGACAATTCCAAAAACATTGGTGGCAATTCTCCTATCAAGAATTTCAAGTTTCTACAAATTTCATGTATGTCAAGAATTTATAAAAAAAAAAAAATCTCCAATGACTCTTGTTCTTTGGGATATTGAAAATATATCATTTGCTCTTAGTGCCAAACATTGTTAGCAATAGCATCAAAATATGCTCAGGACTAAAAATGGCAAACCTGTTAATTATTTTTCAATCAGTTTCTCTTCTTGCTTCATTAATTTCATGTTATAACATTTCTTTATCAACTGGCAGTTTTAAAGACAAAATCCACACACA
Organism: Bungarus multicinctus; assembly: GCA_023653725.1. Classification (NCBI taxonomy): domain Eukaryota; kingdom Metazoa; phylum Chordata; class Lepidosauria; order Squamata; family Elapidae; genus Bungarus; species Bungarus multicinctus. The sequence goes on along the minus strand of CM042842.1, from coordinate 55,559,092 downwards.
TATGTAGGTGTGAAGAATTATCATAATCTGTGCATTTTACATGTTTTGTTGTGCAAATATTTAGAACCAACTCTGCCTATTAAAACATACATTTTTGTCAGATCCGCACATTTTAGTGCACATTTTCCCCCTGAGTCCCCCTGCATATTGTTTGAATTAAGTAATTTGTATCATTAAATTCAGGAAAAGTACAAGTACAGTGGGTCAGATTCAGCATGTCCAATGAGGAATCATGGGTACACACAAAATAGCAGAATAGCAGAAAAAACTGTAAAATATCATGGTTTGAATATCAAATTTTATTTTAGACAACATTACTATGATAGAAAATTAAGCAATATCAAGAGTGTAAACCTCCAGCTGCATCCTTGGTCCATAGGATTGAGTAGATCACCTTCTTTGACTTAGAAAAGGAAATCCAATATTTGATTTCACTTCCTGCCTGAGTCTGCTGAGCATCTAAATACTGGACTGGCCCAAAAGGAACATGTGAATGTGCGGGAGAGAGCGTAGGGAACAAGGGCATAGTCTTGAAGAACAAGAGAAAGAATTGCTACCAAAGCAATGGTCAGATGAGAAGGCCTTTTCTCAAGATTGAGAAAACATCTCAGACAAACACATAGTTGTATATATATTGATTACTTAGTATGGGTTATCTTGTTGGATTAACAGGGAGGAAGTGTTAAGCAGAGACCAGAATAAATAGAATTGATCTTATGGCCAACTGTACTCTGTTGGATCTCACTCTGGAATATATTGTACCAGTTGGCTTCTAGATACAGTTTAAAGTTCTAGTGATCATCTTTAAAGCTTTGTGTGTCCTCCTTATTTAAAAGACCACATGTCTTAATTTCTTTCTGCATATCCAGCATGTTCAAGTAGAAAGGTTGTTCTTTGGGCCTCAACTATCAAACAATGTCATCTTACTGGATCAAAGAGGTATGCGTTCTTGGTAGCAATGCCTGTCTTCTGAATTAATACAGTTCACATCATAATGATGTTTCAGGAATTACTAAAAACTAGATTGTCATCCCAGATCCTAGTGTATAATGACTGAGGGGGTGGTTTTATTTTTTTCTATGTCTTCTTTTTAATTTGTAAGCCTCCCAGAGTTGTTTCAAATCAGGTGCCTTGAAACAACAATAACATACCTGAGATCTGGTAAAAATATTACAACGATGCAGATTTGATTCCCAGATAGAGATAGAGGTACAAATCTATTTATCTGTCTGCAATACCTTAAAGCTGCCATGCCATTTCCTGGGTTTTTCTTATAATTATGAGAAAAGAAATGTCCATTTTAAGCTGCCAGGGACAACTGCTAGATTCAAGCTTCTGCTTATTCTGAAGCACGTTTGGGATATGGATTCAAAAATATACTGCATTGCCATACTAAATACCCTCCCTACTCATTGCAAGGAATGGAGGGGGGGAGACAATTAAGTTTTTTTTAAAGGAGAATAATTCTGGAAAGCAGACAAATAAATGTAAATGTGTTTTAGTTTTCATTTTTTCCCCACAGAACAGTTGGTTGCAATGTTTTGATGCTAAGAGTACTTCAACTTTATTTAACCAGGTATCTAATACCATATATATATGGTACATGTGTGTGTGTGTGTGTGCGTGTGTGTGTGAAGGAACAGGTAACTTCAGCTTTACTCAGTGATCTTTCGATCTGATTCAGGAAGATATGCTAATATCTTGCAGACCTTTTCAAAAGATCCTGCTGCCTATTGAAATCCCTTCTATTTCCAATACATCTTTGAAACCCATGATTCCTGGTTGATATTAAAGCTGGGGATTTCAGTGGTGGAATAAGTATCCTCACATATTCATTTCAGTAATTTAAAAAGAAAGGCCAACCTCTCTTGTTAAGCCTAGTTCAGGCTATCTTAAAGCTTCCTTCAATCAAAGTACAATTCCTCATTAAGGAAAAAAAATATTAATAACATCCTCATTTTGCTTCCTCTTGTGAATTATTTGCATTCCAAAATGTGCACAGCATTAGTTTCAGGGTAAATGCAAATATGACAGCGGGATTCCTCACCAAGCTCTTTTTTATTATTAGTTCCTTTTATGCCTACCATTTATTATTCCCTCATCATTTTTCTCATTGTATTAAAATGTTACCATTTCCTAAAATAATAATATTTTCTTTCATTCGATAATTGTCCCAGCCTGGTTTACAGTAGTCTAGGTCGCAGAAGCAAGCATTGATAATTTGACACAGTTTATAATAACTGCATGCTTAGGAGAAATTCTCAAATTAACAATCATGGTGACTAAATCCTTTCCTTCTCATTGAGCAGGTGATTATGCTGGGTGAAGGTCATGTGATTGTCAGAGAAGACAAAGAAAGGTTGGCAGAGTTCATAGGGTAATGAATCCATAGCCAGCAAGATGAACATACATTAATGATTTGTTTTGAATCCTGCCTCTGTTTTAGAATATATGTCCTGTAGGATCTTAAAAGGGATGCACTTCCTTTGGGGCATTACCCTCAAATTCTGCATCCAGATCAACGGTTTATACCCTCTTGTCAGGATGAGAAAGAGGAATGACTGCTGAAAAAACAGTTAAAAGACTGCCTACCCAGTTTGAATGAGAGCAAGTTATCGGTTGTGTGGTCCCTGCCAGGCCTGATTTGATAAACTACTTACAATTACTTTGTTTTTTTTATCTCTCTCTCTCTCTCTTTTTCTTTTGTTTCCCTGGTCATATTAAAAATGGAAATAGATCTGACTAATTAAAGTAAACTAATAAAATCATTTGATCATCCTGATTCATAGCACTTCATTGTGCCAAGCTTCCCTGTTGACTCTCATATTGTTATTGTAAAACTCTTCTGCATATATTACAGAGGAGGACAGCTTGCATGTCATTTCCTATCTTTTCATTTGCTGTCCATCATTACAAAACCATTCCACACAATGGTAGGGAAGTGCAAATAATATATACACAATGCCACTTAGAAGACTGCCTAGCTTTTTTCTTTTTTTGCTTCCCCCCCCCCCCCCCCCCCAACAATGCAGCCAGCAGTAAATAATTGGGGATGGTTATTTTTTCCTTTTCTCTGTTGATATTGGTAATTACGGATCAAATGTGGATTTGAATGCTCGACTACAAAGAGTCTAAAACAAATCAATCATAGGGAGAAGTAAGATTTAACACACTCATGGATTCAGCCTGACCCAGCAATGTATAATTTTATTTCAAAAGGCTGAAGAGATAGCAAAACTGTTTTAATTTCCATACAAAACAGCTGAGGGGTTGGGAAAACATTGGTTGAAAGCTAACTCTTTAAAAAGAGGAAATTACGGCTGGAGCAAGGTGTTATTTTAAAACCGGCAAAATGGGCATGGGGATTCAAGGTGAAATGCCGCACTTTGACAAAAGCTACAAACTTTGGATATTTATTTATTTATTAAATAAATTTTATATACCACCCTTTTCCCGAAGGACTCAGAGCGGTGAACAGCCAACTAAAATATATATAAATTACAGAAATAAATACAATTAAAAAAGAATTAAATTATGGGCTGCCAATTAAAAATTTAACCCCCCCGATTAAAATAAGTTAAAACTTTCATACCCCAACCAATCAAATCTAAAATCCCTTAAAACCCCTTATTTAAAATCCCATTTGAAGTCAGCTCAGGCCGGCCAGCTCAAAGAGCCAGGTTTTCAAGTCATATATTGTTCTGAGGTGAGAAATGCTTTGGCTTCTCTGATTGCTTGATCCAGAAAATGAGCTAGATCCAGAAAATGACATTGGAACAGATTATTTCTTCCTTCTCCAAATGTTTCTCCATCCTAAAATGATACATTTCAAGACCTGTATGTTTCCCTTTTCAGGAGAAAATACAATGATTTCAGTTTAACAATTACTTTAAAAAAAAACACGAGGACAAAACAAACAAACAAAGATTATACATATTCTTCAGAGCCAATTTCTTGAGTCAATCGTTCTTGCCAATCGGCTTGATTTTGACAAGTTGTTTTAAAAACTTGTCCTGAAAATAAAAGAGGCCATCTCTAAATTGCAGGTTCTTTCTAAGATCTCAGCATCAGCTTCTGCAGCAGAACTCATCCCAAAGAAAAGAAAGAACTCTATTAGTTCCTTTCCTGGATAAGTTGAATAAGTACTTACTTTAGGCAGTCTGGTAGCCCTGCAACTTATCTTAAAGTATTTAGAATCAATGATCAAGAGGGAAGTCAATGAATGAATGACCAAGAGTGATGCTGGTTCAGTGCCTTGCATTGCTGTGGGAGAAAAACAGGTTGGCTAGGGAAAGGGGAAATCAATCCAGTGTTTCTCAACTTTGGCAGCTTTCAGATGTATGGACTCCAACTGGAGTCCACATATCTGAAATCAGCCAAGATTGAGCAACACTAATCTAATCTAACGCAGCACCAATGGACTGTTTAGTAGCTATGAAGACGCTTTAGAGCTCTGCATGCAGAGAAATCTAATAGGCCATGTCTGAGGACCTCTTTAATTCATGTTTACTTAGAAGTAAATTCCATGGAACTAGGTGGCTTTCATGACTGGATGCTTAAGAAGAAGAGGCCAATGCTCAAAGGAAAAAAAAGTAGAACTTGTTTCTCTTTTAAAATCATCTTTTGTTTCTGCTTGGTGCAATTTGACACTGATTAAAATTAGGAGCACGTTTATGGCATTGAAACAACTATGTCCCTATTTCTGATTCTTTAATGTTGGTGGTTATACAGTGTATGATCTAGTCTGTCTTCAAGAAGAATACATCTCTCTTTTTTTAAAAAATTCTAACAGGACTGTGAAGGAGAAAATGTCTTTTTGAAGTAGCAATAGCACTCAGCCTTATATACCGCTTCACAGTGCTTTATAGCCCTATCTAAGCAGTTTACAGAGTCTGCAAATTATCCCCAACAATCTGGATCCTCATTTTTCTGCCTTGGAAAGATGGAGGGATGAGTCAACGTTGAACCGGTGAGAATCAAACATCTGGCAGTGAGCAGAGTTAGCCTGCAATACTGCATTCTAACCACTGTGCCATCACAGCTCTTTAGCAGTGAATGGGGATACTTCAGTAGTGTCTTATTCAGTTCTTTAAACCTGCTATGTCCTTACTTAGTATCATGTGGTGGTGTTCCACCACTGCACTGTAGAATATGATGGGGGTTACATGCATGTCCTTGCATGCTCTGAAGCACCTTTTTAGTTTGGATCCCAAGTGTTGCACCTTCATCTATTATCATAAGGACTAGAATTTGGTTTTTTTTTTCTCCTTAAAAATTGCTTTATGCAATTCTTGGGAATAATCTAAATCACTTAATTCAAGAAAACGTTTGCTACTTCTCCCTGGATCAGATTTATGCTACTTCTCCTTGATTCAGATTTATAAAACTTTCCATAAGTTCAGGCAAGAGAAGGAGACCCCTTTCTGAGCTGAGCTGATGAACCACTAATCACAGTCCCTAGAAATGGGAAAGGTAAAATAACGGCTATTAATTTTACTTGTTATGATTTTTACCTCTCTTGCTATGTGATTTTTTTTGTTCTAGATCTGTAGCCTCTGGAAGTAATTGGGGAGAACGCACTACAGTGAAATATGGCACATAAAAAAGTGTAACAAATTGCAATGCCAGGGTTGTCTTTATGGCTTGTGATGTATTGAAACTTAATCCTAGACCAGACAATAAGGACAGAGACAGAATCTCCTGTTTCCTCAAGGTTACAAGGCTCCTGATGAGAAAGACTCTGGAAAAAGGGGAAGGGATGTCAGAAAGTATAGTGGCTAACCTGGTTGGATTAATTTAGGACTATCCTTATTAAGAACGAATGCATCTGAGCACTTTACATATACGCCAGGGAAACAGAAAATGGTTCCTTTATTCATTCAGCTGTTCTTTATTTTCCAACAGTCGTGCTTGCTTGTAATAGCTAAACTATGCCAAAATGTGGCTTGCGGCTGACAAAAATTAAGTGTTTTTATGCTTGAGAATTAGAAATGTTTGGGATTTCTTATTTTGATGCATTGCAGTCTTCATCCAAAACATTTCAAGAAGTCACGTTCCTCCTGGGTTGTTAGACATGGGATAGTTTTTAACTCTCTGTTTTTTGAATTTCTGAAGGGAAGATTAAGGGGGGAAACCTTTTCCACCAGAGAACCTGAAATGTAGCATTGGCTGCTAAATAATTAGATCAAGATTCTTTGGGAGGTTTATGCAATTTCTAGGAAGGATAAACTCCCTCAGGTTTTCTGATCCAGCGGGCATAACTTTAAAATCAAATATTGTCTGGCTCTTTGAGTATCTTCTCTTGAGCAGCTTTTCTGAGTGGTACAGTGTTTCTCTTGTAAGTTCTAACCAGTTCTGCCTGAAACTGACAACGTTTTAATCAGTTATAGGTTGAAGACTTTTGCCTCCTAACCTGTTTGCCATTGGCAGTCACTAGCACACTAGACAAAAGCTGGCGCTAGCACATTCCTCAAAATGTGCTGTTTATTTACTTCTATCCCACCCTCTCCAATTAATCTAATACAAATATTAAACAGTGTCAGCCTTTTGTCCTCTTTTCTAGTTACCTGTGTCTTCCTCTGCCAGTTGAGATATCTAGTAAACCTATCTATAACTGGCAATACATAACAATCCATTCCAAATTTTGACTCATATTTTCGACTAGCTACAACATAAGAACTGCAGTTTCTCCAGGAATGATAAGGATATTTGATGAATTAATTGCAAAATAAAGACCTGTATTCATTCTCTCTATCTGTCTGTCTCTCTCCCACCTTCCCTTCCTTTCTCTCTTCAAACTTTTTTTTTTTTTTTCTGACTCAATTTCAAACATGTTTGCCAGATCACATGGAGCAGTGGTCCCTGGCCATATGGCTCAGTTTTTAGTTTTCTTTTATCTGCTAGTGCTGGGTTATGCAACAGTGAGCATTGCCCAGAAAAAAATTCTTTCTTTAAAGATAATCTCACCCTAATCTATAATCAGACAGAGCTTGTTGTTTTTTTAATTGTAGCATACATGTACATATGCTACAAAGGAAGTGCTTTCAGCTGTGGGCAACACCTGGCCAATCCTGTCTGGACCTGGAAACTGAGTTCTGGATAATAACTGAATAGGAATCATTATAAAATGATAGTTTACTCCCAATCAAGCTGTGGATTTTACAACTAAAATAATACATATGTTTAAATGTAGCATTACATTTAGAGTCCAAAAGAAAGTGTTCATTCATCCCCTTCTCAAAAAACTAGATCCATTCATATTCATAAACTAAGCAGTTTTCATCCAGTATTCAATCTTCCTTTTTTAGAGAAGATTTTTGAGAAGGTAATTATGCAACAATTTCAGATAATCCTAGATAAAGTGGATTATTTTACAGTCTGGTTTCCAGCATGGGTGTGTGAGTGAAATCATATTGGTCATGCTTTTGGATGCCCATTGGAGTGAGCAGGATGGGAGAAGTATATCGATCCTTAAAGTGGCTTTTGTACCATCTACCATGGTACCCACCTGAATTGGTTCTGAAGATTGCGGGTGGACAGCCTTGTACTGTACTGGTTCTCTTCCTTCCTCTAGGGCATGGGTGTCAAACTCGTGGTGTCATATTGCCATCACATATTTATTTATTATTATTTATTATTCATATTTCTATACCGCTCCCTCTCCCCAAAAGGGACTCGGGGCGATGTACAGCCTAATAAAACACATAGAATAAATACAATTTAAATAGAATTTAAAACTAGATTAAATACATATATCTGTCTGCATCCCGTCCAACTACAATTAAACATTTAAAAATCCGGGATTGATGAAAAATTTAAAATATAGAATTAAAAATTAAAACCCAAAATTAAGTTTAAAACCCCAAAAACCCTTACTGGGCCAGGCCGGCCTGTTTGAAAAATAGGGTCTTAACTGCGCGCCGGAAGGTCAGGATGTCCGTCATGGCTCGTATCTCCGGGGGGAGATCATTCCACAGGGAGGGGGCTCCCACAGAGAAAGCCTGCACCCTTGGGACCGCCAGCCGACAGCGATCAGGCGGCGGTACCCCAAGTAGGGCAACCCTGTGGGAGCGTACTGGGCGGCGGGAGGTTGTTGGTGGCAGCAGGTGGTCCCGTAAGTACCCAGGTCCCGAGCCATGGAGCACTTTAAATACCATCAGTACCACCTTGAATCGAATCCGGAAGGCCACAGGAAGCCAGTGCAGCCTGCGGAGAAGTGGTGTTACGTGGGAGCCCCGAGGGGCACCCACGATCAACCGCGCGGCTGCATTCTGAACCAGCTGCAACCTCCGGAGACTCTTCAAGGGGAGCCCCATGTAGAGAGCATTGCAATAGTCCAAGTGGGAGATAACGAGGGCAGAAATGACTGTGCAAAGTGCGCCCAGATCCAGAAAGGGTCGCAACTGGTGAATCAGACGAATCTGATGAAAAGCCCCCCTGGCGACGGCTGCAATATGTTCTTCCAAGGACATCCGCACATCCAGGAGAACACCCAGATTGCGCGCCCTTTCTACAGGGGTCAAAACCTCTCCCCCCACGGCCAGCGAAGGAACAAGCCGGCTGTATCTGGGTGCAGGAAACCACAGCCACTCGGTTTTGGTTGGGTTGAGGCGAAGCCTGTTATGACCCATCCAACTCCGCACGGCCTCCAGGCACCGGGTCATCATTGGGGTGGCCCGGGGTGGAGATGTACAGCTGAGTATCATCAGCATACTGATGAAACTCCACCCCAAAGCCACGGATGATCTCACCCAGCGGCTTCACATAAATGTTGAGCAGCAGGGGCGAGAGCACCGACCCTTGGGGCACCCCACAAAGTAGGGGCCTCGGGGCCGATCTCTGCCCCCTTGTCAACGCAAATTGCGAATGGTCGGAGAGGAAGGATGCGAACCACCGTAATACGGTGCCTCCCACTCCCAACCCCACCAACCGCCGCAATAAGATACTGTGGTCGACAGTATCAAAAGCCGCTGAGAGATCTAACAGGACCAGGACAGAGGAGCAACCTCTGTCCCGAGCCCTCCAGAGATCATCACATGATGTTTTACAATATTTTTCCCTTCACAGAGCTGGGGTGGGCATGGCCTGCATGTGACACATCCAGCCCAAGGGCCACCAGTTTAACCCCCTTCTCTAGGGCAAGTGCCAGTCAGTGTTGATTGGAAGCAAGAGATCCTTCCTTGGGCTCTGCCTCTCACCTCTGTTTCACATCTACATGAAGCTGCTGGGTGAAATTATCCATTATGGGGTGAAGTATCATATTATCCCTCTCTGCTCCAATAAACTAAGCAATGCCCTTGATGTCCACTTCCAGGCTGCAGGGGTTTGGGTTGGATGATAGGCTACAGCTCAAACCCAACAAGACTGAGTAGCTTTGGGTCCTGCAGTTTCCATTTTTTCCCATTTTCTCGATAAAGAGACACTGCTCCCAAATGACCTGATATATAATCTGGACTTAGATTGGAGTCCAGATTCTTGGACTCACAACTCTTGCTCAAAGATCAGGTGGTAGCCATGGCCAGGAAAGAGTCTTTGTGTAACTTTGTGTTGTGTGCTAGTGGTACTCATTCTGGACAGTGAGGTTGATTCATTGCCTTTGCTTGTCACCTCTCAAATAACCTCTCAAAAAACCTCTTGTGATGTGCTTTACATGGAGCTTACCTTGAAGACCATCCAGAAGCTGCAGTGGGTGCAAAATGCGACTGTGCAGTAGTTATGTGTGCTTCTGACCAACATATATTACAGGTCTGATACAGCCCAAGCTGCATCAGTTACCAGTATGCTTCTGGGTTCAATGCAAGGTGCTGGTAATGACCTATAAATTCCTATATGATATGGGAGTGAAATATTTGAGGGAGCTCCTCTCCATAGGGAACTCCTCTACTCTATCAAGTGTAACAAGAGAGGCATGTTATGGGTCCTTTCTAAAAAGGAGCGTTAACTGATAAAACCTCTCTTTTTTTGCCTTAGTGCCCTTCTCTTGGAATATCATTCCCCATAGTTTATTTCAGGTGTGATTCAGCTGGCCTTTAGGAAGCCCTGAAGATATGGCTTTGACTACCGGTAGTAGCAGAAAGTTTCTTGAATACCTGCATTCAACATGATGTATTGGTTCTGTTGTTGATTGTTATTTTTGTGCTTTTAATTTGCTTATATGTATGGTGTTATTGATTGCCTTTTTGTTTTGGATGCCATTTTAAAAGTTGTGAGTTGCTCAGATTCACTCAGGTGAGATGGGCAGCTATACCCATTGAATAAATAAATAAAAATTATTTAGCTGCACCATTTTTACTTGTATCGTTGAGCTGAAGTCACTCACAGGTTATCTTTGTCTGCCTTGTCTGTACAGATGTATTGTGAATGTATTATCTTTGTATGATAGAATTCCAACCTTGAAAGTTTACTAGACAAGAAAACAACTCACAAAGTTTGCCCAGAGTCCATATAAATAGGCCCATTATTTACAGCTTTCATATTACTGTCTTTATCAGTAGCAACTTTTACTTAGGAGTATTCAATATTAATTTTTGTAGCTAGCACAGTGGCTCAGCCTTCTAGGGGATTATCTCCTGCTTTCGTTCCTTTTAAAAAATGAGAGCAATTATTTGTGCTTATAAGAGCAGTGGGAAATGCAGCCTGTGAAAACAAAAAATAATACAAACAAACAAAAATCAAATTATCCACAGGCAAATTAGAGAATAGACACAGCCCCAATGAATACTAGGTCTAACTACCCTGCTGCTGACCTCCTTTTTAAAACTCACCATGTGATTTATTTGAATGAATCAGTTATCTTGGGCAGAATATTTTAGGATGACTATTCTGAAAGCTTGAAGGGAGAAGGAGAAAAAGAAGGACTCTCCAGAAGGTGTAGTGTTATAGTTAAGGGTTCAGCATCCTGATCTTGAAATGGATTAGATTACCTAGGACCAGTTTTAATAAAGATGCTTGAGTGTAGTAATAATAAAGATTAAAGTATGTAGCTGCATTTTTTTAATGTGAATGTGTTTAACTAACAGGGTATTTTTAATAAAATTAATCAGGCCTAAACTTTTTTACATCACCACAATGTAAAAAAATATGTTGAGATTCTAGAACAAGGGTCTTCAAACTTGGGAAGTTTAAGACTTGTGGACTTCAACTCCCAGAATTCCTCAGCTAACATGACTGGAGGAGAAATTCTGAGAGTTGAAGTCCACAAGTCTTAAAGCTGTCAAGTTTGAAGACCCCTGCTCTAGAAAGAGTACAAAGAAGAACAACATAGATCATTAGGACACTGGAGGCTAAAACATGTAAAGAACGGTTGCTGGAATTGAGTATGTCTCTTTAAAGAAAAGAAAGACTAGGGATGACATGATAGCAGTGTTCCAATATCAAAAGGGTTGCTACAGAGAAGAGGGACTCAATCTATTTTCCAAAGCACCTGAAATCGGAACAAGAAGCAATGGATGGAAGCTAATCCAGGAGAGAACCTACAACTAAGGAGAAAATTCCTGACAGCGAGAATAATTAAACAATGGAATGATTTGCCTCCAGAAGTTGTGGGTGCTCCAACATTAGAAGCTTTTAAAAATAGATTAGACAACCATTTGCCTGAAATGATATGGGGTTTCCTGTCTGAGCAGGTGGCTGGAGTAGAAGACCTCCAAGGTCCCTTCCAACTCTGTTATTTTGTCAAACTTGGAATTCTGAGCTTCTGAGATGCACTAAGGATAGCTCTGTAATTCCAAGGTTGGTACTATAATAGTAATGTTAGTACTAGTAATGATAGTATGTTTGTTGAGTGATAGATTGACTAGCTTTGATCTCCTGCCTTCCATATTCTCTCACCAAGGCTAAGGATTTACTCCATTTCATGAACAATGAGTCTTGCTGACAAGCTAATAAGATGTGCCACCTCCAGATAAATTTATTTATCTTCTTACCATTTCTTGCTATTCTTATATTTGAAAGTAGTTTCCTCCGCCCCCCCCCCTCCCACAGCTGATTAACTCTTATGTATCCAGTTAGTTGAAACAACTTGGTCTTAAACAATCAAGATGCACTTGCTACTTTTGTTAAATTGTATTCTCCCTCACTTCAAATGTTTTATTGGCTACAAACGAAACTACAGCAGTGTAAAATTTGTGCAAGTCTGATCACTGAAAGAGAAAATTCATTTCAGCATCTAATATGAAATCAAATGCCATCCCTCATCTAGTTTAACGTAATGACAATTGGCAGTCAGCTTTCTGATAATAATATCATCTGCATTCTGTTTCATTTTACCCATTTTATGAATAGGAAAGTACCATTCTGTATCCTAGAATTGCTGGAAGTGAGTCAAATCTCTACATGTTTTCTGCCACAGAATTTCGAAGCAAGAGGATATTTTATGATATTTTCCCAATCGTTCCACATTTTTCCAGGCAAGCATTGCGTTTTAATAAATTTTTTGAACATATTCTTTTTTGAAAATAATAAAATGGCAGCACTTTTTCTCTTCTCTTGAAAGAATGGTATATGATCCCAGAAAATGCTGTCCTAAAAATTATAAAAGCTAATTCATATATAGTTAGTAAAAACAACAGTTCACAATTTTGTCCCCTCTTATTTGAAAAATTCAGAGAAGACTATTTAACCAGAAGCAAACAAAGTCCAGGCAGTACAATTTCTAAATTCTGTTGCCAAGCATTTCTTTCTCTTAGAGACGTTTGTTTTTAATCACATATACAAAGCAAACATCTTTGTCACTTACGAAATAAAGTCCACACTAATAGAAATGCCTTTCTTTAAATGTTGTTTCTAAGCTATATTTTTAGTCAAACAACATTTCATTAACTGAGCAGTTCAAATGCAAACATGCCTAAATTCACTGTTACTTTCAGCTGATAAATATGGCAGGGAGACATGAGCTTTGTTTGCAATCTGTAAAAGTCCTTGAAAAATTGCTGCCAAAGTGTATTTTTAAAAATATGACTCAGAGAAAAATTATCAAACTAAAAAGTCTAAAAAGTCTCCTTACTTAAGCTGGTTTCCTACTATACCTGTTGCCTTTTATGTATTAGCAAAAGTGATTTTGTTAAGCAAAACCACTTTTGCTAAAAAGTGTAAAAACTGTATTAACAAAAGTGATTCAGAAGTTGTGGGTGTTTTATCACAGGAGGTTTTTAAGAAGAGACTAAATAGTCACTTATCAGAAATGGTACAGGCAGGGGTGGGATTCTACCAGTTTGCACCTATTCTCTAAAACTGGTTGTTAACATTCTAAGCAGTTTGGAGAACCAGTTGTTAGAAGAAATTATTGGGCTAACCCTGTAAGGAAGGCAGGAAGGAAACATTCTGGTGTTGCTTACAGAAACTGTGTCTCTGTTAACCCTTATTACATTCTTGGCAGGACTAGACTTCCTGTCTGTGGAACTTCTCTGGAGTTTTTTTCCTCTCCTTGCTGGTACTTTACTTGTGTGAAGTGACCATTCAAAGTTACAATGGGACTGAAAAAAGTGACTTATGACTGTTTTTCACACTTGCGACTATTGCAGCATCCATGCATATTGCAGCAGTCATGAGAGACCAGGCGAGGAGATGCGTGCCTCGATATGAGTGATATTGAGTTGGCCACACCCAGCCAATAACATGACCACCAAGCCATGTCCACCCAGTCACATGACCACCAAGCCATGCCCACAACCTAAGCCACACCCACAGAACCAGTTGTTTAAAAATTTGAATCCCACCCCTGGGTACAGGGTTTCCTGCTTGAGCAGATGGTTGGATTAGAAAACCTCTAAGGTCCCTTTAAACTCTATTCTGATTGATTGACTTGACCACAGATTTGAAATTTCCCAGTGGTCTTCTGTTCCAATAGCAACCAGTTGTGATCCTACCTGGCTTTTTGAGATGGGTTTAATGCTGCTGTTTGCAAGAGACCTGTGTCCATTAGCCATGTACTTTGAAATGACATCAAGTTGACATGGCACCACATTTATTTCATCCCTATCTACTTTTTGAGAGTGACCCCTGTCCTGCCTAAAGTGTAGGTCTTAGCCTAAGAAAGTTCAACGCACTTGGCTGTGCAACATATAAGCAACTATCCTAAATATTAGCATAATATTTATTTATTTTTTATTTATTTAAGTACTGTATTTTCTGGCGTATAAGACTACTTTTGAAATGAAAAAAAGTCAACCAAAAATCGGGGGTCGTCTTATACGCCGAGTATAATTTTCCAACTCGATCCTGCACCAATCACTGCAAGGCTGCTCGGACCGCCTCTCTAACTCAGCCAATCCAAGCAGGCTTTTTATGCATGCAAACGAATTTTCCAACTCGATCCTGCACCAATCACTGCAAGGCTGCTCGGACCACCTCTCTAACTCAGCCAATCCAAGCAGGCTTTTTAATTAAAAAAGAACTGGTGTTGCCTCGGAAGTGGGGGGGTAGTCTTATACAGCAAATATAGGCCTAAACCTATGTTTTAACTATAAAATTAGGGGGTCGTCTTATACGCCGGTCGTCTTATACGCCGGAAAATACGGTACTTATATACCGCCCTTTTCCCAAAGGACTCAGGGCGGTGCACAGCCGATCATAACCCCAATACATTATACAAAAATTAAAATGAATTAAATAATTTAGGCTGTTTTAATTTAAAAAGTTTACCCTCCCCCATAAATAATTAAAAACCCCAAATATTAAAACCCAATTTAAAACGAGAGACAAAGCTAAAAACTTGTGTCAGCCTAGGCCAGCCTGCTCAAAGAGCCAAGTTTTTAACGCCCGTCTGAAGGCTCTCAGGTCCGTGTTGGTGCGTATCTCTGGGGGCAGACTATTCCAGAGGGCGGGGGCCCCCACAGAGAAGGCCCTACTCCTGGGGCCGCCAGACGACACATAGAAGCCGACGGCACCTGGAGAAGGCCCTCCCTGTGGGAACGCACAGGTCTGTTGGAGATCACCGGCAGAACGCGGTCCTGCAGGTAGCCTGGCCCAATGCCATGGATCGCTTTAAAGGTCAAAACCAGAACCTTAAAGCGAATCCGGAAAGCCACCGGCAACCAATGTAGCTCGTGCAAGAGAGGCGTCACATGGGAGCTTCGCGACACCCCCATATCACCCGCGCAGCCAGATTTTGCACCAGTTGGAGTCTCCAGGTGCTCCCCGCAGGGAGCCCCATGTAGAGAGTGTTACAGTAATCCAGGCGAGAGATGACAAGGGCGTGAGTGACCGTGCGTAAGGCGTCCCGATCTAGGAAGGGCCGCAACTGGTAGATCAGGCGAACCTGATAAAAAGCCCCCCTGGAGACGGCCGCAATATGGTCTTCTAGAGACAGCCGTGCATCCAGGAGGACACCCAAATTGCGAGCCCTCCCTGTGGGGGGTAGAATCTCTCCCCCAATAGCCAGCGATGGCGTCAGCTGACTATATCGGGCCGCCGGAAACCACAGCCACTCGGTCTTGGATGGGTTGAGTCAGAGCCTGTTCCCGCCCATCCAATTCTGCATGGCCTCCAGGCACCGGGACATAGCCTCCACAGCATCGTTGGGGTGGTCCGGGGTGGAGATGTAAAGCTGGGTATCATCTGCATACAGATGACACCGTACTCCAAGACCACGGATGATCTCGCCCAGCGGCTTCACATAAATGTTGAACAAGAGAGGGGAGAGGACTGATCCCTGAGGCACCCCACAAATAAGGGGCCTAGAGGTGGACCTCTCCCCCCCGCCAACACAAATTGCGAATGGTTGGAGAGGAAGGAGGAAAACCATCACAAGACAGTTCCCCCAATCCCCAACCCCTCCAACTGCCGCAATAAGATACTATGGTCGATAGTATCAAAAGCCGCCCAGAGGTCTAACAGGACCAGGACAGAGGAAAACCCCCTGTCATGGGCCCTCCAGAGATCATCGACCAACGCGACCAATGCTGTTTCGGTACTATGCCCGGGCCTGAAGCCCGATTGGAATGGATCGAGGTAAGTCGCTTCCTGCAGGTACTGAGGGAGCTGACGTGCCACCACACTCTCAACAACCTTCACTAAAAAAGGAAGGTTGGAGACTGGACGATAATTATTTAAAACAGCAGGGTCTAGGGTAGGCTTCTTGA
Organism: Bungarus multicinctus; assembly: GCA_023653725.1. NCBI lineage: Eukaryota > Metazoa > Chordata > Lepidosauria > Squamata > Elapidae > Bungarus > Bungarus multicinctus. Next base: position 55,543,013 of record CM042842.1, on the reverse strand, counting down.
GGAGGGGCCGCACCACCGCCATCTTCAGGGCAGTAGGGAGCTACCCCTCTCTCAACGAAGCATTGATAATCCCCTGGAGCCAGCCTTGTGTCACCTCCCTGGTGATCGAAACCAACCAAGAGGGACATGGGTCCAACAAACATGAGGTGGCATTCAGCCCCCCCAGCAACCTGTCCACACCCTCGGTGGTCACAGGGTCAAACTCTTCCCAGATAATATTCTCAAGACCTGCCCCGGACACCTCCCCCGGGACCACCCAATTGGAGTCCAGCCCATCCCGAATCTGAGCGATTTTGTCGTGCAAGAATCTGGAAAACTCTTCCGCCCTACCCTGCAAGAGGTCATCCCACGCTCTCGGCTCGAGCAGGGAGCGGGTCACTCTAAATAGGGCGGCAGGCCGATTTTCTGCCGACGCAATAAGGGCGGAGAAATGTGAACACTTCGCCGCCTCTATTGCCACAAGGTAGATCATAATGTAAGACCTCACCTGTGTTCGGTCAGACTCAGTGCGGCTAGCACTCCAAACACTCTCTAGACGTCTTTTCCGGCACTTCATCTCCCGTAGCTCCTCCGTAAACCACGGAGCCAAGTGGGATCTGTGCCGAGTCAGAGGTCGCAGAGGCGCAACTCGGTCCAGAGCCCCGGCAGCCAACCTATCCCAGGTGGCCACCAGGTCTCCAGGCGAGTTGTGAGCCAGAGTCTCGGGAAATGGCCCTCTGGAACCGCTCAGGGTCCATCAGGCGCCTGGGGCGGAACCATCTACATGGCTCTGCCTCCCTGCGGTGGGGGGTGGCGGTACAGAAGTCCAGTCTAAGAAGAGAATAGTCTGTCCATGACAAGGGTTTGATGACTAAATCCCCAAAATTACAGTCATTCAACCACTGACCGGAGACAAAAATGAGGTCCAGTGTGTGTCCTCCTATATGAGTAGGGGCAGAAACTAATTGGGTCAGGTCCATGGCCATCATGGAAGCCATGAACTCCCGGGCTACCCCAGAGGTTTCACCGAGCGACGGCAGGTTGAAATCCCCCATGACTAAAAGCCTAGGGTTCCCAACCACCAGCTCGGCTATCACCTCGAGGAGTCCGGGCAGGGCCAATGACATGTGGCAGGGAGCCAGGTACGCCATCAAAAGGCCCATATGAACCCCCTGTCCCCACTTCACGAAGAGAGACTCACAACCAGCCGTCTGAGGGACAGTGGCTTCCCTAGGACAAAGGACCTCTCTAATAAGCACTGCCACCCCTCCACCCCTTCCCTGAGACCTAGGCTGATGAAATGCTAAGAAACCTGGTGGGCATTTCTCTCTCAGGGGGACACCACCCTCTGGGCCTAACCAGGTTTCGGTAACACCTACCAGGTCCACGCCCTCCTCCTGAACAGATCACAAATCAGGGGGGCTTTATTGACAACGGACCTGGCATTGCATAACATCAGCCGGGTACTCAGGACCCGAGGCTCTGGACAACCAGGTCTGCAGGATGGGTAAAGAGGGTCGGAGCGCGCTACTGCTTGGAGATATCGACAGCGCGATCCCCTAACCTGATATGGCCCTCTACCCCCGCCATATCTGCCCCTCCCACTAACCGTGCCGATAAAACTGGCCCCCGGCATGCCACCCTCCATCTGCCCCCCCAACACACATCCCCCTGAGCCCTCCCAGACGTGCGTGCTAGCCTGGCTGCCCCCAGATTCTTGCGGGTTGTCCCCCAAACCCGGTTCGGATTTCCCCAATCCCTTTAAAAAACCCACTAAAAAATTAAAAACACTGGGCTTCACGCGCTTCCTCTGGCCACACCATCTCTTGGGATCCCAGGATCCATCATTAAGATATGTCCTGGAGAGCCTTGAAGGTCACTTAAGGGAGAGGGGGACATCCCTTAAGGCCCAAAGCTCTCTCCTGGAATACTTCAGAGGCCTAGATAAAAATGTCCCGGCAGTCCGGCGATGCCCTCCATAACCTTCAATGTTCTCCAGCAGCACAAAACAGTGGGCTCGATGGGCTCTGGCTGCCTTGGGGTCTGCGGCCCCTCCCCCCGGTCTATCCACCTCTGCCACCGGTGGAAACCTCGGGGGGAAGAAAGTCACAGACGGAGCCGCCGATTCCCACCCCCCCGGCCCAACCACTTCTGCCACCGGTGGGGGCCCAAGGGGAAAGGAGGCATTGTCCGCAGCTCCGCTGGCCATCCGGGAGCGCCGCTGCTGCCGCCCGACGGCGCACACCACCATCCAACATCAGCGACAGCCGCCGCCGAGCCCCCACAACCAGGGCCACCATTTCCGCCGTGGGCCGGAACCGCCGCAGGCATCGCGGGTGTCGTGGCGCCGACATTGCCACCGTCGCGGCTGCCATTCTCCTCGCCCCCAGACCCCCCCACCGCTGCCACCGGCAGGGGGGAAACCCAGGGGAAACGACGGCTCCTCCATCTGCTGACGTCCCCGTCATGGCCCGAAACCGCTGAGACCGTCGAGGTCGCCGCGCCATTGCCGTCACGCCGAGACCGCCGCGTCAATGCCGCCGCTCCTGCCGGCTCCCCAACCCCAGCAGGCCCTCGACCAACTCCCGCTTCATCAGCCCTCAAAACCTCCGAGGCCATCAAGGCCGCCACTCCATCGCCATCGCGCCATTGTGCCATTGCTCCGAGGCCGCCAAGGCCGCTGCACCAACGCCGAGGCCGCCGAGGCCGCTCTGAGGCCGCCGCTCCATCGCCATCACGCTCCAAGGCCGCCGAGGCCACCAAGGCCACCGCGCCAACGCCGAGGCTGCTGAGGCCGCTCCGAGGCCGCCGTGGCAACGCCGTCACTCCCGAGGCACCGAGGCCACCGCACCAACACCGAGGCCACCAAGGCCGCGCCGAGGCCACCAAGGCCACCGCGCCAACACCGAGGCCGCCGAGGCCGCTCCGAGGCCGCCGGGGCCGCCGCGCCAATGTCGTCGCTCCCGCCGGCCCCATGGCCCCGGCAAGCCCCCGACCAGCTCCTGCTGTAACCCGCTGGTCTCCCCTGGTCCTCCCCCACCTCTGCCACTGGCGAGGGGATCCAGGGGACATGGGGGCTCGCGCCGTAGGCCACCCAGGCCGGAGGAGCCTCTGGCGAAAGCGTCCGACCGCCATCTTGGAAACGTCGTGAATGAATATGGGCATAAACATCCCTGAAAATAGTGAGATGGACTTTTGAGGAGAAGATGCCACTGATAAACCTTCAATCTTGTACCCAGTTGGCCAAAAGTTAGTGCTATTAACTTTAATGGATTTCAGATTTTTGAATTTCTGTTTGAGCTCCACATTTCTGCTTGAATATTAGAATAAGAATAGAATAATAGAGTTGGAAGAGACCTTGGAGGACTTCTAATCCAATCCCCTGCTTAGTCAGGAAACCCTATACCATTTCAGACAAATGGTTGTCCAATCTATTTTTAAAAACTTCCAGTGTTGGAGCATTTGCAACTTCTGGAAGCAAGCTGCTTTGCTGATTAACTGCTTCCTAGCTGTCAGGAAATTTCTTAGTTCTAGGCTTTCTCCTTGATTAGTTTCCACCCATTGCTTCTTGTCCTGCCCTAAGGTACTTTGGAGAATAGCTTGACTCCCTCTTCTCTGTTACAGCCCCTGAGATATTGGAACTGCTATCATGTCATATATACATACGGGATCTGATTAAAACTCTCAAGGAAGCTCACACCAAATTCTTTCCAGCCTCTGAATGACTGAAGGCACTTTGAGCCTTTTCTTGATTATCTGTGACTGGATTAAACAAATAATAACCTAGTGAATTAGTCTTTCAGAAAGCCATTTTTGCATTCTTCAATATTTTTTCTAGGATGCTTTTTCAAATATCATTTGAGGCATAATAAATGTGCTGGGCTTAAATGAAGATTTGGTACATTTTGCTAACAAAAACTAACCTTTCTAAGGTTATTTATTTATTTATTAGGAGTTTGGGGTTGATGTTATTTTTCAAAAGCTTTTTCATGTCTGGAGACTACGTGTAAGTTACATGTAAACTTCATATTTATTTTTCTTTTGGTACTATGGGAATGAAAGGATTGTAATCATCGACACTCCTATGTGAATTATTACTGCAGAACCCCTGCTGTTGAGTTAGACAGAATTCACCCATTGTATGGGACATTAAGAAACCCAAAACCAGAAAGAAAAACACTAAGCTAATTAGTGTTTAGATGAGGAACAAAGACAATGGAAAACAAAGAAATTGAAAGGCAGAGGTTTAGGTAAGAGAGTGTGCCTTCCATTCTAAACGTTGATTATTCTCTTCCCCCCACTCTTTCTCTTTCCCTCTCTCCCTCTCCCTCTCCCCCCCCCCCCCTGTCTCTCTGTCTTTCTCTCTCTGTCTCAGTCTCTGTCTGTCTCTCTCTCTCTCTCACACACACACTCTTTTTTTCTCCGTCTGATTTATTCCATGCCATTTTTCCCATTTCATTTTTTCCCCTAGTTTTTCTAATTAGTTTTCTAAAGCCACAATCACTCTCTTCTTTTCAAACTGTTGAAATCCAAAGACTCCTATTAGAAAATGGAAGATATTCTAAAATGCTCTTTTAAATTATTTCCCAGGCGATCAATATTAGAGGCGTATGATAATTCTCTGGATTATTCTGGGAAATTATTTGCGTCTCCTTCTTTTTTGCTCCAGATGACAGGATAATCTAACTAATAACAGCTCGGGCTTTGTAGGCAAAAACCATTTATTTGGACAGACTGACACCATGGCCCACGTTTCAGGTCCCCCTATGGAACACACAAAACCAGGCACAGGCTTAAATCACTGCAGGGTTTGTATTTTCTGCTCAACCCGTTGTGCTGGCTTCCAATGGGCAATGCATCATGCTGCTGATGTGAGAGCCAAAATGAAGAAAATCAAGCCTGGGAATCCACAGAGAAGTATTCATGCTGGGCACCATTTGTTTCTAATTGCTCTTGTAAGTTATAGTTTGAGATAAAGCTCCCAAAAAGGAATAAGCACAAAATAATAAGCAAGTCAGTTTCTCTCTCTTTTTTTTTAGGCTGACAGAAGCATTTAATCCTCCCCCCCCCTAAAATTCAGGGTACTCTTCTCTCTGGGGTCCTGCATTCCAGCTCTGCTCCCCTCCTCTCCAACACCAATTGCTTCTTCTTGAGCTACTTCTATTCCATCTCATAAATAAGAGTCAAAATATTTGCTGGCTTGCCATTTCAATTCATCAATTTGTTTGCATTGCAAATGCAGGAAAGCAGTCATCTTGTCATCTTGAGTGCCTGTAATTTAGTAGTTCAATAAACTTGGTTTGTGGAAACGTTTAGCATGAAGCAACTTTTGGGGTGTTGTGCGTTTCTAGGGGAAAATTGTATTCAGGAAAGAAATACGATGGCTGGGTTTCTAATTGGGTCTTTCTGTATGTGCACACACACAAATACATATATATGTTGGGACATGGTGGCTCAGTGGCTAAGATGCTGAACTTGTCAATCAGAAAGGTCAGCAGTTCGGTGGTTTGAATCCCTAGCACCATGTAACAGAGTAAGCTCCCGTTACTTGTCCCAGCTTCTGGTGACCTAGCAGTTCAAAAGCATATAAAAATGCAAGTAGACAAAAAGGGACCACTTTAGTGGGAAGGTAACAGCATTCCATTTTCCTTTGACATTTAGTCATGTGTGTGTGTGTGTATGGATGGGTGGGTGTGTAGGTGTTAGGAATGCTCAGATAAACCTGAGTGGAAAAGTAGAAATCATCAGCAATCTAGTCTTGATTTGTGGCATGTGAAAAGTGGTTAAATGTTTTAAAAGCCTTCCATGTAAGTATGTACCACTGGTGATAAAGCCCTCAGTGAAACAGTGAAATCTTCTGCCTAGCACTGTGTTCAGCTTTCAGTAGCAATGGCAAATGCATTTTTCTGTGAATTCTTTCATTTTTTTTTTTACAGAAACTCATACAGTTCAACCCATTGAATCCAAAGCTCCCTGCTTGGTGCAGTAATTCAGATTAACTTGATCAACCTGCTCTTTTTTATGTGCAACCACTGATCAGTATAGTTTCTTTGGATGTGGCCAAATTTTGCTATGCCATGTGTAAAATCAGGCAAACTTTAACTGCCCATTGATAATCCACCACCAACTGGAATAGATTCTTCTGTCTGCCTTTTATTTTTGGCTTTGTTTCACTACTTTTATTATTGTTTTTAATGCTTTTTCTTTGTAGTACTGGTCCATGGCCGTAATAAAGATTGATTGATTGATTGAAGAAAAAAATTACAACAGCTGTTTTAATCATGCATAGCCCTTACTCACTTCCTAAGACTGCAGCATCCACAATGGAGGCTAATTCATGACTGCAGTTTTTCCAGGAAGCACCCAAGGCAGCATTAATCCTCTAGTTCTTTGCTCTCCGCAGTCTAGAGGCCTCTGACTTCTTCCATCATGACTGCCACATTTTTTAATAAGGCACTTGAGAAGGTCCCATGAGACCTACTTACGGTAGAAGGCTTAAGATCTCCATATACCGTCTTAAGGAAAGACGTTTTAGTCTTAGGGTAGATTAAGGCCCCAGGCTAAAAATAATAACATGCAGCTGTGGATTAAACCTCTTGATTAAGTATACATAATGTTATAATCTTCCTTTCTAATTTTCAGTTGTACTAGCATGGACCATTGCATCTAACCCTCATGCATTTTGCATTGGATGAATTGTTCTGGAACTTCATTTATTAATTCCTGTAGAGCCCAAAGTAAGACTAACTAGGAATTCTTGGTTTCAGATTAAAGGCAGGTTCCCTAACGCAGGCTTTAGGAGAGGAAGCTTATTTTCTTTAATGGATTTTTATTGAATTATTTTGTATAAGCATTGTTGCTATCTATAACTTGACTCCAACAAGGCCCCTAGAGGCTTATAAATGACCAAAAAAATGGGAATAATAAAAATAAAAAAACAATAGCAATCAAATCCCTAAGCTTTAGTACATAAATCAATTAGCAGTAACATTAATTCCAGCAGATTTTTTTTTTAAAAAAAACAAACCTTCTGGATCATCTATTAGTTCTTTTTGGATAGACTGCAAAAAGATGATGCCAAAGATAATATACAAGAAGGAGTGGCAGAACCTGAGGGCAGAATCAAAAGAGGAATCAGCCTAAGTCACTAGGAAGTCATAAAGGAACTAAGCACAATCCCTCTTGAATTCCATTGAACCTTATCTAGCACCAAAAGGTGCTAGGTGTAAGGTGGCAATGGCATCAGAGAAAACTACTGAAGCTCTCACAAAGGTGGTTATTATTCAGGCAAATTTTGAGCCATTCTTAAATATTAAATATTATTTTCCCTGAATAGATGAGAATGTTTGAATGATCCATCTGGCATTTTGGAATTTAGAGAAAGCTTTTTGAACATTTCTCAAGAGCTTGTAAAGATTATAAAGATCTTCAGGAATCTTGAATCAGCAATGGTAGATTACTCAAGCTTCTACCACTTATATTTACCCTCATTAAATGCATATTAAATCTGAAGTTACGCTATGAATAATGTTTTTCTCCTTTAACCAGGGAACATTTCATTTCATATTCTGCACTTCTTTCCCTTTTGCCCATATTCATGGAAGATCCCACAGGCTATGAATTCATTATATGCATAAATATTAGTTGAGTGACTATGTATGAGTAAGTTTAGTGCTCATGATTACTCTACACCTAAAATAGAAGGTCTCTCTTGCCTGGAGTTTTGAAGACATAAAGAGAAAAGTACTTTAATCTTTTCTTCTAGGTAGAATACTTCATTCATGTCCAACCACTGTCTGGAACTGCTACACCGAGTAAGCAGCACTTCTTGGAGAGCAGAAATGAAATGATATAACTCTGGAAAGAGAGCCATCAGAATTTATTCAATGCACAGGCAAAGCATTTGCAGTATTATTTTGTCCTGCATTTGTAGACTACATTTTCCCTAAATATATTGGCTTGACAAAACAATAACTTTTGAAATTGGAAACTAAGGAGTTGGTAGATGGTCGGATAGTCAGGAAACTGCTGACTGAAATAGCCTCAACGAACATTTAAGCAAGGGCTGAACATAGTGTGAATTTCTCCCTAAATGCCTTAAGATCATTGATCTCAATCTAAATCAGTTTACTGTTTGCTAAATGTAGTTTTAAAAAGTGCAATATACAATTGAGGAAAACAAAGAATTATAGTCAGGATCTGAAGGAAAACAACCGTTCATTTTGCATTGTCAAATATTCTCTATTCTGCTTCTTGTTTATTTTTTAATTTTAATTGCTTTATTACAGAACACGGGAACTTCAGAGACGTAACTAGTCAAATACTGGTCAAGATAGCAAAGACAATTTAATCAAGCCAAACATGGTATTATTTTCAATGTGACTTCTGTTATAGCTGACTGTGGATGTATTGGTTTTATCTTCGTTTTAGGTGTCCCAAGTTTTTCTTAGGTTATATCACTATTAATGTGAGCTGCACCAGCATTTAGAATTATATACTACTCTACAGTGCATTGAAGCCTTCTCTAAGTGTTTTACAGTGTCAGCACATTGGCCCCAACAATCTGGGTTTTCATTTTATAGACCTCAGAAGGATAGAAGGCTGAGTCAACCTTGAGCCTGGTTCTAGATTCGAACTGCTAAATTGCGGTCAGCTAGCAGTCAGCATAAGTAGGCTCCAGTACTGTATTTTAACTGCACCACTAGCTCCAATTGTGGTTCTAGGTGCCATTCAAAATGATGATGATCATCTTTAAAGCTTTGCACGGCCCAAGACCAAGTTATGTGGGACCACCTACATGCAAGAATTCCCAGCCGGTTCACAAGTTCTGGTAGAGTGTGTATTCAGGACCCCTCTATTAACCAAAGCCATCTTATGAGATGAAAAATTATACTTTCTCTGTCATGGTACCTACTCTATGAATCAGTCTTCAACTCCTCAGATTCAGAAGCTTGTCCTTTTTGGTTTTCTGGAAGACTAAGAAAACCTGATTCCCCCCCCCCCCCCCCCCCCGTCACATCATACTTATTGTCAGGAGTAGCAAGGTACTTCCAGGTTGAAAAGATTAACTGATGACATCACTGTTGCCTGGGGTATGCCCAGTTGGGGGTTCCTTTCATGTCCCCCAGCAGCAGTTGGAGTAAAGAAGGGAGTTCACTCTGTTCCAAGGCAGTACTTGGGTCTTGGACTTGCTGTTTGTCAAACCAGTGTATTTACTCTGCGAGACACCCTGCTCCATTTTCCCCAAGTATTCAATCATTAGTTGAACCCAATATAGGTGTGATGTGCATTTTAATTTTATACTGCCTGGGTTATTGTACTATGACAATCTTAATTCTTTGTCTTTTGTTTGATAATTGAGGTATTATTATTATTTATACACAAAAACAACAGTGTATACAGCAAACGAGATAATTATGCTGGGTTTCCTATCACAAATCACTAGTTGAACACTTCCCAAGTGTTTAGGACTGCGTGATGTATTGGTGAATTATGCAAGCAGATCCCAGTAAGGTGGCCTTCTGCAGCTGACCAATGGTGATCTTGTCAGAGCCTGTTATAAGCATTCAAAAATGAAAACAACAGGCTTTTGATAATCTGAGTTATAGAATGCTTTATTAGGGAAAATACTGCAGTATTGGACTCAGTTCACTCTAGAAAAGAAACAGTTTCTAAGAGGAAGGAGACGCTCTCCTTTCAGTGAATACAGCTTATATAGGATTATCAAATCACATAGTTACATAATACTTCCTTTTTCCACATATGGACGTTATACAACCTTCCATGGAAAACTTCCAATACTTTCAGATTTCCTGTTTTTCACATTCCAGAAAAATTATAAGGAAACATTAATATTCCTTAAGGTGACATTTATAATGTCAGAACGCCCCAGTACAAATGTCCTCTAACCTATGCCAAAGACAAACTTCGCAATCCAACATATTTGTTTCACAAAAACATATTTCTCAACTTTTCTGTCCTTTTAAAAGGTCAGGCTACAAACACAAAATGGCTACAGTTTGGTTCTGTAATTTCTCAAGTATAATATCCAAATTTTACTTATAACAGCGCCCATTGTTTTTAAGTGCTTGCCTAGGTCTTTAGGCACAGCACCCAGTGTGCCAAGTACCACTGGAACCACCTGGACTGGTTTATGCCAGAGTCTCTGCAGTTCGATTCTCAAGTCCTGATATCTGGTGACTTTTTCAAGATGTTTCTTGTCGATTCTGCTGTCACCAGGTATGGCAATGTTGATGATCCAGACTTTTTTCTTCTCCAAAATCATGATATCTGGGGTGTTGTGTTCCAAAATGTCAGTCCGTATTCAGAAGTCCCACAGTAGTTTTGTATGCTCATTTTCGACCACTTTTTCAGGCTTATGATCCCACCAGTTCTTTGCTACAGGTAGATGGTAGTTGTGACACAAGTTCCAGTGGACCATCTGAGCAACTGAGTTATGACGTTGTTTGTAGTCAGTCTGAGCTATTGTCTTGCAACAGCTCAGTATGTGATTAATGGTTTCATTCGCTTCTTTGCAGAGTCTGCATTTGGGGTCATCAGCAGATTTTTCTATTCTGGCTTTGATTACATTTGTTCTGATGGCTTGTTCTTAGGCTGCAAGAATCAGGCCTTCTGTTTCTTTCTTCAGTGTTCCGTTGGTCAGCCATAACCAGGTCTTTTCCTTATCTACTTTTCCTTGGATCTTTTCAAGAAACTGTCCATGCAGTGCTTTGTTACACCAGCTGTCAGCCCAAGTTTGCATCACTGTTTTCTGATATTGATTCTTGGTTTGCTGCACTTTGAGCAGCTTCCTCTTCTTGACCTCCATCAAAGCTGGTTCAACACTGTCTTTCACATAATCTGCCAGAGCATGCTTCTCTTTTTTGACTGTCTGCTTCACTTGCAAAAGTCCTCTGCCACCTGCTTTTCTGGGCAAATATAGCCTGTCGACGTCACTACGCAGGTGCAGCACATAGTGTATGGTCACCAGTTTTCTTGTTTTTCTATCCAGGCTGTCCAGCTCTGCCTGTGTCCAGTTTATGATCCCAGCAGTATATCTGATGACAGGTATGGCCCAGGTATTTATAGCCTTGATAGTGTTACCGCCATTCAGTTTGCTTTTTAGACGTTTTCTGACCCTTTGTGTGTATTCTTTGCTGATCATATTTTTCACTTGCTCGTGCTTGATATTGTCCAGCTGCAGTATGCCCAGGTATTTGTAGGCTTTGGGTTGGTGGTACTTGATGGTTTGTCCATTGGCCATTTCAACTCCATCACTTTCTACAATCTTCCCTTTCTTCAGTGCCACTGTGACACATTTGTCCAGGCCGAACTCCATGCTGATGTCAGGGCTGAAAATTCGAATCGTATTGGCCAGTGACTAGATTTCAATTTCTGATTTCCCATATAACTTCAGATCATCCATGTACAGCAGGTGAGAGATTTTCTGTGAATTTTTAGCAGTTTGATAACCCAGGTTAGTTTTCTGTAAAATTGTGGACAGGGGGGTCATGGCGATGATGAACAGCAGAGGTGACAAAGAATCACCCTGGAAATTCTTTGTCATCTCTGCTGTTCATCATCGCCATTATTATTATTATTATTATTATTATTATTATTGTTGTTGTTGTTGTTGTTGTTGTTGTTGTTGTTGTTGTTGTTGTTGTTGTTGTTGTTGTAAGATGGGAACCATGTATCTATATATATAAAAGCGAAAAAGCACTCATGCATCATCACAACATTTCCAGAACTGTAAAGCCTACAAACTTGGAATTTGGTACGTATGTTCTTCTTGGCTTCTAGGTGCTCACTAAGAAAGGATTTTTCAAAATGACCATCAGAACATTAGTATTTCCTACATTATTATTAACACGCTCTGATGCTAAGGAGTTCTACTCCCTCTCCCCACCTGCAAAAAAATCTCTTCCAAATGCAAAACACAAGCAGTGGAGAGGAATTTCAGTTTCAGTTTTACCTTCACAGAAGCAAACAGCTTTACTACAGAACACTTGAGCTAAGCTACACCCAGGCTCCTTGCTGTCTCCTTGCTCACACAGAAAATACTGTTTCAGTTTCTAAACAGCCCTGACATACACACTGACAGGATGCTAGCCAGATGAATACCGATGGATGCTGGTAGGCAGAGGCACAATTTCCTCCCTTATTTTCCTCCCCAAAAACTTGCCTGATCACATAGCTTCACAGTGAAGTATGGGTACCCTGTTAGTATTTTCTAAATGAAGAAATAATAAAAATGTTCTCCTTGCTTAACATTGTACATCACACAATCCTTTGGCAATCTTGGAGTCTGATGTTATAAATACTGCAAAATATTCAAAGAATTTTAGTAATGACAACTACAACGATAAATTAAACTTGAATGCCACTTGACTCTCAATCTCTCTGTGTGGCTACAGCAGTAATCCTCTATGAATTTCAGTCTTTGCTTAAATAGAAATATCTATGATTATTATAAACAATCCTTGCATAATTTCTTTCTATGCTATATAAAATTTTAATAAATAAAATAAAGTCTTCCTTCAAATGATCTAAACACATATTTTGTCGATTTAATATTTTGCTAATTGTCAAGTGCCGCAGTTGCAACTGAGATAGCTTACAAATTGCACTAAAATGAAATGATAAAATGGAAGTCCACTCTAATTTCCATCCTTAATCAATTCAGTCCAGGAAACTAACTACCATCTGCTAATACTGTATGTTTTTTACAGAAAAAAAAGACAGAGCTGGATGACAAATGAGTAGTGTTTGCACTAATATTTTAAATTCAGTAAGGGGAAGAAATATTGTCCAGGGTAAATAACTCATTCTATAAGCAGATAGCAAATGGATATTGGCTATGCCACACCTATTTTGTGGAGCCCTTTTCACACTGCTGCTGAGTTACTACCTATAGATGTGGAAGTAATTGGCAGAACAATTGCTTATTTATTTATTACTTAGTCATTTAGACTCTAAAAGTTGACAGAATTTTGAAAGGTCCAGTGAAGGGTTCTACTGCATCATTTTGATTATCCACTGAATCAAACCCATTCTGATCATCACTAAATGCAGGATTTAGAAAGATCATTGCAAATCTAGAGATTTTAAAGCCATACTCTGTGCTGAAATGAAAAAATAAAAGCCCTACTAACTATTTCTTCCTCTTCTGAAATCAATATCATGGTTTTGGCCTTGGCTTTTAGCTTGCAAATGAGCTATTCTCCACAGCCCAATCAGAGTTAAGGAGGCAATCTATATGTTAGTGGGAGGAGAAGACATAAATTGCAGAAACATTGAAAACATGTGGGCTGCTCTGAAAAGATCTCATATATAATATAAGAAAACAAAGAAAAGCGGTTGGGATGTTTCTTATTCTAAACCAGGGTTTTTTAATTTTTTGTTTAAACTTGGCCAGTTTGTAGACTTCAACTCCCAGAGTACTGCTAATTCTGGGAGTTACACTCCATACATTTTAAACTGGCCAAAACACTGTTCTAAACTAGCACTATATTCAAAGTCAAGAAGAAAAATGCAATACCAGCTGTAATTGAGGTTGGAGTGGTGGTAAAGGAATGGACAGGGATAAATCAATCCATAAAAACTGATATGATACCACAGTAGACTTCAGGTATCATGGAATACTGGCAAACTATTGATACTCCTCTTCTATTCTACCTAACCATCTACCACTATCACTACCACTATCCCTACTGCTACCGCTACTGCCATCGCCATCGCCATCACCATCACCATACCATCACCATCACCATCACCATCACCATCATCATCATCATCATCATCATCACCATCATCATCACCATCATCATTATTATTATTATTATTATTATTATTATTATTATTATTATTATTATTATTATTTCTGGTAGAGACGTAGCAGAATTGCCAACAGAATTTAGAGGTTAGAACAATTTAACATGTTTGGAGGCCTTAGAGAACAACAAGCTTTCAGTGCCAGTTTCTGCTCAAGATATAATTGGGAAAAGATACTTTCCCAATTCTACCTGCAAAGACTATATGAACTAAATACAAGATAGGGAGTAGAAAACAAGGAGACCAAGATTGTTGGAAAACACTCAGGAAGATGTTGTTATTGAACATTAAGAATTTTCAGGTTGATAATGAACCCAAAATATCGTTTTAGGCAGATCAGCAAACGGCAATTCCATTCTGTCAGTCTCAATGGCATTCTTTAATTTTTGAGTTTGCTCATGTGGTTGTGAAAATCTGAAGACATATATTGAAGATAGACCTTCTTCATGATGTGCCATATGTTATCTCATGCTGAATTTGCACCACTGCTTTGGTTTCAGTAGCATGTCAACTATTTTTCAGTAAACACTTAATTATTTATGTCCAATACTGATTTTCTCTAGAATAACCTGCTTCAAAAGACTGGATATCATGGAGTCACTAGTTGCGTGGAATCTAGGCCTATAGGATTGGCTAGTCAGGCTATAGATAACAAGTAGCATCACAGACAGTCCTTGAGTTACGATCACAATTGAGTCCAAAATTTCTGTTGCTAACCTAAATGAATTTTGCCCTATTTTATGACCTTGTTACCATTAAGTGAATCTCTGCAGTTGTTAAGTTAGTAACACAATTGTTAACTGTTGCTTCCCCATTGATTTTTCTTGACAGAAATTTGCAAAAGGGGATCGATCACATAACCCCAGGAAATTGCAACTGACATAAATACATGCCAGTTGCCAAGCATCTGGATTTTGATCACTTGACCACAAGGATTGCAACAGTTGTAAGCGTAAAAAATGGTCATGTCACTTTTTTCAGAGCCATGATAACTATGAACGGTCACTAAATGAATGGTTGTAAGTCAAGGATTACCTGTACTCCCAGCATCAAACCATCCTAAGGAGACAGATGCACTACGTATGTTATTTAACTGTGTCTGTAGTACATATATATGTGAAGGGAATCACATATATATGGAAATATCTGTGATGAACAGCCAGGATAATAACTATGGTGAGAAGAGATTTAGCTCCAAACAGTTAAACACAGAACATAAAAAAAACCTTTTGAGATTTTATTGAAGAAAAAAAAATGCAACTTAGTTGAGTCAATTTGGATTCAATTGAAAAGAAAAAAGAATGCCAGTTAAAAAAATCATAACCTCAACCTTTAAAAAGATTGCCTTACAAGTGTGAGCATCTTAAAGCTTCATAAAATAGTCAGGGATACATTCTTCTCCCCTCCTTGGTACTTTCTTCCCATTCCTTGGTCTGACATAAGCTAAGCTGCTTGGTTTTAGGTTTCATTACTGTTGCTTCTCTGTGTGTCTGCCTGTGAAAGCACCAATAGGCTTGGCACAGACTCAATGTCTGAGCAATTTCTTGGCTGACTGTGCAAAATATGATATACAGATCCATACTGGCAAGTTAATTACTTGCTGTGTAAATAATGCTTGGATAAATGGGTTTCTTCTCCAAAACACTGTCTCAGTAATTCCAGCATGTTCACAAATAGGTTCAACACATTTTTTTTTAAAAAAAAGTAGACATGGCCCTGAGGGAAAATAACCCCATAGCCCATAGAGCGAAATAATAAGCTGCATTAGAGAACATGTTCTCACATCAGGTTACTTAGAAATAAATACCTCTTTTGAGCGAGATTTGTTACCAAGGAAAGATTCACAGAATTGCACTCTTAGAGTTTCCCCTTCGCATAATCAGATTTCTTCCATATTGCAATCACAGAAAATGTTGAGCAAGAGGAAAATTTTTGAAGGGAAAATTTTTTATGGGCGTTCAAGTTGTTTTCAACTCCTAGAGACCACAAAGTCCCACATCCATTTGCACTCTGATTCAGGTGGCCCTGTGTGTACAGATAAATCCCCAAGTGGCCTCAATGATAATCAGAGAACTAACAATTGACTTCCAGACTGCTAACAACTACAAAGAATATAAATCCTTCTATTCCCATTCAATCAGAACTAAAGAAGGTTTTTGTATGAGAAGCAAAACATTTTTCAAGAAAAAAAATCAAGAAAAGTCCAATTGCCCCTTTAAAACAAAACAAAACACCTTTGGAACTACCATGATCTGGATGACTGAGAATCACAAGAAACATTTACAGGTTACAAAGCACCCTTTCTAAAGCCGTCGTAACTTCAAACCCTTGTTAAATAACTGGTCATAAGTTGAGGACTCCATGTAATGTATTCAAATGAGTCAAATGTATATACATCAGGGCTGTCAAACTCACGGCCTGCAAGTCGGATGCATCATGTATTGGCCATGCCCATGCCCAGTTTAGTGAAGGAGGGGAAAGTCATGATACATCACATGACGCCGTTGTCACGATGTGAGTTTGACACCCCGATATACACGGATCTATGTACAATGATGCCACTGATCATGGATGGGAAGGTCAAAGGGCAATTCCTTTTATTCTGATGTGCACTGACAGTAAATCGCCCACAGAATGAAGAGTCCATTATGACAGGTGAAACTATTCCTTTTTTTAAAAAAAAAGAAAAGCATTCTACAATAGTTACAATTTTTCCTTTGAACCAGGCTGCTGTCTGAAATGTCTAAAATAAATAAATAAAGACACTCTAATCTGCATACTTAAAAAGGAAGAATTTTTTTTTTTTTTTTGCAAAGAATTTCATCATAAGTGTTATGGTTCCTGGCTATGAGATTTTTGTTTTTAAAGACGTCAAAGCCTTTTCTTTCCCAACAGATAAACTTCCTTGATTTTCTACTGGCATTTCCAGGCACATGGATGCACCTGTTTCAAGAATTTTCTGTGTAACAGAGGACATCTGGGAAAGCACAAAAGACTGTGTGTCAGGAAGTGAAATAAAGCAGAGGGTTGATGGTAGTTAGGATTGACTCTGATGGCAACTGCTGTGAACTGTCCAAACAACTGGAGGGAAATAAGTGTTAGAGGACAAGGAATTCGTTTATCCAGCATTATTTACACTCCACGTCAGAGTGCAGATTTATTTTCTTATTACCAGCAGAAAGCAACAGGCTGGAAATTTGAACCCATCATAGCACTGAACATTTATAATTATCAGTGTTTATTTCCCATTGTCTTGTTGATCGTTTTCAGCTGCTCAGAAAAAAAAACCTGATAGTTAAATGTTGTGTGCGTTTTGTTAAAGCCTTTGTGTATGAGAGAGAAATAAAATCATTCTGCCAAATAAATGCTAATTCAACAAAAGCTGAATTGTATGACCTTTGCGAATTACACAGATTTGAATGTATTTGTGTATATTCCTTTATGTTGTACTTGAGAATCAACTGCTGTGTGATGGGCTAAAAAAACCATGTAGGTCAGTTGTCACAGACCTTGATAAGTAATTTTCTCTACATTTTTTAAAAAAACTTCAGAGGATTTCAAGAAGGAAGTGCCCCACATTTCTTGTTGGCTAGAAAACTGATTAGAGATATTGTTACTTTTCTGTCTTAGATGTCTTTGCACTCTTGAACATAGCTAATAAATCCACCCAATAGAAGAGATATTTTAGCAGAATGATGTGGGGAACAAGTATTCCTAGAGATGCTGAAATGCTTTAAATCAGAGGTGGAGAACTGTGGCCCTTTTAAGAATTGTGGTCTTCAACTTTCATGCTAGCTCAGGTATTCTGGGAGTTGAAATCCACAAATCATAAAGGGGCCATCATTCTTCACCTAGGCCCAGAAGAAATGGGAATTTGGCCAGCTGTATTTCTTTTCAATTTAAAGCACCTCTAAGTGACTTGAATTTGCTTGTTATGCCAAAGTATATTAGTATTATGTTTATGCCATGACCACTAAGTGTGTTACACTATAGAACGCAGAACAATAATGTAGTTGGTGATATACTTCTCTATCTCTTCATGCACACTCATATTAATATGACTATCTGTGGTCAGAGAGTTGAAGTAATTTTCCATACAATAATATAAAAACAAGGATATATATATTCTGAACTGAAAGCAAGCTTGTTTTTTCTACTTAAGACTGGAAAAGAAAGAAAATCAACTTTAATGATTCATCAGGGTGTTTGTAAACTGTTTTATAGATATAGTAAGGAATATTGTCAAAGGTATCTCTGTGCTAGATAGCAATTGTGTCTTTGTAGTTATATATAATTGCTGATTAGAGCTAGACTGATATCAGTAGATATTTTCCACAGGTATTTCCAAAATAAATAAGTGTTTATGACTAATCTAGCTTTATCTATGTATGTATATTTATTCAAGGCCCCCATGGTAATATTTAACTACTGATTATGACTCTTTGTGTTCTATTTTGTGTGCATACCAGCACACAGTATGATCTGTGGAGAGGTTAATAAAGACAATGAATTCCAAATGAATGCAGGAGAAAGCAAATATTGAACTCATAAATATGAGTATGGAGACTAGAGATTTGATCTTAAGAGGAGCTGTTTAGAAAATATTACCTATATGACTAGTGTTATCAATCCAATTAGTCTACCATCTTTACAATTGCATATCAGCTATAACACATTCAATTTAATTGTTCGATGGTAGACCCAGGGTTTCTCCTACCAAGTGGAAACTGCCTCTTTAGTTCTACAATAAAACAACTCTTGCACAGGTACTAGCACATGGAGCTAATTAGTTCTTAGCCTCAGCTGCTGCTCAGTAAAAATTGCTCTAAAGAGAACTTCCAGTGAGCAACTCCCATCTTGTCATAATTTCCAGCTGTTCAGAGTCCCCTTCTGAAGCCAAGCCATTGGTTATCATGTCTGAAAGGTTGCTTTGTTAGTCAGTGGTTGGAGTTTTTGTTTTTTACCCGACCCTCTTCAAAACAAAACAAAAACAAAAATGGGGTAGGGAAGAAAACAAGAACAAGCTAGCATGTCGACTATGCCAATTTTGTGCACTCATCCAAGAGTGCACAGGGTCCTATCTAGCAATGAAGACATATGGCAGTGCAAAATAATACTGATTTGAGGGAAAGGAGTCAAAATGGAAGTCTATAGGGAAGGCCTCTGAATAAAGTATCCAAAGAAAATCAACTATCTAGACAACTTTAAGTGGAAAAAGTCACCCGTGAGTTATGTATTTCATAATTTCCTATTTATGAAGCCATATGGTTTTAAAACCAGCATGTTAAAGACAGGAGGACAGTAAAAAACCTTATATTTTATAGAGTTCTCAAATATGCAACAACTGAGTCTTCAGATTATAATTTTTATACCAAAGTAAAAGTAGAAGACTCGTGGTGCTGTAAATCAGTGTTTTTTTCCACCCAGACAACTTTAGGATGCATGAATATTAGCTCCCACAATTCTCTAGCCAGCATGAGTTGAAGTCAAAACATATTAGAGTTGCTAAGGTTGAAAAACACTGCTGTAGATTATGACTCAACAAAGAGTTCCTATCTCCTTGACTTCTCAGTTTTATAACAAAAATAGAATGCTCCTAAACTTACTAGTGCACAGACATATTTTATTAAGTATATCTTTATGTTGATATGTGTTCAATCCATCTAGGACTGAAACAGCTTGTATGGCTAACAATTGGTATATATCTGATCAACACACTATTTGTGATATTCTGATTTAAAAGGAAAAAGAAGGGAAAAAGTGTTCAGGTAGGATAGGGATCTCTAAACTAATCATACCTTTATATCTCCATTATATTTCACATAAATAATGCTAATGCAAAATATTTCTTTATTCCTTTATCAGTCTCAAATCAATATTTAGAGTATCTTACCTTAAAGGCCAGATTCTAAAATCTCAGAAATTCAGTAAGCCTGTCAACTAATTAAGTCACTGCATGGCTTTAAGCAATTAATTGATTCCTTAAATCAATTTTTCAAATTCAGTACTAAGGACTCTCTTGCTACAGTGTTTTTTTTAAATGATGCAGCAATCATCCTGCTCTTGGGAACTGGATCTGTGGAATTCTACAGACCTTTCCTTGATCATTATGTGGGACAATTGTTAGAGTCAGCCCAAGATTTATGATTACTGGATGTAAAACAGCAAATGCCATCCAAAACGGTATCAGAGTTCATAGCGCAGAACCCAAGCCAAAACAATATGGCAACATTTCAAACGCTAGTCTTATCCCTATATCAGAAAAAAGAAACATTAATAATAGCATAGTAAATAATTGGCAACTTGCTTCTCTTTCCTATAAAGAATCTCTAAGTAAGACATAAAGGCAATTTGCTAATTTCTAGGTATGACAGTATGAGGAGTAAGAAATCTGGGATCTTATAAGAACCTACAATAGTAGTATCCCTTTGTGTTGGTCAGTTCAGTTGTGGTAACTGGAAATTGTATTTTTTAATAACTGAAGGATCATAAGTTTCCTATTTCTTACTTCATGGCAGGGTTGCTCCAGCTTAGGGATGACCTAATAATAGCATTCTAATATCTGAGGGGCTGCCATAAAGAAGAGGGGGGGTCGGGGGTCAACCTATTCTCCAAAGCACCTCTAAGGCAGGACAAGAAGCAATGGATGGAAACTAATCAAAAAGGGAACCAACATACTGGTTCTACCTACAACCTACACTAAGAAGAAATTTCCTGACAGTGAGAACAATTAATCAGTGGAATGGCTTGACTCCAGAAGTTGTAAGTGTTGTGGAGGTTTTTAAGAAGAGATTGGACCACCATTTGTCTGAAATGGTTATTCTGCCATATTGTTTTTCCTGAATGCTCTGCATTGCAAAACTATTTCTGATCAAGATCATTAGCCAGTCATCATGCAGTCTTTATCTATTTATAATATTTATTTCATTATGAAATTGCACATTTGCTTGCAAGGAAAATGACATAAAGTAATGAGTTGTAGCAGTGTGAAAATACAAGGATTTGACTCCAGGTATTCTGATTTTTATTTTTAATCCATGGAGGTGGTGAGAGAGTGCTTAATGGTTAATCACATACCAGACAGTCAATTAATTATTTCAGCCATGGTGTTAAAAAATCACCAGGTACTTTGTTCAGGGTCTAAGGCAAGTACTTCAATAGCTTAGACACTGCTTTAAGTAAATTGGAAGATAATGCAAGAATAAAATTGGCATTAGTGGCAGTAATTTCAGAGAGGATCAAGTTAAAAGGGCCACATAAATGCTATATGCAGGTCTTCAATTGCTAGCCTTCTGCTTAAGTAGTTCTGCAGAATGCATACAAAATTAATATAACCTAGCTACAGGCTATGATGTAAATAATTAGGATGCAAGTTGGTGTTAAGTTGAATCATTTGCGTTTGTTGTGGGTTGTGCCAAACATACATTGAATTCAAAATCCATCAACTTCAATTGGAGGTTTTGCAATTATTCTTTCTCTTTGAATTCAGCAAGGCATATGAAAGCTCATATTTTGCAATTGCACAGAGGAACTATCAGGTCACAAGTGGTTAAAATCAAGCTTAAATCTGTCTCTCCTTATCTATCTATCCATCTATCTATCTATCTATCTATCTATCTATCTATCTATCTATCTATCTATCTATCTATCTATCTATCTATCTATCTTCTTCATCATCATTTATCATCCATTTATATTCATCCATCCATCCAATTTATCTCAGACCCATCTATTCAAAGAAACTCGGCTAGTGAAAAATAAAATAAAACATAACATTTCATTCAAACCCAAAAGTTATGGAAGTCTCAGTAATATATCCCAAATATTGTAAATATTTACAAAGGTCCATTAACTAATATCCCAGTCCATTAACTAATATCTCATAATGTGGTGGAAAATCTAAGCCCTTTGAAAATTTCAATAGAGTTGGAGGTGGTGATCATCCATATCTTAGGAGGGAGGGCCTATTTCATAGGATAGGTGCCACAACAGAGGGCACACATCCTAAGACCCAACCAAGTAATACTGCTTCCCTGAAAGTACATACAGCAGTTTCACTCCATCATATATGGTAGAGGCAACAACTACTTAGGTAACCGTACAAAAATACCTTAGATCCATGCCATGTAGGGTTTGTTGGTGATAGTTATCACTTTGAATTGCACGCACAAACATACTGGAAGCCAAAATAGCTTAGTACAGTAGACCCGAGCAGGGAATCAACTCCACAAAAAAGGATGAAACTACTTTAATTGAGATAGTTTGTTTGTACTGTACCTCCTCTTCCTTTCTCTAGTTCATTGAATTAGGCAGATATCTCCTTGAGCCAAATGTTATCTCATTCTGGATTGAAAAATGCTTCAGCCTCTTTTGCCTAGACAATGTTTCCTGCATATCTCTATCAGACTACTTTCCTTACTCTCTAGACATAACAGTATTATTTCATGGACATCCTGTAGTGCACCCCACATTCTGGATCAGTTTTCATACTATACAAATGGCTGCTCCTGCTGTTGATGGTGGGATGGGGGGAGATTTCTTGAAAAACCATTTATTAAATTTACATGCTCTTGAATGTGAATTAATATGTCAAAGACTATCATATCTCATCAAAATAGGCAGAATCATGTGGGTTTTTTTTTTAGCTGCGTTACTGTATGCAATACTGTGAAGAAGCAGTCTGGTCTAGTGGCAAAGGCACCAGGCTAGAAAGCTAGTCCTGCTTTACTATGAAAGCTGTTTGAATGAATTTGGGCAAGTCACTCCGTCTCAAATCATGATGCTTAGGCAAGACTGAGATTCTCAGCATATAATTGTGTGAGATGAGCAGCACATAAATTTAATAAATAGATAAAAACAAGCTATTATTGTCACCACCAAAAGATCAACACTTAGTTGATCGAGAAAATGCTAGGAAGAAAAAATGTATAAAATACTATGACCTGTAATTTATGGAATAATAATAATGATAAAGACAATGATAACAAGAACAACAATAATAAAAATAATAACTATCAAGCTACAATTGTGACATAGCATAATTCTTGCATAGCAGATGCAGTGAGCTGGAAGGCTGATTTAGTGTCAGTATAACCCAGGATTTTTCGGTTTTAGTCCTCCAATTAGTTATTGTCCTATATTTAGGGGTCTGGAATACATAGCCAGGATGAATTTTGTGTTGATTCTATAAAGGCTCAGGGTTGCAAGACAATAGGTGAGCGAGGTTGAATGGAGAATGAAACCATCTGGCATCCATAGCCTCTGCCCTCTAGGAAGTGTTTAGATTGGGAGGGCCATGTTCAAGCATTATATCTTTCCAGTATATTTTTCCAGCAATATATCTTTTCAGTAGGGATAGCACAATCTTCTAACCTTTGGGTTTTTTTTTTAATTTTGCTTTGCTCTGTAATCTAATTTGGTTCCACGATGGCAGTCGATGGATATGCCAGACACATGGAAGGGATGCCAGGCAATATTGCCCAATGCATTGGAGACTTTTCTGTTGCAGATGCATTCCCCGATGAACATGGGGCCTCTGTTAAATCCTTGCTTTTTTATAGATTGCCAATGTGACTCCAATCCTAAATAATAGGCTTTAATAACAAAATGCACCCGACTCACCTGTTTCTTTTAGTCTGAGGACATTGAAAGTGTGCGAGCAAGCAAAAAGCTTTCCTGGACTGGCAGGGCAGTAAGTTGTGTTAATATGGGACACTGCGGAACTAACTAGCTAATATCTATGATTATTAAAAAAAGAAGAAGTTTACAATATAGAAGACTTTCTCAGTGGAGAGATTTCACTTCCAAAGAAAGCCCTTTATGCTCATTTTGAGTTTATAACCTCAGCAGGAGGGAGCCTGTTTCCTGTGGAGTTTATAATCACTTCAAGGGCAAATTGTGCAGCTTTGAGACACAATTGGCCAGATGGGCTGCTGTGCACCAAGAGTGAAAAGGACAGCAACAAATAAAACAGGGATTAATGCACTGCCCTGGAACCGCTACACTCATTCTTTTGCAGCATATCTGACATATATCCTTCTTTGCAGGTTTGTTCCAAAATATAGATTTAAAATTTCACAGCGTTCCCTAATATATAGAAATATAGTTTGTTCCAAAATATAGGTTTGGTCAAAAGAAAGTTAATGGAGTCAGAAGAACTAGTGGTAGTCCTCCACTTACAACGACTATCGGGACTGGAATTTCCAACTCTAAGTGATGCAGTCATTAAGTGAGGCAGACCCAATTTGACAATGCTTTTTTGCTGGGATTATAAAACCAATTCAGCTTTTCTAAGCCTCCTGGGAAAGTCACAAACAGTGATCAATGTCATACATACATGCCTCTTGCCAAGTGCCCAAATTTTGATCACATGACCGCAGGGATGCTACAATGGTCATAAGTGTGAGGACCAGTTATAAGTCACCTTTTTTTAGTGCTATTGTAACCTCAAATGTCATTAAATCAATGAATACTACCTAGTCTATTTTCAAACCTGGTTTACCAGCTCTGTGTGTGTATTGTTGTTCATTTGGGAAACAATGTACAGAGATAAATTATATCTTAGTAAGGTGAATAACGATATCTTGTTAAAGTTATAATATTCCAGCCCAGGACTTCACATTGGCACTGTGATTATATGACTCCCATTCAGGAATTGTAATGACTACATGGCATGGACATTTAGAAGTGGATGAGTTTCAGGGGAACAAAACATGATTTTAGAAGACATTCATGTGGCTAGAGAGACACACAGTGCTTTATATTTAAATTTATAATGATTCTTTCTTTTTTTAAAAAAAATGTCTGTAGAGATTCTCAGTTATCCAGGTCATGATTGTCCCAAAGATACTTCTTCAAGAGGCAACTGGACTTTCTGGTTTTTCTTTGAAGACAGTTTGCTTCTCATCCAAGAAGCTCCTTCAGCTCTTCTTCTTAGATATTTAGCTATGCACTTTGGGATGAACACGAGTATGAATGGATTTCCAGACAAAATTGCAGACTGCAGGAGACATTTGTGCTTCAGTTTGAGATGCAGTCAACACAGACTCATCCCCAACAGCCTGCGTCTGTCTTCAACAGTGAAGGGATAAAGGGCAGAAAAACAGAAAGCACAGCTCCAACTTGTCAATGAAACAATTAGATATTTTAAAAAAACTGTTTTCAAAACATTTATGATAGTTTTGTTTCACAGCGTTCCCTAATATATAGACTTTTTGTATACAGTTCTTGACTTATGATTGTTCTTTCAGTAATCATTCACAATTACGACAGCTCTGAGGTGACTTACAATTCCTGCCTGAAATTATGGCTGCTGAGGTTTCCCCAGATTCAAATACTTGGCAATCCCCCCTACAATTAACCACATAGATGTTGCAGTAGTCTTCCTGCCTGTCTTCTCTATTACACTCTGCTGTGCCCAAGCAGGCTTTGGGCCTGAATAGAATAGAATAACAGAGTTGAAAAATACTTTGGACACCTTCTAGTCTAACCCCCTGCTTAGTCAGGAAACTCTATATGTTTCAGACAAATGGTTATCCAATCTCTTCTTAAAAACTACCACTGTTGGAGCATTTAGAGCTTATGGAGGCAAGTTGTTCCACTGATTAATTGTTCTCACTGTCAGGAAATTTCTCCTTAGTTCTAGGTTGCTTCTCTCCTTGATTAGTTTCCACCCATTGCTTCTTGATCTGCTCTCAGGTGCTTTGGAGAATAGCTTGACTCCCTCTTCTTTGTGGCAGCCCATGAGATATTGAAACACTGCTATCATGTCACCCCTAGTCCTTCTTTTCATCAGATTAGACATATCCAGTTCCTGCAACTGTTCTTCATATGTTTTAGCCTCCAGTTCCCTAATCATCTTTGTTGCTCTTCTCTGCACTCTTTCTATAGTCTCCGCATCTTTTTTTACATCGTGGTGATCAAAACTGGATGCAGTATTCCAAGTGTGGCCTTACCAAGGCATTATAAAATGGGCCTGCTTTCCACACTGTGTTTCCCAGCTCAGTCCAGTACCTTTTCTGTAGTTCTCTATGTGTGATCTGTGAAGGTGCCGAAGAGTGGGCCTTAGGGCTGTACTAGGCCTCCCAGGCACCTTATTGCAACTCTTAATGGCCCATGAGATCACTTAAGGATTGCAACAGGGAGAGCAGATATTGTGGTTGTTAAGCAAGATAATAACATGGGTGCCTCTCTTAATGACCATTGCAACACAATGCATTTTGCCTCTGAATGCGCCCTTCCTAACCAATGTGTTTTTATGTATGTATGTATGTATGTATGTATGTATGTATGTATGTATGTATGTATAGATTTGGAAAAGAAAAAAAAAACATTAGTAAACATTCTTCAGCACTGTTGTCTGTACCACAGGAAATTCTGTTTATCTCATAAAATTAGAATTCTAGGACAGATTTGTTTTACATCCTTTATTATCAAAAGTTGGTTTGGTATCTTTTGAGGAAAACCAGCTCAGGAATATATCTTAACAAAAGAATTGAACATGATGGAAAAAAAGGTTGGTACTGGTATCTTTCTTAAAACACAATGGAAAAGTCACATATAAAGCCTTAAAATAAAATAATATTTCTTTTAAACATCATTGGATTCTTAAGGCATCTCCAAGGCCTTTCAGAATGAATAACAAAGACTGAAGAGAACAAAAGCTTCAAGGCACATTTAAAAAAAAAAAAAACCGAATTGTGACTGGGACTTTGTTCTACTGAGTCTATTTTTTACTCCTCATGAACTTAAGAAGAAGGACATTACTTATTATTATTTCTAGCACTGTTTTAGCAAACCAGGAGACCAAAAACATACCTATCCAGTAGGATTGCTTAAAAATGGATTAGTTTTTTTTTTTTAAATGCAGGTAGTCCTCAATTTATGAACACAACTAAATTCCCTTGGCTAAGCTAGGCAGTTGTTAAGTGACTTGTGGTCAATTTTAAGTGAATCACTGAAGCTGCTAAGTGAATCATGTGGTTGTTAAGCAAATCTGGCTTCCCATACTGACTTTGCTTGCCAGAAGCTGCCTGAGAAGATTGGAAAGGGTGGTCTCGTGAAGTTGGAATGCTGCTACCATTGTAAATACAAATAAATTGCTAAGTGCAGAGGTGGTATTCAGCAGATTCTGACCAGTTCTGGAGAACGAGTAGTGGAAGTTTTGAATAGTTCGGAATACTACCTCTAGCCCCGCCCCCATCTATCCTCTGCCTCCCGAGTCCCAGCTGATTGGCTAGGTCTTCTTTTGTTGCCCTGCACAGGAGCACACAGCTGGAAATCAGGTTAATGGGGTGAGGAGAGAATGGGATTTTACAGTAACCTTCCCCTGGAGTGAGGTGGGAATGGAGATTTTACAGTATCTTTCCCCTGCCACGCCCACCAAGCCAAGCCAAGCCCACCAAGCCATGCCCACAGAACCAGTAGTAAAATTTTTTGAATCCCACCACTGGCTAAGTGCCTAAATTTTGGTCACTTGACCATGGGGATATTGCAGCACTTGTAACTGTAAGGACTAGCTGTAAATCATATTTTTTCAGGACCATGGTAACTTCAAATGGCTTCTAAACAATTGGTTGTAAGTCAAAAACTATATCCATGTTACCAGAGTAACCCTCAATGTCAAGTAACCAATATATATTATCTTTAATGCTCCATTTTTTTTCTTAGCAACATTAGTTGACCAAAAATGAAAATTCAAAAATCAGAGCCATTTTACTTATTATACCTGTTTACCTTATTATACCTAGAAAAGATTGTTGGTGGTTATTGTTTTTTTTTAAATACTATCTTGCAACAGAGAGGGTGCAGCTGAATTATGAGGTGACATGACCCTTGTCCAGATATTAACAATTGAAGAGTGCATAATTCTTAACTATTCCACCTATTGCTATGCCCATGTTGCTGTGGTGATTTTTTTAAAAAAATCCTTCAACAGTACAAATATCTGCAGCAAAGATCAGCATGACTCAGAATCAATACAAGTTCAGTCAACTTGTGTGCATAACCTCACTCCCTCTCTGATGTCACTCCAAGGGCATCTTCTCGCTGTAGATGTTTCTGCTTTAAGGGTAGTGTCTTTCTGGAAAGTAAACAGAGGTACAAGCCTATATACAAATCTTTCTCTGCGGCAGACATGCAAGTGAACATCTACAAAAAGAGATGTCATGAGGAGGGAGGACGGTGGCTATGATACATGGAGTGCTCACAGGACTGCATGTTCCACATTTAGAATGAGAAAACAGGACTCATCTGTTTTAACTATTTTTTTAATATATCAAGCATGCCCAAAGTCCCCAGCTACTGATTCCAGAGTTCATGTTTCTTAGTCGTGAGTATGAAACAACAGTAGAAAAATAAAGACCCATGGTTTCCTATGATTGCATCATTACTTCAGATTTCTACCTATAGAAGAAATTATAATTTTTGAGGTAGAAATTGGTATCTTATTACAAAGCATTAGAAGTACCACCAAGGAGGTTTGGATTGTTCTTTTAGTACAAACATCTATTTCTAATGGCACATAAGTTTAGAATACAAATCTACTCACTCAGTGTGCCACTCCTCAGTTTTGTATTGCCCAAATCAGTTTTGATCTGTTGTTTATTGTGGAAGTGTAATATCATATATATGTTTGTGTGGTGGGTCTTGTTTAAAGACAAGCATATGGCCAGGAGTGGGATTCTACCACCACACCTATTCGCTAGAACCGGTTGTTAACACTCTAAGCAGTTTGCAGAACCAGTTGTTAGAAGAAATTACTGGCCTAATCCTGTAAGGAAGGAAGGAAGGAAACATTTTGGTGTTGCTTATAGAAACTGCTTCTCTGTTAACCCTTATTACGTTTTTGGCAGGACTAGACTTCCTGTCTCAGGAACTTCTCTGGAGTTTTTTTCTCCTCCTGTACTGGTACTTTGCTTGTGTGAAGTGACCATTCAAAGTTACAATGGCACTAGTAATAAGCAGGCATATACGATGGAATGAAGGCTATTGCCGAGCACTTAACATGGTGCTCTAAAGACTGTAAGCCGCCCTGAGTCTTCAGAGAAGGGTGACATATAAATGTAAATAAAAATAAAATAAAAATAAAATAAATATGAATGGGCAAAAATAGCTCCACTCTAACATTGTTTTAGAAAAGTCCATATTCTTTTTGTGTGTGCCTGGGAACAAGGCAGAAGGAAAGAAACTGTGATTATCAATCTCATAAAACAAGGTGCAGATGGAGTAATAGACCCTGGGGGAGAGGGGCACAGTGAGTTAGGCCTCCCTATCCAAGACTGGATACAACTGGTGCAGTACCTGAAGGTGTGCAAAGGCTCTCCACAGCTGCCACCTACTCTTCAAGAAGGAGATGTGAGTCTCTACAAGGACTCCCAGATTGCATACCAGTTTTCTGGGGCAGTGCCACCCCTCCAGAGCTAAAGATGGAGGAGCCTTATTTCCAAAAGGTACAATTTATGATAACCATCTACCAAAACAGAAAGCTACCACTGGTCTGAGTTAACCATAACATGCTCGGTAGATTAAAAAAAAATGTGGTAAAACATATGGCAAACTTCTGTATTCTGTGTTCCAAACACTTTCAAGTGATTTTGCTGTAGACTTGGGCAAAACATCTCGACAGGTTTGCATACTTATTTATTTATTTAAATTGTCTTGACTTCTACTTTTTTTGTCTTAGCGCTATCCTTGACCTCAGATTGTGACTCAAAGGACAACAAAGAGCATGTGAGGCAACGAGTTTGAAAAAGGGTCCAGATCTTTATTATATTGCTAGAATTTAGTTAGCCTGAGGATGGTTTCCAATTTAGAGCATTTGAAAACTATTGGCAAATGGAATGCAAAATAAAAAATAAAAAAGAAAAGAAAAGAAAAAGACGTAGTTATGGTTTTTGAAACCTACAGTTATCTAGCAACAACACTCAAATTTTGAAGTGCCTTGTTTCACTTCCAGAAAGACACTCAACCAGCTGAAGAATGATGATTTTGCACTCCAGAAAACACAGTAAGACATTTGAAATGAAATGTTCACATAAGCTAACTCAACATTTCTGAAAAGCTTTAATGCACAGAAAAAGAGTATGGACTCGTCTTTGTTTCTTGTGCTTTGTATTCAGCACAGGTCTCAAATCTTAGGATTTGATTTTTCTTCTCCCTCAGAACAGGAGAAAACTCACTTTGCTAGCAGGAAAAAAAAAATCATTGTATTACAAACTCTTCTAACTGAACTCCCAATATTGGTGCCCTGCAGCACCAGTGAAGTGATGTGTGATGTGGAAAGCGCTGAGCTTGTTTTTAGAAGAAACCGCATAGGCTCTCTTCCTCATAGCTGAGTGCTCCTCACATATTCTCCAATACTTCACAGATGAAAATACAGATTCTCTTGAGTACATTTAATACCTGTATTATCATAACAAGGATCACTGCCTAAACACATAAACACACCCTTTGCGCATTGCTGAAGGCCGTTCTCCATCTGTTGTACACTAAACTGACCATAACAGTTTACCCTCTTTTTTTAAAAAAAAAAAAAAGACAAAGAAGGGGAAGAAGAAAGATCGTGTCGTGTTTATTGTGATTAAAAACTGAACCTCAAAAATATTGTTTTGCAGGAAACTTACCCAGCTTGAAGTTGAAATTGGATTGTGCATATGAGAAGTGTCATAATGGTGGTTTTTGCTTGTGCTTGAAAATCGCCCATAAGCACTTTATAAGGTCAAGGTATATCATTGTTAAAAATCCATTATTTTCTTACAAACAGAACTTTTGCTTGAACAAAAGACTACAAAGAAATGAAATAAAGTGGAGAATATACCTTTGCCCAGTTTCATAAATCCCTTGCTTCATTTTGTCTGGTGCTGGGGAGGTTTGCCATGGTAGGAACAACAACTTTTCCCCCCTTCTGCCCTGGAAAAGTTCAAACTCTGTAAGATAATTCTCTCAGAAAGAAGAATCCTAAATACACACCAGAAGGCTTCTGAAAACTCAAGAGCCTTCTTGCATCACAGAGCAACCCAATGAAGAGATACTGACCTTCTTTGCATATTCAAGATCTCTCTCTGGAGAAAGAAATCTTCCCATTATTCAATAAATGAAATAATCTGTAAAATAAATTTCCAAGTGGAAGTCCCAAGGATACACAAAAAAAATCTGTACTACAGGTAGTCCTCAACTTACAACCTCAGTTAAAACCAGGATTCTCATTGATAAGCAAAATGGTTGTTAAGTGAACTGCACTTTTTTAAAAAATGATTTTTTTTGCCACTGTTGATAAGCAAATCACTTCAGCTCTTATAAGTGAATCATGTGGTTGTTAAGCAAATCCAGTTTCCTCTATTAATTTTGCTTATTAGAAGCTAGCTGGGAAGATTGCAAATGGTGATCACATGACCCCAGAATGAGGCAACCATTCTAAATACATGCTAGTTGTCAAGTGCCTGAATTTTGATCATGTGACCATGGGGATTCTATGATGGTTGTAATTCAAGGACTGGTCATAAGTCACTTTTTTTCAGTGCCATTGTTACTTTGAATGGTCACTAAACACATGGTTGCAAGTTGAGGACTGACTGTATCCCCTTTGCCTTTTAAAAACAATCAGTGATTCATTTACGCTATGAAACCTATAAAGAGCTTGGAAGTTAGCCAGTAGAAAAACTGAAGTCCCAAGTAGGAATTGGAAGGGGGATTTAATTTTTTGACTATTCACAATTTTCTGCTCCAAACATTATTCCCATTTTTAATAAAAAAAATTGTAGCAAATAATGGTTTATATGCCAAGGGTAGCTTGGCAAGAAAGTGCCAGGGAAGAACCATTGAGTTTTCTCATTAAAAGTTTCAAATCAACCTGTTGAAGCCCTTCTGATATTTTAAAAAGATATTACAAGAAATATGTACACTAGGTTGCTATAGTATAATTCTATACATGCCTAAAATACCGATATATCCAATAATGTTATTGACAGGGCAACTTGTATTTAATAAGAACAATTAGTAAACAGAACAGCTTGCCTCCCAGAGTTATGAGTACTCCATCGCTGGAGGTTTCCAAGAAGAGATTGGACAATAAATTGGACTGGGATGGTGTAAGGGTCCTAACTTCAGCTGAGGGCTGGACAAGAAGATCTCATTGGTCCCTTCTACTTTTATGATACTATAAAGATTCTTCTAAAGAATGTTTAGTAATTTCAGTAAAATCTTTTTCAGCCTCCAGCTGAAATCACTGTGATCAATGATTTACAGCCCCTACAATCCTGGGAATGGGACAACTTACCACAACTGCGGTCCACTCACCATGGCCAACTTACCACGTCCAATTTTTTGCAGCAAACTCACCAACTCATTGCAGGACAATTCGCTATGGCCAACTCACCATGGGGCAATTTAACAATTCTATTTAATTAAAATAATTTTAAAAATATTTTATTTTTTCCATTAACATTTTGTTCAGCCCCTCCTTTTGCATCCTTTCTTTAATGATTCTATTCCACCATTTCTTTGATATTAATGTAACTCTTGTCCCACAGTGAGTTGTCCTGTAGTGAGATGGCTGTGGCAAGTTGACTGTGGTGAGTTAGCCATGATGAGTTGACTGTTGTGAGTTGGCCATGACAGTTGGCCGTGATGAATTGCCATAGATCCTATAATCCTAGCTGCTTGCTCAGAACCTATGCTCTTGGCATTGCTTGTGTACTGTTAGAATATATAATATTTTGGCTATGGTAAACCCATCGTTACTAAAATTGTCCATCCTGGATGCTCTGTAGTTTGCATTCTCTGGGAATTTCAATAATCCCAAAAGCATACTTGGCCCTTCAAATGGATCTCTTTCAGTCGGCTTTTAATTCTTAATTAATTTTAGTTCTAATGTTAATTCTGCCTTTTAAAGCCCTGTTAGCTGCCTTGAGTACCCACTTGAGTAGAGAGGGAAGGCCTCAATCAAAGAACCTTTTGTTTCACATGATCTATAAATTACATGGTCTCGTCTGGTATAAAGAGCATTAATGTTTTATTGAACCATCTATACATCTTTGATATAAAGTACACAATTTATTTTCAGACAGAAATAAAACCTGCAAAGAATGTCTAGGCCTGTCATCATTCTGAAAAGAGCACACCATTATAATAATCATCTCATAATGTAATACAGTATTTAATCTAGTTGCCTAATTATTTTTGAATCATACTTTATTAAGGCATTTATCTTTATAATCTTTAATGAAGGAGGATATAATGAATTCAATATATACAGTATGACTTTTTAAAGGTAGAAATAATACAAAATATTTAGCTTTTTCTTTTGCTATATTTTGCTTCAAGGGAAAAAAGTTTCTCCATCAATACATTACAAGGAAATGTTGGTGGATATTGAAAATGCAAAATACAAGGTGTGTGTCTCAGTGTGCCTTTGCTCACTTTTAAAATGTGTATGTCAATAAATAGGAACATCATATTTATGTTGTTTAAGAATAAATCAGATTAAATCAAAACCTAATTTTTCTTCCCATCCCAAAGTGCATTACTTGGAATGCAGAGACTCAGATGAGAAACAACAAAATAACTGGAGCTCTTAATTCTATAACTCTCCAAAAGCAAAATAACTACAGTCCTTCTACATTTTTCCACAGAAGGAAATTGCCATGAAGGAGAAAGGGAGGAAATCATCTTATTAAATCCATCTTGAGTGGGAATGTAAGTGTAATGATTGACATCTGTAATCATGACAATGACAGGTTTAACCAGGATTCTCCAACCCCAGGGCTTTGATGGAAGGATTTTGATGAGTTATACCATAGGGTTCTTTATGTTACAGGAGAAAGAAAGGTAAAGGTCTGTGAGGAAATTGTGTGACCTAAATCCACTGAGTATGAAAAATGTTGACTGTTGAAATTCTGCTTCTATCACCATTTGCTACAGATCCAGGGCCGTTCATCCTGAACAATTTTAAGACCTGTGGACTTCAACTCCCAGAATTTCCCGTCCATGCTGGGAGTTGAAGTCCACAAGTCAACATGCTGGTTGGGGAATTCTGGGAGTTGAAGTCCACAAGTCTTGAAGTTGCTAGGGTTGGGCATTCCTTCTCTATGGTGTTATCTGTATCTCTGGTACTCCTGCAAGACATTAAATTGTTGTCTATTTATTCTAATTCTCCTTACCCTTTTGCAATGTTGCTTTTTTAAAATTTGTTTGCTTGTTTTGTGGTCCAAGAACATTATTTGCATGTTATTTTTGTCACCACCACCGTCTTCCCCCCCTAAAACAAAAAGGGAGAGGAGATGTTAATTGTTCCTGCTACATTTTAGAAACATTTTCTTCTTTCATTAACCCCATCCTACCTTAAATCTGCAATTATCCTTATGAAACCTTGGGCAATATTTTTATTTAGGGCCAGATTGTAATTTATATAACTTTTTTTTCTGATTTCAGTTATGAATACAAAACACATTTGTATTTTCCATGACATCTTGATTTAGTTTCATCAACTCAAAAATTAGAAGCTTGTAGGGATATCACCTTGAATAAGGCACATTGAAGCAATAGAAGTCCATAACCATGGATAGGTTGTAAGGGAATGGGGAAATCATATTGTATTCTTGGTATTGGCTGTATGTGTATTCTTAATTGCAGTATTATGACTTCATTGAGCTTGACAATTAATTGCAGCTGACTTGTCTACATCTTAAGGAATCAAATTGCTGTTCCATTAGACTGTCTATAAAGTTAAGATCTGCATATTCTTTTCAGGGCCAATACAGATACATTAAAATTGTTTTGATTGAGTCTGGAAGAATCTAATCATACTTACTAAGTTACTAGATGTTATTGTTTTAACCAAATACATTTTTGCAGTCAAAATCTCTGCAACTTCAAGGTACCCTCTATTCACATAAGCAAAGATCACAAGATCTGTGACAAAGTTGCTTTGAGAAAATGGTTGGACTATGAAGCAGACAAGATTCAATTCAATGCAATGAAATAAAGCAAAAGCTAACCTATTCACTTGGACCAGGGGTGTCAAACTTGCTTCATCACAATGGTGTCACATGATGTATCAGGACATTAAACCAGGCGTGGGTGTGGCCAGCATGTGACACATCTGGCCCATGGGCCATAAGTTTGACAATCCTGACTTGGACAAAGTAATTCAAGTGATCTCAATTTTTTTTTGAGGAAGTGTGTGGATGGACTATTCATTGGCCAAGTATTTTTAGGCTGGGCAGCTTTAGAATGAGGAAGCTACAACATGAGGAAGCTACAAATCTTCAGCAGATGTTAACAGGGTTTTAGGGTA
The DNA here is from genome assembly GCA_023653725.1 of Bungarus multicinctus. Taxonomy (NCBI): domain Eukaryota; kingdom Metazoa; phylum Chordata; class Lepidosauria; order Squamata; family Elapidae; genus Bungarus; species Bungarus multicinctus. The sequence goes on along the minus strand of CM042842.1, from coordinate 55,507,909 downwards.
ATCATCTTCAGCACATGCTGAATGATTGCCTGCAGCATACATTAAAACTGTCAAGCTGGAAAACCTTCAGTGAGACCTTTGGAGGAGGCTTCAAGCTGATTATCTTCATTGACATTATGAGCAATCCTCACACCATTCACCAAAGTGGCTCGCCTTGGTGAGTCAATGCCATTTGACGAGGAAGGCTTCTCTCAGTCTTCTCCAGTACCCTGAGCTCTATGGAAAAAGAGTGACAAGGACTCTAAAGGAGGAGAAGCAATACTATCATTTTGCTTCAGTCTTAGAAATAATGGACCGTGTTGCTTCATTAAGCTGGAATGCCTTCAAGCTTTCACTGAAGCAAAGTATCTTTTACATAACCTTAGTGAATAAGATTATATATCCTTTTTGGGGAAATAATTTATAAAAATATTTTGTATGTGGTTAATGTTGAATTTATCCTGGAGAAAAATAATTTTAAGTTATTGACTTGACTTAACGTTAACCACTATGGCAAATCTTGCAAGATTGTTAGGTGGGGGGGCCAATATTGTGATTTTGTTTTTCTTTTCCTCTGTGAACTGGAAGACGGAGTGCTTCCACTAAATAATAGGACAGAAATCATATTCAATCATTTTCTATATTCAGTTTGGGGAAGGTAATATGACTTGGAAATATAAGAAACCAGTATTCCTGTCTTCCATTGTATATTGCCTATTGGGAAAGAACCATCTCCATTGGTGACTGATAACATCTTACCAGCTGCTGAAAAAGCTTTATTTATTCAGTCTCTGAGTCTGAAGTCTGCAATGGAAAATGTAATTGTTATAGTCTGTTTGAATATAAGATAGAATGAATGCAAAGAAAAAATATTAATCCCAGAGCTGCCTTTCAGAGTTGAACCAACAGAAGTAACTAAAACCATGTACAGAGATGCAAGGAAGAAGTAAATGTTAATTGTTGATGTATTCAGAAGACAACTTGGTCCTGTGCAGAAAAAAAAAAAAACCCAAAGAGGTTAAGAAATAATGTTTAAATCTTATCAGAAAAGAAACTAGGCTTCAGAAATTAAAAGTACAAAAATGTAAAGGAATTGGCAGTCTCTCAAGAGAAACTGGCTGTGCTTCAAGGTCAGATATGGAGAAAACCGATTCAAGTTTTAAATCTTCCATATGCAGATGAGCAGCCTCTAGTGGATGTTAATGTAGAAATATTTGGGGAAGTGTTTGAAGGAAGATTTGTTGGACCCAATCCACAAAGTGTGCCATCAAAATTTAAATCTCCTAATAGACCAAACCCAAAGATGGGGATATATCTTTCAAACTCTACATGTAATATATTAAACTTTCCAGACAAATAGCTTCTTTGGAGATTACCAAAATCTTTCTAGATTTGCTTGCCAAAATGATTAAAAAAGCATAGAGTTGAACCACACTTAAGAATCAGTGGGATTACAAGAATAAAACGTAATTAAATAGACTTTACCTGCATTCCCCCCATCCTTATACACTATCTAAAAGGTGACATGAAAAAAATCATGAGATACTTATTGGAAAATAGATTTTCAAATTCAGATAGTAGTCATTACAGTAATGTTGCATATATTAAAGCATTTTTAGTGATATCTAATTTTGAAGTAAAGTATCTTAGGAGGAAAAACATGAATAAATCAATACTCTAGCCATAGTGTTAACCAGACATTTTAGAAATAGAAGTCCACCCCCCACTTTACTTGATTTTCTTTTCTTTTTCTCTTGTGGTTTTGACATATAAGAATTTAAGTAAAATTTATTTTCATTCACTGGAATTTTATAGCCATCTCTATTTTTGGATATATAGAATGATATTTTTGAAAAGGGGGATCTTTACTTATAATAGCTACCTTGAAAGTGGGCAAGATTCCTACACATTATGAGTTACTACTCAATATTCTTAAATTCCTGCTCCATTAGCCCATAGGCTACAGAAAACGCTACCCTTAATATCCTCCCTCACAATCTGATTTTATGATGAGAAGCCAGACTTCTAATAATATTCAATTATTGTTAGATAGTCTACCAATTCAGTCTGAGAATTTAGAAAATGTTGTAGTGGTTTTGTTGGACATGGAAAAAACTTTTGACAGATTATACAGATTAAATTTTTGGAACATGTAACAGAAAAAATGATTTCTTTTTGGTTTTATTTCTTGGATGAAGGGTTTGTTTTTGTCTTTTTGAATGTATAATTAAAACTAGCATTATTTTTTCCAAACAGATTATACTGCACCATGGAAATTGTCTAGGAAGTTCTTTTATATTTAATCTAGTTTTGGATCTATAGTTTATCTTTATAAACCATCTAGCAATATTCAAAGAACACAGGTAGCTGCAATTAAACACATAAATATCTTTATTAGTAGACCTGAGTATTTAAAATACTATATCACTATTTTGACAGTGATATTAATAGATGGCTGAAAATACCTATAAGAATTAAAGGAAAAAATGAATATAATCTCAGAATTGATACTAATCTTAAGAGGAACCTATGTTAAGTGCATTTAGATATTTCAGACAAATTGACAATTTTTGGTGGTATGGACAGACTTCAAGATTTTTCCTCTCACAATTGTAATTTCCATACAACTATGTGGGTTTCAGTTTTCAGTTTCCAATCACACCATTTGTCATATTTATTAACTTTTGTTTTCTTGTTTAATAAAAAATGGACTGAAATTAGAGAATCATTCCTTGGAACTTTTCAAATTTGGCAAATACTGGGCTCCAGTTATATTTGGTTATATTGTATTTCCAATACTGAAGGTAGCGAAACATCATTGGATGCTACTGGGGAAAAATTCATTTCTGAATCTTGTAGGGAAGAGAATAGGCTCTTTCAAATAAGCACTCTTTCAAAATGGTGGATGAAACTATTCTGTGGAAGGTTTTGGGCTTAAAAGAGGATTGTATTGCAATATTAATTAATATTAATTAACAAGGGAAATAAAATCCATTGAGGAGCAAATGGATGCTTTAAGCAAGTGCCAGTCATGCTAATAAGAGTGTTTGATTAATTATGTACTATCAGGTACATATAGAAAGATTCCCACCTCCCAATTCAAACTGTTTCTAAACTGGTTTTTCAAGTCTTCAATTCATCATTACTGTAAATGAACCTTAGCTAATCACCTTGTTGCTGATTGTCCTCTTCTTCTTTTTCCTTCCATCTTTCCCAGTATTAGAACTTTGTCCAGAAAGCTGGGACTTTGCATAGGGTATCCAAAGTAGGATAACTTGACTTTGGTCATTTGTGTCTTGACTGAGAATTCTTATGTTGATTGGTTTAATGATTCTTTGGTTTCTTTTCTTGGCTGTTCATAGTATTCCCAAACCTCTTATCCAACATCTATGTTCAAAGCCATATTCATATCTTTCTTTTTTTTAATCCATGGCCTACATAAGTTAATAATAATTTTACAACTTTGGAGAGGTTGCAGAAAGAATACAACTTGCCAAAACTTGCTAATGTGTGTCAGGATTGACATAACATATTGAACCTCTACACATTGAAAAAAAATACCTGTTTTCGTTTTGTGCAGTCAAAATAATTAATATTACAAATACATTTGGCAGCAAGCACACAAAGAATACTCTTTAAAGAAGTCTGTTTCTATGTTTTCTTTATTTGGAAGAGTGGCTTTGGTGGTGGTTAGTTTACTTTCAAATTAGGCAAAGGCTAGTGATAATTGTTAAGGATTGAAAGTCAATGAACAAGGGAAATAAAATCCATTGAGGAGCAAATGGATGCTTTAAGCAAGTGCCAGTCATGCTAATAAGAGTGTTTACCTATGAAAACAATTTAATTCCACTTAGTATACTCTTATTTAACTACAGGTAAATACAATACTTGCAATGTAATAGTCAATAAGGTTTGCATTACTGGTCTCTGATTTAATTCAAATGCCATTTTATTTGTTTTTACTTACTCCCCCAGTAGGTATACAATAGTATATATACAGTCCATATGTATTTATGGACTCTAACTGTGCCTTATATCTCAAAAGGTCACAGTGCCTACCTAAGTAAGAGTGAATCTAGTTAGCGTCCAGACCAGCAGAAATCACACTGTTGTAGATTTAACAGAGAAGTCCATACCGTATCTTTTTGGAGAAGACAGTGGTGACAATCCATTTTTGTACTGTTGCACTGCAAAGTCGTGATTGTAAAGTTACCAGTAGATGAACTTGTTACAGCTTGTACCTTTAGTGGAGGTTTTTACTGACAGTGTTGATACCTATGAGATATGCATAGCAAATAAGTATCATAAATAATAATCTAAATACCAGCAATAAATCATTCATTTCAGCATACCTGGTGACAGTCAATAGATGCAAGGATATGGGGAGTTCTGTTTCAAAGCATACTTATTCTTTTTTAAATCCATGTTATTAAAAGACTGCTCTATCCTGAATCTTACATGCCTACCATAAAATATAATATTGTGGGAATGCCATCTAATTGAGGTGACGGGCCAATAAATTCTAATTGAGTCATGGCAAGTTCAATATTTTACAATTGGGTAGTTTGTAAGCACAAGAATTGGCGACTTTTAGCAGTACATAATTTGAAGATGCCTCTAGAGACTGTAGACTCTATTTTTGTGACAAAAAGAATGTGTTGCCAATGATATCCTTTCCTGGATAGGAACAATTTAGCTACTATTAGTTGTATATGAATACCTTTGTGTTAATATTCTTTCATTGTGCTCTCTCCATACATTTGGTCCAGGCATTGCCACCAGAGCACAACTTGCAGCCACATTATTGAGTGTATACCTGCTCAGTTGGAAGTCTGTCATGTTATAATAGCCTGTGCCTTGAGTATGTGCCTTCTCTTTGGTGGTGCTTATACTCTGGAATGTTTTTTCTGTTGAAATCAATGGAGCATCACCTATGACATGGCTGAGCAGCCTGGTTCAATCACCTTGCTTTGCATTTAAGATATTTCCATTCAGGAGTGGGATTCAAATTTTTAATAACGGTTCTGTGGGTGTGGCTTAGGTGGTGGACATGGCTTGGTGGTCAAGTTATTGGCTGAGTGTGGCCAACTCAATATCACTCACATCGAGGCACGCATCTCGTCGCCTGGCCTCTCATGACTGTGGGGATGCTGCAACAGTCGTGAGTGTAAAAAATGTTCATGTCACTTTTTTCAGTGCCATTGTAACTTTGAACTCCACACAAGCAAAGTACCAGCAAAGGAAGAAAAATATATTCCAGAGAAGTTCCTGAGACAGGAAGTCTGGTCCGCAAAGCTGGAATGGTTGGGGGACTCTGCTTTACAACATACATTTGTAATAGATGGAAAGCATAGGAATTGTTGTTCAATTATCATTTTATGCTAATTTTCCAAAAATTCTATGATATATAGGAACTAATCTAGTTCCTATATATCCTATAAGAAGACTTCCTTCCTTCCTTCCTCCCTCCCTCCCCCTTTTTCTCTTTTTTCTCCTTTCTTTCTTTCTTTCTTTCCTTCTTTCTTTCTTTCTTTCTTTCTTTCTTTCTTTCTTTCTTTCTTTCTTTCTTTCTTTCTTTCTTTCTTTCTTTCTTTCTTTCTTTCTTTCTTTCTTTCTTTCTTTCTTTCTTTCCTTCCTTCCTTCCTTCCTTCCTTCCTTCCTTCCTTCCTTCCTTCCTTCCTTCCTTCCTTCCTTCCTTCTACAAAATGTCTCACATATACAAACAATTGCTTCCTTAGTTCAATACCCTTTGAAATTCTAGTAATTTCTTCCTGTTTTCAGCTTCGGGTATTTTATAAAACAGCTTTGACACTTGTCTTGTAATTCAATACAGGATGTCTTTATATACCGCTTACAGTAATACAGCTCACTTTGGGTGATTAACTTAACCTCTAGCTCTACAAGCGCCTGGTTACATTAGCATATCTTTCAAGGGAACTTCACAAGGGAAGAAAAATGCCTGTAGGATTATTTGCAACTAGGAACCTGTGAAATGGAAAATAAAATGGAAGACTATAAAGTAAAACATCAAAGCCACCTAAAATATTAATAGCTGGTGCTCCAAAAAGTAATTTAGAAGATTGCATGAAAGGGTGAAAATTAGTAATTTAAAAACAGATAGGTTTGGATAAAATAAAGGAGTTTAGAGCAAACAATAGATCACACAGATTCCCTTTGAATGCAATATGAAAAGAACATAAGAAGCCAGGGAAGGCTTATCAGTTGAAAAATGCTTGAGTTTGAAATGCTAGACCAACCTGGCAACTGGAGCTCTATTAATGCAAAAGCCAAGCTGGCTGTCCTCATCTTCTTTATGCTCCACCAAGAAGAAAAGTGGGAAGGAAGTACTGCTTTAAACTCTATTCTGTGTGATCATTAACATTCATACTGTGCTTGCTAGAAAGAACCCCTTTCTTCTTTTATTAAGAAGAAAAGGATTGTGGAACCTCACACATTCTTATACCCCCTCCTTTTCTCTGTGTTTATATTTTGTTTTGTTTTGTTCTCTTTATTTATTAAACAAATTTGTATAGCTGCCCAAATCACATGCAGTGATTCCATGTACACACTTTGTGTGTACTTCTGTACAATGCTCCAAGAGCAGTTTCAGTCCTACTTTCCCAGTTAATTTGAAGTTCTTGACTGTAAACCAGATAATCTTGAAAATCCAGTTAAACGTCTAACATAAAAAACACCTAGAAAGAGTGCAGAGGAAAGCAACAAAGATGATTAGGGGCAGGGGTGAGATTCTACCAGTTTGCTAGAACCTGTTGTTAACATTCTAAGCAGTTTGGAGAACCAGTTGTTAGAAGAAATTACTGGCCTAATCCTGTAAGGAAGGCAGGAAGGAAACATTCTGGTGTTGTTTACAGAAACTGCCTTTCCGTTAACCCTTATTACATTCTTGGCAGGACTAGATTTCCTGTCTCAGGAACATCTCTGGAGTTTTTTTTCCCCTCCTTTGCTGGTACTTTGCTTGCATGGAATGACCATTTAAAGTTACAATGGCACTGAAAAAAAGTGACTTATAACCATTTTTTACACTTATGACTTTTGCAGTATCCACACAGTCATGAGAGGCCAGGCGAGGAGATGCGTGCCTCAATGTGAGTGATGTTGAGTTGGCCACGCCAGCTAGTCACATTACCAAGCCATGCCCACCAACTAATCCACGCCCACAGAACCAGTTGTTAAAAATTTTGAATCCCACCACTGGTTAGGGGGCATGAAACTAAAACATATATAGAAGGGTTGCAGGAACTGAGTGTGCCTAGTTTAGTGAAAAGGACTGGGGCAGAGGGGGTATTCAGCAGGTTCTGACCAGTTCCAGAGAACCGGTAGCAGAAATTTTGAGTAGTTTGGAAAACTGGCAAATATCACCTCTTACTGGAGATTTTACAATATCCTTTCCCTACTATGCCCACCAAGCCACGCTCACAGAACCAGTAGTAAATTTTTTTGAATCCCACCAACTGGACTGGGGTAACACATAGTGATGTTTCAATAACTGAGGGGATGCCACAAAAAGATGGGTTCAACTTATTCTCCAAAGCACCTGAAAGCAGAACAAGAAGCATTAGAAGAAAACTAATCAAGGAGAGAACCAATTTAAAACTAAGGAGAATTTTCCTGAGTGTTAGAACAATCAGTGGAACGACTTGCCTCCAGAAGTTGTGGCTGCTCTAATACTGGAGGTTTTTAAGAAGAGATTGGACAATCATTTGTTTGAAATGGTATGGGGTTTCCTGCTTGAGCAGAGAGTTAGAAGTCCTCCAATGTCGTCCCCCCCCCCCCGACTCTGTTATTCTATTATTAAACAATTTGTCTCTTCGATGTCATTTTACTTGGTGAAAGCCCACTTTCCCACAATTATCAGTATCCTTATTGATAAGGATAATCTCAACTGATCAATATGGGGAGATTTTTTTGGGGGGGAAGGGGAAACAAACTTCATTTCAGTGACAAATCTCCAGAAAGGAGAAATGTCAGACAAACGCAAGATTATGCTGTGGTTTCTCAAATCAGTGCCTAAGGGGTCTCGTAGTTCTATCTTGTTAGGGAATGGAATATTAACAATGTTTTATGATTTATCACCAAACACTGAACTTTCTTAGATTGTGTCATCTTACACTTCAGAAGAGAATGGGAACTCTGGGTAGTGAGTGGATTGATTCAAAGTCTACCTCACAGATTTAAAATCTGGTTATCTAACGAGATGCTGTTTTTCCTTACATTGTAGGTTTGGCAATAATTCAACTTCTCTTTCTCCCTCCCCTCCCCCCATCTGTGAAACTGTAAGGAACTGCCTGTTGATTCAGCAACTTCATTGGGAGTAAGGTCTGAACCTTTTTCATGGCAGTTTAGAGTCATTTAAGATATAAAATACAAAGTGACAAAACTTGGGAATGCTTTGCCCATAGATTTTTGATTTCTATGGGAACATAGCTAAGTAAAAAGAAGTGCTGCTGTAGGTTTTTTTTTTTTTAATTACATTTATATGCCGCCCTTCTCCGGAGACTCAGGGCGGCTTACAGTCTATGAGCACCATGCTAGGTGCTTGGCAATAGCCTTCATTCCATTGTAGATGCCTGCTTATTACTAGGGCTTTTTGGCCCCCCCAAGCAGCATTTTTACAAAGTCAGCTTATTGCTCCCAACAATTTTTGGGTCCTTAATTTACCTTCCCCGAGAGGATGGAAGGCTGAGTCAACCTTGAGCCTGGTGAGATTCGAACCTGCACTAATTGCAGGCAGCTTGCACTAAGTGCTAGATGATTAACAGCCTGCACCACCAAGGTTGACAGAATGTCTGTAGGGATTCTCAGTCATCCAGGTCATAGTAGTCTCAAAGGGGCTTGTTCAAAAAGCAGCTGGATTGCTTTTTTCCTTGAGGAAGAAGAAGAAAAATGTTTTGCTTCTCATTCAAGAAGCTTCAGCGGTTTTGATGGGGGTGGAATGGAAGGAAACAGTAGGGACTGACAGTTTAGAAGAATGGTTACAGGAATTGGCATGGCTAGTCTAGTGAAGAGAAGGACCAAGGGAGATAGCAGAGGAAGAAAGAGACCAGGGGAAACACTGATATCAGTGTCTCAATATTTGAGGGGCTATCACAAAGAGGAGGGGTGGGGTTAAGCTATTTTCCAAAGCATCTGAAGGCCAGAGAAGGAATAATGGATGGAAACTGATTGAGGAAAGATTCAACCTAAAAATAAGGAGGAATTTTCTGACAGTGAGAACAATCAACCAATGGAACAGCTTGTCTTCAGAAGTTCTGGGAGTTTCATCACTGGAAGCTTTCAAGAAAAGACTGGACTGCCATCTGTCAGAAATGGTATAGGGTCTCCTGCTTGGGTGGGCGGGGTTGTACTAGATTATCTACAAGGTCCCTTCCAATTCTATTATTGTGTTCTGTTCTGCTTAGAATAGATAGTAAGTAGATAGGATAGATTCTGACCAGATTTTTTTTTTCTTTGGGGTGGGGGGTGGAAGGATTGTATTTCTTTAATGCAATTGGTTGTGGAATCTTCAAGCATCTCGAAGTTTCCAAGTTGACAGTTTTGCTGTGGAATGTTAGTGTTGCAATCTGGGGCTGTTTTACAGGCGACAAAAAGGGGCTTTTATTTATCATAAAAAGAACTGAATATAAAGGCACTTTGATTTAACATTGGAAATGTGAACAACATGAAGAAGAAAATTATCATGTATGGTGGATATATAAAAAGCCAAAAAAAAATGCATATAAATGCATGAAAGAATTTAGAAGATTTAAAAGATTAAAAAATATAATTGAAACCAGATACTTTTCTTTTGGGATTAATTGACAGACAACAAGTAAAAAACCCATGGAATTTTATATATATACTGCAGAGAGATTACTATTTGCTCAAAAAGTGGAAAAGTTTGATTCAATCCACAATAGAGAAATGGTTGGTGAAGATAAGTGGAACTAGCACCTATCATTAAATTGACTTCCTTTATAAGAAAAGAGACAATATTTATATGTATGACTGACTAAAGAACCCTGATAGACTTCTTTTATGAAACAGAAAAAATGCACTTAGGATTTGTTTTTTTTCTCTCTCTCTCTTTCTCTCTTTCTCTTTATTTCTTTTTCTTTCTTTTTGTTCTATGTTAAGTTTTGTTAGTTTTTCTTGTTTTTAAGAGTTTTAAGCAAGCAAGCAAACAAACAAACAAATAGAAAATAATAGAATAGGTATTTTTGGAACTCCCAACAGTGTCTCATTTCAGCTTTTGATGAAAGGGATGAAACACTATGTGCTGGTATGCTGTCGTTTTCCATCAAAGTAATGCCTTAATATTCTACATATTAGGGCTCAAATAATGGATGACTTTATGGAACATTGCTGAAAACCCATCTCCTCCCCTCTGTGATGTCAGGTGTTTCAATACAATAAAAGCAAGATTTTCTGTAAGCTGTATTTTTGTCTTCAATTTCCCTGGGGTTCCTCAAAAGGCTGCCAGTGGTTCTACTTTTATCCAACTATTCTCCCATGGACTACACAAGCAGAACTTTCTGGTGTTTTATTATTGCTATCCTGCTATTTATAATAATTTATAATAGGACTGAGACATTTTTGGATGCTCAGTATGCCAAAGAAGAGGAAGGAAAAAAAGGTTAGCCTGCTGTTTTGATCGCACAACTGTATTTTGAATGGAAAAGATAAAAGGCTACTTTTAGATAGTGACCTACACATCAGAGGAATAGTGCAAAGTGACATAACAAATAATACTTTTTTTTCAGAGACATTAGGAAGCCATTTGACTATAATTCTTTTCATAAATTAGATACTTTTTATTCTAAATTAAATTAATACATGCATGGAGAGAAAAATTGAAAGCATTTTTCTACCGAAGGCTATGCGGCTCACTGCCCTGTTTATGTGTTTATATAATTTGTACTACCTAGTTTTAGATAATTTTTTTTCAATGTCCATTTTGTCGTGCTTCAAGTGATATAGAGAGTGCATTGGATTGTGGACTAATTAAATCCATTAAGGAGAGATTACAGTGGCAGATGCTGAAATACATGGAAAACCAGCAAGGTATGGAGCATGTGGGCTTTGCTTTTCTGCCTTTGACTTTTTAGTCTACTGCCTTAAAGTGTTATATGAGACACTCTAGAGCTGTGATGGCAAACCTATGGCATGCATGCCGGAAGTGGCACATAGAGCCACTTCTACCAGCACGAGAGAGGTCGCCCAGAAGAGCATGCCCAGAATAACATGCGCATGCCTGCCGCCAGCCACCTGATTGTCGGGTATCTGCATTCATGCGCGGGGGGAGACATGCGAGTGGGAGATACATGCGCATGTGCAGGGTGAGCGGTGCACACACAGGGGGTCACACATGCATGCGCAGGGGGTGGGGGGAGTTGCATGTACATTGCATCATGGGTGGAGGAAGTCAAGCGCACTTTTGGCAAACAACATGGAAAAGGTAGTTATCACTGCTCTAGAGCTAAGATCAGTGGTGGTTCTAGCAAACCGGTAGTTCCGGCGATCAGCTGGCCCCGCCCACCCACCCCCGCTCTATCCTGTCCTATATTTCTGTGTTTTTCAACTCAGCTGATTCACATGGCACAGTGGATTGCCTCAGCTGTTTTACTCACCAGCAGTGCTCTAGATGGTAAGATTTAGAGGTGGTTTTTAAAATTGGTGGATTTGAATGCTGCGTATGCGCACGAAGCAGAACCAGTTGTTAAACCGATTGCAGCCCACCACTGGCTAAGATCCTTCTTCTAGTTAGCCCATAGATGAATGGTGCCAAGGTGAGAATATCTTGGGAAAATCCTTTATGCTAGAAAGTAAAAGGAATTTTATTTATTTATTTATTTATTTATTTATTTATTTTTATTTGTCTATTGCTTACAAGATAATAGGTATAAATAAAAACATAGTTATAAATACATGGATACATATAAGAAAAATAAAATATAAAAGAAACAATAGGACAGGAACGGTAGGCACGTTGGTGCGCTTATGCACGCTCCCTACAGACCTCTTAGGAAAGGGGTGAGGTCAATAGTAGACCAGTGGTGGGATTCAAAAATTTCTACCGGTTCTGTGGGTGTGGCTTGGTGGGTGTGGCATGGCTTGGTGGGTGTGGCTTGGTGTAGTGGCAGGGGAAAGATACTGCAAACTCTCCATTCCCACCCCATTCCAGGGGAAAGGTTACCACCGGTTCTCTGAACTACTCAAAATTTCCTCTACGGGTTCTCCAGAACTGCTCAGAACCTGCTGAATACCACCTCTGTAGTAGACAGTCTAAGGTTAAAGTTTTTGGGGTTTGGGGAAGAAACCACAGAATCAGGTAGAGTATTCCAGACATTGACCACTCTGTTGCTGAAGTCGTATTTCCTGCAATTATCTATTGTTTGCTCTTGTGTTGTTATGGTTGAAGCTGAAGTACTCATTGACAGGTAGAACATTGCAATGTATGATTTTATATACTATACTTAGATTGGACCGCAGGCAATGTAGTTCTAGATTTTCTAGGTCTAGAATTTCGAGTCTATAATCTACAACTATTAAATCTACAACTATTAAAAAAGAAAACTAGTCTAGGTAACTAATAAATACTAGATACTGCATTTGTATCCGAAAAAATACCAAGGACTGAGTAGCTTCTTGTATGTTTCTGTTCAAAGTGTTATGAACGTCAGAGAGAGGAGACAAGACTGATCACACTTTAGAAACCTCTAAAATAGTTTATAGATCTGTTACTAGTAGATTCTGTCAAAGTCTGGAGCTCATGGAAGATAACAGATGCAATGAGCACGCCAAGATGTGGATACCATGGAAGCCCTCAGTCACAATGAGTATATTAATATTAAAAGTCCAAAATATATGGAATCATCACGTTTCTATTCTTTTTTCAGGGTTTTCAAGCTGCTGCTGCTATAGGAAGATAAAAACGGAAGCAAGGTGCTTCTTTACACAGTCCCCCCCCCCCTTACCTGGTGAGCATAGTAGCAAAGGAACCCACTTCTCTGTATATAATGCCATTTGTGTTCTTAACAATGTTAATGCTCCTTCTGAGATAGACCTTGAGCAACATGGAGTTTGTCTTGTGCACAACAGTATGAAAAGGTTTATAGTTTAAAGAGAGGAAAGACCTTGGTTTGTGCATAAGAATGAGAATTTTTAATACAGTATAAGTAGTCATGCCTTTTGTTTTCCTATCCATTCTATTCCATTTATAAGGAGACTTATCTATCAGTTGGCATTATACAATGGTCCAGGGGTTATACTGTTTTTAAAGTTGTGTATGTGTGTGTATGTGTGTGTGTGTATGTATAGATGGATGAGAGACAGATAGACAGATAGACAGTAGATAGATATAGGTAGTCCTTGACTTCCAACCATAATTGAGCCCAAAATATATGTTGATAAGTGAGACATTTGTTAAGTGAGTTTTGCCCCATTTTACGACCTTTCCTGTCACAGTTGTTACGTGAAACATTGCAGTTGTTCAGTTAGTAACATGGTTGTTAGGTGAATCTGGCTTTGCTGGTCAGAAGTTTGCAAAAGTGATCCCGTGGTCCCTGGACAATGCCGTCATAATTGCGAGTCAGGTGTCAAGCCTCCATATTTGATCAGGGATGCTGCAGCAGTCATAAGTGGGAAAAATGGCCATAAGTCACTTTTTTCAGTGCTGTTGTAAATTTGAAACGTCACTAAATGAACTGTTGTATAAAGTCAAGGATTAACTTGTATTGTGTACTACTATTTCTATAATCTTCCTTGGGTGTGGTATTATAATATCCGTCTTATCTGTTTATCTATCTGTCTGTTTAAATCATTTATCTCCCATTTTGGAAACAATGATACAAGTTCCATTTGGCACGCCCGAATGGTCCACTCATTTTATTTGCTGATTATTGTATCACAAGCCACTTAAAAAGATCTAAGATAAAACTTGCTGGGTCAAACCTAAGGCTTTGCTAATACAGTATCTTGTTTTTCACAGTTGCCAGCGAGATGCCTAAGGGAAGCCCACAAGCATGAAGATAATCATGCTCTCCTGCTGTTGCTGTCCAGCATGGACATTCTGCCATTATGATTTGTCCTCCCTTTGATACTGGAGGTAGTATTTTTAATTGTAGAACAAATATATCTATTTTCATATAAAATGCTGAAAAGTTACAAAAATATCTTTCCCATTTCTCTTTCCAGCTTTCGAATATTAGCAGCCAAGCTAAGCTTGGCTGTCACCTTAGCCAAGAATTTGTCTCTGAAATTATTGTTTTAAGTCTCTGATGGATTCTGTTTTCCCAGCAATTTATTATACAAGTTTCCTCATGGTCACCTATTTCTGTTTTTCCAACTTTGTGTAGCAAAATTTGTGGGAAACAAAATACTGAATCCACAGTGTTAAAAACTTAACAAACTGAATTTACTTTAGATATACATAGGCTGGTAAAATACAGGACAGTCATATATTTTTAGAACACATCATCAGAGCAGATCAAAACAAGCTTGAAAGCAACACATATACATACATTGTACATTTTTCATGTAGCAAACTTCATCACCGGAGGTTTTTAAGAAGAAAACTGGACAGTCACTCATTTGAAATGGTATAAGATCTCCTGCTTATGCAGGGGTTAGACTAGAAGACTTCCAAGGTCCCTTCCAGCTCTATTCTGATTGATTGATTGATTTTTCTGGCCAATATCTTTGCAGTGCTCCAATCAGATTTATATCTAATAGCTGCTGCTATTTAAAAAAAAAATCTGCCCTTTAAAATAGTCCTCTCCTATTGTTCTTATTATTACCTTTATTGTCAGAGTGCAACATGTGTAGAATGTGATTGGCTTCTTCCAAAATTGGATGATTAATGTTAAAAATTAAATAATTCAGTAGAACTTTTGGACTAAGATCAAGAGCATATATACTGAGCAAGTTGCTGAAATTAAAGCTACCCAGTAAAGAAACAAAATGAGCTGGTTCAGCGATGCCATAACAAGCAGTTCACTTCATTGCTGTTGATGGCCCATTCTGCATACGAGCTGAGCAAAAATAATTTGGTGGCATCTCAATCAAGTTTGAAAATCTAATTTTCAAATCAGATTAGCTAATCAGTTTTGGTGACCAAAATGGTATGTCTCTAACTGTTTTAGGAAATTTATAGTACTCCAGACTTTGGGAAAAAAAAAATTGCAGCTTTTCATCCATATATGGAAAAAATATTAGGGGTGTTGAATGGTGTGTGTTGGCTGTCTAGTATTAACTTGACTAGCTGACCAATGAGCTCATTCTGTCATGTGCACTAATTTTTATCTAATTTAGTTTTTGGATGAAGGACACGCTGCCACTTTTTGTGTCTCTGTTCTGCTCTCTTTTTCACGCTTCAGCCAGAATATATTCAGGCAAGTTTGTTTGAAGGACGAAGGAAGCCTGCCTAGTGTGATGTGTTGCTGTCGGTGTGTGTGTGTGCATGAGGCTATTGTTTTATTAATTTATTATTTGATTATTTTTTTTCTATTAGTTTTATTTTTTTTATATATGATAATTTTATGTTTGTATAAGCCGTCTTGAGTTGCCATATGCAAACAGAGGCAGTAATATAATATTTCTAAAATTAAGAAAAAAAATAAAATAAAGACAAAGGCAAATCTACTTTCCCTCTAGTGATTTTTTTTTTTTTTTTGCGTTCTCTTGTGATGGAATCCTCAACTTTTCCCACTTTCATATATTTTATCTTTCTGTTGCTAAGTAAGACATTTTTTAGTTTTGGCTCAGTTTACGACCATTCTCTTGCCACAGTTGTTAATTGAATCACTGTAGTTGTTAAGTTATCATGTGGTTGTTAAGTAAATCTGGCTTTCCCTTGATTTTGCTTGTCAGAAGGTTGCAAAAGGGGGTCACTGCAAGCATCATAAATACTTGCAAGTTCTCAAGCATCTGAATGTTAATCATGTGGCCATGGGAATACTGCAACAGTCATAAATGTGAAAAATTGTCATAAGTTATTTTTTCCAATGGTGTTGTAACTTTGAAAAGTCACCAAATGAACTGTTGTAAGTTGAGTACTATCTATAATGGTGTGACATATATGTCACACAAGTATACGTACTATTATATATGCTCTATACATGTACAAATGGATAGAATTTTCTGTTGTTAATTTCTGTGTCTAATATATATGCAGTTGGATTATTTCCAGGGGTGGAATTCTACCAGTTCACACCTATTCGCTAGAACCGGTTGTTAACATTCTAAGCAGTTCGGAGAATCGGTTGTTAGAAGAAATTACTGGCCCAACCCTGTAAGGAAGGCAGGAAGGAAACATTCTGGTGTTGCTTACAGAAACTTCCTCTCTATTAACCCTTATTACATTCTTGGCAGGACTAGACTTCCTGTCTCGGGAACCTCTCTGGAGTTTTTTCCCCTCCTTTGTTGGTACTTTGCTTGTGTGGAGTGACCATTCAAAGTTACAATGGCACTGAAAAAAGTGACTTATGACCATTTTTCACATTTACAACTGTTGCGGCATCACCACATTCATGAGAGGCCAGGCGAGGAGATGCGTGCCTCAATGTGAGTGATATTGAGTTGGCCATGCCCAGCCAATAACATGACCACCAAACCATGCCCACCAACTAAGCCACACCCACAGAACCAGTTGTTAAAAATTTTGAATCCCACCCGATTATTTCCTGGTTAGATTTATATCCTGCCCTTATTCCCGTGGGTTCAAGATGGCTCCCAACCTTTTGTTGCACCTACACAGCAATGTCTATACAGATATCCACATTTTTTAAAAAAATCATGTTCCAATAATTTCAAAACCAATAGGAAGACCGGAGAAGTTGATTCTGGTTTTCTTTTTTTAAGACAGCAAACTCTGATATGTCAATGTTGGAAGGACACCGATTTTTCATCAATCATATAAAGAACATACTTCTTGTTATCTATCTGATGAATTATTTCATTGCTTGGAGTTCAGAATGGAATGCTATTTAGATATTTGGATTGTCTACCCTAACATAGATATTTTATTTGCTACACATTTTTACTAAGTAAAATGATTTAAATGTTGTAAGTTAATTTCTTCTTTCCATTTTCCCCTTTTGGTGTGTGTGTGTGTGTATTTGTAGAAAGAAAGAGAGAAAAAGGATTAAAAGCAAACTTTTGCTTCTGCCATAACATATCTGTGCTAGTCCAGCCCGTCAACAAGTCTGACATCCATCTACAGTTGGAGGGCAAAGTTGTCTTCACCAGTGATTCTTCTAATCTCTAACACAGATTATTACCAGCAAACCAAAACCCTGGGAGTTTATGACAGGTGGACTTGTCAGGGAGTCTCCTTTTGCTTACTCCCATAAGAAGGCACACTTGTCAAATTTAAAGAAAGCTGGAAATCAAAAATAACAAGCAGTCAGAAGGTGAAAGGATGAACTCTTCTATCTTTAAGTAATCAGTTTTGGAAACCCTGCCTTTCTTCTGTATCCTTCCAACATGCATAATGGTGGGAGATGGGAGGCAGGGAAGCGAGCTTACTACTAGCTTACTAGTCCTGAGAAGGCAGTAGAATAAAACTTGCAATTCTTTTTAATTTGTAGTAGTGCTCTCTCCATTAGATATAGTTAAATTTCTCTGCAGGCTTCTTGCTGGACAATTTAGTAGTTGCCTTACTTCCTTTTCTTCACTTTTGCTCCAGTAAAAGAGTTGCAGGAGATATATTTTCAAAACCCTATTGGCTGATGAGATTCAACAGGATTGAGGTCATTTACAAGGTCTAATTTCTAGACTTTTTTTTTCAATTTATTCTGCCCAAAAGCTAAAAGCATTGTCATATCCAGCCATGTCTCTGTCAAGTGGGCAGCCATATAAACTGAAGAAACAAACAAATAATTTATTGATTACCAGAAGGAGAAGAAGCAGAGAAATCTATAGTGATGCAGGACAGTGACAAAAATTATCTTGCGTGAGCAGATATACACAGGTAGTCCTTGACTTATGATCGCAATTGAACCCAAAATTTCTGTTGCTAAGCAAGGCAGTGAGTTTTTTGTTAAGTTAGTTTTTTGTCCCATTTCTTACCATAGTTTTTAAGTTAATAGCATGATTGCTATGGGAATCTGGCTTCCTCATTGACTTTGCTGATCAGAAGGTCACAAAAGGTGATCACATAACCTTGGGACACTGCAACCATCATAAATACATGCTGATTGTCAAGGGTCCAAAATCTGATCACATGATCATCTCATCAGTCTGGAACCCACATTACATATCTGATATTAACACAGTTGAGAAAGTCCAGAAATATTTCACAAGAAGAGTTCTCCACTCCTCTACTCATTGCAGAATACCTTATGCCACCAGACTCGAAATTCTAGACCTAGAAAATCTAGAACTACACTGCCTTTGGTCCAATCTAAGTATAGTATATAAAATCATACATTGCAATGTCCTACCTCTCAATGAATACTTCAGCTTCAACCATAACAACACAAGAACAAACAATAGATACAAACTCAAGGTTAATCACACCAAACTTGATTGCAGGAAATACGACTTCAGCAACAGAGTAGTCAATGTCTGGAATACTCTACCTGACTCTGTGGTTTCTTCCCCAAATCCCCAAATCTTTAACCTTAGACTGTCTTGACCTCACCGCTTTCCTAAGAGGTCTGTAGGGATGTGCATAAGCGCACCAACATGCCTACCATCCCTGTCCTATTGTTTCTTTTCTTTTTTTTCTTTTACTTATATGTATCCAGGTATTCATAGCTATGTTTTACTTATACCTATTATCTTGTAAGCAATTGACAAAATAAATAAAATAACATAAAAATAACCATGAGGATGCTGTAACAGTAATGAGTGTGAAAAATGATCATGTCACTGTTTTCAGGGCTGTTGTAATTTTGAATGGTCACTGAATGAATGGCTGTGAATTGTACTTGCATATTTCTGGATTCACTCCTAATTCCTTGATTTTGTGTTTTAGCATACTTTAGATAGCCCTCATCCATATCACATTACTTGTATTGGGATGTGACATACTTGCTGAGTGTGGATCATTGAACCTTGAACAGCAGTTACTAAAACACTGGAACACAGCTCTTAAAACAGATTGCTAAATATTGTGGCATTTCATTGACCACAAGTTTCTGAAGAAAAAAGAAAATGGAAAGGGAGGAATGGGAATGTATTAATATCATTAAACTATGATATAATTCATGAAAACAAGTTAACTTCACTACTGACATGGGCTGCCTCCTGCCCACACCCTCTCATTTTTCTTGGTGATCTCAATTTACCTCTTATAAATTGGACACTAAATGAATGTACATCTGAACCCATTCATACAACCCTGTATAATGCCGTTACCATACTAGGACTGGAACAACTAGTAACCAACAATACTACTTAAAAATTGCCTCGATCTCATCTTCTGTAATAGTTTGAATTCAATTTATGGAATACAAATTTAAAAAGTCTTTTCCATCAGTGATAACAACATGATTGATTTTTGTCTCAACATATGTCCACACAAAAATAATCATAATGGCGAGATCCCCAACTATAATTTCAAAAAAAGGCAACTGTGATCTTATAGACAATGATCCCTCACCTCTTGATTGGCAATTTCTATTCACTGAATTCAACACTGTTGAAGACCATTATAACATATTTTTACTTGAAGTCAAAAGAGTCATCAAACCATATGTACCAATAACAACTCCCAAAACCAGAAAAAACAAATTACCCATAATAATAAGGAAGCTTCAATCCAAAAAGAAATCACTTTGACGGGAAAACAAATCTGGTCAGGTTGCCAACTTCAAGAGCTGATACAAAAATTTATGCCATCAGATAAAGACTTAATGCACCAATTATCATATTAAACGAGAGGAAAACCTTCTACGCACCAATTCCACCTGAGCTTTCTACAATTTTGTAAACAATATTATTTTCATTTCCTGTTAATTGAGCAAACAGGACTTCTGGAGATACTTTTAGATAGAAACTGTGTTTGTGACAACTTGCTAAGAGAGTTGGAAGATGTAGGTCAGAAAATAACATGTTCTATTTCTAGTAGGTGAGAAAGGCTGTGCAGAAGTAATCCATAGTTGCCTAACTATTATTCTTACAATTGATCTTAATAGGTGGAATCATTCTCATTCAGAAATTGTTCATTCTGGAGACACATTTTTCTGCAATTCAGCAGAAATATTGACTGCAGCATAAAAAAAGGGGAGGGATGTCCTCTTCAATTTTATAAAATGGCATTCTACTGATACTTCATAATCTTTGCAGAATTACTATTTTTTTCATTTCATATATATGAAAAGACTGTAGGGCAATTTTACACCTGCAGGATTAGAAAGAATAATTTGCTGGTAACACAATATATTTTTTTTCCAGGGAAAGTTATGCCCACAAGTTCTTTCCCAGAATTATCTTTAAGACGAGCTGGCAAAAAATATATCTGTAACCATGGGATTACTGGATCAAAGACAGTTTGGGTTATAGTATGGTAAACATGAGATTGTGGTACCTCTGGATGTAATGACCCCTAAGTGTGAAGTTAAAAGTGCATGCTTTCTTAGCAATTCTAGCAGAAAAAAATCTGAACAAATTCTGAACAAGTTTGACACAAGAATTAAGCTTCCAGTTTCTGATCTCAAACTAGCTATTACTAAGCAGCTGTGAACCATTCCTGAAGATCTTATTGCTCAAAAACAAATTTTGAGATAGTAAATCCCTCCTCTTCTATTAGAAAAGGAGAGAGGGAACAGTAATAAAATAGAATAGGGTTAATAACAAGTTCCATAATTTATACACACCAAACAAGATCAAGAGAAGCAAAATGAAATGCTGGATGTTGCCTGCATTCTGGGGTATCTCACATAGCAAAAAAAATAATAATAATAATCATGAATTTTATCATGAAATCTAATTACCATTTACTGGTGATTGTGCAAACACTAATGATATTATTTTTCTTGGATGGCCTGAATATCATTAGTGGCTATTGCACTTTTTATTGCATAGTGTCAGGGTTCCAACAGATGCCCTAATTAAATCATGAGTCTCAAGCCAAGCGTCAAAAAAATCCAGTTATTTATTAGGCATTTCATGCCGGCACGGACCAGATGGAGCCAACTCTAACCTCAGTTAATTTGCACTTTGCCTCTAACCTTGTTTCCCCCTCCCCCAATATGTGTCATCAGTCACATTCTGCAATGGGTTGTAAAAGTCCCTCTTTCCGGCCACTGTGGGTTCCCATGGAAATGACCCTGGTGTATTGGGTGGAATGTGCCTTGTTTTGACTGAGATACCAGCTCCTTGATGCAGCAGCGAAGTTTGCTTTCCCATCCCCCTTACCCATGGCAACTCAAAAGCAGTTCAGGGATGCTTTGCAAGTTGACACATAGCAGTTTAAGCTATCACTGATGAACTTGCTGAAAATATGAATTGAATGGAAATTCTACCATATCATCAAATGGAGTCATCCATTAATTCCCTGAATTTGGCCCCCATAGCATTCCTTGGTAATGATTGCCTCTTGGGGTACTGTCCCTTCTGCTGTCTGCTTCCACTCATCTGATGTTTAGTAACATAGTAACGTGAAGATGAAGCCTTGATAATGGCCACGACAAGGAAGAATTGTCGAAGAATTGTGCTTCCATATGGTTCTTCCAGTGCTTCATTCTGCATAGCTAATGATCAGGATGGGTTCAGTCCAGCAAGAAGCTGCTTATCTTTGGTACTTATCCCCACTAAGGAATTTTGCAAGCTTTGATCAGGGTCTGTTTTCAGATGACAAATAATGCTCAACCCTGCTTTCCTTGATTGCTAGAATACTGTTTTGGGCATGCCAGTCATTGATACTGAGACTGGAAAAACAAAGGAACTGCAGAATCAAGCATATTAAATACTGACTTAATGTAACGAAGCATAATTTTATTAAGGAAATGCTTTGGTTTTATAAAACCAAGATGAATGCTTTTATATATATATATATATATTGAAGAAAATAATATAATGTGCTCCAGCAGAAACATGAGATCAGGTATCAGCTGATTGAAAATCATTTCATGAAAGCTACAACTTTGTCCAAATGTAGAGGAATGATGAAAAGAAAACATTCTATGGGATAAAGTGATAACGCTGTGCAAAGATCCAATTTGCAGATGTGAGTAAAAGACAATTCATTTGGATCTCTCAGTTCAGGATTGTTAATCCGGATGGAATTATTGAATGAAATGAATTGCTTCTTACCCAACTATTGATGAATTTCTGTACATGCACAAAAAATATTTTTGTCCCCTAAATTGAATCACATTTCCTAATCTGATTGGTTGAAGTCAGTAACCTGATTCAAAAAGCTGTGATCTCGCTATCTAGATTAAACCTGATTGAATCTGATCAGACTGAATCTCATTGCCTATAAAATGATATCTAAGATAATGCTAAGCACATTACTAAGGATAAGTTCACTTGGACTCAGTGGTCTTTATCTAAGTAGATGTGTACATTATTGCCTTATTAGGGAACACGTTCAAATTATAAAGCAAACTTAATTTTTTGAGTTCAGGAATGTATTTTAATGAGAACTATGTCAAAAACATTTGAAATACTATTATCAGATCCTTTTGTTGAGCAATTTGATGAATGAGACCCATCCTTCAATTTAAAAGCTTATTTCTGAATTTGTACAATTTATTAAAAGGAGAGTGGGAACTTTTTTTAACCATTAGTTTAATGGATATGAAGTGCTCTATGAATTATAAGAGCATAATTGGTTGTGTTCATAACCTTTCCCCCCTCTACCCAATTTGCATTGAAAAGCTATAACATCTTGTACATTATTTGGTTAAGTAAGAGTTCTGCTTGAGATTATTATTTTTTGCTTTCTATTTACCTTCATTTATTATAATAATTAAAATAATTTAAGATAACTATACCTTTGTGAAGGAATAAATGATATGAATCACTCCTTGTGCTTGTAAAGTAGAAAGCTTTTTATGGAAAGTTATGTGCTAAGAACAGTTTTCTTTAGCTATGAATGATCCATGCAGAAACTCATGCCTTTTCAATATAGGTAGTAACATGCAATTCTAAATCTTTAGGTTGACTTTTCATATGATTGACATGTCCTGCCAAGTCATTGAATTTTATCCTTAAGTGTAACATTACACCGACTTGTTTAATGTTAATCTTTATATTCAATTGTTGATAGCCGCAGTTGAAAGAGATTCAGCTATTAAGTGCAAAAGTCACTGGCTAATATCAGATCAAATAGTGTCTCAACTTGTAATAGTGTGTGAGAAAAACCTTGAAAAATGCAACAAAGAGAGATCTGTCAGAAAAGAGAGGACATAGCCTGCAGCAGCATAATGGGTAGAGAAAAAGTCCCAAAAGAGACTCTCCCATACCTCTTAAGCTGTAAAGGAGAATGGCAGAAGATTTGTACTTTCAGGTTATGCAAGGTTATGAAATGTTTACAATAAAGTAGAACTAGTTCATCTGATTTTATATCCTGTGTCTGGTCTACTTCGAAAGCTGACACAACCTTGGGATCCAGTTGGAAGGAAAATATTCTGAGGAAAAACAAAATGCAAAGCAGGAATGCACAACAGTGCACTGCAGTTTGGGCATCCTAACTGTACCCATTATACTGCAGTGCAGCTGTGTCTTCAGGCAAGGATGGCCAGATGGATATTAGCAGCTCCCCAGCATCTCAATACAAACCACACCCGTTTTTACCATTCAAAAGTCATGTGCCTGTCCTCAAGGGATAGAACACCATGCTACTTTTGTTGTTCTGGTAAAAACACTGAGTATCTGGTGAAGTGCACAGATGTTTCTGAGAAAGGTTTTCTCTGTCAGTCAAACATAACTCCAGGGTTCTTCTTGCAGGAGTAAAATGAAGGAAATTCCCTATATAAACCTCCCTGAGTTCCTAAAGGAAAACCAAAATATAAATATGATAAATAAGTACATACCTCCAAGTAAACATTTGTTGCAATAGAAGCTGAGTACAGATAGAATTTGGATCTTAAATTATTCTTCTTCTAGATTTGTGATGCCAAGTTGCTTAAGGTCAGGGAAAAATAGACAGAAAAGTGGAGGATGGAATCATAATGTTTAGCTTTTGATTTTCTCATAGTGGGTTAATTGGACTATATTCCCTGCAAATTCAAAAGAAAACTGCATCCTGGGATCACTGGGCTTTTGACTGTAAGTAGGAGAATGCGATGATATATCGCTACTACCTACTTTCATTTTTTTCCAATCATTTCATTCCATCCAGCACCCAAGCAAGCAAATTACACTGGGATATTAGAAGGCCATTTCCTGTGCATTTTAAAATTTAAGGGGTGGGTGGGAATCAAAGCAAATAATAAATTATTATTTATTATTATTTATTCAATTAACTTTTCTGCTTAGAGGGCAAATAAAACATCAAAGGCAAAAGTTTGTACAGCCGTAACATATAAGGACAAGTAATACATCTAAACATGTACAAAAGCAGAACAAGGTTTCTGACAAGCGAAGATAGTTTAGCTGTTTCCAAAATTAACGTTCTGAAGTCCAGAGAGAGATACATCCAGAGACACATGGTTTAGATTCTGTCACTGTGAAAGTATTTTTGGACCAATGTGCATGAAAACTCAGAGTTCTTACTGCTTCTTTGATGTTCTTGGCCATTTGCAAGTAACACTCCGTTATCTTTCTCCCACATTTGCACAGCTGAAATGACCCACTTGAAATTCTCTGGAAGGAGGATGAAAAGAAAAAAGGGGGGGAAGCCTTTTTGGAATGTGATTCAAAAACATTGCCTAAGCACACCCTTGCAGTTCAAGGCCACCAATCTTTATTGTAGTAAAACTTTGTTTTCAATAATAATTTTACATTTGCACATAACTTATAATTCATAATTATATGATGTGAAAGTTAGCCAGAAAACTTGTCAATTCAATTCATATTTAGGTTCAAAAATGAATCTATTGGAAAATTAATCTGCAGATAGGAACTCTTGCAGATTTTGGATTAGTTGATTATGCATTGGAATTAGTGCATACTGATTGCAAAAGCTGTTATGATGAAATGGGTGTGAACACTTTATCCAGAACCAAAATAATACTTTGAAAATGTATACTTCATATGTGTATGTGAACGGCCTTCTTAAATTCATCTCAGGGGAATCAATAGAACTTAACAATAACAAAAAAAAGTCAAGATGTTAATACAATTCCACAATCAAAACCCTATTCCATTTTTAAGTGTATCTTATCCCGTTAGGATGGACATTACATTTTGGATATTCTCCTTTTTTAGTTTGACCAGCCTAACTTTTAAAAATTAATTTCAAAGAAAAGGAAAAAATAGCTTAGAAACAGCTAATATTACTACTACAGTGGTAGTATTCAATTTTTTTCAACTACCATTTCTGTGGGCAGGGCTTGGTGGATGTGCTGTGACTTGGTGGGCGTGGCAGGGGAAGGATATTGTAAAATCTCCATTTCCACCCCACTCAGGAAAAGGATATTGTAAATTCCCCATTCACTCCCCACCCCACTAACCTTCTTTCCAGCTCCGTTCTCCTGTGCAGGGCAACAAAAGAAGACCCAGCTGATTAGCTGGGACTCAGATCAGCTGGGACTCGGGAGGCAGCAAATAGATGGGGGTGGGGCCAACCAGAGGTGGTATTTACCAGTTCTCTGAACTACTCAAAATTTCCGCTACCAGGTCTCCAGAACCTGTGAGAACTGGCTGAATAACAGAGGTGTTATTCAGCCAGTACTGCTAATCCTTTAGATCATACTGCACTACTGCTAATCCTTTAGATCAGCGATCGCCAACCAGTGGGCTGCAGCTGACTGGTGGGCCTTGAGAAAATTTTGGTGGGCCGCAGAGAAATCTCACCCCCCGAGCACCCCCCCAAAGCAATTAATCCAGGCAGTGCAGAAACACAAGGCTGCTCAGCCAACATGGCCCACGGGAACCCTCCTCGCCCACTCACTCCTTACCTGGCAAACTTGTCTGCTAAGTTGTTATTTTTCCTTTTTCCAACCATCATCTGCTCTGCTGTGCTGGGAGATTTAGATTAACTAGGAAGCAGGAAATGGTTGGATTTCTTGCTTTCTAGTTAAGCACAGCCAAACCTCCCTTAGTACTGAAGGTTTGCTTGCAAGCAAATTCAGTGCAGACTCACAGCAAACAAATTTATAGACTGAGCTAGACGATGGCAGATAGATAGATCACTGAATGATTCTGTAAGCAACTCAATTTGCCTGTCTACTTTGCCTGATTTTGGGTAAAAATTGCTCTTTTTTAATAAAAAATTTATGTGACAGATTGAGCTAGCCAATGGCAGATAGATAGCTTTCTGAATGAATCTGTGATTCTGTGAGCAACTCAATACCCGCTTTGCCTGATTTTGGGTAAAAGTTGCTCTTTTTTATAAAAAAATCAATATTTATATAAATATTTATAATATTTACATACAAGCCATGCCCAGCCAGCCACACCCACAAATTAGGCCACACCCACAGAACCAGTTAGTGGTCCCTGGGATCAAAAATTATGAGTTTGGTGGTCCCTGAGGTCCAAAAGGTTGGCGAGCCCTACTTTAGATGACCACAGCAATAGAGATATGGTTGTTCAGTGGCTTAATGACACTGGAGATGGTCTTAACTTTGGCGGTTCCAGTCCTAACTCTGTGTGGCAGGGTGAACTCTTGTCATTCGCCTTAGCTTGTGTCCATCTATCAGTTTGAAAGCTTGTTCTGTGCAACTAAATAGGTAGGTACCACTTTGATAAAGAGACAAGCTGGTGCTCTGTGCAGGCAGTGAGATTTCTGATTGCTCTGAACCCTTCCCAGTTGCCGTGCCCCTTGCGACGCAGCTCCAGGGAGGGAAGGGGCTTTGGTGATGCTGCAGGAAGGCCAGCTCGTTTTTCTCTCAGGTGGGAAGCCAGTTCGCCCTCCTTTGGCACACCTTGGGAAGCATGCAAGTATGTCTTATAATAGAGTTGGTACTTTGGAAAGCCAAACTTCTACTCTGCAATAGTATTGTGGTCTCCTGGCTTCTGTAATGTTACCATATGCTAATAACAAACACAGCAATACTAGAGAATAAAACTTAGCAAACTAATTAAAGAATATAAAGAAGATCAGAAATAAAACCTCTATTTCTTCTCTTCTTCAGGGATGTTTTCTTCCTTAAAAGATATAGCAACCAGGGTCATAGTCTGGTCAGAAACATCTGGTGTACAACTATCACAAACTCTCTATCTCCAAGGCTGCTTGTTAGCACCTCGCAGAATGAAATTGAAGAAAAGCATTCCTGCTGATAGCTAAGCACACTGACTGGGATGGGATGAAACTGTTGAAAGCTTGCCCTGTCATGCTGAAACTCTCCTGCTCTACATCTCCATAAAATAAGCAGCAGTGGTATAGATCTTTTCCAGTATACACATCATCCCTCCAGTGCAAATAGGTCATTCAACTGTATGTCTAACTTCCTAAACAAAGGACTGCTTTCAAACTTGTACAGGATTGCACATTAGTTTGTTTTCTTTTTTTCAAGCAATGGCATTCCAAAAAGATTTGCAGTAGGAAATCCCTTAACCTTTATTTTTTAAAAAAATATCCCAAGTGAGACCAGGCTCCTAACATTTATGTCAAAGTTCTTACCAAGTCATCTGGATTAAATACAGAATGATTCAAACAATGCCATTAAATATGTCAGAAGACCTTCACTTGTGCTCTTGCTAAGCCTCATGAGACTTTATCCACACATGGAAACAAATACAGATGTGTATACAATTTTAATTTGAGATCAGTTTTTAATTCTTTTCTCATCCTCCCACCTGTGAGCTGAATTGTTAACCTGAACACATAGTAAAGTATCCTCTATTTTGCCTTCTGAGCAATTAGAGAAGCCCCACTCTAGATGTTCCTTAAAGCAAATAAGTGTTGAGCCTAAGAAACAGCTGAGTTTGAAATCTCACCCTTGTCTTACATTTCCCCAAACTTAGGACTCAGAGGAACTAAACACAAAGTTGGAAATCTCTTCAACTATTGCTGCAATTATTTTAAATCTGGTGGGCATCTTTCCTGCAGCTGGGGACCTGAACTTTCCAAACTGCTCTTTTTCTTAGCCTCCTAAGAGATACATCAATGAGCAACCATTGAAGAGGGCTGAGATTTTTTTTTAAACTAAATTTTCTATTTAAAAAATAAATTTACATTTTTTAAAAAAAATAGATGCATCAAGCTCATCAGTGGTATAATTCATCTATTGTTATCCTTATTTTAAGAAAAAGGCAAAACTAAAATAAAAAATAAATACAAATCTTCAATTTGCCATACACCATCACTTGTACAGGCATGATAGGAAGGCAGAATTTATGCCAGGAGATTGCAGAGGGAGGTGTCAAGAAAAAAGTAGGGATGATCATTGTCCTGTTCCTTTTTAATATATTACACTGTCAGCCCTTCAAGGTAAACCAGGTCAGGAAACAGACTCCACAAGAAATACTTTTACTGATAAAAAAATATAATAACAGAATCTTAAAAACCTGGCATAGTTTCTCTTTGTCTCCTTTTTATACTAAATAGTCAAGGTGGACTATTTTTGACTTTCTTTCTCACACTTTCCTGTTTTTCCATGCTAAGCCCATATTTTACTAGTGAAACACTAGTATTTTGTTCAAGACCATGTCTGTATCCTTCTACAATTTCGTATAGTCCTTAAGTTTTGACCACAACTGGGACCAAAATTTCCATTGCTAGGCAAAGAAAATTTTAAGTGAATCACATCTGATTTTATGACCTATTTTGTCATGGCTGTTAAGGAATCCCTTCAGCTCTTAAGTGAATCTCACAGTCATGAAGCAAAGCTTAACGTGCCCTATTGACTTTGGTTGTTGGAAGCTGGTGGGAAAGTTGAATATGGTGATCACATGACCCTGAGATGTTGCAACTCTTGTAAATACATGCTGGCTGCCATGTGCCAAATTTTGATTACATGATTGTGGGGGGTACTGCAATGGTTGCAAATGCAAGAACCAATTGCAAATCACTATTTTCAATGGCGCTATATCTCTGAACATTCGCTAAATGAATGGCTCTAAGTCAAGGACTACCTGCACATGACATGCTTACGTAAAAAAAAAAAAAAAGAGGTGAATATTCCATTGAACCATCGGGCCTACCTTTTGACTTTTAAAATCTCCCTTCTCCTTGCAGATTACAAGACAGGGTATAAGGTCATGGCCATTACATCACTACCACCACTTTGCTCCTGCCACCTTGCCTCTTCCCCCTGGCCATGGGACAAATTCACCCCAGCTGTGGAGACAACTCACTGTGAACCTGGGTCTTTCACTCTGGTTTACAAAGCCTGCTCAGCTTAAGGGAGGCAAAAGTTCCCACCAGCCCATACTCCTTCTCCAAAGGCTTTCTCTCTTCATTTTCCAGCATTCCCATGAAAGGCAGGTTAAGCAGGAGTCATATTCTCTCCCCCCCCCCGTCCCTCTCCCCTCCCCTCCCTCCCTCTCTCTCTCACACATACAGAAAAAAAGACATACACAGACGTACCATTTCAAGCTTGGGGACTTTTATCTGCATCTGAGTTGGCAAGCTGCCAATCGCGCCTACGGTTGGGGAGAAGGATCTCTCCTTCAGCATGCTGCAGCAGACCCTGATGGCTCCCAGGTGCAGAGAGGGGCAACCAGGGAAAGTGATAGGGTGACTCAGCCTGAAGCCATGACTTCTGGTTAGTCAGCCTTTTTTAAAACAGTTTATTAAATATTAGTAAATATTTAATATTTAACAGTTTAGTAAATATTTTCTGCTTTGTCAGCCTTTCATGGGGAAGGATAGAAAGAGATGGCGAGGACACTTTTGGAGGCTGGTGGGAACTTTTGCTGGTGGGAACTTTTGCTTCCCTTAAACCAGATCAGTGTTTAAAACCAGATTGGAAGGGCTAGGTTCAGGATTAGTTCTGCCCGCAGTGAGTTTGCTGGGGCAGGTTGGTGGCAGCAAGATGGTGGCCTTCCACCATATATAACTCATAGGCTCAGTGGCAGATTAAGGCTCACTGGTGCCCTAAGCACTGACAAATCTTGGTGCACATACTGCACAAACAAAGCCAAGCTTATGCTACGTAAAAGTTTTTGTGGTGCCCCCTTTGGGCCTGGAGCTTAGTCTGCTTAATGATTAATACACCACTGCATAGGCTTATCAGCAATGCTTGAGTAAATAAAATTTCTGAGAAACAGCACATTAATTTTGAATTATGAAAAGCAATCAGTTAAAAAAGGGTTAGCATTTTCATACCCAGCACATTTTCCCACTAAAATGTAGGCATGTTTTTTTAAATTGTTGCAAATTTGGGTACACAGCAATGTTGTTTCAAAGGACTTCAGAAAGAAGACCTTCATCAACCAACTCCAGTTGCATAGTATTCAAAGCAAAAATATTATATTGAGAAAAATGAGCCTTTAAAATAATGGGATGGGGAAATCAAATTTTATGTGGCCAAATATGTTTTGTTACATAAAAGCTTGATGCATTTTGGAAAATTCCTTCATGAAAAGCTCTATAGAAGAAGCAGAATTATATAAACAGCTTATGCAATTGTATCCATGTAAAAACATCCGTTTCTAAAACGAGATAAGGCTGACATTTAGCACAATGTATTGTTTGAAACTACTGCAAGCGAAATAACAATACCTTTAACATTCTCCTTATTGGTTTTCTAAAATACTAAATCATATAAACATGTCAGTTAATGTGAAAATATACAAAAAGTAACCATTTGCACAAATGAAACCTGTCTTCTGTTAGAGAGAGGCAGACTGAACTTCTTAAGTATATGGGGTTGTTTTTTTAAAAAAAATCTTCTTAGTTCATTTTCTGTTTATTTTTTTATTTTTATTTTTCTTATATTCTCATGAACTTAGCAAATCTTGCAAAAAAAAAGACAATAAATAAATAAAAATAAAATTCACAGAGGCCCTTCTTTCTGCCTGAAAATAAAAATACCGTATCAGCAAATTACTGCAGATAATGTTGCGCTTTTGATGTCAAACATCATATCACATGGGAAGCCCCGACAAACAGCATATCGACATAGCAATTTTTAATTCTGTAGGAGAAAGAGTTAGAACTCAAATCAAGTAGAAACTTGTAATTACCTCATCTGCTTTTAGTTAAAAGAAAAGAATCTCTAGCATTGTGATTGAAATGTGCAGTCAACACCATACGTTACAAATTCACTAAAATTATTGAAGCAATGTATTCTTTTTAAATGATGTTTTGGAAGATATTTTGTTGTGGTCGTTTTGTTACAAACTGAAGCAATGGGATGTCTAATACAGCTTTAGGCTTATCTGCTCTTATCAGGCTTCCCTTTTATGACCAAGCGGATCGGATTCCATTTCACTCTTCAGCTCATTAGAAAACTTTTTGATGTCTCATCTTTGCTTATTGAGTAGTCATATTGCTGAATGGCCCACAGACAACCAGCCACTTTGCTTGTGAAGACTGAAGATCATCAAAAGAAGTAGAGCCAATTCCAAACCTACATCGGGGATCGGCAAAGAAAAGAAGCACTATTGAAAGAGAATTAATGTGCTGCAAGAGCCTTTGATATGTTACGATAATAAAATAAATGAAGCTAAGTGTCAGTATTTTTAAATTTCCCAAGGCTGCAATCATGCCATGCAACAAATAAATATGTATATACCTTCATCTCTCTCTTCCCCACCCCCCAGAAATGAAGCCTAAGAATATGAAACAGCTTTGCCTCAAATTCATTACATGCAGCCATTTCCTTACGATCTCATAGTAACTGTGTATTTTTTTTTAAATTGAAGTGTGCTGTTTAAATATATAAGATGCTCAATGAAAATAGTCTCTCTTTTGCTTACTTCATTTTCATTCTAAAGAAACATTCTGAAGAGATATACAATTCATCATATTAATAATGGTGTGCAACCATTTCTATTTTGAAGCTATGCTGGGGCCAGTGCAGTCCTTCATTATCAGATTGATTGATTGATTGATTCCATACCATCAAGTCATTTTTAACTCCTAGTGATGGTATCATTATCACGATTCCTGTAATATACAAAACCATTTCACCTGGGCTATGAAAACTATTCTTTATTTATGTCATCAATATGGTTACCATTTTGAGCTGTGGTGGCACTGGTTAGAATGCAGTATTGCAGGCTAATTCTGCTGGCTGCCTGTAGTTTGATTCTCACTGGCTCAAAGTTGATTCAGCCTTCCATCCTTTTGAGGTTGGTAAAATGAGGAGCCAGATTGTTGGGAACAATATGCTGACTATGAAAACCTCTTAAAGAAGGCTGTAAAGCACTATGAAGTGGTATATAAGTTTATGTGTTATTGCTATTGCTACCAATATGGTTAACATAAAGGCATTTTTTTTTCATTTCTTCACTGATGTTGGACTGAACATGCAGAAGCAATTTCCTAAATAGTCTTATACTATTGGCATGAAAATAATAATAGTAAGAGTTATTTATTTTTGCCCTATAAGCAAGTTTTTTCCCTTTTCAATAGTTTGAAATAGTTTGAAGTTCCAATAGTTTTGTCCCTTTTCAGGAATTCAATATCAGTGTGAAATGGAAGGATGGTTAGAGAAATGTATTTGTTCTTGTTAACGAACTTTCTCCAATTTGTAGAAGTTGAACATTTATTTATTTTGGGAGGCTGTCTTGAGGTCAGTGTTGCCTACTGACAACCGCCTGATGAAGTCCTTGCAATTTTCTTGGCAATATATTTTTTTTCAGAAGTAGTTTACCATTGACTGCTTCCTAGGGCTGGAAGAGAGGAACTGGCCCAAGTTTACTTAGTAGGTTTGTGCACAACACAGGACTAGAACCTCTGGTCTCTGATTTCTAGCCTGGTGCCTTAACCACTGCACCAAACTGGCTTTCATATGTTTATATGTTTTCAACATGCAGTGTGCTTTATTAAAAAGAGCTGGAGATTTGATACCTTGGTCATGGCTGCCATCGTGATAACTTTTTACTCCCCTCTTCAGACTCCTCCATCAGAAGCAATTAAATATATGCAAATACTAAGATAAACTGTGTTCCCAAAGGCAAAAATTAGATAGGAAAAAAGGTAAAGTCCAAAACTCATGTAAAAATGTCTGCATATTAGATGAGTAAATAAGTAATATACATTTGCAATACATTTCTTTGAGGCTTCTTTAGAGAAAGGGAGAGAGAAGAAGAAGAGGACAAACCCATTTTTATTGTTTTCTGTTAATTTTGCAAACTGATGTGAAATTGCACCTCCAATTATGGTAAAGGCAAGTCAGAGCAAAACCAGATCCAACTTATTTCTTGTACAAGGCATCATCCTGAACATTGAACAGGAATGGTTCCCTAGAAGCTACTTTGAAGTTTGCTGGACGATTGCCTGAATATATGTATTTACATTTATGAGAGGAAGTATTTCTCCATAAAGATTTGGGTCCTAATGGATAAAATGGACAATAGATAATAGGACAAAACCTCTATCCCAAACTTTGAAAAGGTGATCAATGTTTGCAATAGACAATGCTGAATCAATATGAACCAATAGTCAGATGGTTTATCAAGTTGTCCTCTGCTCACTTATCTTCAGAAAAAGGAATCATATTGACACCTCTTTGAATTTTGAGCAGAATTTAAAGAAGCAGACAAGTCATTCAGAAAATTTAAAAATTGGACTTATAGCAAGTGTGCTCTATTAGCCTTAAAGGAAAGAGGAACAGAGTCACTTCTGGTGACTCCTAGATGATAAGTCAATGCCATCTCTAGTCACTCTTTAAATAGATGGCATTCTCTACTTTCTCTTCTTTAATTCAAAGTTTTCCATCAGAATGCCTGGAGCAGTTTTGATTTCTATTGATAACTGAGTGCTATTGTACACAAAGGGGCTTCAACTTTCAAACAGTTCAAGATGGCACAACAAACAACAATTATTCATTTTTGTTAGCAGGCAGCCTTCCAAAACAGTGAAAAGGCACTGTAGAGTTACACAATGTGAGGGAATCAATATTGTTACTAAAGGACAGTTTATTGCTGATAGTTTTAAAAAGAAAAAAAGCTATTACAATAGCATTTAGCTTAGAAATATGATGATATCTTTAATAACTTCATTTAGACTTTTATCCTACCATATGCTCACTAGACTCCTATGAATCATTAAAGCAGATATCTTTTGAATAACAAAAGTGAGTAGCTTATAAAAGGTAAAGGTATATATTTCTTCCACCACCTATAATTACAACCCCTTTGAGTTTGTCTTTGAATCTTGAGTTTTATTGAAAAAAAGGCATGGAATATGGAAAATTCTCTCAGGAAAGTGAGATAATATCAGAAGTTCTTAGTTTTTAAAATAAATTGTTTTTATGTTGGGCTTGCTAATACAAACACCAATAACTAGTGAAAAATGGTAATTGTAAAAAATTCCTCTATAGATTATTGTATATTTCATAAAACATTTTAACAAAATGGTTATCTGTTTATGTTCAAGTGTGCATTTGAATTCAGTATACAAACAATATGAAAGGAATAGGTAGTCAAAGATACATTATAGAGATTAGAAGTGATTTTTTTAATACATGTCTCTGAAGTCTATATCTTATATTAACACAATGGATTGTCAGATTTTTCCATTGTTCCACTTCAAAGCATGCAATTATATTGCCTTAATTGGAAGCAGTGATGTGTTTTCACCAAGAATGTTTACTTGCATTCTGACTACTGAAATATAAATATGGCATCATTTGCTATTTTTGCTTTGTTGCTTACATGAATTTTTATATGCAAACAAATATTCGAAATAATGTATGTCCTGTAATTTCAATGCAAAATATTAAAAAAGAAAATAACCAAATATATGCTTTCTGCAGTTTCCATCAAATCCCTCTGCTGTAATAATCAATTTCATCAAGTCAAGGAAGTAGATAATAATATGATTTATAACCCTGGCAGTGCATTACATCTTCCAGTTTTGTGTAGTTTATGGGAATACAAGATATTACATTGCATACTATGATACTATCTTTTCTTTGTTGTGTGAACAATAAGTCAACAATGATCCAATAGTCAGATCAAATACTAGCAGAAAAGCTTGCCAAAGCATTCATAACAATATCAGTTTCATATGAACAATCCCAACATTTTAGATGAACATCAAATGTTTCAGAAGCTTATTTTTAAACCTTAAAAACTATCTATAGCCCTTGAACTTGAAGTACCCTAATTTGAATTTATTTCTCTGGATTTTTTCCCTAGATCCTGCAGAAATATTTGTTGCTGTGGACAATCGAAGGAAAAAGAAAGGATCTCTGGCTGATCTCATGGCCATGTCAGGGATGAAAAGCCTAGATAGCTTTTTATCATACCCCTGATGCATTTAAAAAATCAACTTAAGGCTATATCCAACTGTATCCAAACTATATCTCTCAAAGGGGAAGACAAAGGTCAAGAAATGTTTTAAGAATAAGCCAAAACAGCAGATGTCTCTCTGTTCTTCACAGGAAAGGCATTTGATCCCTTGGAACATCTCACCCTAGACTGCTCTGAGAAGAAAAGATGGTTTAACCGAAAAACTTCCTTTTCTACTCATAGAAGCATCTGTATTAAACCAGGAAATCCTTAAGCACATAACAGGAATGGCTGCAATGTAATTGATGAGAAAATATCCCCCCTCAAAAAAGAGTATGCTATTGATAAACACTTATTTCTCACATTTACATTTTTATGATTTCAGAAGTATAAGGAAGTCATAGTTCCATTACAAATGCTCAATACAAATAAGGTTCTAAGATGACATAGTTCTGCACAGTGTAGCTATGTCTAACCTGATGATATAGCATTATATTTCATATATTGACTTTGTTGTGTACACTTGACAAAGTTATCCAGAAGTTCTCCATGTGATGGGGAAGACCTAACCATAGAAGGGCTAAATTGCATGGAATCCTGTGTACCGGTATTGGCTCATGCTCAGACTTTCTTTCACCAAATATCCCCATCCTTTCATGGCTTTCTTAGATTTATAATGCAGAGAGTAAATATTTGATGTTCCAGGATCATGTGGTAGGATCCAATCTGGGTCTCAGTCACCAAGATCAGAAGTCCCTCTGCTTTTGGTGACTGACCAGATTGGATCCTACAACTTCTAACACTACATTCTTATCAAGGTTTGCTTTTATGCTGGAAGAATGCTTGCATTGTAACATAATTCAACTCTAGAAGGGGGGGCGGGGAACCCACATAACATATAAAAAAGATGTTTGCAACTAGTCATAAACCAAATGTAAAGTAAACTGTAAATATAATTGCTTTCTTTTGCTCTCCCCCATGTTCACCCAGGTTTTAAACATAATAATACAAACAGCAACTTTACAAATCGCATAATCTTATGTCTGTAATATGGTTTAAGAGAATGATCTGGAAATTAGGAGGGGAGATACAATGCCCTATGCTGGAAGACTGGAAGGGGGAGGTTGTTTTTCTTTCCTTTTCCATGTTTCACCAGTTTTTCACTATCCTTCACTGATTACACTGTAAGATAACATTAATTTGACCAAGTTCCAAGGCTCTAGTTTTGTTTTCAGCTTTAATCACATTGATGGAATGTGAAAACATTTGAACCTCTTATCTTTTGAATGTTTCCTGATGCTTCTTTGGATAGCTAGAGAATATTTTGCTATTACTGATAATTGTAATTGTACACACAAAGGTCGGGAAGGGATTTCAAGGTGATATGTTGAGTTTTCGGACAGGTTGATTCAAAACATGCTATCAGCCCTAATATTACTCAAGCCTGACTGAAAATAAACACTATCCAAAATGGTGGGACATAATTTTGAGTTAGTGTGCAGAAGTGTAAATTGTATGTCAGACTTGTATAAATGCTTTATTAAAGCTATATATATATATATATATATATATATATATATATATATATATATATACACACAGGTAGTCCCTGACTTATGACCCCAATGGAAGCCAATATTTCTGTTGCTAAGCAAGTCAGTTGTTAAGTGAGCTGTGTCCCATTTTACAACCTTTCTTGCCACAATTGTTAAATGAATTACTGCAGTTAAGTCAGTAACACAGTTGTTAAGTGAATCTGACTTTCCCATTGTCTTTGCTTGTCAGAAGGTCACCAATAGTGATCACATGACTCAAGGACATTGCAACCACCCTAAATATAAGCCAGTTGCCAAGCATCTGAATTTTGATCATGTAACCATGGGGATGCTGCAACAATCATTTGAAAGAATGCAGAGAAGAGCAACAAAGATGATTAGGGGACTAGAGGCTAAAACATATTTATTTATTTATTATTCAAATTTGTATACTGCCCCCTCTCCCTAGGGACTTGGGGCGGTGCACAGCCAAATAAAAAACATATAAATACGTATACAATAATTTAAAATACATTAAAAAGATTAAATAGATTGGCCATTAAGAATTTAAAAAGTAGGGAATTAAGAAAATTAAAACCATTTAAAACTGAATTTAAAACCATTACACATAACTCTAGATCAGACCGGCTAGATGGAATAGGTGGGTTTTTAGTGTGCGCCGAAAGGTCAATAGGTCAGGGATGGTCCTCATCTCTGGGGGCAATTCGTTCCAGAAGGAGGGTGCTCCCAAAGAGAAGGCCCGAAATCTCAGGGTCGCCAGCCGTCCAGCCGGCGGCACCCCGAGGAAGTCCGCCCTATGGGAGCGCACTGGTCAACGAGAGACTGACGGTGGCAGCAGGCGGTCCCGTAAATACCCAGGTCCCAAGCCATGGAGCGCTTTAAAGATGGTCACCAACACCTTGAATATAAAGACCAGTTGCTGGAATTGGATATATCTATTTTGATGAAAAGAAAGACTAGGGATGACATGATAGCAATATTCCAATATCTCAGGGGCTACCACAAAGAAGAGGAGTCAAGTTATTCCCCAAAGCACTTGAGTGTAGGACAAGAAGAAATGGGTGGATACAAATAAAGGAGAGAAGCAACTTAGAACTAAGGAGAAATTTCCTGACAATTAATCAGTAGAACGACTTGCATCCAGAAGTTGTGAATGATCCAACACTGGAAGTTTTAAAAAAGATGTTGGATAACCATTTGTCTGAAGTGGTGTAGGGTTTCCTGCCTAGGCAGGGAGCTGGACTAGAAGACCTCCAAGGTCCCTTCCAACTCAGCTGTTCTATTCTATTCTATTCTATTCTATTCTATTCTATTCTATTCTATTCTATTCTATTCTATTCTATTCTATTCTGCTCTACTCTACTCTACTCTATTCTAAAGTCATAAGTGAGAAAAACAATCGTAAATAACTTTTTTCAGTGATGTAACTTTGAACCCTAACTAACTGAAATATAGTAAGTCAAGGACTACCTGTATAAAGATTTTTGTGGAATACATCTGTTTAACAAATGGTTTGTTAGAAATGGACTGATACTTCTTTCAAGATTTTTGACAAATAAACCATTAAATCACGTATTTATTAAAAATGTTGTTTTTCTTCACTAATTTCACATCAGGTTAAGAACACTTTGTGACACCCTTAGATGTAAATGATAAATTTGTCTTTTGAATTCAGTTTATTAGATGTCATTAGTAAAAACAAAACAACAAGAAAGTCATTATAAATTAGTTACCAGATTTCATACAGGGTTTATTTACACAAGACACTTTCTTTGTGAAATATGAAATAAGATAACTTAATATTAGTTTTGGAATATAACCTGCAGTTAGTTAGACTATAATATGAACGTAATTTTCTTTACTTTATTTTATTTATTATTTACATTTTGTGTTTAAATTTAAGCTTACTCTACCCCTATTAAGCCAAAAGCCTTATTTCCCCCTTCTCCCTTGGGAGCTATGTTAATTTCTGAGCATAATTTAAAATAGATGGATTGCCATTCGCATACTCCTGTATTAAGTGTCATTAATTATGCTGAAAGGTACATGAATTCTTAATAATTACCTAATTATAAGTCACCCTAATGCTTTTTATATGACAAGATTTTCCTTAAAATATAATTTCTGCTTAATGCACATCTTGAACCAAATCTTATTGATATACCCACAGCAATTCTTGCAAAGCAAATTTATAGTGTAGCTTATATTTCTATATGCCATATTAGGTTAACAAAAGAAAATTCAGATAGAGAAAGAGAAACTGCACATATATTTGAAAACTTAGCATACTTTCAAAACTTCTCATGAATCTAGCAATAAAAAATTGCTTTCATTTGCTGAGAATGCTCACATGGACATTTCACCTTTTAAAATATAATTCATGACTTTTTTAAAAAAAATATTTGGGAAAATGGCTGTTTTCAGAAAAAAAAATCAAAGTGATGGATTAGTTAATTAGTTGATTTAAAGACACTCATACAAGTACAAATTTTGTGATCAAAGCAAGCAGCACTTGTATTATATATGAAAATTATACTGTATGCAGTAGAGTTTAGCGTAGTGTGGCATGGTTTGATGGATGTGGTATGGCTTGGTGGGCGTGGCAGGGGAAGGATACTGTAAAACCTCCATTCCCACCCCGCTCCAGGGAAAGGATACTGTAAAATTCCCATACCCTCCCCTTTCCACTAACCTGGTTTCCAGCTCCATTCTCCTGTTCAGGGCAACAAAAGAAGACCCAGCCAATCAGCTGGTACTCGGGAGGCAGAGAATAGATGAGGGCGGGGCCAGTCAAAGGTGGTATTTGCTGGTTCTCTGAATGACTCAAAATTTCCACTATTGGTTCTCCAGAACCTGTCAGAACTGCTGAATACCACCCCTGATAAGAATGCCCTATCAACTAAATCAGTAGTTGTCAAAGTCTCTAATACCAAGTAAGTGGAAAATCAATTTAATGCACTGAGATTATTGTTGTTGTTCTTCTTCTTCATCTTCTTTTTCTGTTGTTGTCTTTAAAAGCACAGGGAATAGTAAATAGTTTAAGAAAAGAAAACAAGCAACTAAAAAATTCTGCCAGGTTTTCAACTACCAACCTTTTATTTAAGTCAAGTGTTGCAACAATTGCAGTACTATAACATCCTCAGTAAAAGTATTTCTAGAAGACACTAGGGATACTATGAGGCAGGAGTGAATATATGCTCACTACAATTTCTTTTCAGGAACAGAAAAAATAAGAGACTAGTGGTGAGGTGGGCTGAGAGAAAGTGACTGTCATGTCATGGTCTCCTACTTTCTAGCCTGGTACCATAACTACTAGACTAAACTGGCTAAGTATCTTGCAAAGTATCTCAGTCAGCATACGTTTTTTTAAAGCTTGGTTAGAATTAAACCAGCATGCAGACAGAATGCAGATTAAGGGAGCAGGGTAGATATGTCCTTTAAGATGAATTTGAAAATTCACCTTTATATATTTTGTATGCTGTTTATTTGTTTGTTCATTCTTTCTCTGTTCCTTCTGTAGCCTTGATTCTCTTCAAGATAACATATAGTATTACCCTGAGATGATATTTTGGAGTGTTAATATATTCTTAAGAAGTCTCTCATCATTCTACACATAATATGGGATACATCATGCTCACACAGGGATAAGGAAAATGTTTATTTTAATGTCAGATTACCTAATTCACACTTCTCCAGCCAATACACAAATGCAAACAGTTATAATTTGTTATTTCCAGTTCTGTGAATTTTGTTAGGAACTTATTTGATACAAATGCTTTGAAAAATTCACAAAAGCATATGTAGACACATATTCATGCATTAGAGGGAAAGGAGGAAGAAATAAAATACTTCTGAATATAATAAAGCATATTGGCATTATTGTTGGCCAAAATAATGGAGAAATGTGTACAGTAAAGTATAGTTAAGAGAAAAAGTACACAAAGAAAGGTTTTCATGTGGAATGGAAAATCATAACTTTATTGTTCCAATAATACAATACAATTGAACTGGCTTGTAGGTAGAAACATTTGCAATATTGACTTAAAATTGGCCTCTTGTTACATAGGCAGAAAAATGCAATTTCCATATGATTCCGAATTTCAAACCTTTTTTTTTTTTATCCCAGTAAGCTGTATTGCTAAGGAATACTATTTTCCTTTGATCTGTGTAATCATCAGTGTCACTGGAGCAGGCAATTCCCCAGATGACCATTATTGTTGATCGACATTTTATACAGAAAAAAAAGGATATTAGCTGTTTATAAAGAGAAATATACATTCGGACAAACATTTATGGCATTACAAATGATGAATGATGAGCACAACTTCCAATCCAAGACAAGAGTACATAGCTTTAAAAAGAATAGCAATTTTGCTGGCATTATACCAAACTTAAAGAAAAGCTACAAAATAAAACAAAAAGAAATCAAAGAAAATAACTGAAGGAAAATGAAAAGCAAATTGGTGAAATGCAGCCTTGAGTTTTTAGATTACAGCAAATGGTTATAAAAACTCCCATTTTGAGGAATTGAAATTCACTCCCCCCTCCCCCCACATTTCCTAGCACAATTGCTGCTGCATTATGAAATAATACAAGCATTTCGACTACTCAAAACAATGTAAAAATGGTTGGAGAGTTAGTTGTATGAACTATAAAAAGATTGGGCCTGTAAAGAGGCTTCTGGAGAGAACAGAATAATCAATATTGCAGAAATCTTGATGAAGTGCTGGAGTGTACTTATATGTATGTCAAGAAGTGATGTATAAATGGAGTGTTTGTATGCATGCTATGTGTGACCAGTATAAATGGAAGTGTGTGTTTATATATAGTTGGCAATGTGTCAGTGATGAGGAAAGCATGAAAATAGAGAAGATATTTCACACAACTCTTATCTTTAAATTCACATAGCTTTACAAGTGTGACTTCCATATTAACTAAATGTTTAAAAACATAAATGTTTTTTGGGGGGGAGGGGGAGGTAGGAGGTGGTGGGAGAATCATCGGCTCGAATCAATCCACTGCTGGATAAAACTTCTTCAATGAATGTTTAATTTAATTTCATTATACGAGGTGCAATGACAATAAGTAAATTAGTAATAAGTAAAGTAAAGTAAGTAAGTTTTTCAACATCCCTGTCAAGGACTGAGGGGCAGGGATTGACCTAAAGTTATCCAATTGGCTTTTCTACTTAAGGAAGGAATAGATCCTTCCCACTCCTAGTCAATCAGGTTTCTTGTCTTTCTGGGAAGGGAAGGGAAGGGAAAGGAAGGGACAGGAGGGGTTAGGGTTAGAGTTAGCTTGCCTTGATCTTCTGAGATTCCATTCCTGCACTGA
This sequence comes from Bungarus multicinctus, assembly GCA_023653725.1. Taxonomy (NCBI): domain Eukaryota; kingdom Metazoa; phylum Chordata; class Lepidosauria; order Squamata; family Elapidae; genus Bungarus; species Bungarus multicinctus. Next base: position 55,465,634 of record CM042842.1, on the reverse strand, counting down.
ACTGATATGATGGGGTAAAAGAACTCAAGGGCAAGCTGGCCAATGTGTCAGTGATTTGAAGACAATAGAGAGAGGTTGCATGGCCTGATCTGAGCATAGAAACATAGTAAAACCTTACAGTGTTTTCTATTGTGAAGAAGTGGTGGTGGGGAGGATGTACAGTATATTTATGCCCAGCGGTGGGATTCAAATAATTTAACAACTGGTTTTCTGCCCTAATGATTTCTTCCAATAACCAGTTCCCAAATTGCTCAACAAGTTAACAACCAGTTCTCCTGAACTGGAGTGAACTGGCTGAATCCCACCACTGTAAATTATGCCCAGACCTGAGGAGGTAGGACATGGCACTTCTGACAGACTGTTTCTTTGCTCAGTCATAGAATCTGGCCACAAATGGCAAGCTCTGATGTTTGATGTTTGTGTGAGCTTTATAGACTTGAAAACATGTAAATATTCCCATGCTCATGGCATGCTTATCTCTGAAGAGCATATGGAAGCAATCAAAAAGCCAAATCAATATTAGACACAGAAGGATTGGAGGCAAAGATCCTGGATATCTGGAAGTGTCCATGATCTCTGGTGGTCCAACTATTGTAAACCATTACTGTATGAATAGGATTAATCTGTGAGAGATAAATGATCAACAGGACAGTGTCAGATGGAGTGAAACGAGCATGATTTAGATGGAGTAATACAAGAAATTGTTTAGTTTTGATGTCATAACACATGATCAAACTGGAACTTTGTAATGGAATTACAGATTGTGTGATGTTCAACTCACTGGGTCAAGATGCAGCTGTGTTTAGGCTCATCAAAACAGATGATATTTTAGTCTGTTCATGTGAAGGCAGATCTCTGTTTTTAATTATGGAGGTCATGGCGGTATTTGTTTTCCTATTACGGAGCTATGCCTTCAAGGTGACTCAGACCTCATTGTTAGGCCTGGGTAGATTGCAGTGAGATACTTCATCCTGCTAAGGGGCATTATTCTGTCCCAGTAAAATGTTTGCTGGAGGAAATGCCAATTTGTCTTCTATCTACTTTGTTCTGACCAAAATGGACTCTGTACATAAGCAACGTGTGCCCAAATCATTTTTTGCCAGAAGAAATAAAGCATTGTAATTGCTGCACGATTAAAAACATGACACTGTAGATTTTTGCAAGGCACTTGAAAGGGTACTTTCAATTGTAGATCCATTCTCTAACATCCATTTTAAAAATGGTGGAATTCTTAATATTAACTTAGCAGCCTGGGGGCATCGGTCTTTTGGATATAAGCAATGCTATCAAGTAGCTTTTCATGACATCAAGTAGTTTTTCAAGAAAAGGAACTGAGAATAAAATATAATCTTCATTTGTCTGCTCCCCCAAACAGCTAATTGGTGTATTTGAAATAAGAAGAATGTGCAGATTTATGGCCTCCACATTTCCACCAGGAATCCATTGACAGTATAGCTTTTTTGGGAGTTGATTTGTAAAGAAATATCATTCATGCTTTCATTCACCACAAACCTATTTTGTTTTATATAAAGCATGGCTGCTTAAGAGACAACACTACTTTCTAGATGGGCTATATATTACTGTGTTTCCATTCATCATCAGTCATCACCATTTTTACAGAAAATAAATTGATGTTAGGAAACAGTTTCTTTCCCTCTGTTCCTATGGTTGATAGAGTCAGACAACTCATCTCTAGGAAAAATCTGAATGCACCAAGATATACAACTGCATTCAAGGCATTTGTTCTGCAGCATTGATTATGTGTGCCACATTCGGGAATTGGGTGGATTTTTCAATCTGTCAGTGGCATTTCCTAGAGTGACTTAGCTGCTCCTGGTGATCCACAGTAGCTACTCATTGGGATGCTTATCTAGGCTGCTGATTAAGGCTCCTGGAGAGCTAGAATACAAGGGACTGCCTGGGCTGAGGACATCATAGGAAGTGGACATGCTGACTGACTACCATTTTTGGGTGCTATTTTGGCAATGGAAATTTTGGACTGGTCAGGCTAGTTTTGCGCATTTGAGGCTGAAGGGCTGTAGGAAGAAGAGCCCCCATTTCCTGCACTGCCATTTCCATTGCTGGTTTATTGATGCAGGGGCTCTGGAGATGGGCAATGATAGGGCAGGAGGAGGAGGAGTAGTGGTTCACAATAGATTACTGTGAATCCTCTTCTCCTGTGGTGGCTTCTTGGTCTTCTGTCCTATGGCCCAGGAAGAAATGCTGTTGCTCTTCGCAACAGCTCAAAAATTGAGAACTGGACTGAAGGTTAAACTTTTGCTGAAATATGAGACTGAAGAATAACTGAAGGAATGTATGATAAAATGGGATAAAAATTTACTATAATACACAGATGGACAAATGGGAAAACGTGGTTGAAAGGATTGAAATCTACATTATGTTCTTGCCTTAAAGAAAATGTTTACAAGAAGATACATCACTGACATTGTCACCAGAGAAATTATATAGAATATATAAAGTTTCTTTGAACCTTTCTGGAAACGAGAACAACATATAGGGAGATTGTATCATGTAAAAAAAAATCCAAATTATTTTGGAGAACTGGACTATGAGTCTCCTGTTATGGCCACAGTAATTCCCCCTTTCTTCCCTTCCTCTGGGAAGAACCAGAGATGAATTTGTGGGGTGCATGGTACGGATACCCACACCAGTTGGTGGAAGCTTCAGGGAAGGGAATTCTTAGATGTGAATGGGAATAAGTATGTTCACCTCCACCTCTGCAGGAGGAATTGATGAGAGTAGGGGAGTCTACTTACTGGACTGAAATAGGAGAGACTAGTTACTGGACTGAAGACACCATAGGAAGTGGACATGCTGACTGACTGTCTCTGCTGGTGGGTGCTTATCATATGTCTTAATATCCTAGGAGCTCCCATGTTACACCTGTTTTGTAGCGGCAATGAAGAGGCACACACGGATAGTGATTCAGTCTTTTTGTTTATTTACAGGAATACCGACTGACTCGGCGGCGCGGCAGCCCTTCTTTTAAAGGGCTCCCGCGCCTAAGTCAGCCAATGACGGGGCGAGGATCTCCCGCCGGAATGTAGACCAATGAACAGTAAGTATTTCAAATATAACCAATCCAGAACACCCCTCCCTCCTTGGTCCAGTCTGACCAATCAGGAGCCGCGCCTATGTTACGTAATCACGTAGATAGGCGGGGCTCCTGTGGGTCCGACTGGACCTGCGCGGCTCAGTTGCGTCGCTGCTATCGGCTGGTGCGGAAGGACCTGTTGCTCCTCTCGCCTCCGGCCCTGGAAACTTCGAGCAGGTCGAGCCGGCTGCGTCACTACCAACGGGCCTAGCTGGGCTAGTTGACGTGGCTATGCCGCTCCCTGCCCGGCCTGGATTATCGTCAGTCCTGTCAGATGTTTCAACGGGACGTTCTCCAGGATCAGGTGCGTAGCAGCGCGACCCGACCGGAGCTAGAGTTGAGGGTGTGTGTGTGTGAGTTAGGGCGTCATTGTTTGTTAGTGGGCTTTCCTTATCCTGACTGCTTGGTGGTTGCTCCCCTTCCCCCCCAGGAAAATCGCCAGGTCTGGGAAGGGTGCGAGTTCGAAGTTGGTCTATGTGTCGCTTCCAGCTTTTGCCATCAGCGGTGGTAAGCCGGTAAGAACGGGGTCCGGTTAGATGTGTGATGGTGGCTGGCACCCATAAGGGGTGCCCTACTAAGTTTTTAGCGTAAACTAAATCCCCAATCCGGAATGTTCGGACTCTGGTTGAAGAATCTAGGGGTTTGTCTGTAGAGTATGTAGGGTGTAGTCTATCGAGAGGGGAACGTAGTTTTCTCCCCATAAGTAATTCAGCAGGAGTTTTGTTAGTAGTGCTACTAGGTGTAGTGTGTTGGAGAAATAATAATTTGTCGATGCGTGCTTGTATAGGGCCCTGGTCTAACTTAAGGAGGGTCTCCTTGGTAAACCGGACCATGCGTTCGGCCCGTCCATTCGCTGCCGGATGTGCCGGCGCGGTTAGGGCATGGCGTATGCCCAAACTTGCTAAGTAACTCTCAAATTCCGTAGCCGTGAATTGAGGGCCGTTGTCAGATACCAGGACGTCTGGTAATCCGTGGGTGGCAAACCAGTGACTGAGCTGTCGTATGACAGCCTCGCAAGAGGTTGATTTCATTAGGCTCACTTCTAACCAGTTGGAATAAGCGTCTACCAGAATCAAGAAGGTATGCCCCTTAGTCGGACCCGCAAAATCTATGTGGATTCTAGACCAAGGGCCCCTAGGTAGATCCCACTCAGTGGCTGGCGCCTTTGGGGGTGAGGGCCGGGATGTCTGGCAGGGCTGGCAACCCGCGACCCAGTCGGTAACATCCTTGTCTAACCCAGGCCACCATACGTAACTTCTGGCTAAACTTTTCATCTTTACCACCCCGGGGTGTCCCTCATGCAATAGTTTCAATATGGGATTTCGAAGTTTTAGTGGAATGACCACTCGATCCCCCCATAGTACACAACCTTTTAGTACGGAAAGTTCCATTTGTCTCTGTTTAAATGGTCTGTACTGTTCTTGTAAATCAGAGTCTGGCCATCCCTTTATGATCCACCTACTCACGGTATGCAGTAGGTGGTCGTTAGAGGTTTCGTGCGCGATGTCTGCTGCTGTCATCGGGAGGTCGGGCAGGGTTTCAATCAAAAAGGTTGAGGTGCTGGGGTTTGGTTCAGGATCAGAGTCTGGTAACGGGCAACGACTTAAAGCATCGGCGTGCGTGATGGCCGGACCCGGACGGTAAGACAAGGTGTAATTGTAAGCGGCAAGGAATTCTGACCATCTTGTCATTCTGGGTGATAAAATATGAGGAGTAGGTTTGTCTCCCGCCAGAATACCTAGTAGGGGTTTGTGGTCGGTGATGATAGAAAATGATCGGCCATACAGGTATTCATGGAAACGTTTAATACCAGAAATTATGGCTAGTGCCTCCTTGTCCAGTTGACTGTAATTTCTTTGGCTTTTGGACAAAGTTTTTGAATAGAAGGCAATCGGAGCCTCTCTGCCGTTAGGTAGAAGGTGGCTCAGGACAGCTCCGATCCCAAAAGGCGAGGCATCACAAGTTAGTAACAATGGCAAAGTCTCATTATATTGAATTAGTACTTTTGCTGAAGTGATCATGTCTTTAATTTTGTTAAATGCTGTTTCTTCCCGATGTCCCCACTTCCACAAGCCGTCTTTGTCCAAAAGTCTATGCAAGGGTTCCGCCACCGTGGCTTTCTGTGGCAAAAAGACATGATAAAAGTTTATTAACCCTAAGAAAGCTTGTAGGTCAGCCTTGTTAGTTGGGGTGGGGCCATTTTTAATAGCACAGGTTTTTTCTGCTGTTGGGTGGATGCCATTTCCATCGATTTGGTATCCCAAAAACTCTATTTTGTCCGTGATAAGGGTGCATTTGTCTTTTTTGACTTTTAACCCAGCCTCAGTAAATTTGGTAAGCACTTTCCTTAGGCGGTCTCGCAGTTGCAATTTGTGTTTAGCTGCAATCAGGACGTCATCGAAATACGGGATGACCCCTGGAATTCCTTGAAGGAGGCGTTCCATAAGAGATTGAAAAATGCCAGGTGCCACGCTAACGCCAAATTGGAGGCGATTACACTTAAAGGCACCCCGGTGTGTTACAATGGTTTGGGCTTCAGCTGTTTTTTCGTCAACGGGCAGTTGCTGGTAAGCCTGAGCCAAATCGAGTTTAGCGAAAATTTTTCCGCCTTTGATAGAATGTAACAAGTGTTGTACGACAGGCACGGGGTATGCGCTCTGTTGTAGTGCATGGTTGAGGGTCGCCTTATAGTCCCCACAAATACGAACCGACCCGTCTGCTTTTATAGGGGTCACTATAGGGGTCTCCCATTTAGCGTGGTCAACTGGTTCGAGGACCCCTTGCTTGACTAGTTTATCCAGTTGTTCTTCTATTTTTGGCTTTAAAGCAAAAGGTACCCGTCTTGCCTTTAGTCTAATTGGGGCTACCTTAGGGTCTATGTTAAAAGAAATCGGGTTACCCTGGTACTTGCCTAATTCTTCGCTGAACAGGTCCTGAAATTCTTGAATGAGATCTGCCTCCCAGTCAGCGTCTGTAATATGGTTGATACCGGTCATCCCTATTCCAAGCGGTTCGAACCATTCCAGTCCTAAAAGGCTTGGTCTGTTCCGGTCCACAATTGTTAGGGGAAGAATCTCAATGTGGTTGTTGAAGGTTACCTGGAAATGTCCAATCCCTACTACCGGAATTTTGTTTCCCTGGTAGTCTTTAAGCGTTAAGTTCTGTTTGTCTAGTTCGCTTCGCCGTATGTCTGGGATCAATTTTTTAATGGTGTCCCACGAGACCATGGAAAGGAATGATCCCGAATCCACTTCCATTTCACAATTTTTTCCTTCAATTCTTACTTGCACGTGGACTTTTTTAACGTTTTTTGTATTAGAGTGACCAATTATTACTGTTTGGTGCGTTTCTTCTTTCTTGTAAGATGACTCTTTAAACTTTCTATTCCTTCCTTCCTGGCTCCAACGGTTGTTTGTTTTCTTTTCTCTCTCTCTTGGAGAAGGACTTTCTCTCCGCCTGGGGCTGTAGCTTGATCTGGCTCTGCATACCCTTGCGATGTGCCCTTTCTTGTCACACTTTCGGCATATTGCGTCTATGAAGCGGCACTCTGATCTGGGGTGGTTTCCACCACAACGGTTGCATTCAAAATCAAACCGCCTGATTGCCCGCTCTTTTTTCCCTCTCGTGGCTTTTAGGTGGCAAACCTCGTCTTCTTCACTACTGGCCTCAGTTTCAAGATCCTCGTAGTGTGTTGAGGTTTTTCCTTGTTCGTCTTCAGTTTTGGTGGCTTCTTTGGATTTGTGGTGTGCAGCTTGATTAATCTGTTTCATTCTTGCCGCCGATTTGTGAGCAGCTTCGGCTGCAGTGGCTTCTTCGATGGCCTCTGTGGCTGTTATCTTGGGTCGGTTTAGTAACTTACTCTGCAATATTGGATCTTTTAAGCCTAATACGATCCGGTCTCTCAGAGCCTCGTTGAAATCCGAGAATTCGCACTCTCCTCCTATTTCTCTTAAATCTGCCACGAAGTCAGCGATAGGTTCACCTTCTTTTTGATTCCGGAGGTAAAACTCATGGCGCTTGATGAGGCAGGAGACTGTGGGAGCGTAGTGTTTTCTCAGGATCTTTTCTAGCTCGGGCCAAGTTAGCGTTTTGACATCGATTGGAGACGCTAGCGCCTTTGCCATCCGAAAAACGGCTTGGCCGCAGTGGGTTAAGAAAACCGCTCTCTTCCGATGATCCGACACTCCGCTCAGATCGCTACTCTCCAAAAACATGAGGAATCGGTCCACATACGTCTGCCATTCCTCTTTTGCCGGATTGAATTTCTCTGGCGGGGCGTTGCTTCCGGACATGATGCCGCTCGCTCTCCGCCGCTATTCACTCTCTAACCGTGTTGCCTCGATCCCATCCTCGTCGCCAGTGTTTTGTAGCGGCAATGAAGAGGCACACACGGATAGTGATTCAGTCTTTTTGTTTATTTACAGGAATACCGACTGACTCGGCGGCGCGGCAGCCCTTCTTTTAAAGGGCTCCCGCGCCTAAGTCAGCCAATGACGGGGCGAGGATCTCCCGCCGGAATGTAGACCAATGAACAGTAAGTATTTCAAATATAACCAATCCAGAACAACACCGCTCCTGCGCGTGCTGCATTGGCTTCCTGTGGCCTTCCGGATCCGATTCAAAGTGGTAGTGATTGTCTTTAAAGCGCTCCATGGCTTGGGACCTGGGTATTTACGGGACCGCCTGCTGCCACCAACAGCCTCCCGCTGCCCAGTGTGCTCCCACAGGGTCGGCCTCCTTGGGGTTCCACTGGCTGGGCATTGCTGGTTGGTGGCCCCAAGGGTGTGGGTTCTCTGCGGGGGCTCCCTCGCTTTGGAACGATTTGCCCCCGGAGATACGGGCCATTACCGACATTCAGACCTTCCAGCATGCAGTAAAGACCCTGTTTTTTCAACAGGCTGTCCTGGCCCAGTAACAATTTGTGGGGTTTTAAATTTTGGTATTTTTAAATTTTTTATCAGTTTTATATCTGTTAATTTTATATTCGGCCTCCAATTTAATCATTTTAAATTGTTTTTAATTGTATAACTTTATACTGTTTCTGTTTTAGTTGGCTGTACACCGCCCCAAGTCCCATTTTTGGGAGAGGGGGTGGTATAGAAATCTAATAAACATAACAAACATATGTACAAGTGAGGTGAAGAAATTTCTGGGTACTCTGATGATGCTAACTGATGGTGTAGGAGATAACCAGTCTGAGCCTGAGGGTGGGGTCAAACACATCATTAGTTTTGAGTCTCTATGCTCCTATAAGTGAACTAAGTCTAACCTTCCTTGAAGTCCTTTGAGTCTTATCTGGCACCAATTTGCCTTAACTGTTGGTAGTTCAGATTCTTGTACATAGATAGCATAAAATAAACTCCTACCATAATATTTTTGAATTGTTTCATGGCTCCTGACCTCTTGCACCTGACATGGTACCTCAGGATGTCTGGGTGAGGATAGTAGATGGCTTCTGGGTCTGGAAATCGAGGTGATGTGTCATGGGGATGGGGCTACTGAAATTAGATTGGCCCTATCCCTTCTGCTCTTTTGTAAGGTCCTGGGGCTCCATTGCTGAGGGTCCATTTTTATTCTCCTTTCACACAGGGTTACTAGTTTGGTTTTATATTATTTATTATTGCAGCTTTTGGATTTATATCTGTTTTTATTGGATGTTTTATTTATTGTTGTATGCTGCCAAAGTGCCCTTTGGGGAGGGTACATGGAAAGCTACATAAATTTGATTAATATATAAATAAAAAATAAAGTAAGTTTATGCTTACAGTAAATGCGTACACAGAATAGAAGGAAAATAAAACCTGTCATAATATAGAACACAACAGCATATCCCGTATTAGGAAGGATCTGCATTCCCCAGGCAATCAACAGTTTATAAAATAAGTTTTCACAGAAAAGAAAAAAAAATGATCATGAGGATCCAATGAAGATATTAGTTGCACAGTCTGTGAGATGAGACTGTTATGAATTTTCTAACTATTTTCTTATGCTACGGTTTTGTGCTTAAGCCTTCCTTGTATTGGAACATTATCTTGTCAAACAATTAGAAGTGAAGAACAAGGCTAATAAAAAGGAAAGGAAATTTAGAAATGAGGAAGATTCAGCAGAATTCATTTTGAACTCACAGCACCAGAATATATTTTCTTACCAAAAAATACATTAAACATCTGTAAGAATAGGTGAAGTGGTTTGCTAAATACTAGACATTACAATCACATCTTATGAAGGAAGACTAATGTTGCTGAAGAAAACGAAGCAGAAAATCTTTTTTTAAAAAACATTTTCCATTGTTCATTCAGGTTTTTTTTTAAAAAAAAACCCCCACATATTTTTACTCAGGGATTAGGGGTGCTTAGCACTGCAGTCAGACTACTATCTTAAAAGATTGCCCAATTCTCCAAATAAGCAAGAGCAGCTGCCAAAGAGCAACAAGTAATTGGAAATGTGTGATTTCTTGCTATGAATCCTCTGCATGTATGTTATTCCTTTGGTGTGTCTCACAGCTAACACCATTGCACCTACTTGCTGCCTAAAGTGTAAATTATTTTTCAGTTAGCCACACCTTTATATCTCTTTTTCAAATTTGACGACTTTTAGGAAATGTGGATTTCATCTTCCAGCATGCTGGTTGAGGAATTCTGGAAGATGAAGTCCACGTGTTGTACAGTTGTCAAGTTTGAAAAACATTGATCTAACAGAATAGCAGAGTTGAAAGGGACATTGGAGATCTTTTAGTCCAACCCTCTGCTTAAGTAGAAAATCCCATACATTTTACACAAATGGCTGTCCAATCTGTTCTTTAAAATCTCTACTGATAGAGCACCCACAATCTCTGGAGGTAAGCCATTCCACTGATTAATTGTCCTTACTGTCCAGGAATTTCTCCGTAGTTCTAGGTTGGATCTCTCCTTGATAAGTTTCTACTATTGCTTCTTGTTCTGCTTTCAAGTGCTTCGGAGAATAGTTTGGCCCCCTTTTCTTTGTGACAGTCCTTTAGATATTGGAAGACTGCTATCATGTCATCCCCTAATCTTTCTCTTCATTAAACTAGACATACCCAGTTCCTGCCACCATTCTTCATATGTTCTAGCCTCCAATCCCCTAATCATCTTCGTTGTTCTTCTTGGCACTCTTTCTAGAGTCCTGACATCTTTTTTGTGTTGTGTGATCAAAATGGGACATAGTATTCCAAGTGTGGCCTAATCTTATTTAAAAAATGAAGCCAAAAAATGAATATTTGACTCCTATCTCATGTGATTGTGAAGAAGTAAATTACAATTCAAAATTCATAGGAAGTTAACTTATAGTTATCAGGGAAATTTGGAACTTGCTAGTTCTACAATATTTCATTTTACAAGTGATGGAAATTATATTATGCGGTAATAAAGCTAAGAGCACAACTCTATCATTCACACATCAAAGTGTTGGTTTGCAGCACTGCTATTTATAGGGCTGATTTATATAGAACTATACCAAAATTATTACAAATGGAGAAAAACATTCCATTGGAAATAAGTGAAGTCTTTAAGAACAGAAACAATAAGCTAAATCAATAAGAAAAGTGTACTGTGTAATCTTACACAATATATATAATCCTTAAATCAAGGACATCTTAGAAAGCAGTAACTGTCAAAAACTCAGGAAAAGGGAGGAGAAATAAACTTCTTGAAAGGGTTTGAATGGACAGTTCCAATTTCACCCAGGCAGACATGTTGCAATTCTGAAAAACTTAAATATTTTCTTTTTAAATGCCTCCCTTCACCCCTGGGGTTTTTTAAAATTGTTCAATAGCTTGAATTCTCTGGACATGTCAATAAATGAAAATTTAAATATACAATAAAGCCTAGGATAAAAATATGAACAGAATAACTACAGCTTTTAAAAAGCAAAACAAACATGAGAGAAAAATGTTTAGCAAATTCAAACACACCTGTCTCTCACAAAAACATACATAAAGAAATAAGAAGTCCTTCCGATGCTGGAAAGATAAAAAAAAGTTAACAATAGAAAATGTTGTTGTCTAAACTACATTCATTGGTTGGCTTTTATGCTATTTATTAAATACTAAATACTAATTCAAATTTTCCAATGTCTCAGCTGGATCTAATGCAAGGGAAAACAAATGCCTCAGCCCAGACTACATCTCAGGAGAACACATTCTATCAATTTAATTATGTAATGTATAAATATTAAAGAGCATAGGAATATTATCTGGAATGTTACATAGATGCTAAACAGCATAGCAAATAAAACAGAGCTTTATGGAACCTGGAACCTCTTAATATAACTTACAACCTTGCCAAGTATATTCACTTTTTCTGGTCCATCATCCTCTTTAATCTCATCCTAAAGGATGAGTTTTTGCTTGCGGATCATTGCTTCAAAGAAGCACTTAATATTTATTCAGTCCAAGATTGATTGTCTGGATCTACTTTCAATTCATGGTATTCTTATTAGCCATCTCCAGAACCATCATTCTTTTCCATCTCATTCTTCCTTTAAAGTTCAATCTTCGCAACTGTACATCACCACTATAAATGCTCCTTTCTTTACCTATGTCTTAATCTAAGGAAATAACTTGACTTGCTCATAATCAATTCTTAAATTCACTAAGCATGTTGGTTGATATTACCTTCATTGTGTTCTTAATATTTCACATTCATCCAGATTTTTCACTTTTCATTTCTGCTTTCACGATGAACTCTTCTAGGTTATTTTTACTTTCTGTGAAGAGAGTGATGTCTGCATATCTCAACATGTATTTTAGCTTCAGTTTTTCATTCCAGCTGTCATCTCTTCTAATCCTACCATTCCTGTAATACGTATATTTACTCAATAAGTTAGAGAGATTTGAAGACATCCATGCCTCATTCTCTTACCTATCTTGATCCACTGTGGGGTGTTTTTTTTTCAGATTGACTTCTTACAATTGCTTCTTCTTCACTTTAAATCTTCTAGAAAAATAACCAGATGTTCTGGCATACCCGTTGACTTTAATGTTTTCCACATTTTGGCATGATCTATAAAATCAAAACTCTTGTTACAATCAAAAAAAGCAAAGGTAAATTTCCTTCTTATATTGTTATCTCTGCTGTCCTTATGTTAGCTATTTTATCTCATGTTCTGCTGGATTTTTTTTTGAACTTGCCTCTTTATCTGGCATATCTTTCTTCACATATTTCTTTACAAGATCTTCTTTACAAGATCTTAAATAAGCCTTAAAAATTGGAATGGTAACCTGTACATTCTCTTTCACTTATCTTGTTTGATATAGGTATAGGCATCAATTTTCAGTCCTATTTCTAGAAGATATATAATTTTGACACATTTATTGATATAATACTGCTAGCACTTTAATTCTTTTTAATCTTCTGCAATTTTAAAAGTTGCAGGAGTATTTTGCCTGTGCCTACTCCTTTCCACTCCAACAGCTGGTCGATTGTGTCCAATACCTAATTTGTGGTAGAGTCAATCCTTGAATATACACTACTTCTATAAATGTTTATGTCATTCTATAATTCCATTTGTAAGGGGTTTCAGTATTGTCTTCTCATCTTTTTTTTTGTAACCTCATTTGCTTACATGATTATTCTTCAATATTCCTTCTTTAGCTATACATTTTTCTGGAAGTTCCACAGTCAAGTTAAAATTCCTTTCCTTTTCATTGTTGACATTTTCGATAGTGATTCTTGCTTGAAATTGAAAATCTCTATGCACTTGTCAAATAACCTTGTGATCCAGGGCTTTCATCCTCTATCTTTGTTTAGTCCCCATGATTACTAGTTCTGAAAACAATTTTGATATTTTTCTTCTTTGAAATTTTGGGAAATCATCCTTCTCCGAAGGAATTAGGAAAACAAAATGAATAGATATGTAAAATTGTTTTTTGCCTTTTCTGTCATGCCCTGGTGGAGACTGACTAAGGGAGAGGAGGAACAGCCAACAGGGAGTGGAAGTGTGGCTCCAGAGGTTGTGGAGGAATGGGGAAGGGCAGAGGACAGCTGAGCAGTCAAAGGAGGATCCAGGCCAATCCCCTCTCCATCCTAGGGCATGCAGGGAGGAGAGGATAAGGGAGAGACGTGGCCTACTTGGGAGGAGAGGGCCTTGATTCTCTTCATGGGACAACTGAATAAGAGAACGGACATGCATACAGGCGAGCACTGGAAACAAAGTGTGGAAATATCTCTAGTTCATGGTTCCTCTCTGAGTTTGGCATCCTTCCCAGTGTGTGGGAATCTGTTATCTGTGGATGTTCTCTAGCCCTTATCTTGCCTGGTTTGTGTTGCTTTCTTCCTCCTTCTTGTAACTGTTTAAGTGGGAGTTTTTTTTGTCTTCCGTCAAGGATATTTGGAGCTTGGAAGCAAAGTGAAGGAATAAAAGGGGCTTCACCTGTTTTCTGTGGCTGTGTTTGTTTTGTATCCCACCCTGGGTCATCACATTTTCTATTTGACTAGTGGTGAGATGTGAAAATATTTAAAAGTAGTTGTAAGAGATGTGCAAATAGTTATCCACATGATATTTGTCTCACAACAACCCTGGTTTTATTTATCTCACTGGTCAAAAGCCAAACTAATGGCCTTATTTTAATCTATCCACAGCTACAAATCTACCCATTCAGATATAAGAGATATTTGGAAGAGCTGTAGACCAATTTTCCTCCTTTCTGTCACATCTTCCTAGGAGCTTCAGTTCACCCATTTAGCTCATTTTTGTTCATCCATTCAGCATCATTCTTCTTCTTTTTTTAATCATCTCAATTTTGCTATGCCAGAGAACCGAATCATTTCTGTCAAGTTGAGCTCCTATCTGGGGTTTATAATAACAGTTAATTTAGTGCAAACTAAAATGGTAATTGAAATCAGTTTAAATAATTGTTGCAGTGCATTTAAGTAAGAGAAAATATGTTTCACTATGATGGAGGGGGGAGGCAATTTTATTCAGAGAATATATAACAATTAAGCATAATAGTCCCTCATTTTATTAAATGGATTTCCCTTGAGACAACACATTAGGCTCTGACAGTGTATCAGAATAGTCAAGAATGTGGGGAAATGAGATTTAAGCCTTGATCCTTTATGCACTATATCATATCTGACCCTCAGTTCTGGAGACCAACCAGAGATCAATTTTGAGAAATCATTACTGCCTAGGAAGTAAAGCGAAGGAGAATTTTAATTTGTACAGAAATATCTTATTATTTTTCTTGTTAAAAGGAGAGCATATTTCTACTCTTTTGGACTACTATAACTCCTTGTGTTGCATTTGAGGCCTCTTTCCTCATTCCAAGTTTCATCCATTGATCTCAGAGATAGATGCTTTACAAGATGGGGACCAAGTTTATGCTTTATATTTCTAATTTCTTCCTCCTCCCCCTCTGGTGAATTTAAATTACAGCAGAGATCAACAGACACATTTATCTATTATTAAAAACTTAATAGAGTTCCAGGTCTCTGATGAGTAAGATGAGGGGATTCTCAGCAGAAGCTGTGTGATATAACAGTTGTCATTTATTAAAGATTAACTGAGGAAAGTAACCTGACAGTCTGGTGTTAGGCAGAAGGACAGGGCCACCGTAGTCAGCAGGATTGAAAGAGGACAGGAAACAGAACTAAGGGCAGAGAGCAGCTTGGATGCATCACCCAAGCTTTCTTGTGCTCCTGAGATAACCTTTCTTGGGTAAATTGAAAAATACCATCCTCTTCCTGTCAGGGATGGATTGAAAAATAGAAGAGTTGATGGGGCCTTAGTCTCTTCAAGCTAAGATTCATGGCAAATGCTAGAGGTGGTTGATGGAGCCATGGAAGATCCCACCTCACCTCCTTACACATCCTGTCTCCTCCCTCCCCATTTTAATTATAATTGAATTTTTATTGTTAGTATATTCATGGTTTTATTGTTTTTCATATTGTAAGCTATCCAGAGTCAAGATGGGTTTGTTAATAAACAAACAAACAAACAAGGGAATCCTAGTCACCTGTCAAGGAAGTGCTAGAAGTAAACCTTTCTTCAGCAGTGGAATAGATTGTGGTGTGGAATCGCTAGAAATTTTTTCACTCTTCTTCCAGTCCTAAAGTGGAACAACCAAGCACAAATAGGAGTACAGCTCTAGAGGCTGAATCTACAACCTGACTGGGTAAGATCACCCTGGCAGATGAACTAAGCAGCAACGTTTAGGTGGAAATATTTTGCTTGACTTATTTAAACAAGCTCTGTATGTATCCTCTTGTTTCAGGACACTGAAATTCTTGCCCAGTAGAACTTAAATCTCAACTGTGTGACCAAAACTTTGCATGTATTTATTGAATGTATGTAGTCACCCATCTCAGTCTTGTGATTTTGGGCAGAACCAACTACATGCATAAAAGCAAGAAATGAATCATTACATATGAAGCATAATCATATAAAGTTATTGAAAAAAAACTCTATCTCAAGAAATTAAATAATAACACACACACACACACACACACACACACACACACACATATTGCAAGAAGAAATATTTTACAAGAAGAGTTCTTCACTCCTCTACTCATTGCAGAATACCTTATGCCACCAGACTCGAAATTCTAGACCTAGAAAACCTAGAACTATACCGCCTTCGGTCTGATCTAAGTATAGTATATAAAATCATACATTGCAATGTCCTACCTGTCAATGAATACTTCAGCTTTAACCAAAACAATACAAGAGCACAAAATAGATATAAACTAAAGATAAACCGCACCAAACTTGACTGCAGGAAATACGACTTCAGCAACAGAGTAGTCAATGTCTGGAATACTCTACCTGACTCTGTGGTTTCTTCCCCAAACCCCAAAAACTTTAATCTTAGACTGTCTACTGTTGACCTCACCCCTTTACTAAGAGGTCTGTAGGGGGCGTGCATAAGCACACCAATGTGCTACCGCACTAATGTCCTATTGTTTCATTTTTTTATTTTTTATTTTTCTAATTAAAATACAAGACCCAGGATGTCACAAGATTAGAACTCAGAAAGTCATCACACAGCCCATTACCCAGATCATTATGACCCAGGAGATTACAGCACAAGACCCAGGAGGTCAAAACATTAGAACTCAGAAGGTCATCACACAGCCCATTACCCAAGTCGTTACAACACAGGAGGGTGATATTGACACAGCCAATACCTCAGCCACACATATTCTTAACAAAAAGCCAGCCAATCTGCAAACATCAACTCCATCAACCAATCAAGAAATGACAACACAGCCAACCTCCCGACCAGTATGTATAGGAGACAGCAGCTCAGATCATGCTTTGCTCGCACAAGCACAAAGCCGAAAACACCATCCTGAAGATGGCAAATGAGATCTCATCAAAATGTTGCCAAGATAGTCTCAATCTTACACGGGAAAAGACCCGAACATACCAAAACCAAAGTTTATATATATATATAAACTTTGTATTACAACACCCTGTTAAGCCCCAATTAAGGGAGAAAGCATACTGCTTTCTTTTCTGTCTTTCGGCTCATCACCAGAGACCATACCGACAGAAAGCTATTTGTTTCGTTGTCTTTTGTTTACATGTGTGTAAGGTTTTTGAGCTGATAATTTTAAATAATAAATAAGGGAGACTAGGATAGATCTATTTCGAGCTAGTTAGCTCTCTTCAGCTAGCCATACCCTTACTGGGATTCGAACCAGGGAAGTATTACATGTGAGGCAGTTGTACATATACTATATATATATATATATATATATATATATATATATATTTGTTTTCGGAGATTTTCGCGGGTATTTGTATGTGGATCTTTGGTTCTTCGGGTTTTCTCCCGCGTAGAGTTGGAAATATTTAGGCGACGTTTCGATGAAGTCTCATTCATCATCTTCAGGCTTCTGTCTTCGGCCTTGTGCTTCTCAGAGTGATGTGAGCTTGCAGCTCACATCACTCTGAGAAGCACAAGGCCGAAGACAGAAGCCTGAAGATGATGAATGAGACTTCATCGAAACGTCGCCTAAATATTTCCAACTCTACGCGGGAGAAAACCCGAAGAACCAAAGATCCACATACAAATACCTGCGAAAACCTCCGAAAACATATATATATATATATATATATATATATATATATACCATAGGCTCACCTCAAAGAATCTTGCCAAATTTCTTGCCAAACAACTCCAGCCCTATACAGAATCCTGATTTATTTAGGGACTGTGCATAGACATTGAAAAACAAAAAATAAATCACACACACACACACACACACACACACACACACACACACACACTCACACGTACAAAACTCTTTCCACTTCATAGAAACAATAAAAAAACAAAACCTACAACCCGGCGACCTATTCGTGAGCTTCGATGTCATATCCCTCTTCACCCAAGTACCTATTAAAGAAGCCTTGACAGCCATCGAAAACAAATACAAGCCCCCTAAGCACATCCTAGATCTGACCAATCACTGCCTATCCAATACATACTTCATCCACAATGGACAAAGATACAAACAGATATAAGGAGCACCTATGGGATCACCCCTCTCACCCGCCATCACTAACCTATATATGGAACACTTTGAAACCAATGCTCTAGACAAATCCTAACACAAACCCAAACTCTGGCTTAGATATGTAGATGACACTTTTGTAATTTGGCCGCATGGGAAAGAAAAACTGGACAACGTCCTCACACATCTCAACAGCTTACACCCCAAAATACAATTCACCATGGAAACAGAAACCAACAACCAACTTCCCTTCCTGGATGTCCTAGTTTACAAAAAACCCAATGGCTCCCTAGGACATACCATCCACCAGAAGACACCACACCAACTGCTACTTAAACGCACAATCCCATCACTACCCTGCACAGATCAACTCCGTAGCCAAGACCCTCATCTCCAGAACCAAATACCTAGCTGACAAAGACCACCTGAGAACAGAATTACGCACCTCACTAACATATTAATTTCCAACAGATTCCAAAGAGACACAATTACCAACCTAATCCTAAAGGAGACACCCCAGAAACCAAGACACAGAACAGGACAATGGTATCACCCTCCTCCCCTACATCAAAGGCACCACAGATAAAATCAGCAAAATTCTCCACAAACACAATATCGGGACAGCCTTCGCTACTGACCAAAAAATAGCCAACATCCTAAGAAACTCCAAAGACAAGATCCAGCTAGAAAACCAAGGAGTTTATGAAATATCATGCAACAATTGCCCAGCTACATACATTGGACAAACCAACAGGGGAATAAATGCACGCATTGCAGAACACAAGAACGCAGTCAGAAAAGAAGAAAATTCTTCCTCCCTTTTCCAGCACCTTAAAACCACAGGATATGAAATTAATTTTGAGGGAACCAAATTAATCTCCAATACTGAACACTTCAACAAGAGAATAATCAGGGAAACCATCGAAATAGAGAAACACCCTCATAACATGCATAAACAGGACAATGCCTCCCGCCTACCAGACATTTGGAAACTAGCCCTTATCAACAAATGAGTCCCAGCCACAAAAACCAACACCGAAACCAAAACAACATATGACGCCACCACTAATCTCCCTCACCAGACTCAAACCCAAACCCACCCCATAGACAAAAGGCAACCACCATCCAGAAACCAGACCACGACTGCATCACCAGCTGCCACACACACCAACCCCCCAAACCAAGCAAACTGACACACGCCATGAACACAGAGCCAGGCCTCAAACTCAGAGCCAAACCAAAACCCGGAATGTCACATCACAGCCACCCGCTCAAGATATCACATCACAGAACTCAGGAGGCTACACCACAAAACCTCAGGATGTTGCAACACAGCCAACAACCCAGGAGATTACAATACAAGACCCAGGTTGTCACAAGATTAGAACTCAGAAGGTCATCACACAGTCCCTTACCCAGGTCATTACCATCCAGGAGATTACAGCACAAGACCCAGGAGGCCAAAACAATAGAATTCTGAAGGTCATCACACAGCCCATTACCCAAGTCGTTACAACATAGGAGGCTGATATTGACACAGCCAATACCTCAGCCACAAATGTTCCTAAGAAAAAGCCAGCCAATCTGCAAACATCAACTCCATCAACCAATCAAGAAATGACAACACAGCCAACCTCCCCACCAGTATATATAGGGAGACAGCAGCTCAGATCATGCTTTGCTCGCACAAGCACAAAGCTGAAAACACCATCCTGAAGGTGGCAAATGAGATCTCATCAAAATGTTGCCAAGATAGTCTCAATCTTACACGGGAAAAGACCCGAACACGCCAAGACCTGCATACCTGTACCCGTGAAAATCTACGAAATATATATATATATATATATATATATATATATATATGTATGTATGTATGTATGTATGTATGTATGTATGTATGTATGTGTATACATATATGTATGTATGTATGTGTATGTATGTATGTGTAATTATTGTAAATTAGAATATTGATCATAAATAAATAACAATATCATTTACATAGGGTGTAACATTATAAGCTTCTGAGTAGAATTTCCTTATACTTTTTGAAGTGATGATCACATTAAAAAAAAAAACCTGCGTATATTCAGGCACAGAGCACAGTTGTGTACCTGATGTGTATATTTGACAATGTATATGTATATTTACCTGAATGTAATTTCAGTGTAAATATGTGATTTTATATTAAAGCAGTCCAGGTCTCAATAAGAGCAGAAGACAATGAAGATAGAATATTGTTATAGTTGCATAATATCTAGTTGTACATGTTTTTGTACTTCCTTTTTTCATTCCCCTGCCCCTCAACTTTGTACATAATGCAAACATTGAAAGAAGTCTTCAATGTCCTTTTGCAGAAACAAAAATAATTATATGCCTTGCTTAGCTCTTCTAGGGACAACTTTCTTTGTGTCTTTTCTCAGCTGGGTAGGATAAAAATATGAAAAAACTTCTGAAACAGGTGAGAACAAGCAAAGTAAGCACTGGTGATCCAGGTGTGCTGAATGGCTCAGGTGCTGGATTGAATTCTTAGTGTGCAGAATTGTATCAGCCTGTTAGTTCATATATTACCATTTTTAATATTTTCTAATAATTCCTCACTATTATCTTAGAACAATTATACAAGGTCCTTAATTGTGGTGATATTTCTTGGCAAGATTTAATTACCTACATACTTCTTAAGGTTGAATGATTCAGATTGACAGAAGACATTTAGTTGTTCATAAGCCTACAGGTGAGAAATAGTTAAAACAGGTTCCAAAGGAACTTCAAATTCTTTGTTCAATGGAATGCCATCTTGTTCTCTTCTCATGTTAATCAGATGGCTTTTCTACACTTAAAAAATAAAGCTCTTTGTTCTGAACCAAAGGAATCTTATGCAATATGTAGAAAAGAGCCTTATGAAGAAGGAAAAAAAAAACCCAACAACCAACGAACTTGAAATACATTGCTTTTTCTTTTGTATCCTCTGTCCTTTTTCCCTGTGTCATCCTGAATATGTACCTTTAGCAACACTAGCTGTGTTTGCTTGTAAAATGATTTTTCACTTATTCCAATATAATCTTTTGTGCCCTGAGCCATTTCTGCAATTCTATATTTTTTTTTTCATCTCATTTATTTCCATCCTTAACCTTTGGATTTCAACAGACCCATTAAGTCCTTCATTAAAAGGGGAGGGGGAATGGAACTTTCAAACAAATTTCAAAAGCTCTTTGATGCCAATCACATATGTATTTATCTGTTTTTCTCAGAGATATTATTCTTCTATTCAAACTCATTGTAACCTGCTTCATTACACTACAATATCATATATGAATCAGGAAATTAATCTCTGTATATTCTCATAGGCTAATTTGAAAAGGCAATTTTATGAGAGTGCAGGAGAGACACAGCAACTTCTAATAGAGACTAAGATAGTTCATCCTTCTTTGTTTAAGATGAGAAGCAATACCTCTAGATTGGATCATGTCAATATAGAAGAATTCCAAATTTTTCTTGAATTTCTTGTATTTTCTTTATTTAATTGTTGTGTGCTTCTCCAGAGTTGTTGAGAGTTGAACTGCATACAAATTTAATATATTTATTATTAGTCATCTCACTTAATAATATCAATGTGATAGCGTTTCAAGATTGTGGCTGGACGCTCGGTCCGTGATGAGCTCCGCCGCAGGTCCAGCGCCTTCGGCTGAGTCTCCATCCCCCCTCGGTCCTCACCGGTGGCAAAGGTGACTGTATGACCGGGGGGGTCTGGCGGTGCCGGGGAGGTGGAGGGGGCGACGGAGGGGCCATCTGAATGGCCGCCCGGGCTACCCGAGTTGTTGCTCGGGTTGCCGCGGGTGACGGTGGCCCTGCCTCGACTGTCTGCCTTGGCCCGGCCTCAATTATGGTGGCCTTTCCTCGACCGCCGCGGCTGCCATGGGTGGGGTCGCAGTTGCCACGGGTGAAAATGAGGCCGCCGTGGATGAAGATGGCCTTGCTGCGGCCACCGCAGATGGCGCCGCGAATGACACCATAGGTGGCAACGCGGCTGCCGCAGGTGAAAACGATCCTGCCGCGGCTGCCGCAGATGGCACCACAAGTATTACTGCGGTTGTCGCCGTGGCCGCCGCGGGTGTAGACGCAGCCGCCGCAGGTGTAGACACAGCCGCCCCAGGTGAGGATGGGCTTGCCACAGCCACGGCCACTGCAGGTGGCGTCGTAGCCACCGCGGGTGGCACCATGGCCGCATCCATGTCTCTGGCCCTGTCTCCAGCCTCAGCTTGTGTTTTGGCTGTGGTCGGGGGCATGGTTTTATTGACTGTGGAGGTGGCCGGTCCTGATGATTCAGCAGGGAGGACTTTGCGGCCTTTGCAGCCTCGGAGGCGGCGATGCAGATGCCAGTGTGATCAGTGGCGATGTCGATGGCTTGCCCGGGTAGTGGCAATGGCCTCGGCTGTGATGCCTCCTATAGCGCCCCCTGTGGTGGGAACATCTGCGGCTTTGGCCTTGGCTCCCTCGTCGGCGCCAATGGCTTTGGTGGTGGTGGCCCCAGTGGCGGTGGCCCTGGCAACGGTGGCCTTGGCTGCAGTGGCCCCCCTGGTGGCGATGGGGATGACAACAACTCAGAGGCCTCGACAGCGATGGCGGTGACGACGACCTGGTCTGGCAACGTCCCCTGGTCCGTTAATGGCAATGGTCCCGGTGGCAGTGGCCTCAGTTTTGGCGACCCCATCGGCAACGGTGGTGATGATGGCTTGGTGGCCTTGAGGGCAACGACGTCGGCGGCGACGATGCAGGGGTTCAGTGGCGTCGCCTAGTTCAGTGGTGGTGGCGGCCTGGTGTGGTGGAGATGGCAGCTGGGTGCCCTTGGACCTGACCTTGGCCCCAGCCTCGGCGACAGACATTGGAGGTGCGGTCAGCCGGGCCAATCAGAAACTCGCCAGTGGACCTTCGGGCCTTGGGGAATGTCCCCCTTTCTCTGGTGTGGCCCTCTGGACTTCCAAAGGCCTACCTTAAGGACGGATCCTGGGATCCCGAGAGGTGGCATGGCCATGGGAAACGCTCTGGGTGTGGTACCCATTTATACCAGTTTTTATTTAAATTTTTATTGGAGTTGGGAGGGTAACCAGGTGGAGGCTGGGGGATAACCCGCCTGAGACAGGGGCCAGACTGGGCGTCAAGTGCGTCTGGGAGGTTTTGGGGTTGGGGGAGCTCAGATCGAGGATGGGGGGTTATTTCCGGGAGGGAGAGATGCAGTCCATCTGCACGGTAAGCGGGAGAGGCAGATTTGGCGGACATAGGGGGCCATATCAGGTTCTGGAAGCACGCCACCGCTGTTTGCGTGAGTTGATGCACTCCGACCCCCTAGTTATCTCCCGTTCCCTGGGCTGTCCGAGTCTTCGGGCCCTGGGCCTTCGGCTGATGCTGTGTAATGCCAGGTCCATAGTTAATAAGGCCCCCCTCATTCATGATTTGATCTGTGAGGGGGGAGCGGACCTAGCGGGTATTACTGAAACCTGGTTGGGCCAAGAGGGGGGTGTTCCCCTGGTCGAGATGTGCCCACCCGGGTTTCGGGTTTTCCATCGACTGAGGGCTCAGGGGAGGGGTGGGGAGGTGGCGGTGGTTATTAAGGAAGATCTGTGTCCTAGGGAATCCACTGTTCCTCAGATGACCGGATGTGAATCCCTTTTTGTAAAGTGTGGCTCTGGGGTTCAGATGGGCCTATTGATCACATACCTGGCTCCCTGCTATGTGATATCGACCCTGCCTGAGCTCCTTGAGGTTATAGCCAGCTTGGCGGTTGAGACCCCCAGGCTTATGGTCATGGGGGATTTCAACCTACTTTCAGCTGTTGGGACCTTGGGGATTGCTCAGGAGTTCATGGCTTCCATGACAGCCTTGGGCCTGCCCCAATTAATTCGGGACCCCACACACACTGGGGGTCACATCTTGGATCTGGTTTTTGTCTCAGGTCAGTGGCAGGATGATCTGGGTATAGGGGATGTCTCTATAGAGCCCCTGTCATGGTCAGATCATTCGCTCCTTAGGCTGGACTTCCATTCTGCACCCCCTCATCGTGGGGAGGCGGGACCGATGAAATGGTTCTGCCCCAGGCGCCTGATGGACCCAGATAGGTTCCTGATGGAGCTTGGGCTGTTCCCCGAGACTCGCACACATGACTCTGTGGGGGACTTGGTGGTCACCTGGGATAGGGTGGCTGCCAGGGCCCTTGACTGGGTCATGCCCTTGCGGCCTCTGACCCGGTGCCGATCCCAATTGTCCCCTTGATTTTCCGAGGAGCTAAGGGAGATGAAGCACCGGAAAAGACAGCTAGAGAGTGGTTGGAGGACCAGCCACTCTGGATCTGATCAAACACTTTTACGATCCCATATTAGGGTGTATTTAGTGGTGATAAGGGTGGCAAAGTGATCTTTTCCACTCTTGTTGCGTCCACAGAAAATCATCCAGCCGCAGTGTTTAGGGTGACCCGCTTGCTTCTGAAGGTGGGAGCGCGGGAAGATCCCTTGCAGGGACGGGCCAAGGATTTTTCTCGATATCTGCAGGACAAAATCACTCAGATCCGGGACGGGCTGGACTCTGACTGGGCATCTCTGGGCAGGAGGGCGGGGATGAATTTCAGTGAGGTAATTTGGGTTGAGTTCGATCCTGTGACCCTGGAAGACATGGACAGTTTGCTGGATGGGCTTAATGCCACCACATGTTTATTAGATGCGTGTCCCTCCTGGCTGATTTTGGCCACTCGGGAGGTGACACGAAGTTGGTTCCAGGGGATTATTAACGCTTCCTTGAGAGAGTGACTTTTACCTGAAGAGGTAAAAAGAGGCGGTGGTGAGACCCCTCCTCAAGAAACCGTCCCTGGATCCAACATTACTATCGAGTTATCGTCCGGTCTCCAACCTTCGCTTTGTGGCGAAGTTGTTAAGAGTGTGGTGGCACAGCTCCCTCAGCACCTGGATGAAATGGTATATCTAGATCCTCTCCAATCAGATTTCAGGCCCGGGCACAGTATGGAGATGGCGTTGGTCGCATTGGTGGATGATCCCTGGAAGGCCCGGGACAGGGGTTGTTCTTCTGTCCTTATCCTGTTAGATCTCTCAGCGGCTTTTCATACTGTCGACCACAGCATTTTATTGCAGCAGTTGGAGGGGTTGAGAGTGGAAGGTACCATGTTACGGTGGTTCTCTCCTTCCTCTCTGACCATTCGCAATTTGTGTTGGCAGGGGGACAGAGGTCAACCCTGAGGCCCTTGTTTTGTGGGGTACCTCAGGGGTCTGTGCTCTCGCCCCTGCTGTTCAACATTTATGTGAAGCCTCTGGGTGAGATCATCCGTGGCTTTGGGGTAGAATTACATCAGTATGCTGATGACACTCAGCTGTACATTTCTACCCCGGGCCACCCTGACAAAGCCGTTGAAGTGATGACCCGGTGCCTGGAAGCCATGTGGACTTGGATGTGTCTTAATAGAGCTTCGGCTCAACCCGACCCAAACTGAGTGGCTGTGGTTTCCTGCGCCCAGCTTACTTCATCTCTGACCGTGGGGGGAGAAATTTTGGCCCCCATGGAGAGGGCACGCAATCTGGATGTCCTCCTGGATGTATGGCTGTCTTTAGAAGATCATATAGCAGCCGTCTCCAGGGGGGCTTTTTGTCAGGTCCATCGGATCTACCAGTTGCGGCCTTTTCTGGATCGGGGCGCTCTTCGCACAGTCACTTCTGCTCTCGTCATCTCCCGCTTAGACTATTGTAATGCTCTCTACATGGGGCTTCCCTTGAAGAGCATCCAGAGTCTCCAACTGGTGCAAAATGCGGCCGCGCGGCTAATCTTGGAGGCTCCTCGGAGCTCCCGTGTTACACCGCTCCTGCATGAACTGCATTGGCTTCCAGTGGCCTGCCGGGTGCGATTCAAGGTGTTGGTGGTCACCTTTAAAGCGCTCCATGGCTTGGGACCTGGGTACTTACGGGACCGCCTGCTGCCACCATCGGCCTCCCGCCAGCCATGTGCTCCCACAGGGTGGGCCTCCTTGGGGTGCCATCAGTCGGACGATGCTGACTGGTGGCCCCGAGGATGCGGGCCTTCTCTACGGGGGCTCCCTCCCTCTGGAATGAATTACCTCCGGAGATGCGGGCCATCACTGACCTGCAGACCTTCCGGCATGCATTAAAGACCCACCTTTCCAACAGGCCGGTCTGGCCTAGTACTAATTACTAGGGTTTTAAATTTTGGAAATTTTTAACTTTTTTACCATTTTTAGTCTGCTTATAATATTATTCCAGCCACCCGATTAATTTCTTTTAAATCTCTTTTACATTTTTTACTATTTATGTCGTTTTTATTTTGGCTGTACACCGCCCCGAGTCCCTTTTTTGGGAGAGGGGGCGGTATAAAAGTGTAATAAAATAAAATAAATAAATAAATAAATGTAAAAGAGCTGAGGCAGGTTTTGTGAAGGTTCCTGATTCTTATGCAAGAGAGTGACATTTGGTAAACAAGTGGTAGATAGCAGAATGCTTTGAGCCAAGCAAAGAGCAGCCAAAAGTTCAATAATTTGAAAAGACAGGAAGGAAGGGCCAGGTTTTGAACTCTGGAGTGAGATAAATCTACTGCAATGCAGTAGATTTGAAGATTGTGAGGGGAGCCGAATGTCAACTATCATGTGTAGCTTCCTAATTCTTTGTAGTGGACCTGCTGATCTAAACTCTAAATTCTTTGGAAACATGGACCTGAAAGAAACAGAGTTTATAGTCATGCCTTGAAGCAATGGTTGCAATGATTCCTCAGAACTCAAGACAGAAACTTGGTTACCTTATTTGGAGATGGGGAGGACTGAAACTGGATTCCTATGCATGGAGGGCTCACTAAGCAGACTTGTTTCCTATTCAAGATGACAATAAATGAAATTAGTCCAAGAACATTGTCCTCAATGAGAAATTTTCCCACTAAGTTGCAGGAATGAGCATTATGGTTCTGATATATCAAATTATAGACTATGCTGGAGATGCAACACTGTAAAAAACTGCTGTGCTATAAGCTAATAAATATGTTCGGTAAACTATCATTACATACACTAATAAAAATGAATTATTTCTCCATAATTTATAGCTGATTTTTATAATTACCATATCTGAATAGTAGTTTTTCATTAAAGCACATACATACACACATCAGAAACTAGTAATATAACGCAGAAATCACATTGTACACTTTCATTCATCTCTTGCAATTGTAGAACTAGGCTGAAGGCTAAAATCTGAGCCAGTTGTAACTTTGAGGTAGGAGCGGGGATTTAGATTTCAGACTGGAATGTTTATGTACAGAAACCAAATGAATTTGAATTTCTGAGAACAATGAGACTCCCTGCCAGTTCCTCTGTAAGAGGATCTGTACACAAATAGCGATTTTATCGGGAAAAAAGATCTTTAAGACTCCTGATTCCAGTTTGAACAATGCAAGGAGATTCCTTTTTGTGTTGGTTGAAAGCAAATCCTGTTGAGCTGGTTTCCACATATCCCTAGATTTATCCTCTTTTAGCTCAACTGAGCATTGCCAGCGAAGAAGAAAAAAAAAGGATTCTGAAATGTTAAATTGAAATTTTCATTCTCAGACATTTTGAGATGGAACACAGAGAGAGGCAGTATATAACACATGCAATTTTCAGGAAAAAAGTTGCCCTAGAATGGAGCAACTTGCTATGGCCAGTTTGATCTGTGCACAAATAGGGATTTTATTGGAATAAAAAGATCTTTAAGACTCCTGATTTCAATTTGAACCATGCAAGGAATCACTTTTTCTATTTTGTGTTGGTTGAAAGCGATTTTCAGGAAACATCTGCCCTGGAATAGGATAACTTGCCATGGCCAATTTAAGGACTGTTTTAAATATTATTGTCTATTTTCAATATCATAATGAAAAACAGGCTGCAGGACAACTTGCCATGGGACAATTCCACCATTTTATTTAATTATTTTAAATAATTAAAATAATTATTTAAAATAATTATTTTAAATAATTAAAAAAATATTTTAATTTTTGTCATTCATATTTTATTTTATCCTTCCTTTTGCATCCTTTCTTTAATTATTCTATTCCACCGTTCATTTGATTTTGCGTAACTTTTCTCCAGCAGCTAGTTGGTGAGTCGGTCATGATCAGTTGCCTGTGGCGAGTTTCCCTTGATCCGATAGCCCCAGCTATAGTGTCTGAAAAAGATCACTCTTTGGATTGCCTTCTAAATCACTTTCTTACAAGAACACAAAGCGATCTCCCAATAGATTACCCCACTTAGAGATCATGAATATTGTTGGGCCTTTACCTTAATGCCTTTCTCTCAGAGAACAAGAGGACTACCAACAGACTCAGTTAAAGGAGCAATTATTGCACCATTAGAAGAGCTGAAGAACCAGGTTAGGGGAGAGATTGCCATGGAAGAAATCTATTTATGTGGTTACTAAGAGTTGACAGAGCGACATTGTCGATCAGAAAGGTTGGCAGTTCGGCAGTTCAAATCCCTAGCACCGCATAATAGAGTGAGATCCCATTACTTATCCAAGCTTCTGCCAACCTAGCAGTTTGAAAGCATGTAAAAATGCAAGTATAAAAATAGGGACCACTTTGGTGGGAATGTAACAGCGTTCTGCATTTAGTCATGTCAACCACATGACCATGGAGACATCTTCGGACAGTGCTGGTTCTTCGGCTTTGTAACGGAGATGAGCACCACCCCCTAGAGCCAGAAACAACTAGCATGTATGTGCGAGGGGAACCTTTACCTTAAGAAGTGACAATGCTGGGATGGGACATAATCAATCAATCAATCAATCAGAGTTTTAGAAGGAAGATTTATTAATATATGTCTTACAAAACTTATAAAATCTTACAAAAACTTACAAATCTTACAAAACTATACAAAACTTTATCCTTGTGAATCCAGAGGTGTTCTTATAACTTTAATATGAGTCTCTGCTTAAGGCTATTAATGTCTTATTAATAAAGGTGCCTGGCCAAATGGATGATTATTATATTTATTACTTCTGGATTGAAAACAGATGGATATTGACAAATACAGTTGACAAATACTACTTTCTCACTCCAAGGACCTTATTATGTAATCTTTTGCAGGGGTCTTGCTCAGAGAAAATTATATTTATATATCTTTTTTTATGCTGCATATTTTTATTTATAGGAAAGTGTGTCTACCAAATAGTCCATAATGTCAAAACTGAAGAGGCTGGCCCTGGTGTGGCCATTCTGTAAAAAGAGTTATTTTATTGATGAAGTACCAAGAACCAGAAAACAGAGTCCTTGTGGCTGAAAAGACTCAGGAAGACAATTCTTTAAATTGATTTTTGGTCTTCCCTTTGCTAAATAAAATGCTTCTGGAGCATTCTCCAACACGCCAGAGAAGTTTTTGAAATTGAAGAGACTATGAAAGGACAGCATTATCACCAATCTCTTATTCTGAGGGAACATGAAACTCATTATGGTCTATTCAGATCCAATCCTGATTATTGTTTAGATTATTAACATGATGCTCAATCCATTTCATTAGAATAAAAACACACCAGGAGACAATTCTTTGTTATGGCATTATGAACACCATCAGAAATGAGGAATGAAATTAACAGGCCCTTCCTTTCCAGAACACTGCAGTGTCTGGAACATATCATTTTTTTTCCCAACAGATGGCAAGACCATACCAATTATCTTTGAAGATAATATATATGTGTTAGCATCCCATATTGTCTCCTTCAGCAAGAACAAAAGTGATGAAAAGCAAATCATAGGACTCTTCACTCTGGTCTCCAGAGTTTTGTGAGTCAGAATTTGGTGCTCAAAATGGCACCCCTATTTATGGCTTTGATTTGCTCTGCTTTGAAGTGTTCACTTTCCTGATTGCTGTTCCTGGGACAGCAAAAGTAACAAAAGTTACATTAATATTTATTTATTTTTTTAAATGAGCAATGTCATATTTGAAGCACTTACTTTCACATGTGCATCTTGTTCAAAATCATCAGTGCGTATAAAAATAAACCTTTAATTTAAGAAAAAAATATTTACATTTTTGGCATAAAAGACACACAATACTTCGCTTAAATCATCCCCACAGAAAGGAAATTATGCATCATTATTTTCAAATGAACATAATTACTTTGTTTCCAAATAAATTACTGGGCTTTCTGTTTGTCTTTCTTTCTTTCTTTCTTTCTTTCTTTCTTTCTTTCTTTCTTTCTTTCTTTCTTTCTTTCTTTCTTTCTTTCTTTCTTTCTTTCTTTCTTTCTTTCTGTCTTTCTTTCTTTCTGTCTTCCTTCCTTCCTTCCTTCCTTCCTTCCTTCCTTCCTTCCTTCCTTCCTTCCTTCCTTCTTCTTTCTCTTTCTCTCTCTCTCTCTCTCTTTCTGTATTTATGTCTTTGTCTTTCTGTCATCTCTGATTTATAATGTCATGTAAATTAATCAATTTTCAGAAATTATTTTATAGATTTGTCCAGCAGAAATGTATTTAGTTATCTGGCATTATCCCATCTGTGAAATTTTCTTGAAGAAAGATCACTAAATCTCTTTGCTATGTATCTCTTCCTCCAAAAATAAAAATAAAAAGAACTAAGGGAAAGCTTAAAACAAAACAAAATGGAACCTTAGCAGCAATTCCCTAAGACATAGATTCTAGAATTACTGATTAAACAGCATCAAGATCAGTGGTGAAATGCTACTGGTTCGGATTGGTTCAACTGAACTGGTAGTAAAAAAAAAAAAAAACCTCCGATGATCAGCTGAAAGGAGAAAGAAGACAAAAGCGCGGGATAGGCCCTGCAACCCACCCCTGTGCTTTTCTGTTGTTTATCCTCTCAGCTGATTGGCGCAGCAGAGCCTCAACTGGTGTTTGGAAAACTAAGAGCTAAGAAAGTGACAAGCCAAGGTCACCCAGCTGACTTTGTGCCTAAGGCAGGATTAGAACTCACAGTCTTTTGGTTTCTAGCTTAATGCCTTAAGTGCTACATCAAACCTTTTTTTAAGATTAGGTTTTATATACATTGTATTTTTTTTTCTGTATTGTTCTTAGAATGTTACTCTCAGTGGTAATATTTAATTAACATAATAAATCAAATTGCATGGATATAAATAAAGTAAGTACTCCCAAAGGGTTAATGTCAGAAAAGGTTTTTGGTAGCTAACCCAATCTTTACCTAGTCTTGCACTACACAAATGTTTTTCATGTTTCCTGCATTTCCTCTCTCTCCTGGAGACAAATTTTTGCTCAATGTAGAAAGTGTGAACATCTATTCAATAGTACACAGTTAAGCCTTCTGAGTGGGTCTGGAGATGTCAAATAAAATGAAAGGAAGATAATGCACAAGAAACACAAAGCCTACTTTAAGAAAAGAAATCAACTGTCAGCATTCTGTTTATCATTGTTTTAATTAACAAACTACCGGTATTTAATTAACAATGCAATAATGATGCAAATGTTTCCTTTAAAGAACTTCTAGAAACATGCTTTGAGTGCTACACAAAAGATTGATATAAAAATAATTAAAATATAGAGTAATAAAATGGTTCCAAATGAAAGGATTACCTTGATGTTTTCGCGACAAACTATTTTTGTGTTAAATTTATATTTTACTGACAAAGAAATAAAGGGAGACTAGTATAGATCTATTTCAAGCTATTTAGCTCTCATCAGCTAGCCATACCCTTCTGGAATTCAAACCCAGGCTGCTTACATATTAGGTAGAGGTATTAGCCACAGGTTTTCTTTACTTCGTTGGCTATACCAGGGGAGAGATTGTTTTTTCTCCAATGGGACTGGTCTATCAGGGCAAATTGGTCTACCCAATTATGGGATGGAGCATATTGCTTCTGAATTACGAATTTCCAGACTACTTTGACAAAACTATTTATATATCTTTGGAATTGTATCACTATAGCATCAACACAGCTAGAACGTCAAGACATAAAGATTCAGTCTCAGGATGGTGATACACTGTTGAGCATTTCTTGATCTTCCCCATCTCAGTTCAATTTCAGAAAAAAAATTAAGGATTATTTCAATAATTTGTCCCACTTTTCCACTTCAGTAAACCTAGTTGAAGGCTGATTGATTGGTCTGTAACTGGAAGATCAATTCTCATTAGGGTTATATTTTAAGCTCATCATCCCTGCTCATACAATCCCACTGCTGCTTGCTCTCTGTTCCCTAGTTTAATTCCTACACATATGTTAGGAAGGAAGCAATAAGAGTTTGATAAGAGAGGAATAATCATTATTCTTTTCTTATCAAAGTTTGCTGGGTATTTCTAGAGCATCACAAGCCAAGGGCTATCCATGTCAGCTCTAATTGTATAAAACAAATAACAAGTTGTTTTCTCTATATATTTTGTCAGCCATATATATTTAGGTGATCAAAAACAAATATTAATTACTAAAAATAATCAAGCCAAAATTGGTGTGCCAAATCGTTGTCTCCATCATATGGGTAGAGATCTTTGGTTCTGTTTCCGAATGTATCTTTGAATATTCTGTCTTTGAATATGTCTGTTTCCCGAGAGAGAGCACTATTCAACTGTTCACTTTTAAAAAGTAACCATGGTTCCTTCACAGGGTTATCAAAAAATTTTGGGAGAACAATTCATGTCCAAATTATGCTTAGTACCCTTGGCCATTCTGAGAGTGATTCTGGGTATTGAGTGCAAAATACATTTTATTTTATAATATTTTATCTTCTAGACGTTGCATATACAAATATATTTGACATGATCTAGTTTTCAGTGAGCAATTAGATGAAATGGAGAAGACCACTCTAAAATATCATTGCTTTACAGAATACCCTATCCTGGAAACTTCAGGGGTGGGATTCTACCGGTTCTGACCGGTTCTATAGAATCCTTGTTAACTTTCTAAGCAGTTTGGAGAACCAGTAGTTAGAAGCAATCTCCTTTTGTTTTTTTCCATCCTTATTACATTCTTGCCAGTACGCCTAGATTTCCTGTCTCTGGAGCTTCTGGGGATTGGCTTTCTTAAGGGGAAGGGTTGTTTTAAGATTTTTACACTGCTGTTGGGAGGAAATACTTCCCTGAACAATCAGCACTTTGAAGAAATAATTGAATAATGCAGCAAAGCTTTTAGTGACAGAGAATCAAGATGAGTGACGTTCAGCAAGGCTTCTTGGCTAGCTAGAGAGATTGACGTTCAAATGTGAGTTTACATATCCTTTCTGAGTTTTGGTCTAAAACTGGTTTTGGTGAAGGTTATTTCTGTGCTTGGTGACGTTCAACAAGCAACAGCTACTGTTGTGATTTAATTATTTGTATTGTGTTTGAATTTTTTCCTGCCTCATGGTTTCTTTTTCTATCTGGGGAGGGGGTCTTCCTTGACTGCTTTAGTGGTATCTGGCACTGTTCTTTAGGGGTACTTCAAAGGCAGGATGCAAGCTTGGCACTGATTTTTTGCTGCCTTTCTGGGGGGCATGTGACCTTTCCTCAAATCTGGATGATTTCCTAAGGATATCTTGTGAGATGAGTGAGACCAGCTGGTATCTTTAAGTGGTGCAGATGGATCTAAGGATTGCTTCTCCTGGGTGTGCTCTTTCTGGAGAGCTTAAATGACCTCTCTGCTAAAAGGGTTTCACTTTATGATCAAGAGTTGGCTGCTGATAGTTATCACTGCATTTTAACTATTTTAATTCCTCAAGGTCTCTGGCACCCTGTCTGATTTGTAACTCCATCTTGCAGGTATTTTAATTTAATGATTGATATTTAGGGCCGCTTTTTGTAAGCAAAGAAGCTTTTTGTATTTTTGTACAGGTAATCCTTGACTTACAACAGTTCATTTAGTGGCCATTCAAAGTTACAATGGCACTGAAAAAAGTGACTTATGGTGATTTTTCACACTTATGACCATTGCAGCATCCCCACTGTCATGAGGGGCCAGGTGAGGAGAAGCACCCCTTGACATGAGTAATGTCAAGTTGGCCATGCCCACCTAGTTACATGACCACCAAGCTACATCCACAGAACCAGTTGTTTAAAAAATTGAATCTCACCCTGGGAAACTTGCAACATTCAGATCCACAAAACTTCCTGGCACTAGGAGGTCAAGACCTCAACCACATTGCTCATTAATTGCTAATTAAATACTTGCTGTGGGTTTTATTGTTTCTTCAGTTAATATTTTTGTAATGTACTGTAATTCTGTTAGTGTTGACTTTTCTTGATTTCTTGCTTTATTTTCAGTATTGCAAGCCACTAAAACAGTAAATTGTGAGGTGGGGGGTAAAAAGCAGCTTCTAATTTTGATAAATTAAAGCAAAGATGAATTATTGTATTTCACAGAAGTTCATCTCTCAGAAAACTAAGTTTATAGAACTAACATAACAAAAAGAACCTTTTTATTTCTTTGTAGAAAAGAAAAAGATGGCTTTTTTTCCTAGTGTGGGTTTATGAAGAAAATAATACATTTTTCTTTTAAATTAAAAAAAAAGATAAAGAATGTTACATTAAATAATCCTGAACCTTGGTTATCACAATATTTTAAAGTTATAACAGGCCAGATGCCTTACCTGTCTATTATTCCCAGAATCCACAATGCAACTTGTCTGAAATGCAATTAGTGAGCAAAGTTCGAAAAGAAACCTTGACAATTCTGCTCAATGGAAATATATATTACTATTATAGTGGTCTGAGAATGTCATGATTTTTCCTCTGGGGCTAAGAATTATATTTTAGCATCCTGATAGATCATAGATGGCTGACAGATAAGACCGTGATTTGTGAAAGCTGTATATGAATTTTACCTTTAATTTCTGTTAACATTTGACAGAGTGTCATGACGTGGAAAACCCAAACGTTCCTTGAAATGCAGCATGAGGCTGACTACCTTGCATACATTTCTCATTTATGGATAACACTCATAGACCTGCTGACACAAAGCTTCAAAATGATTATTTCATAAAAAATTAATGGAAAGATGTATAATTTTTCATTTCATAATAAACCTCTGCGGACATACACACATAACTACAAAAGTGCTTGGAAATTAAGTTGGGCAAATGTTTGTTTTAATTGAAAGAAGAAAAAAATATTATCTGTTCTCTCTGGGCATTATATTTAATATATTTAAAAAGGAATGGCTGAGAATAATAATAATGGCCCAAGGTGATCACGCTGACAACAGGAATCTTTCTGAAAACTATTCTTCAAATTTTCAATGAGTCATAAAATGTGGCATCTTTGGAGATTTCCCCCTCCTCACTTTGACCCACTTTTTTCTGAGATATTTGGGTGAAGAAATTAGCTAGGACTATGACTTGCTGGCAAGATCCCAGATCAAACAATGAGTGAGCTATGAATCTGGGAGGTCTCTTTGGATAAGCCTTTTCCCAAGTTTCACTTTCTGAGTTGCTCTTTTTCCCCTGGGCAAGAAGGAATCCAGGTGCACCATAACAGGGGACGAAAGATGTTTGACATGTTTATGATGGTGGAGGGGCATGCAAGAAGAATCATGTTCTCATTCTGATTTGTTTGGAAATTTAAAGGAATGCTTCCCTTTTATGTTTGCATCCTTGGATCTGAACTCTCCATCTGCAGATTGAAGACTTTAAATACAGTGAGATACAGCTACATATGAATGAAGCTTTCCTAGAATAGTCTAAAACAAAAATGGGGGATCTGGCAAGTAGACTTAACTTTGAATGATACCTATCCCACTCCATCAAATCCTATCCCTGAAATCTTTCCAGGCCACCAGTGATGACAGCTAATATATTTACAAGATACCCTGGATCTTTTCCTATTATGAATCAGGCAACAAGATTATTGGAGTTATTCTTATGGAATCTAGAATTACAGTTTGAGAAATGATTGCCACACAGATTCTATTACCTTGACTTAATCCCCAATATTCACCTTCATGGTTAGAGGCTGACTATGAACCTTGAATTGTCTTCAAACCATACTGTAAACTGTAAGAAGTTGTAGCAAAAACTGTTTCAAAAAGAATCCCTCGCTTAAGTGAGTGGGAGGAGCAGGGTACTGGCAGCCACAGACAAAGTTTGTATCATGGCCTCATCAAAGCCAGTTCAGCGGTGGAGGAGTGGAAACCGGGGCCATCCAACAGGGATGACACATCTTCCTTGGCATGTCTGTGGAGATTCTCAGTCATCCAGGTAATGGTTGTCCCAAAGGTGCTTTTTCAAGAGGCAACTGCACTTTCTGGCTCAGAGCTGAAGAAGCTTCTTGGATGAGAAGCGAAACATCTTCAAAGAAAAACCAGAAAGTCCAGTTGCCTCTTGAAAAGGCATCTTTGGGTCTTCCTTGGTATGTTTGGAAAGGCCAGGAGCTGAGAATGATGCTATTCTCAGGCATTGGAGGAGGTAGTCAACTGGATGGAGAGCTGCCTATTCTCACAGGCACAGGGGAGGATCAGCTGCTGACAGGCAGTGGTGTGATAGGCAGCAGATTCCCTTCTGATAAGGAACAGCTGCCTCCTCCATTTGCTCCAAGGGCACAGAGAGTAGACAAGCCCACAGAAAGGCTGCAAGGCTATTCGGGAGAAGGTTGTCCCATCCCTCCTCACAAGGAACATCCGGAGTGGCTTGACTTAAGGAGAAGCTGTGGGGAGTTAGTCTTTGCTAGGAACAATTGTTTAATTTGGCTTATACTCCCCCGGCTTTGACTCATGCCTTTTGCCTTGCCTTGCCGATTACTTTTTGCCTTTTGTTTTGCTTAGCCTTGAAGACTGCCTTCTGCTTTTTGTCTTGTACCTTGCCTTTGTCTTGAGGATTGCTTTTTGCCTTTGCCTTGCCTTGCCTTGCCTTGAAAACGGCTTTGGCTTTGTATCTTGTCTTTGCCCTTTGGACTGCCTTTTGTCTTATGCTTTGAGTTTGCCTTGTGGACTACAGTTTGCCTCATGGACTCACTTAGATGGGTGGACTGGATTTAAGACCGTGGACCTTGCCCTGTGAGAGTGCTTGACCACCAGGTTGTAATAGTTGGTAGGCAACCAATAAGGGAGGATCTGAATGGAGGTGAGGAAAGGTAATAAAGGCAGTAGTCTAAAATGATGGCAGCCTAGGTATCTATTCTGAAACACAACGATGCCAAAAGTGCATTGTGATGTAATAACCAAAGCTCATATTTGCATTATTACATCTCATATGGGGCAGAATTTGTACCACAATTTCTTCATTTGCGCTCCCTACAGTCAAAGCAGCAATATCTGAACAAAGAAGAATACTGCTTGGAGAAGTTCTCATAGATTAAAAGTGTAAAAGAGGACACACATTTTTTTCTGATAGTGCGATGGAATGTACTCTGGATTCCCAGGAGGGAGGGAGTCTATTTCCAGAGGAGCAAGACGCAGCTCAATTCAGATAATTTGTGTGAGAAAAAGAGTCCCTTCCCTAATAGTTTTCAGTATATATGCTTGTACATAGTAAGGTGCTTCAGTTTGGCAAGATTCTGTCTATGGGTGTGGAATAATAAGAAAAACTTCTTGGAAGAATCACCATATATGTTTCCTGGTTTTGGGAGCCCAACAGTTGTACGTATTTTTCAATTCTTTACATTTGTTAATGAAACTAAAAGGTGTGAATCACTGCCAAGAAAAGATTTCTTGGCTTTTAGGCAAAAAAATAAATAAATAAAGCAGCATCCAATTTTTCCCACACAAAACTGCTAACATCTCACAAGTTGTCATTCTTTTTATTTTTCTAGCAACCATTTCCTTGTCTCCCCTTTTCCTGTGAACTCCACACCTCTTCCTAGCACTCTTTCCACTAGTAACTATGATTTTCTGCCTTCTTTTCCTGATACGTGTCTGGCTTCCTTTTGTTGCCTGTGAAGATAGAGGGAAATAATGTTCTGTGGTCTGGTAAATCTCCCCATTCTGTCTGTACCCCAACAGGCAAGTATCCATGTCTCTACCACAGTATTTCTCAAGATCGGCAACTTGAAAATATGTGGATTTCAATCTTTAATTCTGGAAGATGAAGTTCACACATCTTCAAGCTGCCAAGTTTGAGAAACACTTGTCTACATACAAGGCAGTCTTGGAACATTGTGACATGGGATTGGATACCAAGAGACTGAAGGAGGAGAAAAGTTAATGTGCACAAGAGGATAATGTGTATAAAAAGAAGATTTTAAAAGAGAATATTTGAAGATTTCATTGTGTGTTCCTTGTGGGGGAACTGGGAAAAGCATTATCTAATTGGGCAGGAGCAAATTATTTTGCATACTAACCTCTGTGTAAAAAATGACCTAAATCCATAACAGTATGAAACCCAACTGTTTGTCATTCTTGAGCATTACCCTGTGCATAAGTGATGCCTCCATTGGTACTCTAATATCATCACTGTAAATCCATATAGTCATTGCATCATTTTTACAACTTCATCGCCAGTTCATTATCACCTTGATGCAGCCAGAGGAAAAAATACCATTTGCACCTTCCAGGGTGGGATGAAGTTAAATTCAGTCTCACCATCCTTTTTGTAAGGCAAGACATTACACAGCTGGCATTCAGTTTTCAGCAGAAGGCATTTAGCAGAAATGTTTGTCAAATTTGATTTATTTAGTATTATTCAGATTTACAACTTGAAGGCTTTTAAAACGATGTGTGAATTCTAGAGAGACACTTAAATATTCTTCCTGTTTTGTCTGTATGTTTTTATAGTCAGTTCTACTTTAAGGAGATTTAGTCTTAAATGTTTTGTCATGTACACTAAAAACAGGTAAGGCTTTGGAAACAATTTCCTACATTGCATTTTTCATTTTTCTTAAATTTTAGTACTCATTATTACAGATGTCAGTACAAAGATAAACTAACATGGAATATGGAGCAGGAAACAAACAAACAAACCCATTTTTAATTGTGTTAGTGGTTTTACATTTCTATTTATTTGGAAAAATTAATACCCCATGTTTCATGAGGATGTTCTATAAGAAAATCTTCCAAACTGACAACAAAAGATTCACTTCAAAAATAAAGAAAAAAGTTAAATGTTAAAAATGTTTTTAATAACCTGATAAAATATATGCACTTTTCAAAACAGCATTATTCCTTAGACATGGAGCTACCACTGAAAAGGCCCATATCTATAGTATGGAGATTTTCAGTTTGCTCATGTAGGAATTAAATACTAGAATAGGATATATTAATATTATTTCCATCAACTTTAAAGAAGCAGTATAGAATGAGCTTTGATGTTTTTGAACTTTGGTGTTTGGGAGTATTTCTGAAAATGCCATGGCTAGTCAAGAAAACAAATAACTGAAACACAAAACAACAATACAGAGTTCCCAATTAAAGCACAAATAACTAGGCTCAGATTATTATAATTTGTATATGTAGAACCATAGCTCTCTGGAGATGGCTCTAACACTGAAAGAAGTGGAAAGAATGAGAAGAAGACAACTGGCAGTAAGGTGTATGGACTTAGCTACAGAGTAGAAAGACCTGAAGAACAAGTTGAGGACAGATTATCCTGGAAAAAAATATCTCTGTGGTCTCTCAATCAAGCAATCTGACATCAAACTATATCTTCATTCATAGGTTGGGAAGTGACTGTGAGTAGGGACTGCTGATCCAGGAAAGAGCATAACTGGTGCACAACCTGCAGTTGTGCAAAGACCCTCCTGGTCACGACCGCCACCTGTTCTTCGAACAGGAGTTGTGAGTCCCTAGATTACACACAGGGTCTGTTTGGGATAGTGCCACCCCATCCAAGACTAATTCTCCCTGAACCAACGAACCCCAAACCCAAACCCATTCGATCTTGCAAAGGTTTAGTTTCGACCTGTTGCTCTGTCTTTAAAGACAATTTGCTTTGTTTTTACTTTGTCTCAAGCCTACCAAAGGCTCACATTATTTCTTGGTGGATTTTACAGCAGGCGGAAAGTAGAAAATCAACCTTTCAAGTGAAGTAAAAGTGTACACATTTTAGAATGAATGGCTTTTTAAAAACCAAGTTGAAAACTCCAGAAATAATATCTTATTGGCTCTTTATGTGAAAAAGAAGAAACGAACAAATATTTAGATAGATGATGTTGATGATGATGATGAAAGGTAGATAGATAGATAGATAGAGAGAGAGAGAAAGAGATGATAGAGAGAGAGAGAGAGGATCACCAAAGAATGATTGGGAGATTGCAAAAATACTTAATTATTTCTTAGTATTGGTTTCTACTGCAGAAGATGGGAAACTAATTGAAATCTGAAGTAAGACATGCAGACAGACAAGAGATAGATAGTTATTTATGATAAATAGATGATAGATAGGTAGATGATGATAGATAGGTAGATAGATAGATAGATAGATAGATAGATAGATAGATAGATAGATAGATAGATAGATAGATAGGACAGACAGACGTATAATCTCTAAATCCAGCAGGTTCATATTAATAAATAAATGTTACTAATACTTTTCTTCAGTTGATTTTAAATCTGCAAACCAATACAATATTTATCCTTTGTAAAATAATCTCTCTTTTGCTAATCCAGTTGACGTTAACATATATTTGCTAATTATTTTCAAAAGCACCAGTTCATCTTTAGCTCCAACCAGACATCAAAATATAACAGAATACAAAATACAAATGTCATGATTTCTTACTTTAAAGGACAACACACACACACACACACACACACACAGACATTTTATTCTTTGAACACTGTTCTGTGGAAAAGTGTTACAGGCTACTACAGAATCAAGGGCTAATTCACTGCAGGATACTAAGTGGTACAAAATTGCCCAAACTTCTTAAAAGAAAAAAAAAAATCTCTGTGGATGGGAAAATAAACCATAGCCTAAGTATCAGTAGGGGTTCCATTCAAAATAATAACAAACCAGTTCCTACTTGAAAGAGGAAAAATGCTATCTGGGGACCTTTGTACTGCTTTTCTATTTTTTTAAAAAGCAGTAATTGTTTTAAGTGTCTCAAAAGTTAGTTCTCTCTGTTATCTAGTTATTGGTAATTTTATATAAAAATTCCTTTGCTGAGTATTGTTGGTTTCTTCTTGTCTCCTAGAAGAGATTGCCTTTGATTTCTAGACATATAATTTCAATTGTTTATTTTTTTTTCTAAGATTGTTTTCCAACTACTTATATAACTAAAATGGATGACCCAGAACTGCCACAAAATATTACTCAAACTAACATTTCAAATTTAAAGATTGCTGATTAGGTTAAACAAATGAGAAAATTGGAATGGGCCAAATTAGTTTAATAATAAAAAAGCTATATTTAACATTTATAGAACAATCCTACTGAATTGTTAGTAAGATCCAATATTGTACCATCCAGCATAATGGACATCATATTGGGCTCAGTGAGAGAAACCCTTCAAATTCTGATAAATAATAAGGAATAAATATAGTCTATTTCTAAAGCTGATATATAGTCATGTTTATGTTAGCTGATTGTTCTATTTATATCCCACCTTTTAGCACAAACTGGGATACATAACATTCACTGTAATGAACTTTTGTATTTTCCCACAACTTGAAAAAAGATTCAGTGGATTCTTCTATATTCTCCTCTCATTTCCTTGATTGTCAACAGCAGGAAATCAGAAGCCAAGGTGGTTCAAATAAGTACAGATTTACTACATTCTAATT
The DNA here is from genome assembly GCA_023653725.1 of Bungarus multicinctus. Lineage (NCBI taxonomy): Eukaryota > Metazoa > Chordata > Lepidosauria > Squamata > Elapidae > Bungarus > Bungarus multicinctus. The sequence goes on along the minus strand of CM042842.1, from coordinate 55,424,430 downwards.
CACTCCACAAGGATCTGTACTATGAACATTCAAAACAAATGGGCAGTAGATAAGAGTCAACCAAATTCAAGTTGGGCTGGATTTAGATCTCTTGTGGGCATGAAGGGATTGGAGGCTGATGACATGTTCGACCCCTTCCTCAGGCTCAGCCTGGTAATCTCATGCATTGAAGTTACATTTGGGCCTATTTATGATTACAGTTTTAAACTCAGACAGAGTCAGTTACCAGTAAGTATGAGGACTGAAGATCAGATTTCAAATTTTTTTAGAGAAATTCTTGATAAACCCACCAAGATCTGTATTTAGCAGAGCCTACTGTATGAGAGTATCACAAAACCCATTAAGAACATCTAGAGCAGGAGTGTCAAACTCACATCATCACAGCAGTGTCACATGACATATCAAGTCTTTTTTTCCCTTTTGCTAAACTGGGTGTGGGCATGACCAATGCATGATGCATCCAGCCCAAGGGCCAGCAGTTTGACAGCCCTGATCTAGAGCAATCCTTAAGATCTAAAGGACAATTTTTATTTATTTATTATTTATTTAAGAAACAATAGGACAGGGACAGTAGGCACGTTTTGGTGCGCTTATACATGCCCCCTACAGACCTCTTAGTAAAGGGGTGAGGTCAATAGAAGACAGTGTAATGTTGAAGATTTTGGGGTTTGGGGAAGAAACCACAGAGTCAGGTAGAGTATTCCAGACATTGACTACTATGTTGCTAAAGTTGTATTTCCTGCAATCAAGTTTGGTGCGGTTTATCTTTAGTTTATATCTATTTTGTGCTCTTGTATTGTTTTGGTTAAAGCTGAAATATTCATTGATAGGTAGGACATTGCAATATATAATTTTATGTATTATACTTAGATCAAACCGAAGGCAGCGTAGTTCTAGGTTGCCTAGGTCTAAAATTTCAAGTCTGGTGGCATAAGGTATTCTGCTATGAGTAGAGGAGTGGAGGACTCTTCTCGTAAAATATTTCTGGACTTTCTCAATTGTATTAATATCAGATATGTAATGCGGATTCCAGACTGGTGAGCTGTATTCAAGTATTGGTCTAGCAAATGTTTTATATGCTCTAGTTAGTAGAATGATATTACCGGAGAAAAAGCTACGCAGAATTAGGTTAACAATTCTTAATGCCTTTTTGGCTATGTAATTACGGTGGGCTCTAGCACTTATATCATTTGAGATGAGTACTCCAAGGTCCTTGATAAAGTTTGTGTCATCAACAAGGTCTTGACTATTCAGCTTGTATTTTATTTTTTGATTTTGATATTGAGAGGTTAGATGCTGTGATGGAAAAGCTGTTTTTTGTCCTTTCTATTTTAAGAGGGAAGAAAGAAAAAGGAAGTACAGTTCTTGGAGGGCGCTAAGGAGATGTTAGGTTTTATCCAATCAGAGGAAAACAAAGCAAAGATAAAGAGAAGAACAAAGCACCAATCAATGTTTCTACTTTTAACATGCCATGTGATCAATAGGATAAAAACTAAAACATGAGTCATAAAAATAGTGCTCATTATTTATTTGTTGTTGTTGTTGTTGTTAAGTATAAAAAAGCATCAACTAGATAGAATGTGATGTACCAAATTATACCAGACATAATTTGGGTATACTTTCCCTGTTGAGGTTCAGTTAGTGTTACAAAATTTCACATTACTCTCAGTTATGCAGTTGTTTCTAATGGAGAACTAAGAGATTTTGGTATAATCACTGTATGGGAAGGAAGAGTTAATTTTTTTTCTTAGCTTAGATTTTCTATCCACACCTGCTTCAATACTCAAATTAACAGTTCTCCCAATTGAGAAATTAATATAACCAGTCATTTAGTGCTAACTAGGACTGACAGAATAGACTTGATCCCATATGTGTTTGTTACACATGTGTTCACTGTTATCTCAAATATGTCCTATTTCCATATGGATTGTTAAAGGGAAATTCCTTAAAACTAACACACTATTAAATCAAAACTGGCACTGATATTATTTAGGACATTGAAAACAAAAAAGACCATGCACCTTTTACTGTTCATCTGCTTCCTGCCAATCAACAGTACAATTTATCTCTCACAATCCTAATGAAGATCAATCCATCTGGGCTTTTATTAAGACTTTCTCTTATCTTAACTGTAGCCTATATCAGATTAGCAATTGAATTTCAGGGAGAGGGAGCTATATCTACTCTTTCCTAGATCCTCTCGAACTACTCCGCTGATTGGCAGGGAACACTTTGTAGCAGGAAAAGAAGAATGCACTTATATTCCTTTTGCTTCATTAGTTAGCAAGAGGGAATACTAATAATTGTATATAATCATCACTAGATATGTAACATAATCACTAGATAAAATATAATCACTAAAAATATTTTTGAAAACCAGAATATTGATAAAGTAGGCATATTTCCTTGCAACATGCAACATCCTGTTAAGATTTTCCAGGATATACACAACATTACTATTTGCTTGGCCTTCCTGGCTCTAATCCACAAATAGAGTATGGCAGACAAAATTTGCTGTTGATTCTGACTGTATTCATGAATTATTGTTTAGAGAAAATCAGTAAATAACAGGAACAAGGAGGAGAAGCATGGCCTGGAATCACTACTGGGTCATGATATTAATCTTGTAGATTCTAGTTGGATCACCTTCCCTTTAACACTTGTTCTTTAATCAAAGAGAAAAATGGGAATTGGTAAAATCTAGCCTTTATGGGGGCAGTCATCTGAACAAATTTTTTCCTATATAAGAAATAGCTTCCAGCAAGAGGGAGAAAAAAATGAAATTCACTTGAAAGTATTTACTACATATCTTCTCATTGATCCTAATGTGACCATATGCACCTATTCAATGTAAACGTAAAAGGTTCGCATTGCACATACGTTCTAATTGTTTCCAGTTCTAGGGTGTGGTGCTCAGGGGTGGGATTCAAAATTTTTAACAACCAGTTCCGTGGGCGTGGCTTAGGTGGTGGGTGTGGCTTGGTGGTCATGTGACTGGGTGGACATGACTCGGTGGTCATTTTATTGGCTGGGTGTGGCCAACTCAATATCACTCACATTGAGGCAGGCATCTCCTCGCCTGGCCTTTCATGACTGTGGTGATGCTGCAGCAGTTGTAAGTGTGGAAAATGGTCATAAGTCACTTTTTTCAGTGCGATTGTAACTTTAAATGGTCACTCCACATAAGCAAAGTACCAGCAAAGGAGGGGGAAAAAACTTCAGAGGTGTTCCTGAGACAGGAAGTCTAGTCCTGCCAAGAATGTAATAAGGGTTAACGGAGAGGCAGTTTCCATAAGCAACACCAGAATGTTTCTTTCCTGCCTTCCTTACAGGATTAAGCCAGTAATTTCTTCTAACAACCGGTTCTCCGAACTGCTTAGAATGTTAACAACTGGTTCTAGCAAATAGGTGCGAACTGGTAGAATCCCACCCTGGCAGTGCTCATCTCTGTTACAAAGCTGAAGCCATGGTCATATGGCTGGCATGACTAAATATTGAAGGCACACGAAACGCTATTACCTTCCCACCAAAGTAGTCCCTATTTTTCTACTTGCATTTTTACATGCTTTCAAACTGTAGGTTGGTAGAAACTGTGACAAGTAATGGGAGCTCACTCCATTACTTGGTGCTAGGGATTCAAACCGCTGAACTGCCGATCTTTCTGATTGACAAGCTCAGCATCTTAGCCACTCAGCACCCATGTCCCTTACCTATTCAATATACTTATCTTTGCTAAGAAGAAATTTAAAAAATCCTGCTATTTTTTACTTCTGTCATCAAAGTAGTTAGATAGATCACTTGCCAGTATCATGCTTATAAAGGAAAAAGAAAGTGTGATAGGCATTGGATTGTTAGAATTTGGGGTATTACAATAGAGTGGTCAATGTTTGGAATACTCTACCTGACTCTGTAGTTTCTTCCCCAAACTCCAAAAACTTTAACCTTAGACTGTCTTCTATTGACCTCACCCCTTCCTAAGAGGCCTGTAAGGGGGTGTGCATAAGCGCATCAATCATGCCTACTGTCCCTGTCCTATTGTTTTTTTATTTTTCTTATAAGTATCTATCTCATGTATTCAAAACTATATTTATTCTTATACCTGTATCTTGTAAGTGATTGACAAATCAAATAAATACTAAATACTAAAAATATAATGACAGAGGAGGGAAGGAGATGTTGGCTCTGTCATTATTCTTCCCTCTCAGGACTAATGGGGAGTGAGTCTAAAATAGCAGGCGGGTAGAAGATGAAAAGGAGATAATCAAATTAGAACCAAAAGTTGTATAGGCTGTATGTCGCTTGATCAAACAGAAATGTAAGCAATTAACCAGGGTCCACTTTGATAAACAGAAGAAGCTAGACTGCCTGTCTGAATTGTAGGATGGTGTTTAGTGTTGTTGTTGAGCAGATGGCAGATATCCAATTATTGTTAAAAAAAAAAAAACACAAGAGAAGGAAACATTTCCTTTTTTAAAAAAACTGAGACTCTTCCGCTTTGAAATGCAGAGCAAGGAATGCCAAGCCTGACCCTTGATGAGAGAGCTAAGCATTTAAATCACTAATCCGTTTCTTTGGAATTAGACTTTCTTAAGAACAAAAGCATACACACAGGCGTGTGCCTGGACCTACTCGGCCTGCGTAAAAGAACCAGCTTCAGATAGGATAAAAGGCCAACTCAAGGGTGATTCAATAAAGTCCAGCAAACAATGCCAATGAACAAATTTCCAATTATCAGCAGCCATCCCTGGAGCCACAAAAGGTAGCTGCTAAAAGGCTGCAATTGCAAACAATTCCTTACTACTCGCTTTAGACTGTATTGCAATGAGGCTGGGAAAAGATCATGTGGTCCAGTGTATTTAAGGAAATTGCTCAGGAAAGCAAGAAGATACTGAGTGCTTTTCATGTTTGAGTGTAGATCTACTTCTAGCATTACTATCCCATTGTAGGATTAACTCTATTGTATCTTTGAAGGATGCATGTTTTATCTACTTGGATCTATCTGTTTGGTGTGGTGGGGGGAATCAGATGCATAAGGAATGGTAAGAAGTTAAATTTGCCACAATTTTTTTTTCAGCTTTGTTAATATAGTTGCATCATGACACATTTAATATCAGAGTTATCTGTGCAAACTTGGATATACAGTGGTACAATAAACTTTGAAGAAAATAATCTTGGGAATGTTGCATGGATGTAGAAATGAGGTTTTTTTTTTCCTTACGGGTAATAAAACATTAGAAAGTCCACTAAAATAAAACTGGCAAGGGGAACAAAAGAAAACCTTCTCAGAAGATTTTTTTTCCCCATAAACCTATGTGGTTTCAGAAGTAACATAACTCTTGAGATATAGCACACTCTGCCTCCCTTTCAACAAGTTTCAAAGGGTTATTTTCAGTTGAAGAAAGAAATCAGGAAAGCAGCCAGAAGAGAGAAATGACATAATAACAAGTGACTTCGACTATCCTCACAATGTCTTGTTAAATTTACATCGAGTACAAGAAAGAAAGAGAGCGGCGAAAAGACTTAGGGCTGTGTTTCAGGACATATTTTTATGGAGCTGATTAGAGGAAACACAACTCTTGACTCATGAATGCTGCTGTAGATTCTTGAATGAGCAAAAACTCTCTGAGACTTAATGAGCAATTATGTGGAGTTTTTAAAAGTACAAGTTACTAGATAGGTTGCAGAAATCCATAAGAACAGCCATAAGATGCTACAAAGGGATAAAGAATATTCCAGCTCATTTCTGCAATCTAGTGGTCCTTTGAAATATAGAATAGAATAGAATAGAGTAGAATACTTTATTAGCCTATTGTGATTGGACACACAAAGAATTTGTCTTGGTGTAAATACTCTCAGTATACATACAGAAAAGGTACATTCGTTAAGGAACAAAAATCATAATGATAGTCATAGGGTACAATGAACAATCAAATCATACTAGGAAACAGTCAATATAAATCGTAAGGATACAAGCAACAAAGTTACAGTCCTACAATCACAAGTGGGAGGGGATGGATGAAAAGGAGTGATGAGAAGATTAACGGTAATAGTAGTGTACACTTTGTAAATAGTTGAACAGTGTTGAGGGAATTATTTGTTTAGCAGTGTGTTGGCTTTCAGGAAAAAACTGTTTTTGTGTCTAGTTTTTCTGGTGTGCAGTGCTCTATAGCGTCGTCTTGAGGGAAGGAGTTGAAACAGTTTAGATGTGTTTAGATGTGAGGGGTCTGTAAATATTTTCACAGCCCTCATCCCCTCAGCAGCCTTCAGAGTTATGAAAAATAAATATGGAGACCAGTGGTAGGATTCAATTTTTTTTACTACCCGTTCTGTGGGCATGGCTTGGTGGGTGTGGCAGGGGAGGATACTGTAAAATCTCCTGTCAGAGGTAGTATTTGTCGGTTCTCCGAACTACTAAAAATTTCCCCTACCACTTCTCCAAAACTGGTCAGAACCTACTGAATACAACCTCTGATGGATACTCCTCATTTAGCGATCACAATTGGGCCCGGCATCTCAGTCATTAAGTAAAGTGTTAGCTAAATGAAAACAGGACAATGTTTATGATCTTATTTCAGCCTTTTTTTGCTTTACAGATCTATGAAAATCATAATGCAAGGATTTTTCATAAAATTATTTTTTCATCACTGTTATAACTGAATAGTTGGTAAATTAGTCAGTCGCTGAACAAGGATTATATGTAGCAAATACACTACCCAAATTTAGATTCTGGCTTTAAGATAGAGAATAAGGAATGCTTTACTTATCAATGCCTATTGCATTCCTGTCCTTGTTGTAGACCAGTAGCGTCAAAATCATGTCATTACGGCAGCATGACATGACCTAGCAGGACTTTTTCCCCTTTATTAAACCATGTGGGGCCGTGGCCAGCATATGATACACCTGCCCCATGAGCTGGGAGTTTGATAGCCTTGTTGTAGACCCTCCAAGAATCATTTTCATATGGAAGAACCCACATTTTTACTTAAGGAGTGAATTGCCAATTGTCTAGCTTTGTTCTGAGTTTCATTGTCCGGTTGCTTTGGATTATCATTGCTATCAAATTCAAATTATATATAAGATCCAACATGGTCAAGCTTGATTTCAAAACAAAGAACTCTAAGAAAACAAAGACAATAAAGAGATTGCTTAAAAAGAAATCAGGAAATATTAGATATTAACCCATCTGAAAGATACATTAACTGAAACTCAGAGTAAGTATATAGATAGATTAGGAAAGATATCAAATGATAGCTAATTAGCAAAATCAGGCAAATTATTTGAAAATTTCTTTCAAAGCATGGAGAGGCAACCTGTTTCAGACCCATTTTTGCAGCTCTCTGAACTTCAAAGCTCGTACTTGCAAATCACCAGTGTGGGTTCATTTCTCTTCTTCATTTTTTAAAGCTATAAAAGTGATGCATTAAGCCTCTGGAAAGCTTAACACACCTCTTTTATTAAAGACTCATGTCCCTCTCATGTCCAAAAGGCTGAAAATCAGAAGCAGATAATTGGCTCTGGATGCAATTGGATCATTACAGGATAAAAGTGTGATAAAAGGATCACCAAAGAATGATTGGGAGATTGCAATAATACTTAATAATTTCTTAGTATTGGTTTCCACTGCTGAAGATGGGCAGCTATTTATCCAAATCTGAAATAAGACAAGCAGACAGATGATAGACAGACAGACAGACAGACAGGTAGATCAGAGAGAGAGAGAAACAGATAGTCAGACAGAACCTAGAGTTTTTAAAGAACTATCTGCTTAAATCTAAATAACTTTTTTTAAAAAGGAAAGAATAATTGGCTCTAAATTCTTGATGTTCAGATGAGAAGATTTCCTGGATTCTGAAGATGTAGTAGCAGGCTGAACTCAGAGCTTGCAAGATGGAAGAAATCTCTTATAAACTCTCTGTTTTCACATACCCTGGGATGACTTCTTGACTTGAAGTGACTGCTTGGTGCTGCCACCATCAATGTTCTTTGGGAATGCCTTTACCTTGATGTCTTCTTTTTTTAGCACCAGATATAAAGTAGGAACTCCACCGCCTATGGCCTACTTTGCAAATAAACTGGAGAAAAGATAAAAGAATGAGACAAGTTTTACAGTGCTACTTCTTTGTTGTTGTAGCTTTGAGGTGTGTGGCTAGGGAAGCCAACCCTCCCTTTTTCAGGGAATTAGATCTGTAGCACAAAGTATAATATGAAATGCAATACATTAAAAGGAAATGCAAATTTATTTTCCATTTGTAGTAGCCCCTTGCCAAAGCTAAACAGTGGGGAGATAAAAATACAGAGTTGGTCCAAATCTCAAACAGTGATTGAAAAATGTTTCTCCCATGCAATAAAGTTTTAGAGAAATGTGTGACTCTGAGTAAATCCTAATATGATATTGGTTTGCATATTTTTAATTATTTTAAGGCAGAAAAATGCTACTTGGCACACAAGAACACATACAGAAGACATAAAATTAACTTTAACAGCAAAGAACAAAAGAATTATCTTGGGGCAATGCTAGCCAGGCGAGTCCTTAAATCAGAGATTCCTGAATTTGGGTTTTTTTTCCCCATTCTGAAAATCCAAAGCTTAAATCTTAGTTGAGGGGAAATGGCAAGCTCATTGTTTCAAAACCCTTCATCCCTCAGCTTTCTGCTATTTCTTCTTTGGAGTTCTGCCATCTTTTCTGGGGCTACGTGGAATCTCTTCCTTCCTATATGAGCAGGAACATGTAACACCTGGGGTACATCCTCCCCTCAAATTTTGAGCATTGCATCTGTCTGGATTTGCAGCTGACAGTCTGGGGATCCTGTGAAGTTGATAAATGTGGGATATGGCTTACCTGCCTTGCCACTACAAAGGCAGTTTGTATTCTAGAAATGGTGTGAGACAGGAAGCAAACATAGAAAATGCTCAGATAAGCATTCTTCTCAAGCTACCCGGAAATCTTCAACTATCCAAATGAATGAAATGCAAACACCAATTTCAGCTAAGCAACTTGAGAAAAGGAATGAAATACAAAATAAAACAAAACCAAGGGGAATCCATTAAATGTTGCTCCCACTTCAAACATAGCTTTCTGTGCCTGAGTATTATGAGGTAAATAGTTCCTTTGAATTATTTTCATCCATAGGCCTCCTAATGGCTTAGACAAATAGACCTGCTTGAGATTGGCACATAAAACTTCCTGGGTTGGTAAATATGCTCTCCTTCCAATAGTTAGTAACCTCAGGAGATATATTAAGATCCGAACATGCACTCTCCTCTGACTTTGAGAATAGCTTCTGCATATTATGAGTTCAGGAAGGTTAAAGTTAAGGGTTGAAATGCTGCCCAGATTTTTCATGGTGAGCAGATAAACAGAGAAGATGAGTCTCTAGCAATATTGATCTGGCACTAAATTAAAAATAAAGCCTTTAGCATTTCTATGCTCCCTCTTCTCTCAAATATCCATCATTTTGTTTCTGCCATCATTTCTTATACCTCCTGGCATGCCACCACTTTCTGCCAAATCTGTGTGTCTCCATGTCTGCTCTTAACATCTCCCCTGCTCCTCTTTCCCCTTTATGATTGTACTTCTTCAGTTATATTGCCTTTGTTCTGCCGGTTTAGCAGTTTTATATACAATTTTCATATTACCTTCTTGTACCACTGAAATCTACTAAGAAAATGAGTGAACTTAATCACTGTTACAACTATTATCTAATCTTTTCAATTGCTCAATAAGCAAAGTAACCTAGATGAAACTAAGAGAGCCAGTTTAGTCTAGTGGTTAAAGCATCAGAAACCAGGAGACTGTGAGTTCTAGATCTGCCTTAGGCATGAAGCCAGCTGGGGCTCTTTGGGCCAGTCACTCTTTTTCAACCATAGGAAGCAGACAATGATAAACCATTCATGAAATCTTGCAAGAAAACTGCAGGATTTTTTCCAGGCATTTCCAGGTGTTGATACTGACTTGAAGGCACAAAACAAATCAAACCTTTATTATACCAGTATAAACCAGCATAATGTGAAGACTTAAAAAAAAAAACTAAACAAAAAATTCCAGACATTATTCCCCAAGCAGCCTTCCTTAACAGGGTAATCTCCATATGGGTAAGAATACAATTCCGTTAACTCCTAACTGGGAATCTAAGGAGTTGCAAGCCAACACATCTGGAGAACATCCTATAATGCAAAACAAAATTACAAGTAGCAATTCATTATTAACTATCACCTTTATGGACTTTTATAAAACTTTTATAGAAATGATATAGTTTTGTAGAAATCTATACATTAGTGATTTGAACCCTGAATTTGATGGAATTATACTGGTTATTTGGAAGACTTAATTTATCCCAATAATAAATGAATACAGTAATTAGGATGACAAGATACTGCCACATTTGTGACTTTTCAAGCTCTTAATTACAAGTGAGATGGGAAGGGTGAATGTTGTGGTGGGCTCTCTGGTTTTGACTTAAGTAATTGGCAAATCAATTTTATCATGTTTACAAATTTCAATCAGAGAAGTGCCAGAAGGAGGAGTCATGGCCTCTCCTTTGTAGCCAATTATGAAATATTTTATTGGTATAAATCTTACTCTGATTTGGTTACCTTCATACTTAAATTTTTTGTCTGAATTTAAAATTCTTTTTATTTCATACCCATGTTTCAAACTTCATGGTGATTCATTAGTAGAACTCATGTCTAAATGACGCTGGTTTCTGAGTTAAATAATGATAGAATTTCTCTTAAGTTGAACTGGCCTCTTCATGATCCATGTTGTTTTCTTGCCATCAACAGAATTAAATTGATTTGCTAGGCCATCTTTAGCATACTAAAAGAAACCATATCAAACCAAACCTTCCCAATGTAAAATATGGTAGAACTTTCCTGCAATCTACCAAGGAAGCAGGGGTGGGATTCTACCAGTTCGCACCTATTCGCTAGAACCGGTTGTTAACATTCTAAGCAGTTCAGAGAACCGGTTGTTAGAAGAAATTACTGGCCCAATCCTGTAAGGAAGGCAGGAAGGAAACATTCTGGTGTTGCTTTCAGAAACTGCCTCTCCTTTAAGCCTTATTACATTCTTGGCAAGACTAGACTTCCTGTCTCAGGAATTTCTCTGGAGATTTTTTCCCCTCCTTTGCTAGTACTTTGCTTGTGTGGAGTGACCATTTAAAGTTACAATGGCACTGAAAAAAGTGACATGACCATTTTTCACACTTACGACTGTTGCAGCATCCCCACAGTCACGAGAGGCCAAGTGAGGAGATGCGTGCCTCGATGTGATTGATATTGAGTTGGCCACACCCAGCCAATAACATGACCACCAAGCCATGTCCACCCAATCACATGACCACCAAATCACACCCAAAGAACTGGTTGTTAAAAAATTTGAATCCCATTCCTGCATGGAAGCATGAAGTAAATCCATCTGTGTTTCATAGAAGTGTAACCAAATAAAGCATGCATTATATGTAAATGCCAAAGGCACAATAAAATGACTTGATAATGAAATGCTTTGGTATGGTGTGAAATGGAACAATAAAGACGTATTTATTTATTGCAATTTAATCTTGGTTTTATTCAAAATGGGCTTTTAAACACTATTATAAATCTTGTCACTTGCATCTCTTTGCTTCCTGCAAACCCCTCCTCTGCTCCTCAGAATTTAATCTAGGATCTCTTCAATTATAAAATTACAAAGGGAAGATCATTGTAAGTATCTTGGCCCATTTTTAGATTGGTTTGCTTCTGGCTCTTATTAACATAGGGTCATGAAACATGGCATGATTTGAAAGGAGATTAGGCAAAATAATGACTTCATCATACATATTACAAAGCCAGCTCCCATTGTCTTCATCTTCATCAGTTTAGGCTCATTATTATCAATCCCTATTTAAATGCAAGTTAAAGTCAAATTGAGGAACATGCTACATATTTAAAATATCTGTCATTTAAAGAACTTCTGCATATGTAAAAATTAAAGTGATCTTTATGTAATTTGCATAAAATGAAAGATACTTGCTTTTAATCAGGTGTCAGTCAATCAAACCAGTAAAATTTCTGATGCAGTCATTAAAACAATAATACTAGATGTAAAGCTTGTTTTTACTGGGATTAAGCAAAGCAATGAAAAGAAATGTAAATTCACTTTCACAACCTCAATCCTGATAGAAATTCCTCTTATACTCTAATTAGATTTATAAATATTTCCTGGCCCTGTGTATATATTAAATTATTCTGGTAAGATGTTTTTATACAATATTCAAAAGACAATACCTGCATCCAAAATGGATGTTTCAATTATTGGCATACACTTTTTAAAACAATTGTAAAACTGATAGATTCATAACAGATTTTTCACACGGGTATAGTACTAAAATGACATAGAATGTACCTATTTGTGGATGATATCTGATGGGATTGGAATGTGATTCACCCATCCTTGCTTGAACTCTTTCTGGACCATTCTTGGGAGTTGCCTGTGCAGGGTGATGTGTAATAATAGTTCTCTTTTCTCTGAGGTCAGTTCCATTCAGTTTCTGGAGAGAATAAAATTGAGCTCAAGGTCTCTGCTTTGCAATGTTCATCTGAGTTCTTTGGATTCTATCTAACATTCACATAAGGCTATTGGAAATGGTAATCCAATGGCATGAGATTGGATATCAATATGTTGATGATATCCAGTTATGCTTCTCAATCCTGGAAAGAAAATGCTGCCGAGATCCTATCCTGGTTCATGTAGTATGTTAAGGTTTGGGTGGGAACGAGAACAAGGAACAAGCACATTTTAACCCTAAGCTCAAGTGGCAGAAAATTTAAGAATCTTCCTTTCTAAAAAAGCCTCCAACTTTAGTTCTTGGAGGGATTGTACTTCCCCAGGCAAAACTTGAACATATTTTGGTGTGGGGACAGGGGGCTGTCTAGACTGTCTGTTCTTGCTTGAGCAAATGACAGCTGTGGCAGGACGATTCTCACAGGAATTCATTTGATGAGCAGTTGTGTCATTTCCTAGATTGGGAAGACCTTCTTATGGTCATTCATACCTTAGTTACCTTCTGTTAGGACTATTGCAATGTGCTTTAAATGATCTTTTTAGAGCAGGGGTTTTAAACTTGCATTATCACGGCATTATCACGGGACATATTGCAATTTTTCCCCCTTCTCTAAATCGGGTGTGGGCATGGCCAGCACACGCCATGAGTTTGACAGGCCTGTTTTGGAGCATTTGAAAGCTACATCTGGTCTATGATTCTGCAGTGCAGGACAATATAAGTATACATCATTTTATCCACACAAGAGTGCCATTCTGCAAACTGTACCTGTTACCAGTGAGCTTCTAGGTGTTAATTCAAGAGCAGGTTGTTACATATAAAGTCCTTCATAGAGTAGGGTCTCTATACATGTGGGACTTCTCATTGTTTCTTCCAATATAATAAGATTTGAGTCCCATAATTAAAGCTGTATAATTTTGCAGAATTTTGAATATTACCTTCTCTCTGAGTACCTCTGCTGGTGGAACAGAATGCTATCTGAAGTCTAGATGGTGGAGCCCGAATCATGGTATTCTTTTGAAAAAGCTTCAAACTTGACCCTTTCAACAGGCCCTGGGCAAGATGACCTGTGATCTTGCTTTTGATTTTGCTTCATGTTTCATGAATTACATAATTGTTCTGCTATTTCCCCAACATGGTATAAGAGAAGGACTGGCACAGCCAGGAGAAGGAATAAAAATAAATCAGTTAAATTGAACCATTAAGTGTAGATCTAGTTTTTCATGCCTGACACATGATTTGCTAAATACTTCTGTGCTTTGTTGCTGTTTTTAATTCATATCTGTGCTATTGTATAATCTGCCTAAAGTTGTCATGGTGACTAAAGAAATACACACACACGGATGTACACACACACATATACACACACAAACACATACTCATTAATAATGGCTAACATAAATATTGTGTTCCATCAGAAAGCTGTAGAACTCATGGCTTTTTGTAGGCAAACTCTGAAATATTAACTTAACTTTTACTAAGGTCATCAGAATTCAATGACAAATGATTACAGAAATTATTATTATGTATACATTATTGAAGAGGTACATTTTATAAGAGAATTCACCCAGTTTGCTCTTGGCATTTTGTCCCCAATGAGACATTGATTTTCTTAAGTGCTTTGCAAGAGGTGGGTTGGTGAATGGGTGTCAACAGGAAGCCCACTGGAGAAAGATGAGCTAAACGTCTCTTCCTCTGGATCAGGATTCTTGTGAGAAATGACCCAGGATTTGTATTAAAAACACAATGTTATTAATAATTCACTTTAAATGTAGTTCAACCCTCAGATAAAGTAATTTAGTTACGATCCTATGCATATTCTAGGGAGCTTAAGACAAAGATTCCTATCTTTTCACTTGTAGGAAAACTTGCACACTGCTTTTAATTGTCAAAAAAGTTGAACAGAAATCTGGCAGGTGACCAGTATCCCCTCCATTTTGGTGACAGATTTTGAACCATAGTTGAGCCCAGGGTTATTCTTTGCCTAATTATCAGGACACTGAACATTGGGGTGGAAGAGAGCATCCTGCAGAGCAAGACAGGTTATGGGATTGCTCACCAGGTTGTCTTTTAGTGTTAACATGTTTGTAACTGGCCTCTCCTTCTACCCTACTCTCTCTATCCTTTCATGGGAGCATTTGCAACATACTCTTTAATTATCCACTTGTGTTCACAAACACTGAAAGATTGGCAACTCCTAATCGAAAGGAAATGTTCTATCGGCTTGACTGTGAAACATTAGGATTTTAAGATTAGATTGCCACAAAAACGTTGCAGCCCTGAACAGCATGTGATCGAGCAAGATGAAAGCAGGCTGTTAAACTCTCTGCCCCCACTGTAACTTTTAAGTGAAAGGGATGAGGTTGGTTGAAGCATTTAATGGTGACAAAACACGATCAGCCGGTGAGCTGCTGTCGGCTCATTAAGTTGTGCTGTCCATGAGACGGGAAAGGCATCATCTTTAAGAAACGCTGTTCAAAAAACTCCTAGAGCATTTCATGAAAATGTGACGATTTCCTGCATTGCTGATCTCTCTTCTGTGGATTGACTCTCTCGCCGTGCCAAGCTTGTTGAAATGGAGGCAGTTTGGAACAGCCTTTCTAAATGAAAAATGGAGATTGGAGTCAAGAGAGCTTTTTAAACAAAATACACTTTTTTTTTTTTTTGCTTTTCTCCACACCATCAGCTACACCACTGTAAATTATACCTTCTGCCTTAACAGTGACTACCCTGGACTCGGTCAATATCTCTTTCCATGGCTATTGAGCTGCTGATGTTGAAATATCCATTATAAGGAAAAATGCTCAAGCCTAGCTGGTGGAGGGCAGGGAATGTGGTTATAAAGTCAGGGTCATCTCCTGAGATAGAGTCATAGTTCAACACTTTTAAATTGCATTACCTCCTCTAATTTGTCAGACACTGAAGCTTCAGATCATTCCAAGGCCAATCTCTGCTGCAATTTCTACTACTGATAGTGCAGGAAGCCCATTAAGGTGGACACTCAAATGATGAGTTAAACTTGCCAATGGCTCTCCAAAGACCAGCTGAAGCCCCACAGACAGTCACACCCACATCATCTGTAACTGATGTAGTCATCTGGTTTCTGTTTGGGGACAATGAGGAAAAAAAGTTAGCCATTTTTTAAAAACAACAACAACCCTTATATATGTTTTCTTCATTGTAAAGTGAGAAGGAGGATGAAATTATTTGCATTGACAACATGTTTTAGAGTAACAGCAATGGCAAATAAATAAATGTTCAATATAGAAAATCTAAGAAAAACAACTGCAAACCTAAAAAAGTTTTGGAGACCAACATTTACTAGGAACCACCAACAGGGCTTAGATTTCTTTTCTCCACTTAATTTTTCTTTTACAATTTAGATCATGGGTGTGAAATTTGCGGCATCACATTACTGTCACATGATGTATCCTTTGCGCTGCTGGGGTGGGTGTGGTCTTCATGTGACACATCTGGCTTGTGGGCCACCAGTTTGACACCCTGTTCTAGATACATGGTGTATGTGTGTGTGTGTGTGTGTGTGTGTGTGAATATTGACTCCTAGTGACTACCTAGACAATACTTCCCAGTTTTCTTGGCAAGGTTTTCAAAAGAGATTTGTCATTGCCTGCATGTTAGGTTTGAGGGAGAAAGAGGGAGAGACAGAGTAGTCTAAGGTCATCCAGCTGCCTTCATGACTAAGAAAGGGATTAAAATGCAGTCTCCTGATTTTTCATCTAGAGCCTTAACCATTGTACCAAACTTCGATGCATGCTAGCAATATTTTTTATTCACTTCATCATATGACATTTTGGTTTGATGTAAATATAAATCTACTACTTAATTACCCAATTTCTATATGCTTGTGTGTTTATGTGTGTGTAAATATATAAAAAATGGCAGAGAGTTGTGAAGATGTGTGTGTGTGTGTGTGTGTGTGTGTGCCTATGGAAGTATTTTAATTTTGTATTGCTTGATAAATTTTATGCCATCTAACCCCATGATCATGTGATCATGATTAGGCAACTGGCTGGTGCTTAACAATGTGTTCACTTTATGTGACTTTCCCTGCTGGTTTCCCACAAGCTAAGTAAAAGACAACAGGGAAATGCACATGTTCCTTTGCTAAGTTCCACAGTTTGGTAGCAGTAACTCCAGGGCCTGAAATAGCTGTGCAGCCACTTTTCACTCTCTCTCACCTGACAGCAGTTTTTTTTACCTACCTGCCAGCCTCTCACAAGCCACTAGGACTCACAACTTCCTGCTGATTTCTCTGCTGATTCTTGATTCTTAATTTTTTTTAACCAAATGTTTTGCTTTTGATAGAACAGAGATGGTTTTTGAAAATATTTGCACAAAAAAATAAAAAAGGTGAAATGGTCATAGATTGGTTCTGATAATATTTCTTAGTTATTAAATTGCCAGTGAGTAAATATGTATATGGTATGGAGTCTTTCTATCTTCCCAAGGTTCAGTAAATTCAATAAATTTTCAAATAATTTAATAAAGTCTCATTATTGAAAAGCTCTGTCATGCTGCATGTCTTTTCCTCCTCCTCAACACATACTTTTGGGAAGAAATTACTAAGTGAAGAAGTTTTAGGGCTGATGGTGAAAAAACACCATCAGCCCCAAGCAACACACACAAACACCCAAAATCCATAATAATTGATCAAGAATTAAAGATGTATAGAACTGATCTATACAACAATTATCTTATGCTATATGCATTTGTCAATGCTTTAAAATCAGCTGATAAAGCCATCTCGTGTACACTGATCTTTCTTAGGGGCGGCTGGAATTGTTTTTTCTGTAACAATTGTTCATCTGTACCACTTCTGTCCCTAAGAGATTAAATAATTGTTCCAATTTAGATCCTTCCTTTTTTATCTATCTAGTTGGCTTTTCTTTAATGCTTAATGTTCTTTATTAGCATCTGAATTTGAAAGATAAAAGATGAATGGAATGTTTATTATAAAGTGATCCTGCTTACTATTGACAATTAGTTTAGTCAGCAAAATTGGTAAGGTTTATGCTTACCACCCAGAATAGAACTGTAAAACAGATGGAGAAGGAAGTCATTTTTTCTCTATGTGTTCTTTGCATTTGACTTAATTTTGAGATCTTCTTATGGGGAATTCACAGACATGAATACTGACCAGTGCTTGCCATTTCTTATTTTTTTTAAACCCCTATATGATGATTCCACAATCAGAGTAAGACTTTACCACAAGATGTATTTGCTCAAACTTATTTATACAAGGGTGTTTTTTAGTTTCTTCCCTGTTCAGCCTATGTATGAAGTCATTTACAAAGAAATGTTCAGATCAAAGTTCTGCACTTCCAAAATAGGGAAACAAGCACCACCTTTTGCTCTATGAAGACTCCAGTTGGCCTTACGTGAACCCTTCAAAGTTTAATGCAGTACCACAAGGAAAACTGCCAGTAAGTAATTTTCAGGAGACTAAACTAATAGCTTTTGCCAAAAAAACACAGGAAGCTGAACTAGATAATAGAAGAGCAGGAAATGGAACAAGTCAAGGAATATAAATAACCTGGTATAATGCTTCATGGAAAACCCACATGAGTTTTGTGGTATTAGGGAGTCAAAGAAGTTCTTCTAACATTCTTCTGTTGGAAAGGTGGAAAATGCATCCCTACATATTTGAAACAATTTCCTGCTAGACCTTTAGTTGAGTTACTATATGTTTCACAGATGGGTCATTACCCCAATTACAAGTCCCAGGAAATAGTTCAATCTAAGTTCACAAGAGTGGTATTTTGAGCACCCACATATGTATTTGATGCAGCCCTGAGATTAAAGGCTAGTCATTGAATTCTGGTGTATTAGCATAATTGTTAATATTTAATCATTGGCTTAAATTCCACTATTTTCCCATAGGGTTAAGCCCTCTTGACCTGTTTTACCAGTTTCAGTCTTTAAGATATCAAACTGTTTGGGAAAAAGTCTAACCTTGTAGTCTCTTTGTAGATGTTTTAACTCTTTAAGAATTTACTCTAGGGTAAGAAAATCAACAAAGGCTTTTAAATACTGAATGCCAAAATGAAACAGATCTATTTCAAACTGCATGAGAGAATGAACAGAAATCATTGATGGCCAGTGGCTAGCAATGTTACATCTTATACTTCACCAATCTGGATTTTTTGGGGGGTGGGAGCCAGGTTTAACAGCTTATCCTTAGCAGATCTAAATGGGAAATTCAATAAGGCCCCTGTGGTTTTCTGAACCTGTCTGCAGCTTGCATGCTGCTAAAACCATCCTTCACATGTTGCTATCTTCTATCTTGTGTAATTACATGTCCCAGGTTGGTCTGATGAATTTTGTGCCATTTGCCTTAGTCAAAGGAAAAAAAGTTTTGTTACACATAATACTGCAAACCTTTGAGTAGCTGCTGTCTGCATCCGTTAAGAAATGTGTGTGGTTTCTATTGAGTAATATACTCACATTTTTGTTACATTGTGGGTATTTAAATGCAATTTTACCTTAATTCCATTTTTTCCTGAGTTTTGATCAAAACAGACTGAATTGATCCATCATTAATTTAATAATAATAATATTTATTTATATACCGCTCTTCTCCGAAGGACTCGGAGCGGTGCACAGCCATACAATTAAAACATCAAATTTATAAAAGTTAAAACTAGATTAAATTAAAGACCCTGGCTGAAAACAATTAAAACCCCTCCCTAAAACCCTAAAATTTAATATAAAAATTAAAATACCCAAATCTAAAATCAGCCCAAGCCGGCCTGTTCAAAAAGCCAGGTTTTCAAGGCACGCCTGAAGGTCTCCAGGTCCGTAGCTGTACATAACTCCGGAGGCAACCCATTCCAGAGGGCAGACGCCCCCACAGAGAAGGCCCTATTCCTCGGGGCCACCAGCCGGCACATAGGTGCCGATGGGATCCGCAAGAGACCCTCCCTGTGGGAGCGCACCGGACGGTGAGAGGAAAATGGTAGAATGCGGTCTTGTAAATATCCTGGTCCGATGCCATGGAGCACTTTAAAAGTTAACACTAAATTCTTAAAGCGCATTTGAGAGGCCACTGGCAACCAATGCAGCTTGCGCAGGAGGGGTGTCACATGAGAGAACCTTGACACCCCCATAACCACCTACGCGGCCGCATTCTGTACCAGTTGAAGCCTCCGGATGCTCCCATTCAGGAACCCCATGTAGAGGGTGTTACAGTAGTCCAGTCGGGAAGTAACCAGGGCATGAGTGACTGTGCGTAAGGCATCCCGATCCAGAAAGGGCCACATCTGGCAGATCAGGTGAACCTGATAAAACGCCCCCCTGGAGATGGCCGTAATGTGATCTTCCAAAGACAGCTGTACATCCAGGAGGACACCCAGATTGCGAGCTCTCTCTGAAGGGGGCAAAATCTCACCCCCAATAGCCAGTGAAGGAGCTACCTGGCTATATCAGGATGCCGGAAACCACAGCCACTCAGTCTTGGAAGGTTGAGTTGGAGCCTGTTCCCACCCATCGAGTTCCGCACGGCCTCCAGACAATGGGACATGACCTCCATGGCATCGTTGGGGTGGCTTGGGGTGGAAATGTACAGCTGAGTATCATCAGCGTACAAATGACATTTCACCCCAAAGCCACGGATGAATTCCCCCAGCGGCTTCACAAAAATGTTGAACAAGTGAGGAGAGAGGACTGACCCCTGAGGCACCCCACAATCGAGGGGCCTAGAGGTGGACCTCTCCCCCCCCACCAACACAAATTGCAAACGGTCAGAGAGGAAGGAGGTGAACCACCGCAACACGGTGCCTCCAACCCCCAACCCCCCCAACCGTCACAATAGGATACTATGGGCGATAGTATCAAAAGCCGCTGATAGATCTAATAGGACCAGGACAGAGGAATAACCCCTGTCACGGGCCCTCCAGAGATCATCAACCAACACGACCAATGCCGTTTCAGTACTATGTCCGGGCCTGAAGCCCAATTGGAAGGGATCCAGGTACGTATCTTCATCCAGGTACTGGAAAAGCTGACCTGCCACCACACTCTCAACAACCTTCGCCACAAAGGGAAGGTTGGAGACAGGACGATAGTTGTTCAAAAGAGTTGGGTCCAGGGAGGGCTTCTTAAGGACGGGTCGCACCACTGCCATTTTAAAGGCAGTGGGCAGAGAGCCCTCCATAAAAGAGGCGTTAACAATTCTCTGGAGCCAACTCCGCATCACCTCTCTGGTGGTAGAAACCAGCCAGGAGGGGCAAGGGTCCAATAAACATGTGGTGGCATTCAGCCACCCCAGCAACCTGTCTATACCCTTGGCAGTCACAGGGTCAAACTCGTCCCAGATAACCATCTCAAGACTAGCTGCGGTCACCTTCCCCGGGACCTCCCAACTAGAGTCCAACCCGGCCCGAATCTGAGTGATTTTATCATGCAGAAATCGAGAAAACTCCTCCGCCCTTCCCTGCAAGAGATCCTCCCGCGCTCCCGGTCCAAGCAGGGAGCGGGTTACTCTAAACAGGGCGGCGGGTCGATTTTCTGCCAATGCAATAAGGGCGGAGAAGTGAGAAGGCTTCGCCGCCTCTATCACCACTAGGTAGGTCCTAATATAGGAGCTAACCTGTGTTCGGTCGGACTCGGCATGACTGGCCCTCCAGATGCCCTCCAGACATCTTTTCCAGCATTTCATCTCTCTTAGCTCCTCCGTAAACCACGGAGCCAAGTGAGATCCCTGCCAGGTCAGAGGTCACAAAGGCACAACTCGGTCCAGAGCTTCAGCAGCCAGCCTATACCAGGTGGCTACCAAGTCTGTGGCCGAGTTATGCGCCAGAGTTTCAGGTAATGGCCCACGCTCTGTCTGGAACCGTTCAGGATCCATCAGGAGCCTGGGGCAGAACCATCTCCTCGGCTCCGCCTCCCTGCAGTGTGGATTGACGGTACAGAAATCTAGTCTAAGGAGAGAATGATCAGATCATAACAAAGGTTTAACAGCTATATCCCCTAGCCGATCATTCAACCACTGTCCAGAGACGAAAATCAGATTCAGCGTGTGTCCTCCCGTGTGAATGAGTCCAAAAACTAATTGGGTCATGTCCAAGGCCATCATGGAGGCCAAGAACGTTTGGGCCACCCCAGAGGATTCACCGAGTTAAGGCAGGTTGAAGTCACCCATAACTAACAGTCTGGGTGTCTCCACCGCCAGCTCGGCTATTACCCCGAAGAGCCCGGGCAGGGCCTATGATACATAGCAGGGAGCCAGGTACGTTATCAAGAGACCCATCTACCCACCCTGACCCCACTTCACAAAGAGGGACTCACAGCCAGCCATCTGAGGTACAATGGCCTCCCTAGGACAGAGATCTTCTCTAATAATTACTGCCATACCACCATCCCTACCCTGAGCCCTTGGCCGATGAAATGCCTGGAAACCTGGTGGGCAATTGTTACCAGGGGGAGACCCCCCTCTGGGCCCAACCAGGTTTTGGTGACCCCTGCCAGGTCCACGCCCTCGTCCTGAATCAGATCAAAAATCAGGGGGGCCTTATTTATAACGGACCTGGCATTGCACAACATCAGCCGGGTGTTCAGGGCCTGAGACTCTGCACAACCAGGACTGCAAGACGGGTCGAGAGCGTCGGAGTGCATTACCACTTGGAGATAGCGGGCACGCGATCCCCTAATCTGATATGGCCCTCTACCCCTGCCATATCTGCCCCTCCCACTTATGATGCCAATAAGGTCCACCCTCGGTCGTTCTGACCCTGGTCGCCTCCCCAACCCCCGGTCCCCCGGGTCCCCCCAGGCATGCTCACCGGCTTGGCTGACCCCAAACCCCCAACCCACTAATCCCACTAAAAGTCTATCCCTCACCCTCCTCCCCATCTCCCACCCCAGACCCATAGCATCCCTCCCTAACCCCATTAAAAATTGAAAAATAAAAGAAAACAATTGAGTACCCCTCCCCCTCCCCAAGCGTTTCATAGAATGGCCATGCCACCTCTCTGGATCCCAAGACCCGTCCTTGAGGTTGACTTTCGACAGTCCCATTGGCCATGTCAGGGAGAGAGGCACCCTCTCTAGGGCATAGAGTTCGGCTCATGAATACTTCAGCGGGCCAACTGGTCCTGCCTCAGATGTTCGATGTCGGGTCCAGCTGGGTCCAGCTGGCTCCAGACAAGACTCGCCGGCCTCCCCCAGTCCTCCCCCACCACTGCCACCGGCGGGGGGAACCAAGGGGAACAAAAAGTCCATCTGCAGCCATCGTCACCGCTGCCGCCCAATCCTGCTGTTGCCGCCCAGCATAGATGCGGTCACCGTTTTCGCCGGCCCTGCAGTCCCGACAGCCCCTCCAACTGGCTCCAGGCGAAACTCGCCAGTCTCCCCCAGGGGGACCCAGGGGGAACGAAGGGTCCATCCATGGCCGTCATCACCGCTGCCGCCCGATGCCACCGCGGCCGTCCAACACCGCTGTCATTGGCCCAGCAGCCCCGACGGCCCCTCCAACTGGCTCCAGGCCACGCACCCCAAGCTCCCCTGGATTTCCCCCATCTCTGCCACCGGTGGGGGGAACCCAGGGGGAATGAAGAAATCCTCCTCGTCCGTCGACACCGCTGCTGCCGCCTGATACCATCGCGGCTGACTGCTGCCGCCGCGGCCGCCGTCGCTCTTGTTGCCCCTCCAGTTGGCCCCAGGTAGGCCTCCCGACCTCCCCCAGGCCCCCCCACCTCTGCCACTGGCAGGGGGGAACCCAGGGGGAGCGACGGCTCCATCCACAGCTGCCGACCCCATTGTGGCCTGAAACCGCCGGCCCTATGGCCTCGACAGTCCTCCGACCGGCTCCTGCTGGAACTTGCCGGTCTCCCCTGGTCCTTCCCACCTCTGCCACTGGTGGGGGGACCCAGGGGAAATGTGGACTCATGCCGAAGACCATCCAGGCCGGAGGATCCTCCACTGAAAGTGCCCGGTCGCCATCTTGAAACGTTCATCCTTTAAAACATTACCTCTGTACAGACTAGAGCAGTGATGGTAAACCTTGTCATGTCAAAAATTCAGAAAATGCCTAATTTGACTCCAATGGCATGTCACTCCTCTCAAACAAAAGAGAAACAATTATCTGCCTCCCCAAAACTAGGCCACCCTGAACAGTAGCATTCAGCAGCAATGCTGAGGCTGGGCCTGTACTCAAAGTCTAGGCCTTAACTTCAACCTGAGCATCAACACTGCCACTCAAAGAAGCTGCCAGAGGGAGTGATGCAATTCCCTTCACAGCCCAGAACTTCACTGGATCTGCCACATCCTGCTTACCTTTAAGCCATGTTTTCTTTATATTGACAGGCCTTTGTGGCCTTCCTGAGATTTATAACTCATGGAGAATGCTGTTTCACGGCTTCTGCAAGCCTTCAAAAACTGCACAAAAACAGGCACTTGTCCTGGTCTAATTTTTGACGGCTCTGGAAGCTATGTGAGAGTATGGCCTTCTTGTCTGACTTCCAGAGTGTCAGGATGTTGTGTGAGAGCATATCCCATTCTTATGTGGCCTCTGCAGCCTCTGAAAATTGTACAAGAACAGGCCATGTTTTCAAAAAATAGAAGTTGGGTATTGGTGAAGGCTGGGGGTCACCCAAAACATTCTGGCATGGCACTTCTGACATTCATGTCATAGATTCATCATTAGTGGACAATTCAGAAATCTACAAACTTGACATCTTTTGGACTTGTGGACTTCAACTCCCAGAACTAAGGAATTCTGGTAATTGAACTCCATAAGTCTTAAAGTTGCTAAGTTTGAAGACCCTTACACAAGTGAATCAATATAATTGGACACTGCCTTAATTCATATATATAGTTTTTTTCTCTAATTATTAATGCATACTGAGAAAGTATTATGCGATTCATATATAATTCTGTCTCAGAGGGAAAAGTAAGACATTTGCATTGACTCTGGTAGGGTTAAATTCTTTGATAAAACAATAGATGTAATTTAAGAGACAAAATGTTGAGAACCACTGCGATAGACTTTACTGAGTTAAAAGGACCAATGGCCCATCAATACTTACCAACATTCAGTAGTTCTTTTTGAAGGAAAGGTCATAACTTTAACAAAAACAATCCTCTTTGAAACAACTATAAATTCTTACACAATCTGAGCAAAGATTTTAAGGGGTCTGAGTGACCCCTAAATTTCTATTTTTGCTTGAATATCCATATGAATGCATTGATTAAGACATGCACATCTGACAATGAATGAATTATTATATCATGATATGGGGACATACATAAAGGGTTATGTCCAAAACCTCCATGTGTTCTTTCCAAATATACTCTATTCTTACATACTGATACAAACACGAACATCAGATGTTCCTTGGTTCCTAATAATAACTTCATTCTTGAACCTTGATTTCCTTTGCTATTTTTTTATCTAGCAACAGACTGATATAAACTCTTAGACTATTTGATTTGCACTTTCAATTATTTGTCCTAAAAGTGGAAAACTGTGTCAACTTAACAAACAATGCAAAATTTGATTTTGAATGTGGTTCTCTTGTACTAAGGCCACTTGCATAACAATATTAAATAAATCTTTTCAGTGCCAACTATATACCAAAAAGAATATCTAAATACCAATATTTGGGACTATACATATACCAAGGAACATCATAAGTATTTGTGCTTTATGTGCATTTAATGGAAATTATTACTTTTTCCATTTTTCTTTTCTTGTTAGTTTGAATCAACTGGTTTCTAGGCCAAGACCTTATACTTGACTGAACTCTTGCTCTCTTGGAAGAAAAAAATAACTCTGAGAAATGATTTAGTTTACTATGGTCATTTGCATAATGAGTCTTTTCCTCACCCAATCCTTTTAATTCAATAAATAAATAAAATGCACACAATTTTCGTCTAGGTTATTATAACTGCTTGTGAATATATTTGTTGTGGTCCTTCACTGTAACCTATAATCATACAGTAACCCAGATAAAGCAAGAAAGAGTTGATTAGCAAAAAAAAAAAAATCTTTCTTCTTCCTAGTGTTTTAAATTGAGAAAGCTGTTTGTGTGTCTGAATATGTGTGTGAAAGACACAAAGAGAGAAGGAGGGGAGACTTTTTTGAGAGGTGAATTGATTTGAAAGAATGGTGCCTGATGTATATAAAAATGGAGATATATTGAGATTTTGCACAATTGTCATAACTGATCAGCAAGGATTCACTGTATATCACAATTTCAGACATTGCACATTTCAGGACCTGGCATTCATCTAGCTAGTTGTTCAGCTGACCCAGAACCACAAATTATGGTGGTTCTGTTCACCAATAAATGGACTTTCTTTCCAATGAGCCTCCAGCCTCCATTTTGTTTCCAGCGTCTTTCTCCCAGCTTGGAACTGAAGCAGAATTTTCTTCCAACAGGGGGTTAAAAAAAATATTTGTGGGGAGATGAGAGAGGGAGAGGAGAATACATCAAGAGTTGTATTTATAGGAATCTGCTTAGAACAAGCAACAATAAGAAGCATTAGCATATCCAAAGAAATGTTATGTGATGTCATATCATTTTTGTGAGAAGTTAATAGCAATTGCCTCTTCCCTTAAAGAGAATATATTTATTTATTTATTTATTTATTTATTAATTACATTTATATACCGCCCTTCTCCCAAGGGACTCAGGGCGGTGAACAGCTCATCTAAAAACCCCACAAAAATACAAAAGTTAAAAAGTAATTAAATATTTAAATCAGCTGCTGACTAAAATTAGAAAACCCTCCCCCCACCCTTAAAAACCCAAATTTAAATTTAAAAATGGAGATCAAATTTAAAATCATTATCTCAGCCCAGGCCGGCCTGCTCAAAGAGCCAGGTCTTTAACGCGCGCCTGAAGGCCCTCAGGTCCGTGCCGGTACGGAGTTCCGGTGGCAGAGTATTCCAGAGGGCGGGGGCACCCACAGAGAAGGCCCTACTCCTTGGCGCCGCCAGACGACACATAGCGGCCGACGGCACCCGGAGCAGACCCTCCCTGTGGGAACGCACCGGCCTGTTGGAGAGCGTTGGCAGAATGCGGTCCTGAAGGTAACCTGGTCCCATGCCATGGGTCGCCCTAAAGGTCAAAACTAGAACCTTAAAGCGAACCCGGAGAGCCATCGGCAACCAATGCAGCTCGCGCAGGAGAGGCGTCACATGGGCGCTACGCGACGCCCCCATAATCACCCTCGCGGCTGCATTTTGCACCAACTGGAGTCTCCGGATGCTCCCCGCAGGGAGCCCCATGTAGAGGGCGTTACAATAGTCCAGGCGAGAGGTGACAAGGGCCTGAGTGACCGTGCGCAAGGCGTCCCGATCCAGGAAGGGCCGCAACCGGTAGATCCGACGGATCTGATGAAATGCCCCCCTGGAGACGGCCGCGATGTGATGTTCAAGCGACAGCCGTACATCCAGGAGGACTCCCAGGTTGCGAGCCCTCTCTGTGGGGGGCAGAACTTCCCCCCCAATAGCCAGCGAAGGTATCAACTGGCTATATCGGGGCGCCGGAAACCACAGCCACTCGGTCTTGGATGGGTTGAGCCGAAGCCTGTTCCCGCCCATCCAGTCCCGCACGGCCTCCAGGCACCTAGACATAGCCCCCACAGCATCGTTGGGGTGGTCCGGAGTGGAGATGTACAGCTGGGTGTCATCTGCATACAGATGACACCTCACTCCAAGACCACGGATGATCTCGCCCAGCGGCTTCATGTAAATGTTGAACAGGAGGGGAGAAAGGACCGACCCCTGAGGCACCCCACAAACCAGGGGCCTAGAGGTGGACCTCTCCCCCCCCGCCAACACGAATTGCGAACGGTCAGAGAGGAAGGAGGAGAACCATCGAAGGACGGTTCCACCAATCCCCAACCCCTCCAACCGTCGCAATAAGATACTATGGTCGATAGTATCAAAAGCCGCCGAGAGATCTAATAGGACCAGGACAGAGGAGAACCCTCTGTCACGAGCCCTCCAGAGATCATCAACCAACGCGACCAATGCCGTCTCAGTGCTATGTCCAGGCCTGAAGCCCGATTGGAACGGATCGAGGTAAGTTGCTTCCTCCAGGTACCGGGGGAGCTGACGTGCCACCACACTCTCAACAACCTTCGCCACGAAGGGAAGGTTG
The DNA here is from genome assembly GCA_023653725.1 of Bungarus multicinctus. Taxonomy (NCBI): domain Eukaryota; kingdom Metazoa; phylum Chordata; class Lepidosauria; order Squamata; family Elapidae; genus Bungarus; species Bungarus multicinctus. Next base: position 55,396,763 of record CM042842.1, on the reverse strand, counting down.
GAGACTGGACGATAGTTGTTTAAAATAGCTGGGTCCAGGGAAGGCTTCTTGAGGAGGGGGCGCACCACCGCCGCCTTCAGGGCGGTAGGGAGCACCCCCTCCCTCAAGGAAGCGTTGACAATCCCCTGGAGCCAGCCTCGTGTCGTCTCCCTGGCGGCCGAAACCAACCAGGAAGGACACGGGTCCAATAAACAGGTGGTGGCATTCAGACCCCCCAGCAACCTGTCCACACCCTCAGCGGTCACAGGATCGAACTCCCCCCAGATAACATTCTCAAGACCTGCCCCGGACACCTCCCCCGGGACCACCCAATTGGAGTCGAGCCCCTCCCGAATCTGAGCGATTTTATCATGCAGAAATCGGGAAAACTCCTCTGCTCTACCCTGCAAGAGGTCATCCCGCGCTCTCGGTTCAAGTAGAGAGCGGGTCACTCTAAACAGGGCGGCAGGCCGATTTTCTGCTGATGCAATAAGGGCGGAGAAATACGAAGATTTCGCCGCCCCTATCGCCACAAGGTAAGTCTTAATATGAGATCTCACCTGTGTTCGGTCAGACTCAGAACGACTCGCCCTCCAAATGCCCTCTAGACGTCTTTTCCGGCACTTCATCTCCCGCAGCTCCTCCGTATACCACGGAGCCAAGCGGGATCTGTGCCGGGTCAGAGGTCGCAGGGGCACAACTCGATCTAGAGCCCCGGCGGCCAACCCATCCCAGGTGGCCACCAGGTCACCAGGTGAGCTGTGAGCCAGAGACTCAGGAAATGGCCCAAGCTCCCTCTGGAACCGTTCCGGGTCCATCAGGCGCCTGGGGCGGAACAATCTAAGTGGCTCCGCCTCCCTGCGGTGGGGGGTGGCGGAACGGAAGTCCAACCTGAGGAGGGAATGATCTGTCCATGACAGGGGTGTGATGACTAAATCCCCAAAAATACAGTCATTCAACCACTGCCCAGAGACAAAAATCAGGTCCAGCATGTGTCCTCCAATGTGAGTGGGGGCAGAAACTAACTGGGTCAGGTCCATGGCCGTCATGGAAGCCAAGAACTCCCGAACCAACCCCGAGGTTTCACCGGATGATGGCAGGTTGAAATCCCCCATGACCAAAAGCCTAGGGGTCTCAACCGCCAGCCCGGCTATCACCTCGAGGAGTCCGGGCAGGGCCGATGAGACGTGGCAGGGAGCCAGGTACGCCATCAAAAGACCCATCTGAACCCCTTGCCCCCACTTCACAAATAGAGATTCACAGCCAGCCGTCTGAGGGACAGTGGCCTCCCTAGGATAAAGGGCCTCCTTTATAAGCACCGCCACCCCTCCACCCCTTCCCTGAGCCCTAGGCTGGTGAAATGCAAGGAAACCTGGTGGGCACATCTCAACCAGAGGAACACCGCCCTCTGGGCCCAACCAGGTTTCGGTAACACCTACCAGGTCCGCGGCCTCCTCCTGAGCCAAATCATGGATCAGGGGAGCCTTGTTAACCACGGACCTGGCATTGCACAACAGCAGCCGGGTATTCAGGGCCTGAGAATCCAGACAACCAGGGCTGCAGGATGGGTATGGAGGGTCGGAGCGCGCTACCGCTTGCAAACATCGGGAGCGCGATCCCCTTACTGGATATGGCCCTCTACCCCCAGCATACCTGCCTCTCCCAGTCACCGTGCTAATAAAATTTGCCCCCGGCAGCCCACCCCCAGTCTGCCACCCCGACACGGAAACCCCCGAGGCCCCCCAGGCGCGTGGGCCGGCCCGGCTGCCCCCAACTCCATGTGGGCTGTCTCCCTTGCCCACCCTGGAACCTTTCAACCCATTAAAAAATCCCATTAAAAAATTACCAATCCCGGGTTTCCCGCGCTTCCTCCCATTCCTCCGGCTTCCACGGCCCCACCATCGCTCCGGATCCCAGGATCCCTCATAGCGGAAGGTCTTTGAGAGTTTAGAGGGCCACTTAAGGGAGAGGGGGACATCCCTCAAGGCCCAAAGCTCCGCCATGGAGTACCTCCGTGGCCCCGGCCACCCCGCCCCGACGGTCCCGCAGCGTCCGAAGTCTTTGTGTTGGAGAAGTCCCGGCAGACTGGGGTAACCCCCTCCTCCCGGCCGCCCCACCCCTGCCACTGGTGGGGCCCCAGGGGGAAAAGGGGTCATAGGCAAGGTCACTCCCCCCCTCCCCGGGCCCACCACCCCTGTCACAGGTGGGGGCCCCAAGGAGGGGAGGGGAACGGTCACAACACCATCCAACCCCCAGTCTCCGTATTGTCCCCGCAGCCATAGGGGCGGCCCCGAAACCAGTCCAGGCCCGCCATATCCACAGCGGGGCCACTCCCGCACTGGTCGGGGTCCCCCGAAATCGCCGCGGCCCGAGCGAGGCCGCCGAGCCTGCCACACCGTCATGCCTCGCTGGGGGTACCAAGACCTCTTCATAACCCCTCGGAACTCCGGGGTTTCCGCGGTAGCTGTTCCAGGGCCTCTGCGATCTCAACAATGCCGCAGAGGCCAGTCCAGGGCCCCCCAGGCGGCTCCCCCAGGTCCGCACCGCCCCAGAAAATCCAGGGCCATTGCTCCCCCCAGGGGGCCGCCGGGGCCACACCGCGGTGATCTCCCCATCCCGGAGACCGCTGGGTCCACTGGCGTCCATGTTGCCATAATGACTCCGGAGGACGCCGCCGCAATCGAGGCCTCCGCCGCCGCCATTGCCATCCAGGTCGCCGCCGCCGCGACCACCGCCGAGGCCGCCACCGCCGCGACCACCGCCGCCGCCGCGACCACCGGGGCCGCCTCCACCTCCGCCGCGGCCACCGAGGCCGCCACCGCTGCCGCAGCCGCCGCCAAGGCCGCCATCGTTGTCGCGACCATCGCCGCGACCTCCGCCGACGCCGCCGAAGCGCCCGCAGCCCCCGACGCGATCACCATCACCGGGGGCCTCGTCCAGCCCCACCGGCCGCCGGGCAAGGTCTCCGAGGCCTCCAGGATCAACTCGGCGTCGCATCCGCCGAGGCCGCATCCGCCGAGGCCGCATCCGCGCCGCCCTCCGCGCCGCTCCCCCAGCCGGTCCCGCGGCTCCAGCGCACCCCCAGCCGGCTTCTGAAGGATCCCGCCGGGCTCCCCCGGTCCTCCCCCGCCTCTGCCACCGGCGGGGGGATCCGAGGGGTAGGGGGGGCCGCACCCGAAGCCGCCGCGGCCGGAGGGAGCTCCAACGGAGGCGCGCGGCCGCCATTTTCCGAAACCCCTGAGGAACTCTGGGAGTATATATGGGGGAGGGCAATTTTTGCCCAGGGAAATAGCTTGATGGAGAAGTATCAGCCATCTCCCTCTCCCTCTGCATCATCATCTAATTTGGATGGAAGGGAAAGCATTAACCCCCCCCCCCACACACACACACACAATATTAAAGAGATGCACATGTGATAATGCATTTAATGTACCACAGCTAATTTGGTCCTTAGAGAGGATAAAGAAGCCACCAGCACATTTAAATGAAGTTGATGAATAATCTGCCAGAGCCTCTTTAAACATGCAGTTGTTTTTCATTTCTCTAATTTGCATAATGATACCCAGGGATGCTTATGGAAAAACAAATAAAGGAAGACCTGACTGATTCTTTCTTTAAAAAAAAAACATTATGTGCTACTCTGCTTACTTCCTTTCCCAGCTAGGCCTCTACCCAAATTTTCCGTTTATTGAACAGTTTTAAAGTACTTGAGGATGGTGACATTTGCCATGTGTTCCAGTTGCACAATTGAAGCAGGAACCTTTTGTTACAAATATTTGGTGTTACCTAATAAATCCCACTTCAGCAAAGTAGAACTATTGTTACACAACAGGACAACCATTCTTGGGAGTCTGAATGGAAAAGTAGAATTGGAAAAAAATTATTCTACGAACATGACCACATAGTGTCCTAGCTAATTGTGGAAACTGTAAATTTAATATTCCTGTGGGTCATAGATCTTAACTTTTTCAGATTTATGTATGGTTTGTATGGTTCACATCATACAAAAAGCTCTATGTACTATGTATGTAGCACATAAAACTCTTGAATGAGATATTGTTTGTGGGCCTTGCTTGCTTCTTATTACTATTTATAGACAGTCTTTACTTAAGTATCACAATTGGGCCAATCAACTCCATTGCTAAGCAATGTGTCATTTAAGTAAGATGTCATGTGATCATGATGAACTTACAACATCACTTCCACTGCAATCGTTAAGCAAGATATTACTTGACTAGGATTTGTGATTTATGAGCCATGATGGCACATGATTCATGGGCAGAATTGCAGGCAAGCTCTGCCCACAGGCTGGAGTTTGTTCCTGATGGGGCTGAAGCAGTGGTGGTATTCAAAAATTGTTACTACCAGTTCTGTGGGGGTGGCTTGGTGGGGGTGGGGTGGCTTGGTAGAAGTGGCTTGGTGAGTGTGGCAGGGGAAGGATACTGTAAAGTTTTCATTCCCTCTCCACTCCTGGGGTAGGTTACTGCAAAATCCCATTCCCTCCCCACCTCACTAACCTGCTTTCCAGCTCCGTTCTCCGGTGCAAGGCAACAAAAGAAGACCCAGCCGATCAGCTGGGACTTGGAAGGCAGAGAATAGATGGGGGCAGGGCCAGTCACAGGTGGTATTTCTCCACACTACTCAGAATTTCTGCTACCAGTTCTTCAGAACTGGTCAGAACCTGCTAAATACCACCTCTGGGCTGAAGGTTGACTCAGCTTTGCACTCTTCCTAGGTCGGTAAAATGAGGATCCAGATTGTTGGAGGCAATATACTGACATTGTAAACTGCCCAGAGAGTGCTGTAAAGCACTATGAAGAGATATATCATGTCTAAGTTCTATTGCTTTTTCACCACTGGCTTCTCCATTGAATCTGCTTTTAGAAGCTAGTTGCGAAGTATTCAAATCTTTTTCAGAGGACCACAGTGATGTTGCAACAGTCATAAATGTGAGAACTGGTTCTAAGGTTGCTTTTGCATTGCTGTTGTAACTTTGAACTTTAAGGTGCTCATTAAATGAGGATTCCCTGTATTCTATTATCCTGCTGTTGTTTACATTTTTTGACACTTTATATTATATTATTTTATTCTTCTAATTTTTTTAAATTCCTTGTTTTCATGGTTTTCCAACCTAAGTAGCTCAGGGTCATTGTTGCAACTTAAGCAGCAATACATATCTAATAAACAAACAAATAAATAATCTGGCTTGAAGCAATGGATGTGCACTCTTATATAACTGTTCAGCCGGCAATAAAACTGACAATGTTTCCTGTTGTTCCAAGATGCACATATACTTCCTAACATAAATCCACCAAACCTTTTCAGATCATTATTTTTAGCAATGGCTTGGTTTTTGTTCCTGTGCTGTTAAAATTGATTTGAACACATCCCTCCTGTTCTAAAACTTTCTGAGTGTCGGCCTAGCCTTTTATCAGACTTGCAGATGTATTTGCTGCCTAGAAATAACTCATCACAGCCCAGGTAGTCAGCGAATTATTTTACAAAAAAGCTGCAAGAGATTAAGTAACAGGTTAATGCAAATGGCAGCTATTAACTTTTGAGGCTTTGCAATAAACAGCCAAATAGTTAGCCCTAGTTCAGCTCAAAGCATGTATCAAGTAACTCTAACTGGGAAGCTAATCATTTCTCTAAAATTCATTTGAGCAACTCAGTTGAATTCCCAGGAGTGAGAGAAAATAATGAATAGGTATTTCTGCCCATTACGGAGATAGTGCCATTCTCACAGTAGCTTTGTGTCAGAAGAAAAATAAAATGTTTGCTTCAAAAACACATAAGTGAACAAATGCATGTATACACAAATACACACATACACAAAAATAGGTCTTGGAATAATCTCACAATGACAACAATCAAGGCCATGGAGATGAATACAAATCCCATGTTATTACTTTTAAACTGATTAATTTAACTGTCTTTGAGAAGTGGTAATTGTGCTGCTTGTCCTTAGAGCAGTGTTTCTCAACTGTGGCAACTTTAAGATGCATGAACTTCAACTCCCAGTATTCCCCTACCATGGTGAATTAAATGTCTCAAAGTTGCCAATTTTGGGAAACACTGCTTTGGACCAATACCAAATAAGAAAAATAAGAAAAAGATATAATAGGTAGTCCTTGACTTTTGACCACAATTGAGTCGTCCAAAATTTCTGTTAATAAGGGAGACATTTGTTAAGTGAGTTTTGCTCCATTTTACAACCGTGCTTGCTACAGTTGTTAAGTGAATCACTGCAGTTATTAAGTTAGTAACACAATTGTTATGTGAATTTGGCTTTCCCATTGATTGTGCTTGTCACATGACCCTGGGACACTGCAGTCATCATAAATAGGAGTCAGTTTCCAAGTGTCTGGATTTTGATCACATGACCACAGGGATGTCGCAATGTCATAGTATGAAAAACAGTCATAAGTCACTTTTTTCAGTGCCGTTGTAACTTCGAACAGTCACTAAATGAACTGTTGCAAATCAAGGACTATCTCTATTATGGAAGCTATCTGTCAGGATTCCGGCAGTTACTCTAAAACTAAACGAGTTAACATTCCGGCATTTGCCTGGGCATAGCCAACTCTGAGATATGTAACTCACTGTCATCCTTGACCCTGTTTTCCCCCTCACCCCTCCAGGTGTATCATCCAACGAAACACATCCATAGCCAAGAGTCATCAATCATGCTCTCCAATTAGATTTACACTTTACACAGATTTAACCCCAGAGGTCGGACACTATTATTATAATTCCTAATTATAAAAAGGGTTATCAAAGTACCAGTTGTTTTAGGTCCAAATTAATTTAAAATATAACCAGCAACAATGCCTTTTAATCTTTATTATTATTATAATTTTTGGTAAAAATTAGGTCAGGATATCCATATCTGGAGTATATCATTGGAGATAGGGAAATAATTTATTTTTCTTTCTACCATTTGCAATTTGCATTGTTAAATAAGTATTTTATTGCCTGTGCTTTCAGAAACCTACAGCTCAGACATTTGAATCAAACACGCTTAGATTTTTCTCATTTCCAGTAAAATTAAGGAATATCATGTATGTGATTCTGTTTTTATGCATTGGGTCATTACAGCATATCATTCACCTTAAATATATAGAAAGTATGGTTGAGATTGGATTGTTTTCCCGTTTCCACTCTTCCATCATTCTAAAGCAGTTTGAAGTCAATCTGCATTCATATTCAAGTCTTTTAAATCTCAAATTCTGAAAACTTGTTTGGAAACAATTCTTTCACTTCCATTCACAACTAAAGAGAAATTATTAGCCGGCTAACCCCTTTTCTACAGATCTTACTTTATGTTTATCTAAACCGTAATTATGGCACAGCTTTCTAACTGCAAAGTTGTATTTCTTCTTTTGAGTAAAATTCTATTACAAACTTAGAATGCAAAAGGATAGCGCTTCCATATTTTTACAACCAATCCATATCCCAATACACCTACCCTGTTTGTGTGCCCTTAAAGTTGTTGGAGTTGGGGAAATACTGTGCTTTCTCTAAAGAACTGCTACAAGCAGACAAAACATACATAACATTAAATTTGGGGGGCGTAGAGATAGGAGGAGCAACATCTTGCTTATCTGGGAAAGCTCATCTCTCTCTATGAATTTTGTGGAACTTCAGGATTACATATGAGAAGAGTGGCATTGCTCCATTTTCAGATCAACTGAATCCGGAGACTCTAAGTTCTAGTCCTGCCATAAAGCCAGCACCTTTGGGGCCGTCACTCTCTTTTTACCCAATCAACCTCACCACTTTACATCTCCACCCCAAACCACCCCAACAATGCTGTGGAGGTTATGGCCCGTTGCCTGGAGGCTGTGCGGAACTGGATGGGCGAGAACAGGCTTCGACTCAACCCTTCCAAGACCGAGTGGCTGTGGTTTCTGGCGACCCGATATAGTCAGCTGACTCCGTCGCTAGCTATTGGGGATGAGATCTTGACCCCCACAGAAGGGGCCCGCAATCTTGGTGTCCTCCTGGATGTACGGCTGTCTTTGGAAGATCATATTACGGCCGTCTCCAGGGGGGCTTTTTATCAGGTTCACCTGATACACCAGATGCGGCCCTTTCTCGATCGGGACACCTTACGCACAGTCACTCATGCCCTGGTCACCTCCCGTCTGGACTACTGTAATGCCCTCTACATGGGACTCCCTGCGGGGAGAATCCGGATGCTTCAACTGGTACAAAATGCGGCCGCGCGGGTAGTTATGGGGGCATCGAGATACTCCCACGTAACGCCCGTCCTGCGCGAGCTGCATTGGTTGCCGGTGGCCTTCCGGGTTCGCTTTAAAGTATTGGTTTTGGTCTTTAAAGCGCTCCATGGCATTGGACCAGGATACTTACAAGACCGCATTCTGCCAGTAGTCTCCCACCGACCGGTGCGCTCCTGGTGACCCCGAGGAATAGGGCCTTCTCTGTGGGGGCACCCGCCCTTTGGAACGGGTTGCCCCCGGGACTACGAATGACCAATGACCTGAGGGCGTTCAGACGTGACCTGAAGACCTGGCTCTTCGAGCAGGCCGGCCTGAGCTGACTCAAATGGGATTTTAAATGGGGTTTTAGATCAGTTGGGATGGGGTACAAAGTTTTAATTTATTTTAATTGGGGGTTTTAGATTTTTATTGGGGCAGCCTAGGATTTAATTCTTTTTTAACAATATTTATATTTGTCTATATGTATTTTAGTTGGCTATTCACAGTCGCCCTGAGTCCTTTGGGAGAAGGGCGGTATATAAAACCTATTAATAAATAAATAAATAAAAACAAGAGGAGGAAGAATTAGGCATTTGCTACCTTGAATTGCTTATAATATAATAAAGGTAGGATAAAAGAAATCTAATAAATGAAGAGAGGAGAAAGAAAGGTTCCTCATTTTTTTCAGTATCAATAACTTTGTAGAAAAGCTGTATTTTGAAACTGTTTCTGAACTTACAATATCAAAGTACCCCACGATAAAGGAGGTATGAATTAGTTTGACCTTCTCTGCGGTCAAAGATTTGGCAACAGCTACAGTAATTTTCCAGTTTCCTATTTTTCCATATACTTTACATTGATATTTTTTTCAGAACAGGGTTGGATGATGTAATCCCAGTGGCTTCTGAAATTGCACACACAAATACATCCCATATCTTTTCGGTCTCACCATTAGAAGATTTCTATAACTCCAACTAGGTCCCTGTTTTTTTTTTTTAATTTACCATAATTATTATATCATGGATGTTTTAATCGTTAAAATTGCAATTCTTCTTGAAGTCAATTGAGAAGCACATGCTTGCCTCATTTAGAAATTTCATAAAGAAGTTAACTCCTTGTCAATGAAGAAATCTTCCTGAATGTACTCAGTTTCTGGATATCATCTCTGGTGTCTTGCGTTAGTTTTCATCTGATTGCGCCTACATCCTTTTTGGCACTCACACTGGAAAATTTGAAAAATGACCAAAGGGAACAAAGGGCCTTTGAATCCATTGGTGTGATCTAACTAGAGTGGAAATAGAAACAAAGTAGTTGGTAACTGGGTGTTTATAGAAAGTAAACTCCCTTTTTTTTACAACCCTGCTTATAGAAAGGAAAATATAGTTCCTATATTAAAGAAGCAACATTTCTGTATAAGTAGGAATAAAAATATATACATAGAATGTACATCATCTGTAAATAATATAATTTGTAGCCTGCTCTTTCAATTGCAATAGGCAAAAAATATTACTCAAGTAAATAAATAGAAGTTTTAAATACGAACTGTTTTAAAGAATAAATTGTCTGATTATCTATGGCCTAGTACCTCATTGCTGAATGTGTGCTAAGCAAATAAGTTTTAATTAAGCACTGAATGAAGCAGTTCAATGCAAACAGAGAAGGAACTAGTGTACACACACAAAACCCAAAGTATTTACTACCACAAAGTAGATCTTGCAACTGTAACCCTTCCCTATACTGTATAATGATATTGTTGTAAAGTTTCATTATTGATAGAATGAAGAGAATTCCCACTGAAAACCTTTGGGAATCTTATATATTCTTTCCCCTAACCAATGTTTTATTTTATTACCAAGAATAGTTCTGGAATGAAATACTTTTTTTTTTTGTTCACAGGTCAGCTTCTTCAAAGATCGACCATCTGTCTTGGAGTATTTTCATGCAACAAATTATAAGTCTTTTCACAAGCTTACAAGCAATTTGCTTGGTTGTTCGGGCTTTTCCTTTTGTCTGGCATAATGCATTTGAGCTGGGGGATTAACAAAAGGGAGAACAACTGTTGAGAAAACACTTTCCCTCGGTATTCCATCTGCACTGAGAAAACCTCTCTTCCCGTTATATTCTTTTCCCTTTGCAGCTGGTTTGGAGATAGGCTTTCAAAGATGAAAAAATCCACATTGTTTTTACTTCTTCCTTTCTGAAGATGTAGTTTGAATTATCTTCTATATAGGCAATAGGTGATGGCAATGTGTGGCTTGCCCAATACTATTCTATCTGTACTTCTGCGCTCAGATTTTGAATACTAATGCTTCTTTGAATTCTACTCCATAATGGCTTTACAATGTCTATTTTTCTGACTTGTTCAGCAAGAAAATTATGGAGAATAGCTTTTTGGGGTAAAAAAAAAGCATTTTGTCCTTTCCTTCCTTTCCTTGCTTTTACTATGTTGAAAATGGTAGCTTTAAAGTCAAAATCAGTTAGTGCCAATCTATATTTAGATCGCTGTATTATAAGATTTCATTCTGACAACTCTATTCCCTCGATCATCCTAAACCAGGGGTGTCAAACTCACGACATGTTGTCATCATGTGACATATTGCAAGTTTTTTCTCTTCGCTAGACCAGGGATGGGCATGGCTAGCATGTGATGCAACTGGCCTATAAGCCGCGAATTTGACACCCCTGTCCTAAACAAATAGGGTCAAATAACCAAATGATGCATGACTGTGCATTATGTTTTCTTCCATCAGTTGGCTGTAACTTCAGTGAGACTTTTAATAAATTTAAATAGATTATTTTAAGCAGAATGAAGATGACCAGTGTTTGATAGTGCTTCTCCTTTTCATGTGATAAATCTAAGAAAGAAGTTGGTATAAAGGCTGTTAGGCCCCAAGTGGCCAGACACATTGAACAGTCTAATTTGGACCAGGAGTTATAAAGGGCTAAGCCAGTTTACTATGCAACCTGAACAACTGAGCTATGTATATAGAGTAGCTATCTGCTATTGAGTCAGTGTTAACTCCTGGTGATTAGCTAGAGAAGTCCCTGAGTTTTCCTTCACAAGGAGGATTGCCTCCTTCTTTGGGTTGAGAGAAGTGACTGACCAAGTTTATAAACTCAGTGTTATTATGGGAGAGTTGTTAGGAAGAACTAAGTATAAGAGCTCATCATAGAAATGATAATACATCTGTTACAAACTTTATAATACAAAATACATTGCATTATTCATAATATATTGATTTGAAACCACTAGATAATCTTGGTCACAAAAATTACAAAGGATGGAATTTGGGCTTTTAAATTGCAGAGCCACAAAAGTAACAGTATACTGTACATTCAGAACAGAATTTTGATTGAATGGCTCACATAAATGTCTTCTGTCATGTAGCAAGGAAAATACAGGCACTTAGAGTATGACTTCAAAGGGAAACAATTTATATAAAGATAGTATTTATAAAAATTTTCAATGTTAATAAATCTTTAATGCAATTACAAGTTGATTACATTGGGATGGAATTTAATATTGTTTTACTGATTTTTCTCATTTTAAAAATCATTTTACTATTATTTTTTTCTCTTTTGTTTTTCCTTTTCTTTTGATTTTATGCACACATTCTTGGAACAGTGACAAATAGTGGTGATATCAATATTAATATATAGAATTTTATGGAAATGTTTAGTTATTTCTTAAAATGATATAGTATAATGGACATAAGATTATAAATTTAATGAATTAATGAAATAATGAATTATTGATTTTATGATTAAAAAATAAAATGTTGCTCAATCTTTCACAGTGAATTTTACTTTAGTTTTATTATTCATATTTTCCGCATGTTATAAACTATTGCAATATAGTAAATTATTTTCTGTTTAAAAAAATAAGATTTATCAAACTAAAGTACATCTTTCTTTGACTCAATAGGAAATATAATTGCTGGAGAAAAAAGAACAGAAAGAAGATGATGACAAAAATAGAATTTTGAACAGTTTAATTATAGATTTATTTATTATCCATTCATTTATTTATTTCTATCTTGTCTTTATTGTTTTTGCAAATAACTCAAAGCAGCAAACATGTCCAATACACCTTTCTCTTCCTATTTTCCCCAGAACAGTTTCATGATGAGAGTTGAGCTGAGAGAGCATGATTGGCCAAGGTCACCCATCTGACTTTCATGCCTAAGGTAGGACTTGAACTCAAGGCCTCTGGCTTTCTATCCTTGTGCCTTAACCACTAGACCAATTCTTCATTAGTATCCATTATATTATATTAATCATTAATAGTTTCTAATACATTGCATTTGCCTATAAAAATATCTTCCTGAGTAAAAATACTTCGATATTTACCCTTTATATATTTATCTGTCAAGTGCCAGGGAACTCAAGAGATTCAGGCAGTTCACATGAGTGTAAAGATTTATTTCAAGATTAAGGTCTCAATAAGAATCTGACCAACTGGCGGTTAAGTGAAATGAGTGGCAGATAAGAAAGGCATTCAGGGTGGGCTGGACTTAGATCTCTTGCAGGCATGCAGAGACTCATGACTTATGATGTGTTTCATCTCTCCCTAAGTCTCAGCCTGATCATCTCCTATATTATTGGATTGGAGATATATTGTGCATAGTTCTGAAGTTTTTAAAATAGTATCGGTATTAATTACTGTCTTGTTGTTATTCTTATAATGAGAATGCTCTTTTTATTGTCATCTTTGCTGGAATTATTTCTGTTGTAATACCATCTATCTATCATCAGCATTTATTACTTAGTTTTTCACAGAATTATTTTCTTTTTTTGTCTCTTCCCTTTCCTTTCCATCAGTTTCTTCTTTCTATGTTTCCTCCATCTTCTCCAATTTCTCATTTTGAAATTCCCTTCACCATGTTCTTTTTTCTCATTCTATATGACTTCCAATTTTCAAAATTTAAATTTCCAGAAGTAATTTGTATCCTTTTGGGGTGTTTGGGTTATCTTTTCTGAAAACCCATAACCTGGAGGTAGAATTATCTTATAAAAGAGCTTCTAAAAGAAAAACAGAGGAAGTTTCTGCCTTAGCTAAATGCTATTTACAAATCAACAAGTATAGCTTTTTTTTAAGCAACAGGCAAGCATTTTTGCAAACTGGACATTGCAGATAACATTGTGATGGCATACATGACACCAAGATAATGCTGAATTGTTGGAAATCTCTAATCAGGTGAGCCTTACATTCAGTGAATGACTAGAAGTGCCTACACAGGACTGTGTCATCAGCATAAAATGAATGCTGCACTCAGTTTGCCGACTTGTCAGTTCATTTATAAAGATCATACATAACAATGGACCAAAGATGGATCCCTAAGGTACCTTTATAATGACATCCATTAAATCTGACATGACACTATTTAATAACACAAGTTGTTTGTGCCCTCTTAAGAAGCAAGCATACCAATTAATTACAGTTATGCTATATCTAAGCCGTTCAATTTATCCAATAAAGAAACATGATTTAACAAATAGAAAATAAATGCACACTTAAAATGAAAGCAGCACACAATCCTCTAGAAAGGATTTTTTGGAAAGTATTTTGTATTGCTCCCTGAGCCAATATACAGAAATATTGTTTCAAAAGAAGACAAATTAAAATATATTACAATATTGTTGCAATAATTAGGTAAAACATGGGGTTCTGAGCCTTTGAATGGTTTTTATTCTTCTTTACCTAGATTTGTATGTTGCACTTACTTGCTAAACGTTCATCCATTTAAGGATATTTGGATATGAACTGAATTAAGCACATTATACTTAATAATTAACCTTATACTTTCACAGTACCATAGAAACTAGTGCTAAGTTTTGAAAATGGGGCAAAGCTATGCCAAGCATTGTTTTGTATTTAAAATAGGATGATATATTTGAAAAAAACTTAGGGACATCCTTTTGGTTGGGAGGAAACTGAGAGAAGACATTCCCGGTGAGCTTTGACTGGCTGATCAAGTTGGGTAACAGCATCTGAATTGGACTTATTGAATGGACATCAAGTTAATGGCAACCTCCTTAATTTTTAATAAAGTAAATGTTCCCGGTGTGAAAAGTTATTGCATCTGGGAACCTTTTTACTTTCTTATGGGATTCCAGAGGACCAGCTACCTGGTATAATGCATGGCTTGCTGGAAGAGAAATTAGTATATGAGAGGTGGCAGAATGACCTTAATCCTGGAAAATTCCAAGTGGTTCCAGGTGTTAATGTTTGTTTTTCTCTATTGTTGATTGCAGTAAGGATAGAAAATGTAATTCAATTTTCCCTGTCAGAAAAGAGAAAGGAAGGGAAGGGGAGGAAAGGAAAGGAAAGGAAAGGAAAGGAAAGGAAAGGAAAGGAAAGGAAAGGAAAGGAAAGAAAAGGAAAGATTCTACTTGGTAGTTGACAGAATGAGAAATGTGTGTTTTCAAGACTCAGTCACCTCCCACTGTAATCAACATAAATTCAATGCACTCAGCATGTCATGGAAGACACTTGGTTCCTTGAAAGTTCATGTCCCTAAGGACTAGCATAGGATACTGATTTCTGTTTTACATATATGGAAACTTTGACCTTTCCAATGAGGCTGCAGCCAGAGGGAAAGCATTTGTTCTTTCCCAAACTCTGGCACGGCACACCCTTATTGTTATGTATACAGGGTTCCTGACATTTTTAGAACTGCATATTTCATGGGATCCAGACAATTCCCAACACACAAAACTAACAACAACAAAAATAGTGTTCGGTATTTATAATTTGCAACCAATTTGAAACTGACATTGCTGGTTTCAGAATGATTCCTGCTCTCTTTTGTTGCCTTCTCAAATGCTTCTCATAAAGGAGGTTACAACTAATTGGGCAATTTGCATACATGTTATGCCTTTTGCCCTGCTGATTCTAAAATTCTGGTGCATTTTAACTGCTCTTTGCAATGGCCATATTTCTTGCTATATGACACTCCTTCTTTGATGGAAGGCCTTGTTTTCAGGCTATGCCTACACATTTTAGTTTGTGGTAAGCACTGAATAAGCAAGGCTTCTTTAAAACAATGTTACTATCCCTGGTCTACAGAAATCCAACCAATCAAGAGATGATGACAAAGAAGTGCAGAAAATCTTGACTCACTAGCTTATGATGATCATGGAAAGTTTGTCAACCAAGCCATAGAAGGTCTACTTTAAAACTGTGGCTTTTTCTGTAATGTTCTCCTTTTGAATTTCCTTTTAGATTTGCGCCATCCTAAAATCCTTTTAGATTTGGCCTTCCCAGAGACCTCCACTGGATCCCATAAAATATGCAATTCTAAAAGTGTCAGGAACTCTGTATAACTATTGAGTAGCATGAAAACATTTTGATCTGACATTATACTCTGCTGTGTTGATAATACATGAAAGCAATTTCACTTCCTGAATTAGCAAACCAGGATCCATGAAATTCTTTCTTCCACTTGATTTTCAATTTATTCTTTGTTGTGTTTCTTCATTTGTTTGTTTTTAATGACATGGGTAGATGACATATTGCAAAGTGAATTTAAGTCCTTAATATTAATAGGTTGCATCAACCAAGCATTTTGTTTGGGAATTTATTTATTATATTTATGTCCAACTCTCTCTTTTGTCTCTCACTCTCACCAACAAATCTGACCTAAAGATAAATATTCCATTCCTTTGCCAGTTGTAAAATAACAAAAATCCCTTTCTTTCCCCAAAACTAAAATAAAAATTGCTATAGCTTATCTGGGGACCGTTTCACCAATTCTTTGTTG
Organism: Bungarus multicinctus; assembly: GCA_023653725.1. NCBI lineage: Eukaryota > Metazoa > Chordata > Lepidosauria > Squamata > Elapidae > Bungarus > Bungarus multicinctus. The sequence goes on along the minus strand of CM042842.1, from coordinate 55,380,799 downwards.
TATTCTAACTTCCTGGGTATTATGAAGGTACCATGAAGGCTTGCTGGAAATTGAAGTAAAGCTAATTTCTGGGGTGGTAGGGGAATAATTTGTGCTCATATAACTGTGAGATGCTACCAATAGCTATAAAGGCAGGCCAGTTGCTTAGTTCCCAAAATATGATCACATGGGAAGGGGTGACATTAGAATTTTTAATCCAGGTCATAAGTACCTTTCGAGGGGGGTCCACTGTAACTTTGAATGGTTGATAAGCAACTGGTAATAAGTCAAGGACTAATTGAACCGTTCTTTACATGGCTTCCTCTAGGGGAAGATGCAAAGTCTACCTCCTTCCCAAAAGGCTGAACAGCAAATATATTAGCTACTTCCATAACTTCTATCCAGTGATGCGATTCAATTGGTGTAACAACCGGTTCAGTGATCGCGTGCTTGCTTATGTTCACACCATTTTAAAAAACCCATTTTCAGCTATAATACTTACCTTCTACTGCAGCCCCGGCAAGTAAAACAGCTGAGGTGCAGCAAAACTGCTTCTGCTGCATAAATCAGCTGTGCTCCAAAACAAGGAAATAAAGCACAGGAAAGAGCAGGAGCGGGTCAGCAGGGCCAAATTATCACCGGATAATTTGGCCCAAATAGGTCCAAACGGCTGGAATATCAACCCTGCTTCTATCATTCTAGAGAGTGGATATACCCTCTCTGTGTGTTAGTCTCATGTCTGTATGTTTCTGTGCCTGTGTCACTCACACCAATAGAGGATCATTTTCTGTAATTGTTATCTTCTTCACTAAATGCTGATTCGGCCAGCAGAACACAGTATTCCAAGTTAATCAGTATCCAAATAACAGCATATGGCATGAAGATTTATATTTGTAACCAACCAAGACAGAAAAATGTTTTATTTAATCTTTCCAATTGTATGATATTTTTTATTATCATGTTAAATTGTCAAAATCTTTCTGAACCATAAAAGTTAGATTTAACTGTATAGAACACTTGGGCCTATTTCAAGGCTTTGAAAAAGTTCAAAATTATTATTGAAGTTTAGACCTCTGTGGAAGCTTGAAAAGACTACTTTGATACTCTCCTTTTGAACAAATACGACTTACAAATTTTGAAAACATGACAAAAGAAGCCAACTTTCAACAGTACATGAGAAATTAATCATTTGCAGTGTCTGATATTTATTTAGGCAGAAGAGACACTGTAATATTTTGTAAGATACATGCATACTTCTTTCAGCTATGAATTTTTTCAGATGTTTTGGAAAGTGACTTCAAGAAACTTCATCCACTAAACCGCCCTGGACATCTTATTAAGTTTATGACCACTTTCTTTTGTTCTTTATTATTAAAATTTAAAATGTAAGAATATAAAATATCATAAAACACAACTGAGTAATATTGCTATAAATAGTAATGAAATAACTTATGCATAATGATACATAATATAAAGGCATAAAGGCAGAGTGATTTGTAGATTTTATTGAAATAAAATTTCCAAAGTAAAAGTTGTCTATTCCTGGAAATGCAATTTAGAACCACAACTACTGGATTTCATTTTCATGAAAAAAAGATGAGTAGTCACTTAAATTATATCTAAATGCTATTCCAGTAATATTGTAGGTAAGTTTTGTCTCTTCAAAAAATGCATTTATTTTTGTGCACATTCCTCTCAAAGATTGGCATGAAACATGCTATTCCTTTGTTATTAGTCTTGCCTTTCTGGAAAATACTATCAGGACTCTCACTGCTATGAACCAGTTTTTAAGACATCTATTATGCAGTTATATTATATAAACTATTATGATGTGTAATTTAATTTCGGAAGGTTTTTATTGGATTTTTAACTGTCTGATCATTTTATTGAGTATATATTTATTTGACTGCAAAGCAGAACTGTGTTTCTTCCCTTGAATATCATTAATTTTCAGTGTTGTGGAGAAATACATACAATATGTTGTCTTGTTCCATTAGAATTTGTGTATTTAACAATAAAATATGTCAAAGGATCCAACAGTAGATTTGTGGATCTTATTTCAGGTATAATTCCAAATATATGTTATATTTAATCATAACAATAGCTACAATAGTATCACATAAAAATGTTTATAACAATATGTTATTATAGAACTAGTAATTATAATACTCCATTTCTGAAATCCATTTCTGCAATGATGATACTATATTTGTAGTGTTTTTGTTAATAAAAACAATTTATAAAGCAAAATTCTTAGAAAATAATTTTTTTCCATAAAGCAGGTTACAGTTCCATGGATTCTCTCTCTCTCTCTCTCTCCCCCACTCTCTTTCCCTCTCCCTCCCCCCTCTCTCTGTGTGTGTATCCCAAATTAGGTGAAACAGATGACTTGCAATCTGGATAATGGTTAGCTCCTTTATTCATTTCTGAGAATAGATTAGCCTGTTGCTTGTTATTGTTAAATAAAGTGTGAATGATAAAAATGCTAATTTTATAAAGATTTTTAAATTAGACAGTTCTCTGGCAACTTTAAACTGAGCCTATAAATAGGGAAAAATGGAAACTTTCTTATGAGGAGGACTGGGAGAAGCACATGGGGTGGGAAGACCGCTCATATGATGAGTTGCTATAGACAACAGTAGCAGATGGTCATAAATACATGCCAGTTGTCAAATGCCCGAATTTTGACCATGTGACCTTGGGGATGCTGCAACAGTTATAGGTGTGAAAACTGCTCATAAGTCACTTTTTACAGTGCTGTTATAAGTTTGAGTGGTTACTAAATGAATGGTTGTAAGCTAAGGACTATCTACAATCTTTTCATATATATAAGTCACATAATTTCATAACATTTACATTTTCAGCAACATCTGATTCATTGATCTCCTTAAAGCAGTTATTTAAAATTACACAACAATCATTATGTTCATCAAATGGTTGTAATATTACATAAAGATATTTGACTATAATTCTGCATGGAATAAATTTCTTCAAGGTCCTAATTATTTTAGAATTACTTTGGTCCTAATTACTTTAGGAACTGACTATCCTATATATCTGAGTTGATTAAGTGAGTTGTGTGTTTCGTCTCCTGTAGAGTGGTAGGAATCATAGAAAATGACTCTATCTAGATTCTGTTTCTAACTCTATCTTGGGAATAGTCTGCTCCACCCATACTACACCCAGGTGAGCATAGCTCCCTCATTGACATTTAGGAAGAAATTTTAAATAATAACCTTCCACCAAGCCTCTGGATCTTAAATTTGTTTATAGTTATTTGCTATTTTAATAACTAGGCTTATTCATTATAAATGTGCATTGCTAATTGTTCATATCATGCCTGCATTTGTATTTAGTCATTGCAAAGCATACAGAGCAGTGTACTTGTAATAGCATAGAAACTATAAAAACCATCTATATTTTATAAAAGGAGACCTCTGTATTTTTGGATGTGTTGTTACTACATGCGTCTTAAACATAAGCTGAGCTATTCCAATGTAGAATCCATGATTGGGGAGAAAGAGGGAGGAGCATGGAAATTTGCAAGGTTGTGGGTGTGGCTTTGTGTTTAAATTCTCACTTATTTTGCATAGATATGAAACATTTATTTATCTTATTTATTTAAACCTAAAGCCACCTATCTTTCAACCAACTCTGGGCAGCTCCCAATCAAACATATAAAATCATATCAAATCTATAAAATGCAACTGATTAAAACATTAAAACATCAAAAAAACAACAACAAAAACCTTCTCATCATACCTCTACTCTCTATCTCTTTAGCTTGGTTGATTTTTATTGTATTTCTATCATTAGGTTTTATACAGTTTCATTTTAATATTGTAAGTTTCTCAGAGTTATTGTGTGGTAAGATGGGAGACTAACAAATTTTACAAATAAATAAATAACATTTAGGAAAAGGAACTAGAACCATGCCTATCCTGACCTGATAGGGCAAATAGATATCTTTAGGGAAAGGCCAGCCCATAGATCAGGGGTGCCAAACTCGTGGCCCACAGGCCAGATGCATCATATGCTGGCCATGCCCACCCCCAGTTTAGCAAAGGAGAAAAAGTCACAATTTGTCACGTGATGACAATGTGATGTCGCAAGTTTGACACCCATGCCATAGATAGAATAGCCCTTTAAAGATGATTGCCAGTACCTTGAATTGCCCCCAGAAAAAAATTGGAAGTGAATTTCATGCAACAAAGGTGTTAACATGAAATATCATTGCCAGATGTATAGTTCTGCCTGGTATCATGTAAATTTTCACTCGCTTCACCTCCAGGAAGTCTGATGGTAGAATATCAAGATAAAAATTATCTTTAAATTCATAATTTTCTCCTTTATTCTTGTCAACAACTATGTTATATGTAAGGTCAGAAGAAAACAGACAATCATAACGAAGTTTTCCATTAATCCTACCTTCTGGAAGTTTATCAACAGAACGGAAATAAACACCATCAATGAGAAAATTAAAAGATGAATTAATTTAAACGCATAAGAAGTCACTTTTACAAAACATTTGCTCTGTATAGATATGTTCAATACACACCTGCCGTGTCGACCAACAAGGTACAAGATAGCAACATTTGACAGAGGAACAAACAATACCCAATGGTAATCTATAAATGTAATTAATGTGCTTCTAAAAATAGTCAGCCTAATGTAATTAATATGCACTTTTTCAAATGAGAATTGTGTGTGAGAAAAAATTTACTTTCTTGATTTATAGTCAAGAACCAGAAAAAGACAGTAATATAGTACCTAATTAAAATAAGCAAGGAGGAGTGAGATTGATAATAGTTTTTCTAAAGTTACAGAAATACCATTCCATTTCCCCTATCTTCAACAGAGTAAGGATCAGACCCAGAATCTCTTTAAAGGTTCTCTACAGAAGAAATTCCTCATTGAGGTATGGTTGGCTCTCACCTGGTTCTATTTTATCAGTGGATATGGAGGGGCCACAGTGGCTCACAGTGGCACACTGCTGAGGTTGGCAGTTCGGTGGTTTGATTCCTGTGAGGAAATAAATTGTGGAGGGACAAGAAAGGAGGTTCCCCCAATTCCTGCATTCAGGCGTCCCACAGGTAAAAATAGCACTGCCTCCCCCCCCCCCCCCCAAAAAAAAATCCTTCACAGAGGTGGCCAGCCACCTCAATGATCTCTGGCTAACACGTGCCATATGCTAAATAAATAAATAAGTGGGACTGAGTCCAAAAATGGAGATGGAGCTGTTAAAGTAGTCGACATGATTGTGTTGCTGCTACCATGGGGTTAGGTATGAGTTTTTATGTGATGGATTTTTAAATGTTGTAAGCCACCAAAAGTCACCTATGTGTGAGCTGGGCAACTATATAAATTTGTTTAATTAATTAATACAGGCAACAGTGATTAAATAAAACTTTCATACATTCTTAGAGACCTTTGTTGAAGGGAATAACTTTCAGTTTTGATGCCAAGAAGATACCAGCAAGATTTACCAGTTTTTTCTATTAATTTTAATAAATGAAGCCTTTTCTTAACTGTTAGCTGCTTCATGAAGGGAGATTTCTTTGATATTAGTAGCTTTTTCTCCTTGAAACCAGGAATAGTATTTTGGGTGGGATATTTGTTATCAGTAGATGAAAAGCTTGTAAAATTACTATCATATCCAGTTTGTCCTAAAAATTTGAAACACCCCCCCCCAAATAACAAAACAAAAAGAAAAGACTCTGAGGAGATATCAATATCTACTGATTCACATTGCTTTTGTGTTTTAGAATGAAGATTAGTGTTACCAATTTATTGACAGATAAGATATTTAATTATATTTTAAACTCTCCTTTCCCCTAAGCATTGACTACACTATTAATATTTGTTTCTTATTGTACTTATTTTTTACCTCTTTGTTCTCTAATGTTTAGTTCCACAACCTTCTAAAATGATAAATGAATTTGTGGATCTACTCCCAAGAATTAAAATAATATTTTTATTGGGATTAGGGTTAGATAATAAAATATATTACTTACATTTCATAATTACATTTTAATCTAGAGGTGTTAAAAATGATGGAACTTTATAAAACAAAACTTTATTGGAAAAAAGCAATAGTGCAATCAAATTTAAAACCATATTTTTAATGAAAATGATGAGCTTGCTTAGTTTTGTTTAATTACTTTTTTATACAAATTTTATTTAAAAAGTTTAAATAGAACGTAAAAAACTAATACAAGCTAATAGAGAATAAAGAGAACAAAGAACGAAAAAAAGAATGAAAACATAAAAGACTGAACTGAAGAAAGAAAAGATAAAAAGAAATAGAAAGGAGCTCCCAAAATCCTCACAGTATGATTGCAAAATTATTTTTCACTCCATATTAAAAAAAAATCTCACTTTTTTCTGTTATCCATTTTTTTCTAATTATCAAAATCCCAAGCCATAAATGCCCAACTATCAAGGATATTGCTTCTGTTTTGTTTGACCCCATTAGGTTTATATACTTAATTCTTTGAAAGAACAACCCACTGGAATTTGAAGAACAATCACAGATTGTATGATTCTCTCCTCGATTCTAATATATACATTGTAAGCAGAATTATAAGACAGTTGAGAATCTTTTACACTGAACAGATTAGGATTTTCTACATAAGCGGAATGTATTTATCTGAATGCTGATTCTTTGTATTTATCACATATGTATTTCACTGCTGTATTTTCTTTTATCTATTTTATTTTCTGATAATCAACAAGTCATAAGTGAACTTTTTCTGTTTCATGCAAAAAGTATATAAGGAGTTCCTCAGCCATAAATGTAGATATTGTATCTTCTCTAATCAATTAAGTCACTTCAGCTATCTCTACAAGTTCCAGCCAGGGGTGGGATTCTACCAGTTCGCACCTATTCGCTAGAATCGGTTGTTAACATTCTAAGCAGTTCAGAGAACCGGTTGTTAGAAGAAATTACTGACCTAATCCTGTAAGGAAGGCAGGAAGGAAACATTCTGGTGTTGCTTACAGAAACTGCCTCTCCATTAACACTTATTATATTCTTGGCAGGACTAGACTTCCTGTCTCAGGAATTTCTCTGGAGTTTTTTCCCCCTCCTTTGCTGGTACTTTGCTTGTGTGGAGTGACCATTCAAAGTTACAATGGCACTGAAAAAAGTGACATGCCCATTTTTCACACTTATGACTGTTGCAGCATCCCCACAGTCATGAGAGGCCAGGCGAGGAGATGCGTGTCTCAATGTGAGTGATATTGAGTTGACCACGCCCACCAACTAAACCATGCCCACAGAACTGGTTGTTAAAAAATTTGAATCCCACCTCTGGTTCCAGCATGTTCATCAACCATTCCTCCGTTGATGGTAAAATCAAACTTTTCCACATTTGAACATATACTGTAGTAATTGTGGTACAGTTGTCATATATAAAAACAAAGTTCCATGGCTTTTTTCCAGCTATCTGTCCATTAATCTGAAAAGAAAAGACTCTGGATTCAATTGTATATTAATTGTTACAATTTGACCAGGCACCAGAGCCAGTTCTGATAATGATTCAACTCTGGGTGTGGCTTGCTACAATGCTGATGCATCCAGTATTGGAGGCACATCAGAACACATTCCATAGGTTAAGTAAAACATAGGTTTTACTTAGATGCCAAATGCCAGGCAGAGTGGAAGCAAAAGCTAAGAAAGATCCTGATAAGCATGCACATAACCTATCCCTTACTTATAACATTCCTCAAATTTGTTCATGATCCCTCTCCCACTAGGTATAATGATCCACAGTTTTTAAATACTTTTTCTGTTCTAAGTTTTAAGGCTCCTCAGTTTGGGTGATAATTTCTAAGTTATTCTTGCTTTAAAATAATAATAAAAATAATAAAAGGCAGCAGGAAAACAATCCTTTGGAGGAAGAATAATTAATGAGCTGGATACTCAAGACACCCAGGGGAATATAGGTAGCTTTGGAGTCATGCATATTACAGAAATGCAGCTGCATCAACTATACATTTTAATGCAAAGCAGCCTAAGAAGGTTGGATAAATTTATTTTTAATTTTAAATAAATGTATATTTTCCTGGGCAGGGACTGACTAGATTTTTCAGGACATCAGTTATTCTGTCCCTGATGCTGCCAAGGAAACTAATGACAGGGGTACCTATAATCAGCTAAAGACTTCTACATCACTTATTTCATCCAACAACTGATAATGGACTGTAGGTTAGGATTTTTCAATAGAGAAAACAATAAAAAACCCAGACACCTTCATTTTTCATTACCTCCCTTGGGGAGTATAAGCCTGCCAACATTACCGCATATTTTCATGCTTGCATAAACATCCTAAGATACTGTCTTCAGATAGGAACAAGCAGTGACATCTATGATTTTACATTTGTTTCTGCAAACTGATTAAAATGTCTTGTTAACATACTGTGCATCCAGGTGTCCTTGGTCTGTGTAAATCTAACATGTACAAATTATTTTTTCCTTCTTTCTCTCCCTCCCTCCCTCATCCTTTTATATTAAAAAATGCAAATACTCTTTTTGAAAGTATCTTTCCAGAGCGATGAAAGCTAATGAGATGACAATACAACCGAGGGTATGAAAAAAGATAGAGATTTTGGATAGGGCAAGGGAATAGACTTATGGTAAGAGAGAGCAAAAGAAAGAGAGAGAGACTAACATGATTTCAAGATAAAGAAGAGCAATGTAGCCAAATTCTGTTAAAAATTTGCCTCATCACAAATCCATTTTAGCAGGATGATGGATCTGTGTGGAAAATATAATAATGTATTCTTCATCTGTCATACAGAACTTATTTCTACAGAACAAATAGGTTAATAGAAGACAGTCATATACGCTGTCAGTTACGATAATTCCAAATGAGATTGTTTTGTCTTGAAACTTTTTTGTTCCTATTCTTTTTCACCTCTCTTCATTTTTCCATTTGTCTCATTTGACCTTTGTTTTTAGTTGGGTGCGTCCTAGTACCAAAGATATTAATCTAATAGATCTATCATCTGTAGTTGTTGTGGTTTATTGGTCATCTAGTGGGTTTGATTTGGTATCATCTATCTATTCCTCATTGTTCTCATTCAGTAACTTATAATAATCTTCTATCATCTTTTACCTTCTGTTCTTACCACTATGCCATAGGTGTCAAAATCAATGGCATCACATGGCGTCACATGATGTATCATGACTTTTTTTGCCTTTGCAGTGCTGGAAGGAGTGTGGTCTGCCCATGATACATCTATCCCATGGGCCTCCAGCTTGATACCCCTGCAGACTATGCAACCCACAAAAATATTCTGCATAAACAGTTTTATTTCATAAATGATTGAAGCAATCTGAGATTCTTGATCCAAAGATCCTTTTCAATTGATTAGTTTATTTTCAAGCATTAGGTCTAGCTATTAAGGCACCAGGGTACAAACCGAAAAATCTAGTCCTGCTTTAGGCATGAAAGCTGGCTGAGTGACTTAGGGCCACTCACTCTCTCTATCTCTCTCAGCCCAACTTACCTCACAGGATTTTTGTTGTGGGAAGAATAGAAGGATGAAGAAGTATTGTGTATGTTTGTCTCCTGGAGTTATTTGTAAAGGTGGGTTTTTTAAAAAACAAACAAACAAATAAATAAAAAAATGTTAAAAAGTTATTATAGCTAGGCATAATTTTAACAAGCATGGTTAGAATTGCATTGTAAGTAAAAAGTTAGTCAAAATGACCTGATGTTCATATGTAGAGAAATCATGAAGGGACTTCAATACAGCGTATTTTCTCTTCCCCAAGTTCATAAAGCCATTTTTATTCAGCTGTGATATTTTTTTCATTTCTGCCAACCTATGAATTCTGAGAAAAGGCAGGGAATCCCCTGAACCACCAGTGCTTTCTTCAACCCACAAGAGGGGATTTTGAAACATATCAGTTAAGCCCTGCCGTGCTTCATCATCAATGGGAGGTCTTGGAATAAGAAAAAGTTCTCCTCACCTCTGTTCCCTCCAAAAAGGGTGAAAATGCATTGTTAATTCCCATCCTTCTGAATTCCAGAATGTGGTTTGCCTTCATCTTGACATGCTATTGAGAACAACCACACACATGATACTGTAGCATGCATAATTTTTTGGGTAGGTCTCGCATTATAAGCTCTATTTGCACTTTAGCTCTTGGCTGAACTAAATTCAGTGATGGTAAGTTGATTTGTAGTAAAGTTGCTACCATTTTCTCTGCCCTGTTATTTTCTATAAGAGAAATTGGGTGCCATTAGGTAATTTATCCCTTCAATTGTCTTCAATGGAGGGAAAATACAATACTGTACTACCATCTATTGATCTGGCACAGAACTGGCAGAAGAACGTGAAGTTCATGGAGAGAAACAAATTCATGCATACAATTATTACTAGTTGTGTTCCTTTATTGTAAACTATCTAGGTACAGAATAATGAGGTAGACAAATTTTAACCAGGTTTGGCAATCTCATTTCTTGGTGCGGTGGAGAGGACAGTGGTGCTCAATGCCACAACATCTTTCCCAAGATGCCTCAATACTAGGAAGTACAATAGCCATGATACCTCCCTTCCTCCCAACCTCCATCATTCTTCCCAGCTATATGCTCTCTCCCTACCCATATTTGGAATCATTTTATTTGAAATAAAATAAACACATTTTTTTGCAAGAGTGCCTTTGATTTGGTCAGAAATGCCCCCTCCCCTTTCTATTTGTCCTGATGAATTATCACCATTGAAATTCCAGAAGTGTACCACTTTGGCTCACATAGTAAGGAAGACTCCTTGAAAACATGGCTGGTTTTGGTGTATTTGTGGAATTATTACAGAACAACGCTTATGAAGAATATCCTTCCTCTTATGACCTACCCCTATCTGGGGTGTGGAGGGGAGACGAGTTTCTCAAATTTAAAATCCATGCTGCTTCTAGGAATAAAACTTCCTAGAATAAAAATAAATAAAAATAGAATGTGGGGATCACCGTTGCAAAGTTCAGTGGAAAGAATTACCGTATCATCAATACCAATCATCTTCATGCAATAGAGGAGAGAAGATTTTGTAAAGCAATCAGAACTAGGAATTTTGGGAAAAGTTGAAATTGGTTAGTGGTGTATATTTCTTTACCTTAGGGCATGACACACAGAGCATTGAAAGATTTTATATTTCTATATCATGGCTGAGTATGTTGTGCAGAATTAAGCTAGTATTTATTTTATTCACAAAAGGGCCATATTTGAAACATACTTTATTTGAAGGGTCCTTGCTGCTTTTTAAGTTTAATTGTTTTCTTGAAGGTGTTTCATTACCCAAACTACATATCTTCATCAGTGCTAATTGTACTGACAACCAAGCTCAGAGAACACTAAGGAGCCCTCATTTCAACTCTATGCTATAAATGTTCTCCTCCATCAATACTTTATTTTCTTCATTTTCCTCTGTTTTTGATAAAATACCTGTCTAAGTAGAATGATCATTCACATCTTTATTGCAATTAATCTTGAGGAGCAGATATGCCTTAACTTTAAGATGAAATCATCATGACCTGGTATAAAATGAAGTCTCCTTATCCTTGATAATCTCATTCCTGGAAGGACTCCTCAACCCTGAATCTTGGCAGAAGGACCAAGCATTCCAAGATGTAACAATGTGTTCTTGGTAATATATAGTAAGACGAGACCACTGAAAAGCAGGTGTGCTTAATTATGGTTCAGAGTCTATATCAGCTAGTCAGAAACTCCTATGGAATGGAACTTCAATGAAGACCTAATTAGGATGATGCTGCATGTTTGCTGGATTTCAAAGGGTCCAGCTACTCTTATCTCTGAAGTTTCCTAAGTGTTCTTTCTATGTTTTATTTTGTTCTTGAATAATTTTATTTTAACTATTTTTTATTTTCAACTATTTTTATTTATTTTAATAATATTTTAAGAATTTTAAATATTGTTTTTAACATTCTTTTATTGCTATCTTGGATTATGCTATATTATTCAGTATCCCTGTATATTTTTTATTGTTATCTCATGTTATGCTATAATGTTATACATTTACACTACCTTAAAACAAAGCCTTAAGTACTCATATGGCCTTATGGCTTCTGAATCCCAGAGAATCTGGTAACAATGCATTAGATCACAGATGAAGGCTAAAACTAAATATAATTCAGTAACGAATGAAATGACAGTCCATTTCAGTATTTAGTCAAGAAAATCAAATGGGTTTTTGTCACCAGAACAATGTCAACATAAATCTGGAAGATGACCCATCCCAGATCAGAAGGTATCCTACAGGCTAGTGGGGAAGAGCAGAGAGCAAGCATCGATGACAGAGATGTTTATAATATTGCTGAATTAGAGCAGAAAGAAGATTTTATTACTGATAAATAAAGATTTACAAAAAATGACGGGGTGGTGCCATAAGATTTAAGAATCTGTCCTAAAACTCTCATAATCCAAATCTTTATCAGGTCTTGGACTAACTGGAAATATGTTTTATTCAATAAAAATACAGTTTCATAGCTTTACATAAATTGTAGAGTTTAGGAACAAGAATATCAATATATATTTTACCATATGTAAAAAAAGATTTATTTTTTAACTTCTTCACATCAAAGGAATGATTAATAATTTTAAGAATCCAACTGCTGAAAGTCAGTTTTTAGATTAAAATATCCTCTTCATTAGATTTATTCTCAAGGTTACTATATAAATACAAGTTAAAACGTGATCTAGCACACGGGTCGCCAACCTTTTGGATCTCAGGGACCTCCAAACTCATAATTTTAAAACCTGTGGACCAGAGACCCTGAGAAAAATCCCCAAAAAAGTCTGCAGGAAAATTCCTCACACTGTTTTCCTACTGATCGATCATTCTTTATTTGGAATCACAGGATACCATCTCCAGCTCCATTCTCAGGGAGACTTTTGGCTTCATGCAAGGAAAGCAGCAGAATCAGCAGAAGTCTTTCTTTCTCTCTCCCAAACTCCATCAGAAATGAATCTTTGTGAGACTTGTCGCATCAGCACAGCCCCTTGGAGCAGGATGCCTTGCAGGGTCCCAAAAACTCATTTCTGGTGGAGTTTGGGGGAGAGAAAAAAAGACTTTTGCTGCTTTCCTTGCATGCAGCCAAAAGCAGAAGAAAGAAGCAGAAAGAAGCAGCCCAGTGGCCAGGTGAGATGGGTGGGGTGAGTGGGGCAAGTTCCCCACCTCCATCACTCCTCCCCTTCACTACCTCATGTTGTTCGCAATGCAAGCAACACAAGCCTTGTGTTTCCATGGGTCATATGAGTGGCACAGCCTTGTGTTCCCACAAGCCTGGATTAATTGCTTTGGGGGTTGCTTTGGGGGTGTGTGACATTTTCTCGTGGACTACCAGTGGTCCCTGGCCTATTGGTTGGTGACCACTGGTTTAGCAGTTAAGGTACCAGGCTAGAAACAAGGAGACTATGAGCTTTAGTGCTATTGTGGCATAAAAGTGAACTGGATAACTTTGGGCCAGTCACACACTCAAGCTCAACTCACCTCACAGAGTTGTTGTGAGGAAAATAGCAAAGTGTATTGGAGGATGAAGTTGTGTTGGATATGTTTGCTGCCTTGGGTTATTTGTTAAAAAAATAAAGGTGGGATATAAACAAATAAAATATAAAATATATATATCAATGACCTTCAGAACTGTATGTATCATTTCACTCTTTTCATCTATGACTTTCTTTTCTTGTTATGATAACATAAATGGCATTGTGGCTCCATGGTTAAGACACTGGGATTGTAGCTGGAAAGCCAGCAGCCCAGGTTAGAGACTGAGCTCCACACAAAGGAATGAGCTCCTGTCTCCTCTTAGCTCCAGCTAACCTAGCAGCTCAGAAGCATACAATGAATAAGTACAACTTTGGTGGGAAAGTAACAGTGCTCCATGATGGCATGCTGGCCACATGACTGCAGTAATGTCTTTAGGTAGTGCTGGCTCAGTGGCCTTGAAAAAGAGATAAGCATTGCCCCCTATATTTGGCAAAATGGCTAGTGGAGTAAAATCCATAAGGACTCCTTTACCTTTTTTATGATAAGATATTCATCATATCTTATATGTCAACTATAGTTAGTTACGTCTTCCTATTTCTGCTGGTAGTATGAAATCTAGCCATCTGTGCTGAAAGAGCTTTCAGTTTGTCTTTCAAATTAGTACTGTATTCATTCTATAGCAGGAGTGTCAAACTCATGGTCCATGGGCCAGATGCATCACATGCTGGCTATGCCCACCCTCGGTTTAGCGAAGGAGGAAAAAGCCATGATGATAACGTGATGCTGCAAGTTAAAAAATCCTTTAGTACAAAACCCCTGTTCTATAGGAATTTTGTACTATGTTCAAAAGTATATGAGCCTCGTAAAACTTCAATTTGAAATTGCAAGGCTAGACATAGCTTACATTAAGTCTAAAATATTTCAATATCTCAGAATTCATCAGGTTGAAATTTCCTGTTATGCAATACAGAAACATTAAAATACCAGATTTAGATAGTTTAGACAATTGCTTGCTGTACTTTTATATTTAAGCTTGTATTTTGGGTTTATGTTCTGAGATGTATAACTATCAGTAATATATATTTGAATTTATCAAAATAATACTAAAATGTCTAAAAAGTCAGAATCACTGACAAAAAGCATATTCATGTTGTCTAGGATATAGCAAACACCAGGCATCAATGAAGTTTAATTCATCCATATATGATCTATTTATAGTTCTCACTAATTAGTGTCTTTTACAAGTGGGTATATTCCTATATAATTCAGGATCTAGTATCTCATTAAAATCTCTTACTACGATAATGTGGTCATAACAGATATCATTTATGTGACACAAATATTATTGAATATGGCAGAGGAGTTATGCTGAGGATCATAAACATTGATCATAAATTGAATAAAGCTTTAAATCAAGCTTTATTAACTGGAATTAAGAAATGACCAGTTATGTCAGTTATAACTTGTTGAACCCATTAAAGTCTCTTGTTTATCAATCTTTCACCCTGATTGAAGTATTAGTCAAAAGACCTTTCCAAAAGATCAGTCTATAAACAAAGAGTTTTTTATATTCTTCTACTAGATCTGTCTCCTGTAAGAAAGCAAAATCATCTTTTAAAATGTTTGGAATAGTTTAAAACTTCACATAGTTTCTTGATTCTTTCAATCATTTCACATTAAGGCTAACTAAATTCTTTTTTGTAAATGTATTCCTTTGGCCCACAAATATGTACTACTCAAGTAGCAATATTTTATAAGATCCAAATTGTATGTTAGTTACATGGTACAAAGCATTCCTGTAATAAAAGTGTTCATTTTGTTTACAGAGTTGTAAATTAAAGTTAGATAACTGCTTGAATGCAAAATAAATATTTTTTCTCTTGCAAGGGAGAGGTGTAGAGGGAGAAATCCTTTAAGTCAGTCTTCATTCTTGATGGCTACCTGGGCAGGTCCCTGCTGTTTCCTTGCCCACATTGTTGGAAGCATCTTAACTACTGCGCCAGATTGTCTCTCTTGATAAAGAATATGAGCTCCTGATAGTTAAAGAAAGAAAAACCATGAAATGTAAAAGGGAAATGCTGCATGAGAAAACAAATCAAAGAAAAACAAAAAGAAAGTCCATAAAAAAGGAACATTTCACATGGCTCTCTGATATGGTTCTATAGCTTTTCCCTCTCAGCTAAATAGGATCATATAACTTTATATAACTTAAACAAAAGGAGAATAAAAATAAACAAAGAAAAGTGGTAAAAGATTAGAAAATAATGGGACATAGAGAAATGAGAGGAGAAAAAAAATCAGAAGCCGCATAACTTGGCAATAGACCCAGACATTCAATAAGGCATGGGAATAAGCCAAAAATTACCCTACAGTGAATACAAGAGAGTACAAAGAAAAAAATCTGGAGATATCAGCTTTAAATCCCATTAGGAAATCGTCTATTGAAGAAGCCATCCAGATGTAATTTCATTATTGTTATTGTTTCTGTTTTCTTTTTCAGGGTAAAGAGAAACCACCATCCCCTCTCTCTCTTTTAAATGAGGCAAAAATATTTCTAATGGCTATTTGCAGTTAAAAATAGCTGAACAAAAGTGAAAAGAAAAAGCTTTGTTCCACAAAATGTTGAGCTCCATTGTTGCCATTCTTGTGGTCTGTTTTGGTTCTGGAGCACAAAATTTTTAAATACTCTTTCAAGTAAATGATCTTACTTGCATACCAATCCTGAGTAATCCAAATATAACAATAGACAGAATTGTCTCTGCAAACACTTTATTTGCTATTATTATGATTGGTCACATAGTCAACCAGTTGTTTAGACTGGATTTGGCATTTTATCTACCTATTAAGTCCTTCCCAACAATTGTGGATAGACAGATATTGTTTAATATTAAAGGTACTGTTGCAAGTGGTTCCAAGTAAAGCTGCCTTTTGCAATTAACTGATGGTATATTGCCAATGTCAATGCTGTTCAAGTGATGCTCCAAATGTTTTGGGATTGAACCCAAGGCACCTCTTTGTGCTATTTTTGATTTCTTTTGAAACAGTTGTTCCCACTTCTATTTGCAGGTGTTAGTATTTTGTGGTTTTCTCCAGTTCCTTCTCTTCTATTTTGCTGTCTCCTGGTCACTATACAGACTTTTTTGTCTTTCTTATCAACAATTGTGAGGTCTGGATATTGTGCGGTGAATACTTGTGGTTCAGACTAACTACTGGTTCTGGTTATTCAGCCTGAGTGCTGTAGTCCACTTGGTACCAGATGTTCAGGAATTCCAACATGTAGCATAATCCTTGTTGACTTGTGCAATGACACATTTGGTATGGGTTTCTGTAAATTATGTCTCACCATGTTGTTTGTGGGAGAGACACTCTTCATCTGACTCCTCTGAAAAGACTTGTCCAGTATGGTTGAACCTCTAGCTGTCATCTTCCTCAGAGCATACAAGCCCCATAATCACACCAAGCACTTTGCTGTGGGTTGCTTATTATTGTTATCCTGAATATGTGTGTATGCATATTGTCTTCCTTTGTGTTTCCTCAAAATATCTGTACAATTTTGTTACAAGTAGCTAATGAGAAGATGAGAAGATTACTATTAATCTTCTTATCATTCCTATCACCCGTCTTCTCCCACTTGTGACTGTATGACTGTAACTTTGTTGCTTGTATCCTTATGATTTATATTGACTGTTTCCTAGTATGATTTGATTTGATTGCTTATTTGTACCCTATGACTATCATTAAGTATTGTACCTTATAATTCTTGACAAATGTATTTTTTCTTTTTATGTACACTGAGAGCACATGCACCAAGCCAAATTCCTTGTGTGTCTAATCACTCTTGGCCAATAAACAATTAATTAATTAATTCATACAGGTGGCTAAAAAATTCTGGATGTTGGATGTAGCACTTTATGGCTGCCCAAAGACTGATTTGCACCTTAGAAGTATTTTAATACAAAAATAGTACTCTACCAACTGTGAAAACTCTGATAAACTCAAGGTGAAGATTTTTTTCAGAAATATTTTTTTTTCTTCCCTCCTGTTGGAATGAAAATATATTCACATACCTCATTGCTCAGTCAACATTCATTTAATTTAAATAACTCCATAATCCTGCATTACAAAGTTAGCATTTTATTTACCACAGTAATGATCATGTAGATGGAAAAGTATAATCTGTTGTGTTTTCTTAACAATATTAAACTTTGAGAAAATAGTTGAATGTCACTGTGGACTACTTAAAATCCTCCTGTCTGTATTTGTCTCAAAAATAGTAAAATTACCTTCTAGTCAAATTCTACTCTTGTTGACTTGTACAGACACATGTATGATGTTTTCTTGGCATGACACCAAAGTGATTAATCCCTGCTTTATTCTATTATATTTCAAATTACAAGTTTAACCTACATGCCTGAATTTCCAAGGTGGTCTCCCTTCCAAGTATTAACCAGAGCTGACCCTGCTTAGTTAGCTAAACCAGTGAAGAATGGCTTGGTGCTGCCATCTGCTGAAGCATCTGAAACAAAATGCACAAATCTGAAACAAAAAGCATCTGAAACAAAGTGCACAAAGCCAGTAAAGAGCAATCAAAACTACTCATAGCTTTCATTTCATGAATTGATATTCTTTAAAAACCTTCTAAATTGGTGGCTGTCACTAAATCTGACCATTGTGAGTTTCATAGTTCAACAATCAGCTTGCCAAAATAAGTGCTCCTTTTTATTAATCCTAAACCTCCTATCTTAAGTTCTTATGTGCACAAGCACCGAGATACAAATGATATACTTAGCCACATTTTCATATCATGCATGATAATATAAAGAAAAAGGTAACAGTTTTCTCTGTTCAGTCATGTCTGACTCTAGGGGCTGGTGCTTATGTCAGTTTCTTAGCTGAGGAAGCCAATGTTGCCCAAAGACACTTCTGTGATCATGGGGCCAGCATGACTATATGCCAAGGCACACAGAATGCTTCTACCTTCCCATCAAAGGGGTAGCAATAGCAATTGCACTTAGACTTATATACCTCTTTACAGCCCTCTCTGAGTGGTTTAGAGTCAGCATATTGCCCCCAACAATTTGGCTCCTCATTTTACCCACCTTGAAAAGATGGAAGGCTGAGTCAAACTTGAGTCTGGTGAGATTTGAACTGCCACATTGCAGTCAGGAGAAGTAGCCTGCAATACTGCACTCTAACCACCGCGCCACTGTGGCTCACCATGGTACCTATTTATCTACTCACATTTTTTAAATTTTATTTTATTTATTTATTTTGTCAAGCAATTATTAGATAACAGGTATAAGTATAAACATGGTTATGATTACATGAAATGGATACAAATAAGAAAAAAAGAAACAATAGGACAGACATTTGCATGCTTCCTAACTGCTAGGTGGACAGGAATTGGGGCAAATAATGGGACCTCACCCCATCATGTGGTCCTTAGGTTTCAAATCCAGCTGACAAGCCCAGTGTCTTAAATAGCTGAACCTTTGCATCTCACATGATAATATAGATCACTCTTAACTATCTTTACTTAAGCTAAAACATGACAGTGAAGATGGAACTGCTCTAATCATCTGGATGGATGGTATGCATATTAAAATTCTTTATGAGGTATTGTGACCATAATGGTTTACTGTTAATGCTAACTAGACTTTCCATGGGCTTTATAAGGTAATCATTCAAATATTTTATTGGATGTCAACTGTCTGGTTAAATTTCATTCCTTTTCTCCTCCTCCTCCTCTTCCTCCTTCTCTTCTGTCTCCTTAGCCTTTTTGTAATCCATGTTTGATATTGCTACTTTAAACAGTTTCATGTCATCAGCAAATTGGCCATCTTATTGCTTATTCCTAATTCAGGACATTTAAATACAAATAAAAACATGGTACAATCATCAATATCTGAAGAAATTATCATTCCTATGCTGTCCAGCCTGTTCTTTAGCCAGTTATTAATCCATAAAACCACTCATCCATATATCCCACTGTTCCTGGTAAGAGTTTTTATCAAGAGTTGGATTTTTTTAAAACTAAGAAAGAAAGTGTCTTGGTGGGTAGAAGTAATTTTCCCTCTGTGATCAAATAACCATCTGTTATCCAATCCAAACAACTAGGGAGGTGAAGAGAAGTTTAAAAAGAAATCTTTCTTTAAGCATTCTCTCTGTGGTTTCTCTGTTACCTATAGAAGGCACAAGATGTTTGTGATTGCTTTATTTATCTAATTGGCTTAAGCATATATTTTTGGAAAAAAGTAAAGCAAATTAATCCCTCATACTATTCCTTGTGATCAATTGCTAGGAGTCATCTTCACTGCTTTCTGGGGCAAAATTTCCATAATTGTGCTGTTCTTGGCAAAATATATTGTATGGTCCATTCCTGAACCTCCTTCATCTGAAGTTCTTTTTCCTTTGATATTCTCCCTTAATGGCACTCTTTTTTTCTGTCTTTTCTCTATTTTCCCCTTCCATTTTCAACATATGATTACACTGGCATTTTTTTCTTCTTATAGTTCAAGTTTGGCTGTGCTGCAGAAAGCCGATCTCTATACATGCTTGGCATTTTAATTCCTTCAAAGGACCTCTGCTTGAAGGATAAGTAAACAAGCCAGATAGAATTTCTGTTTCCTCCATAAATGTGTGTGAAGTTGTATCTAGGGACCTTCTATGCCCTAGGACTGTAGGCTTGCACTGGCCTTCTAATTAGTGAGGGACAAATAGGATGTCTAAGGCAGGATTTGCAGATATAAACCATCCTTGGCATGCCTTTAGTCCATGCATGCCTTACTGAATAATAAAAGAGAAAAACTACATTAGGATCTAATGTGTAGAACAAGCTTCCAATGTGACACCTTTTGTCCCAGTGTCATATCCAAGAGCAAAATGTAGCACTGTTGGAAAGGGACTTGTAAGGTCCACGTTACTGAGACTTTACAAAATTTTCATAAACCATCACTAGGAACTTTAAAACATAAGAAATTAAAAGAGAAGAAGAATGGTTGTTTGTATATTTAATTTACTTCCCTGCTAAAAAACCAAAGCCTTTTTCACAAGCAGTAAACAATTTTGCAAAGGTGGATGCAGCATTTAGCCTAGCTGTTCTAAAAGCAGTGCTCAAAATGAACAGAGAAATCCAGAGCAAATAACCTATACAATAAAAATGCTATTGAACTGCTTTTTATAATTAAGCAAGCACTTGCAAAGGACAAATGAAAAGGAAAAAGGTCCATCCTCTTGGACTGGGGGTAGAATACATATAGCAAAGGAATGAAATAATAGTTTGTAATTTTTGGATGAATCTTCTCTCTCTGTCACACATACAGTTGATTAACTAGGAGAGAAGGAGAGAAATAACCTAAAACTAAAGATTTAGAACAATTAATCAATGGAATTGTTTGCTTCCAGACATTGTGGGTGCTCCAGCACTGGAGGTTTTTAAGAGATTGGACAAACCGTAGTTTAGGGTTTCCTGCCTGAGCAAAGGGTGGGACTAGAAGACCTCCAAGGTTCCTTCCAACTCTGTTGTTCTGTTCTGTTTTCTTTCTTTCCTTCCTTCCTTTCTGATTTATACTTTCCCCTGCCTACTACCATCAGTGCCCTCAGGGCCAGCTCTAGAGTTAAAACAGAGCTACCAAGGTTAATGTTGCTTTTATGCTGACTGCGCTTTCCTAGATTCCATACTGTTAATTATTTTCAGCACTGTTTCTTATAAATGTTTGGAATAATTAATGCAAACTTCAGGATTATGGGCCTGTAGTTTCTAGGACCTTCTTGGCTCCTTTCCCAAATGCAGGTGTTATATTCACACCGCTGAAACCTCGGGTGCTCACTTGTCATAAAGACACTAACAGAATTATTCACCCAAGATTTTACTGTTTCCCTTGGTATTTCCTTCAGAATGCTGGCATGCAATGCATTTAAGCCGGGTGCTCTGTCAAAGTTAATAGTCATAATTGCCTAATTATCTGCTCTAGTATGATGGTAAAACCTTTTAACATTTCCATTTCCCCAAGGAGAATATATTGCAGTCTCAGGAATGCTGTCTTCCCTTTCTTTGGGGAACACTTAGGCAAAGAATTCATTTTGCTCTCAGCTAAATGAACCTCCTGCTGTCTCTCAATAGCCATGCTGTCTCTTTACTTGTCTGCCAGCTTCATGTCTAAGTGCATACGTACGTAGATGTATATGCGGAATTCTTCTCCTTGCATCATTCAGCAGTGACTTACCATTTCAAGTGGAGGAAATGCTCCACTTGATAACGAACGGCACAAAAGAGAACAACACATTGTCTGAATGGAAACAGGGCATTGCCCAAAAGTCTTCTAATCATCTGATATATCTATTATTCAGTCTGACTGTTGCTCTGTCTAATTCATAAATGTCCCTGTTTAGTCTGACGAGTAATGGTATTCCAGTGTTTCTGGCAGATTTTGTGTGTGCATGAGACTCTGTGTGTGTGTGTGTGTGTGTGTGTGTGTGTGTGTGTGTGTGAATGAAACTTCCTTGTCTTGCCTCTTTTTGCAATAGGATTCAACATATTAATGACTTGCCAATTAGTTTTGGAATTGGTGGTAAAATACATAAACCTTGGATGAAGCCACAAATGCAATTTCCCTTTGAAGCTTAGCACAAAGGGACCAGGAAAATGGGCAAATTTAACTTTGAATTCATTTGAGTAAGTTTACATGTGACATTTTCAAATGGTTAATTATTCGCCACCACTACCTTCAATTCTTGGCAGAGGAAAGACCCTTTTGTTAGGTTTCAAATTCTGAATGGAAAATCGTATTTCATCAGAGAGATATGCTCTAGTGTCTGGCTGTTGTAGGCAGCATAGTCTTTAAAGGTATCTTTTCTGCTAAAAATATGAGCGTGGATTCTTAAAAAAATCATCTCCCAGTTTTCCTCCAGATTTGTCATTTTCACTTTTTTCTAAATGAGAAGTATTTACAGAAATAAACATTATTTAATATTCTCTTTTGCTTCATTGATCACAGGGAAAAAAGGAAGGTTGAAAATATTGGAACCTTCAATGACGTCTCATGGTTTCGATATTAGGAATGGTAGAATCATTGTTGGATGGGACACTTACAAAGTTGACTTTGTGATGTTGCCATGCATTTCTTCAGTGATTGATATTGCCTCACATTCCTATTTCCAACTATGTTACAGTTGTTGTGACTCTTTGCAGAAAAGGAAGGAGGGAAGGAAGGAAGAGAGAAAGAGAAAAAAAAAGAATTACAGAATGTTAGAGTTGGAAGGGACCTTGGAGATCTTCCAATCCAACCTGCTGTTCAAGCAGGAGACCCTGTATGATTTCAGACAAGTGGCTGTCCAGTCTCTTCTTAAACCTTGGGTGATGAAGCACCCACAACTTCTGAAGGCAAGTCATTTCGCTGATTAATCTTTCTAACTATCAGAAAATTTCTCCTTGGTTCTAGATTCCTTCTTTCCTTGATTAATTTCCATCCATTGTTTCTTGTCTAGCCTTCTCATGCTTTGGAAAATAGGCTGACCCCTCTTCTTTGTAGGAGCCCCTCAAATATTAGAACACTGTTATCATGTCACTCCTGGTCCTTCTTTTCTTGAGATTAGCCATACCCAGTTTCCGCAAAGTTTCTTTCTATGTTTTAGTCTCCAGGCTCCTAATCAATTCTCTGCACTCTTTAGAAAGAAAGAAAGAAAGAAAGAAAGAAAGAAAGAAAGAAAGAAAGAAAGAAAGAAAGAAAGAAAGAAAGAAAGAAAGAAAGAAAGAAAGAAAGAAAGAAAGAGAAAAAATAAAAAATAAAGAAGATCAAGAAGCTGAACAAAACCATTCCTCATTTTTGACACTCACTGCTTGCTAATGAAGGGAACATAAACAGACAACAATAGGAAAAGAGTGGTGAAGCAACATAGCTGGGAGAATCCAAAGACCAACACCTGGTTACTTATTAGTGCACTGTCTTCAACAAGAGCCCTAAGATGTACTATTCCAGGCTCTACACAAAGAGAAGAGGTATTTGCCACTTTCCAGTGATGAATTATAACAACCATTTTCTAGAAATGATCCCTGATTTATTTTTATTTATTTTTTTCATTTTTATCAGTGCGCTGAAAAAACAAGGAAAGGAATCTTAAATGCAGGCATACCTTTAAACTACACATTAGAGCATTTTGACTGTTCATACATGAATTGTCCTTATTTGGTTTGTGCAGCAGTGACCTTCTAGAGGACATCTTTTTCAAAATGACTAAATCTGCTGATGGCACAGAACCGAGAGGTGGTAAATACAGAGGAACAGAGCAAACAAAGTGATAATGATTTGGATAGAATTAAGCTTAAGGGATGCTAAGTAGTTTATGCATTTTCATGCAAAGAAATAAAAGGTAATGAGATGAGGGACCAAAAATAATCCTAATGCCTGTCTAAATTAAAGCACAATAATGAATGGGGACATGGTAAAGAAAGCAAAGATTTTGTATGTTAAATCTATTTAATGTGTGATGGGCAGTTGTTGGAAGCAAAGATAAGTGGGCCTTGAAATCAGGGAAGGAAAGATAGGAGAAGGCCAAGATTTCATAAGACTATATACCCATTCATTCTTTTGTGGGACAAAATTATGCAGCATCTTCTGAACAAACCAGCTAAGTGCCTTTTATATGAAGCCATTTTAGACCTATTTCCAATTCCGCATACCTGATGCTTTCCAGCCTTGATAAAAATATGAACCCCCTTTTTAAACGAACATTTATGCTTCTGACATTTAAAATTTATCCTGGAAAACTAGTTCAAGGGTGGCAAAAGTAGGTCAGAGTCATGATTGAACTGCTTTTGAAACTTTCAAGTCCTATTGCTATTCAACTTGCCAAAAAATTGAGGGGAGGGGAAGTTGAGGATGAATGCAGATGCTCCAGGGATAGACCATGAGAGCCAAGAACCCACCAAGGTCACTGATGCAGGTGTCTGACAAAGAGGTGAACTGTTCTCAAAACGACAATTCATAATTGGACAGTGTGAACATGAATGAGTGGGGAAAAAACAAAGCCATTGTTTAATTGTGCAAGCATTGCGTGGGAAAACCCAGAGTTGGTTTTGATTCTTCAGTGCTGAAATGATGTATTCAATAAAGTTATGCTTTTGGGATTTCAAAGTTCTTGAGAGTGCCTACTTTTTTTTTTGATTTGCTAGTCAAACGGTTGACAGGAATACACTCAGAACTCCCTTACAGATGCATATATGAATAAACATGCACACACACATAGGTTTGCCCATTAATGGTTCTAATATAATGAGATTGCCAAAGAGGAAAGCTTAATCCTAACCCTTGCCCCCACTTCCATTGCTACTCTTCATAACCATCAAATCTTCTCCTGCCAGATTTGTAGCCTAGAGACTTCTTAGTATGACAAGTTTGCAGTGAAGATTGAATGCTCCAGTGTTAGGCACCCCCAGCTCTTGTAGAAAGGAGATAAAGGCACTGAAAAAAAATGACTTATGACAGTTTTCACACTTATGACCGCTGCAGCATCTCCATGGTCATGTGATCAAAATTCCGACATTTGGCAACTGACTCATATTTATGATGGTTGCAGTGTCCTGGGATCATGTGATTACCTTTTGCGACTTCCGAACAAGCAAAATCAATGGAAAAGCCAGATTCATTCAACAGCCATATTACTAACTTAGCAACTGTAGTGATTCCCTTAACAACTGGACAAGAAAGGCCATAAAATGGGGCAAAATTCAACAAATGTCTCATTTAGCAACTGAAATTTTGAGTGTCAATTGTGGTTGTAAATCGAGGACTACCTGTATTATTATTCTAGGTCTTGCAGAAAGTGATCAATTTTGGGAATGGGTGAGTTGGAGGTGCTGGTAGCATATTTGGAATTTTTAGTATAAACTGTGGATACCCTTGCAATGGATAGTTAATTTAAAGGGGTACAGGTAAAGGTTCACCTTGCACATATGTGCTAGTCATTTCCGGCTCTAGGGGGTGGTGCTCATCTCCATTACAAAGCCGAAGAGCCAGCGCTGTCCAAAGACATCTCTGTGATCATGTGGCCAGCATGATTAAACACCGAAGGTGCATGGAACACTGTTACCTTCCTACCAAAGATGGTCCTTATTTTTCTACTTGCATTTTATGTGCTTTCCAACTGCTAGGTTGGCAGAAGCTGCCAGTAACGGGAGCTTACTCCATTACACGACGCTAGGGATTCAAGCTGCCGAACTGCTGACCTTTCTGATCGACAAACACAGCATCTTAGCTACTGAACCAACATGTCCCTATTTAAAAAATGATTACTTGGGTGGATATAACTAATTTTGTATATAAAATAATAGGCTACCAGTATACTCCACCGCTGCTGAGGTATGATGCTTACCCGTATTTTTGTCATTTTGGAGGGCAAATGGACACAATTCCAAAATAAGCAGGAAAAATCCTGATGGAAGAAAGCTTTTGGTTGCAGAAATTTTTTTCCACAAAAATCATGATGCAGGAGCATTTTGCAGCATCCAATTTTTCATTTTACTTTCTCTCTTTTTCTTCTAAAACATCAGGGGTGGCAGGCAGCAAGAGAGATATCTGTGAACATATCAGTGTTCCTGTGTTGGGCTCCTAGAGCAAATTTCCACATTAAGAAAAAAAATTTGTGGCTTCTGAGTCTTGCAGAGTCAGAATGCTTTTGTTTTGTTTTGTATTGTTTCAAATCTACAGTTGTAGTTGCTATAGCACTGACAGCTTGGGGGAACTGAATTAAAGCAGTATATAAACTTGAATTTATGGGAGCTCATGTCTTGAGTTTAGTATATTTATATCTGAGCGCTACCATCGTTTTAGTTATGGGAAAAGCAAAATAAGATTTTTTCAGGCAAATTTTCTCTCTAGTTTCTATTTTTCTGAATTTTTACTCTTTAATATTTTTTTGTAAATGTTTTACTAGAACACCACATTGTTTCAGAAAATTATCAAGCCGATTCAAATCAGTGTGATTTAGGTAAGTATTTTATCAACTTCCTTTTATTTCTATTGAATTCTTCTTGCTAATTTAGAAAAACAGTGTGGTTGGTTTTCAAAATTTTCTCATGAAGTTTAAAGAAAAGGCTGCTATGCATCTTTGTAGAAATAAAAGAGAATTCTGATGTCCTCTGTATTTCTAGCTCCTTCACTTTCTTCTTTTTAGTTCAGAACTCTGAGAAGTATTTTGTTATTTTTATTCTTTCTTATTTTACAAGTACTGGAAGCATGTAATAGAAAGAAAAGGATCAGTTCAACAAAAGACTCTCAGAAATAATGTTCA
Organism: Bungarus multicinctus; assembly: GCA_023653725.1. Classification (NCBI taxonomy): domain Eukaryota; kingdom Metazoa; phylum Chordata; class Lepidosauria; order Squamata; family Elapidae; genus Bungarus; species Bungarus multicinctus. The sequence continues at coordinate 55,354,024 of CM042842.1, read as the reverse complement.
ATGAAGTTCTTATTTGTTAAGTAAGATTAAAAACACCATCTTCATATTTTGGGCTGTCACTCGATTCTTAGTAAAAAATATAACCAACTTTCCAAATCAGCCAATCAGTTGAGTCATTTGTGTTCGCTAACCTTGGCTCTTTGCTCAAAAACATTTCATTACCCAACAAGGTAATGTCTCATTTTTCATTATGTGCCCATAAGTCCCCCACCCACCCAAATGCTTTTGAATGCAAGACTATGCAGATATGTTTAGTGGTATAGAATAATGGGTTAGATAAGATTCCAGTTTAACATTTTGCTATTCCTAAAGCAGCTGGGCTTTGTTGCAGTAACATTTTGCTATTCCTAAAGCAGCTGGGCTTGAACAATGATTTGCTTTTATATATTTGTCTCATATATGTCAAAGTCTTCTTCCTACCAATTTCACAACTCTGTTTTTGTATTTCATATAAAAGCATGATAGCTTCACATTGAGGATTGTTTAGCAGTTGTTATTTATCATCTCTCAAAAGTTTCTCTCTTGGAAAGAAAGAAAATAAAATGCATTGTGTTTATTGTTGTTGTTGTGTGTTTATATATGTGTGTGTTTTATTCATCTGATATCAGACAGACAGCTAAAAAGAATGGTTAAACTATGACACTATTTATAGGAACATGTGATGACTCAGGGTGCAATACAAAATAAACACAGTCACAGAAAACAGGTGAAGCTCCTTTTATTCCTTCACTTTGCTTCCAAGCTCCAAATATCCTTGACTTGAGACAAAAAAACTCACACAAGCAGTTACAAGAAGGAGAAAATGCCGTTTAAATTATAAAAAGTAAAAAATAACACAAACCAGGCAAGATAAGGGCTGGAGGATGTTCACAGATAATAGAACACGCACTAGGAAGGATGCCAAACTCAGAGAGGAACCATAAACTAGAGATATTTCCACGCTTTGTTTCCAGCACTCGTCAGTACGCATGTCCATCCTCTTATCCAGTTGTCACAGCTGCAGCACATGAAGAGGATCAAGGCCCTCTCCTCCCGAGTAGGCCACGTCTCTCCCTTATCCTTTCCCTCCTGCATGTCCTAGGATGGAGAGGGGATGGGCCTGGGGCCTCCTCTGACTGCTCAGCCAGCCTCTGCCCTTCCCCAGCCTCCTCCACAATCTCTGGAGCAGGGGTGGGATTCAATTTTTTAAAAAAACCGGTTCTGTGGGCGTGGCTTAGTTGGTGGGTGTTGCTTGGTGGTCATGTGACTGGGTGAACATGGCTTGGTGATCATGCTATTGGCTGGGCGTGGCCAACTCAATATCACTCACATCGAGGTACACATCTCCTCACCTGGCCTCTCATGATTGTGGGGATGCTGCAACAGTCGTAAGTGTGAAAAATGGTCATAACTCACTTTTTTCACTGCCATTGTAACTTTGAATGGTCACTCCACACAAGTAAAGTACCTGCAAAGGAAGGAAAAGAAATTCCAGAGAAGTTCCTGAGACAGGAAGTCTAGTCCTGCCAAGAATGTAATAAGGGTTAACGGAGAGGGAGTTTCTGTAAGGAACACCAGAATGTTTCCATCCTGCCTTCCTTACAGGATTAGGCCAGTAATTTCTTCTAACAACTGGTTCTCCGAACTGCTTAGAATGTTAACAACCGGTTCTAGCGAATAGGTGCGAACTGGTAGAATCCCACCCCTGCTCTGGAGCCACACTTCCACTCCCTGTTGGTTGTTCCTCCTCTCCCTCAAAGTCAGTCACCACCAGTGGCATGACAGAACAAGTGGTTTTGGACCAGCAGAAATAGTATAATAGAGTTGGAAGGGACCTTGGAGGTCTTCTAGTCTAACCCCTTTGCTCAGGCAGGAAACCCTATACCATTTCAGACAAATAGTTATCCAATCTCTTCTTAAAAACTTCCAGTGTTGGAACATTCGCAACTTCTGGAGGCAAGTTGTTTAATTGCATCCTAACTGTCAGGAAATTTCTTCTTAGTTCTAGGTTGCTTCTCTCCTTGATTAGTTTCCATCTATCACTCTTGTCCTACCTTCAGGTCCTTTGGAGAATGGAACGACTCCCTCTTTTTTGTGGCAACCCCTTATTAGCAGAATATCTGACAGATATCTTAGTAGTAAAAAAAAAAAAAATCAGCTTTTATATCTGATCTCAATATCCTGTAACTTGTTAGTTCTGTTTGCTCTGAAATCACTAACCATAGAAAATGCATCTTTTGTTACTATTGCTATTGCTTTATATTTTTGTAGTATTTTATAAACTCTAGTATTACTTATGTCCTTTTATAGTTATGTTAGTTATCTACAATGTTTAGATTAGGAATTGTAAAATAAGATTTAATCTTTATAAGTAAAACAACCTTTTCTGATCTTATACTTTTTATGTGCCCTGGACTACAACTCCCAAAAGCCAGGTTCAGATGGGATGAGCTTTAAAACCTGAGATGTCTCAAAAGCAGCTTCCCCCCAATTTCACCCCTGAAGTCATCTAGCAAGGCCATCTCAGTTTGTGGAATAAGCCATCTGTTAAAAGAAAGAGTGTTTGGTTAGTTTATGATCTCCTTCAAAAGAAGTCTGCTGAATTCTATACTCTTAATAAAATAATATGAAGGTTATAAGTGTTTTGTATGACTGAAAGCTTTCATTGTATTTATATTTTGCTGGGGAAGTAATAAGATTCTACTACTGTGAAGAATTGCACACAATGTGAATTATGCACAAATGTATTCCTATCCTTCAGTTAATGGCCTAGAGATAATGTGGGTGCAATTCTTTGTGAAAAAGGTTGCTCTCTAAAATTGCATAGGTTTATTTTTGATATACAAAGTTTGCCTACCGAATATTGGAATATAAATTTATGCCAAAAGACACATAAATCAGTCCAGCATGTCTGTTATTGCATTGATTTATTTTTTTTAAATGCATTTTAAATTTCTGAACTAGAAAAGCCATTTTCCTATCTTTCCATGATTTTTCTTGTTCGTTTTGTTTTAATCCGTGCTATAATCTAAAATAACTGGCAAAGGGAGCACTATCTTTCATAATTGTTCCATTCGCTTCGACAGATGGTTTCTAACTATGTAAATGGCACCTATCTCAGTCTGGGTTAGGAGTTCAGCAGGCAGTGTGGGTGATCCAACCACCTTGTTCATGGAAGCTAATGCAGCTCAAGGTTTCGGTGCTTGTAGCTGAGTAGGAAAAAAAGAGAGAGAGAAAGCAAAGCTGCCTGCTGGGGTTTAGCACACTGTTCAGGCAGGCTGGGCCTGTGAAGTCCTTTGTACAGGTAGTCCTTGACTTACAACAGTTCATTTAGTGACCATTTGAAGTTACAGCACTGAAAAAAAATACTTTGGCTGTTTTTCACACTTACAATGTTACAGCATCCCTGTCATCATGTGATCAAAACTTCAGATGCTTGGTAACTGACTTATATTTATGATGGTTGCAGTGTTGCGGGGTCTTGTGATCCCCTTTTGCAATCTTCCGACAAGCAGCATCATTGAGTGAGCCAGATTCACTTAACAACCGTGTCACTAACTTAACAACGGCAGTGATTCACTGAACAACTGTGACCAGAAATTGTTGTAAAAGGGGGGCAAAATTCACTTAACAAATGTCTCCCTTAGCAACACAAATTTGGGGTTCAGTTGTAGTGGTACGTCGAGGGCTACATGTAGTTTTATGGCACAGCATAAAGTTCTTGAGAAACAAGTGGACAGATGGAAGAGACAAAGGGGAAATGGTATGAACACAGGTAACCATATTAAGAACATGTGTTTTTTTTTTCTTTCAGCCTTCTTTTTTGGATGTGATTGAGGATCTGCCTCATGCCACAAGACCGCTTAAAGGATAGCTCAAGCGAGAATACATTTGGAACACAAACAGTGAAGGAACATTCCAGGATCAAGCTGCCTTTTCTTCCTCTGCATCCTGCTCCCTTGAATGAATCTGGGTCAGGTTTTAGTTGAAAGAAATCCAATTCTTTTCACTTGAAAGAAATTCAGAATTGAGAAGGTGGTTTTGTTCTGTGTCCATGTTCAGAGCTATTGCAACAGAGGGCTATGAAGTGCCAGTGCTGTAAATGCATAAAACAGAATAAAAGATGATACAATACAGTTACCTTCGTCTTGTAGCGTGAGCCATAGAAAGTAATTTTATTTCAACTGCCACGATCATGCAGAGATTACTGGTCAAAGCAAAGAGGATATAAAGTGCCTGATAGGGCGATCCCAAAAGTCACTTGCTTGAATCTAGGCTTTCCTTCTCTTTCGAAGCTTATTGTTAAAATATGTTGTATAATAAATGTCAAGATAATGAGATAGCTTAGCTGTAACATCTTGTGTTAAAAAATAGCTTTATTGAAAAAGAGATGTATTCTTTTGCCTAGAAGTTTTCACCTGTAGGACTTATTGTGCACTAGTAAAATCAATGTTTTAAAAAGCCTCATTTTACCGTTCTTAAATATCACACATTCAAAATTTAAAAATAAATAAGTAGCTCATTTCAGATATGATCACAACTGAAGTACTGTTTGAAATGTTTGGATTTTGAAGATCTATGTTGATCAGAATTTTGATTTGTGACTATAAACAATCCTCAGTCCATGGCATCAATATTCTTTGTTTGTTTCTTTGTTTTACAAATAACAAAAGATGGCATACATATCCAACATACCTTCTTCCTTTTATTTTCCCCACAACAACCCTCTGTGGTGGTTAGGCTGGGAGAGAGAGTGAAAGGACCAAGTGAGCCTTAGCTATGAAAGCCAGCTCAATAACTTTGGATCAGTCATTCTCTTTCAACCCAACCCATCCGACAGGGTTATTGTTACCTCATTTTAAAATCAGTTTCAGCATTATCAGAATGTCATTAAGGTAGGCTTCAGTGTTTCAGGGTACTTGGTGGTCTCTGGTGGTTTTCTTGCAAATGTTTCATTAATAAACTAGGTAGCATCACGATGTTACCTAATTTGATAATGAAACAAGCTCTGGAAACATCAAACACCCTGCTGTTCAACCCTGAGCTACAAATATTCTTTTCATTCTTAATATTTTAAAAAAAATGAAGCTATTTCAGTTTGTATATGTTCTTATTGGGGTGTAATGTTTGGATAGATTTACTATCAGCATGAAACCATATAAAACCATATTTTAAAGGTTTAGGGTTTTCTTTTTTTTAAAAAAAAGCAGACTTGAAAAAATGTTGTTTTTAATTTAACATTTAATTTAAGTTTAACATGATACTGCCTTAATTAGTTTGTTTTGGACAGAATAGAATAGAACAGAATAGAACTTTATTGTCACTTTAAATGTACACTAATCAACATACATTAAAATGAAATTTCATTGCATTCAGCTCTCAAAGGATAACCATTATGCATATACCCACATGCACACACATTGATGACACAGAGAAACATCAGTCTAGTTCAAATGGATACAAACATGACTGCCTAGAATTTTCTGCATTGTCTAAGAGATTTCATATTAAATATGATGGCAGTGGTGCAGATATCTAAATTCTTAATTATCCACTGATAGTTCTTTTTAAAGAACAGATTAGTCATGGAAGAGACTGTTTCTTTGTAATTCCAGCTTTCACTAGAGTAGCATTCCCCAGTTCGGATGCCCTGCAGATGGGCAAACTTCAATTTGCAGCAATGGTCATACTGGCTGGGAAATGAAATCTGCCCATCTGGAGGGCAAAGCAGTTGTGGAAGATTGCATTATGATCGATCATGCTCATTTCTGAAATGAATTAGTACAAATTCTTTCGTGGCGATCAACTCAGAGAAGATCGATAAAGTAAGATAATTTCATGGTTCTTTCCCCCTGATTTCTCCCTGCCAGCATGCACTGACAGCCGTGGATCTTTCATGTTTGAGAATGGCTCTTGTTATGTTCATGGAAGTTCTGTGACTAATGCTGTTGATATCAAAGATGCAACTAATTTCTCTTCTTCTTTTGAAGATCTATCAGGAGAAGAGCAACATAAATTTAGATCAATAATAATGTTTCTTTTAAGGATGGCCAGAGAAATTAAATGAAAGCAGTTCCAGCAAGCTATCCCTTGGAGGCCCATCATTTGAAAAAAATCTGCAAAAATCTCACCGACTACATATGGTGGCAAGTATATCATAGAAATAATATTGGAAAACATGTGATATGATCAATAGAGTCTCAACACTGATAACATTTTTGGCATATAAGTTGTATGTGGAAAGGTGAGCTGCAACTGCAGGTTTCCAAGAGAAATGAAGCTGTAGAAAGAAGATAATTTGAAATAATTCCTGAGGTCAGGAAACAAAAAGTATCCATTCAATCTATTTAGGAAGTAGAAGAAAAGAATGTGGATCATAAAAGCAGAAATATTGAATAAATTTACTAAAATGTAAGGATGTTAAAAAGCTCAGTCTAAAAGCAAAAAAATCTTAATCCAAAGTCAATTAAAATATGTATAATTGAGAAAGTTGAAGACAAACTAGATAGAACTTTACACTGTGTATATATATATATATATATATATATATATATATATATACACACACACACACATGCATATATACTATATACATATACATTTATATGCAGGTCTTGGCGTGTTTGGGTATTTTCCCATGTAAGATTGAGAGTATCTTGGTGACGTTTCAGGCTGGTGCTTTCAGCTTCGTGTTTGTGCCAGCAAAGCCAAAGGCTTTGTGCTTGTGCGAGCAGAGGCTTTGCTCGCACAAACACAAAGTCGAAAGCACTAGCCTGAGGATGGCAAGTGGGACCTCATCGAAACGTCGCCAAGATACTCTCAATTTTACACAGGAAAAGACCCAAACACGCCAAGACCTGCCTAACTGTATCCGTGAAAATCTATGAAAACATACATTTATATATATCTGTAATGTAATGTTCTGGGTTTTGGTTTGGCTCCGAGTTTGAGGTCTGGCTCTGTGTTCATGGCGTGTGTCAGTTTGCTTAGTTTGGGGGTCGGGGTGTGTGGCAGCTAGTGATGCAGCCGTGGTCTGGTTTCTGGACGGTGGTTGCCTTTTGTCTATAGGGTGGGTTTGGGTTTGAGTCTGGTGAGGGAGATTGGTGGTGGCGTCATGTGTTGTTTTGGGTCCGGTGTTGGTTTTCATGGCTGGGACTTATTTGTTGATAAGGGCTAGTTTCAAAATGTCTGGTAGGAGGGAGAGTGTCATCCCATTTATTCATGTTATGGGGGTGTTTCTCTATTTTGATGGCTTCCCTGATTATTCTCTTGTTCAAGTGTTCAATATGTATGTATGTATGTATGTATGTATGTATGTATGTATGTGTATATATATATATATATATATATATATATATATATATATATATATATAGAGAGAGAGAGAGAGAGAGAGAGATACAAAATCTACATGCAAAAACACATGTACAATGTGAACATAATTCTGTATGACAAAAAAACCCTAAATATTCATAGATTCTATTCAAATTGTCAAAATGAGACCTCATTTTTCATTTGATTTATGGTACCAGACCATTAAAAATGAGATGTCAGACTGTATGTATAAAATAAACCCAATTATATTATTCATATGATCCCATGGCTTCATAAATATATTTGTTCTACTCAGAAATACATTTACACAATTATACAGTTTTAGGTTGAAAAGGTAGATATTTTTAACAAAATGAACGGTAGTCAATAAAATGCTTTTTATTAATAAATTTAATATCAATATAAATTTAATTTTCTAGAGATCTTCATATTTGAGATGATTTTGTGGGGAATGCTTTAGGCATTTTTTACTATAGGAGTAAGGAATGAAATATTACACAGGTATTGTTTTCTAATTCCTAAATATAACAATTGGAATTGTCACCATTAACTGGGACATGTTGCCAGGGGTTGCCCAACAATCATGGCTGCCACTGGTATCTTCTAACTTATAAGTGGCTTCATATCCTTCCAATATTTGTCATGAAGTTGGCCCTGGCCACCCTGGTTCCCCAATAGCTTCAGATCCTTCTTTAACAACCCTCACACGAGGCAGCAGAGCAGGGACATTTAAGATCCTGAATGACCATGGGAGACAGGAGGAAGAACTGCAGATTAGCTGATGGTCAGATGAGCATATGCTGAGTCCTCAGAAAGAATGGGAATATGAGAAATATATCTGAAGGAACCCTTTCTGTTTCATGGACTGTAAAACTGAGTGTGGCAGGGGCGGATATGTACTTTATTGTAATGTGGGAGTTAGTTCTTCCAATTTTTCTTCTTCTCTGGACTACTTTGCAAGCTTGACAATAATGGTGGGAAGGGCATTGATTTGAGCTTCACTCAGATGTAAAAGGAGGGTTGTTTCCATATGCAGTTAGATTGGGCAACTAGATGCACAAAACCTCCTTATGGATTGGGAACCTGCCTCACTCAATTTTTCCTTGTGTAGTTGGCTACCTGTTTCTCCCAGGCATTTTACACACACACTTTGTAGACTGTCAGTCAGTTTAATTGCATCTAACAGAAATGACAAGAATTTATTTATTTATTGATTGATTGATTGATTTTGTCAAGCAATTATAAGATAACAGGTATACGTATAAACATAGTTATGAATACATGAATACATACAAGAAAAATAAAAGAAACAATAGGACAGGGACAGTAGGCACGTTGGTGCACTTATACACGCCCCCTACAGATCTCTTAGGAAAGGGGTCAGGTCAATAGTAGACAGTCTAAGGTTAAAGTTTTTGGGGTTTGGGGAAGAAACCACAGAGTCAGATAGAGTATTCCAGACATTGACCACTCTGTTGCTGAAGTCGTATTTCCTGCAATCAAGTTTGGTGCAGTTTACCTTGAGATTGTATCTATTGTGTGCTCTTGTATTGTTATGGTTGAAGCTGAAGTATTCATTGACAGGTAGGACATTGCAATGTATAATTTTATATACTATACTTAGATCGGACCGAAGGCAGTGTAGTTCTAGAATGTCCATTGAAACAATGTCTGGCTTACTAGTTCACATTATGTCATGCTTTTTAAACTACTGTATGGTTTATAGAATAAGTCACTGTTGGCTGGATTTCTACAGCCCACTCAGATACAAAATATGCTTTATTGAATCTTAGTCCAGAACAACATGCACTTTTTAACTCCTTCAAGGTCACAGGTATGAAACAATCTCCTGTTCTGAGAAATAAATGAAATAGAAGTCAGAATTGAGGAGAGCCAATTAGCAAAAGCTTAAAATAATAGCTCCAAGTAGCGGTGCTGAAAATAAACCAGCATTTTACACTAGATCACACAGAAGCAAATGTTGAGAAAACAGTCAAAGAAGAAAGTGGGAAAGCTCCCAAAATAATTTTGCCCCTGAAGACACAGGGCAAATATAGAAAGCCCCCAAAAAGAATAGTATTAAATTATTCAGAAACAGTCAGAAGCACAACATTCATAGAATAGTATCTTTAAAAAAAATTCTATAGACTGAAGGGAATTCTTTAGTTACTGGAAGCCACCAACTATACCAAGTACACCCCAAATAGAGTGTAAGCCATGATTAATAAAGGGCCCAAAAGCTATGACAGTAATTCTCATGCTAACTAGGCCTCTCAACATTTTTCACAGAAAGAGACTACTTGAGTGAATCCTGGGTGCTGAAAAAAAAAATTATTCATTGCTTTAAATGGATCATACCAGCCTCTGGTCCATTTCAAAAAATGCTAACATAATCTTAAAAATGTTTTATAGTTCAGTGTAACTTTCAAAGTTCAATGTAAATGACTCTACTACTCTTCAAATTCATATTAAATCTGTTGGTTGACATGTTGGGCTTTTGTTTTGTTTTCTTCAATCAGGAAGAAAAGGAGAAACTGGTAACTGAGTAAATTAGTCCTTGGGCTGTTCTCACATAAAAAATAATATTATGACCCATGATGCTCATCTCCAATAGGACCCAGTTCTTGAGGTGAAGATGTACCTTGATTACCTTTGTACAAATCAAAGGCCAGCAACTACAATAGACCAGAGTCAATGTGTTCTTTACAACATTGGACATAAAACAAAGCTTTGCAGGTCTCAATAATAGAATCCCTGCATTTCATGTCTAGCTTCCATCAGTGCAGAGGTCAGGAAGTGATAAGAGGTTGCATACAGCTGGTGTATGTTGGATCAAAACATACAGTGAGTTGCCAGAAACAGGTCCTGACAATTGCCCTAATTCAAAACACTACTGAGGTATGATATTACTAAAAGTCAGCAATAAATGAAGTTACAGTACTACTTATGAGCCATGGTCACACAGTGGTTAAGATGCAGTATTGCAGGCTAATTCTGCTGACTGCTGACTAACAGTAGTTTGGCAGTTCGATTGTCATGGGTTCAAAGTTGACTCAGCTCTCCATCCTTTTGAGGTCAGTAAAGTGAGGACCAGATTTTGGGGAGTAACTTGCTGACTCTGTAAACTGCTTAGAGAGGGCTGTAAAGCACTATGAAGTGATATATGTGTCTACATGTTATTGCTATTGCTATATATGGAATACGGTTGTTCTGGCTGACAGATTACAAAACCCATACCAAAGAAAAGAGGAGAGTCAAAAAAATTTCTTGCCATTGCCTGCCTGAATGGTAAGCTATTATTGACAATGTTTTCATATTTAAAGTTAGCAAAGTTGCATTGATTACAGTATAATACTGTAGCAGTGGCCCAATTTAGAAGTAAAGGAAATCATTATGTTTCTATTATGTTATCTTATCATCCCTTTTATTGCCTTTTTCTGATGGGCAGAAAATGACAGCTTTCAGAATCCCCATTTTTCATAGATGTCCAAATGCAGCAAGTGACAATTTATTTAAAATGTGATTAGTAACAATCTGCCTGGATCAAATCATATCTTGTTTGAAGCTATAATTTAAATACATCCCAGTTTCCCAAGTTCAAGTAAATACAGGAAATGCAATGCTTTTATATTGAGGAGAATGCTTCTAATCTCATCTCTAGTGCAAAAGGGGAAGATGGATGGGAAGCCTGAAGTTTGTCATGGCTCATTTGTGTAGCAGAAAATCATGATTATAACTCCTAAACTGTCTGTTCTTGTCTGCAAGTAGCAAGAAATAAAATAGCAATCCAGCAAATACTACTTATAATGACCAGTGGTGTTTTCTGAGGGCTAGGAGAGAAGTGCAAAAGAAATTAATTAAACATTTCCCTTTGTTGAATATGCTAATGAGGAGGGAAACCAAGGAACAAAGGTTTCTCTCCAGTCCGCTGTTCTGGTGGGAAAAATAATAATTTAAAATGATTGGTCCACCTTGCTGGTGGGAAATTAGAGGAACCTCATTAGTTGGGCTACTGACAGCTCCCTTTAAAAGAGGGAGCTGCCGGACAGCCACTTCTTTGTACCAGTCTACTAAATAAACAGCTGTTGTCACTAGCTGAGAGTCCTGCCTCTTCACTCAGCCCTAATTTAACACCCTTTATTCATGAAATTAAAATATATCCACCTGAGTATTGGCCCTTATTGTGAAAGTTTTAAAATCGGAATTCAATTCCAACTATGGATAAGGATCCATTAAAATTCTACTTTCAAGATTTAGCACAATCCATGTTGCAGGTTCTGTTTTGTCCCTATCAATCTTTCAGGTGAATTCATAATGGAAACATAATCATTTTTTTGCTAGAAGAAAATGGAAGTTTTTGGAAGCGTGTGTGTTCCTTCAGAGCACTGTACATAGCCATGCTACAAATGAATGGAAAATGATTTTTACATAAATGTTTATCAATTTTTATTTCATAATTTTTCCCTATATTAATATGTATGTTTACTGTCCATCAGTAAAAGCTAAAAATATATGTTAATTCATACACACTAAGGAACTGTAAACTATATTATGAAAATAGAGGTAAGATGGGAGACTTGGTTGATATAATCTATGTTGTTGGGCTCCACAACAAATGTAAATGACAATGTTCGAATAAAAAAGAAAGAGGAGATAGTCATGGTAGTGAAGCTGATATTAGTCTCTTGAGAGTTTTCAGTTCTATATTATTTTCAAAATAGTCACTGAAAATTAATTATCTGTGTTTGCTCTGATTTAAAAATCCATACACCAGCCGGTTCAAATTGTTTTTTGCTGAAGAGATTCCTGATACACAAACAATGCCTAAATTATTTGCACCAGAGTTCTTAGTGTTTGAATCAGTTTTAAACAAAATGTAAGATATAATAGGTTAGATTTAAGATCATATGTTGACTAACTCTGGTTCTAGACAGTAGCTCTTGTTGATACTCTCTACATTAGAGGAGAGTGAACTACAATACACAAAAATCTTTAACCCCCTTTGTTTGACATGACGTTGAGTCCAATTCATTGTGAATGAATTAAGTTTATATCTAATATCAGAAGAATAATTTTGGGTTTCCAATTCGAGCCGGGATTATGCATGAATAAATAGAAATGAGATCCAGGCAGCTGTGAGGAAAGAAGACATGTTTATTCCTAAAAGCAAATAATTTGCCTTTAGAGGCAGCTGCAGATAAATGAGGTACAGTGGCCTTTTATAGGGGGGGCTTGTCTGGGGTGTGGCACTGCCTACATGCTGATTCTAGGGTGACACTTGAGGGGCATGTGTGTGTGTATTCTTGTAAACATGCAGTTCCGCTGGGAGATGTAATTTAACTAACTCTTGTGTTTGCAAACCTTATCCTTTGATATGTGGATTAGGTCTGAGTAACTTATTTGGGAGTTTAGGGAAGTTTGGGTAAAGGGTTTTTCCCATTTGCTATTTTTATTTGATTAACTTTGTTTCAGCTTGACTGTCAATTATCTAATGGAGACGCTGATTCTTAGTCCTTTGTGAATTCTGTTAATGTTTTAAAGGAAGATGGAAACAGTACAAAGAATAAAACATATTTGGATATAAAACTATTCACACTAATTTGCACATTTCTCCTTTAGCTGAGGAATAATTTTTATTTTTATTTATGAATTAAATTTATATGCCATCCAGTCTCGCTGTCTGAGGTGATTCTGGGTGGCTTTTTCTTGGGAAGTCTCGGATACCTCATCATTATTGTCTCTGGGGAAAAAAATCATGTTAGAAACTTTGGAATACCACAACTAATATACATAATACTGAGGATGGTGCTTCTATGATGCAACTTCTACTAATAACTTCTGTTTTGACTATAAAAATATTACTGTACCAAGGAGAGCTGATCCTGGGATGAAAAAGATGTTTGGTTAATTATTAGAAATGTGTAAGACAATTAATACATTTAATTAGTAAGGAAATTTACTTTGCAGTATTATGCATACTTACTTTGGAATAAGGCCAACTGCCAAGATAGAAAATTTTCAATGTCCATAGTTTTTTTTTAACAGTCTCAGGGAAGTTATTACATAAAGTAAAACTTCCCTCAGAAAATAAAATTAGTTTTTGAATAAAAGGAACAAACCATGTGCTATATAAATATAAGCCAATGTTAAAGGAAATCAGAGGAGAAGATTGTTATTTTGAGGATCACATGACCTTAATAACATTGACTAATAATTAAAAATATATTACAAGCTGGAAACCACCCAAGAAGTCAGTTGGACATTTGGATAATAGGAGCACTGAAGGAAAAGAGAATTTCAGGTAAGCTAAACTGATTTATCATGTCTCTCCTTACTGAAGATATAGGCCAAATGCTAGTATTTGAATGGATATTTTCAGGAAACAAATCTTAGAAATTAAAGCAAATGGTATCAAGTAATGTGGTAGCTTGATTGTTGTACAGCTGGTTAGTTTTCAATAAATTGATCAAGAGCCTTGGAATTAGTAAAATAATCAAATGTAAGAAAGGCAAATTTTGCTGGGATAGAATCAATGTGGCTTCTGCAATAGTAAATATTAACTTATCAATATTTCAGATAATGTTGACAAATACATACTCAGCAGGTTTCAGGTAGAAATTCCTGAACTGAACTTTTAATTTTAATTCAGAGAATTTTGAAGATTAAGATGAAAAGTCCTCTTCTGAATCAATGTCTGGTTACAAATGAAAAGATAGGGATTAGGAAGCAGTGGGATCCTCTGAATTTACATTTATTTGTTTATTTATAAATGAGGTATAATGATAATGTTGATATAGTCTACTGCTGTTGTTGGAAAGGCAAATTCTATTGTGAGAAACATTCAGAAAGAAAAGGAAAAGAAAGTTGCCAATATTATAGCAATAACAATAGCACTTAGACTTATATACTACCCGATAGTACTTTACAGCCCTCTCTGAGCTGTTAGCACTATCAAGCACATTACTCCTCATCTTACTAACCTTGGAAGGCTGGAAGGATGAGTCAACCTTAAGTCCTGACAAGATCAAACTCCAAGCTGTTAACAGAGTTAACCTGGAATACTGCATTGTACCCACCGTGCCATAGATTATATCAAAGCAAAGATGAGTGAGATGGATCATCAAATGATGTATGATATGGAGAAAGAAGAAGGGAAAACTTTGCTTTCTTCTTTGTTATTAAGGCATGAAAAGACTAAACAATTTCCCAGTAAAATTTCATTCTACTTTACAATTTTTCATGTCAGGAAAGTGGCATAATGGCAACTCTATTCCCCTGACCATTTATTTTGACTATTTTTATTAGATTAAAAAAAGTCATTTGAATTTCCACTTGGAGTTTGAAAGGTCACATCCCAGACACTGATTTGTCAGCTAAATGAAGAGCAATCATATCTACAGCAACAAAGTGTGGCTCTCTGCTCAGATTCCCTTGGGAAGAAGCAAGTTTGGTTAAATGAAGTTTTGTTTTCAGTTAAGATAACACTAAAAATAAATCAGAGGGCATAAAGAGTGACTCTTTCATTCTTTTGGTTGGCCTTATCCTGACATACATTTGAACTCAGCTATATCTCTTTTTTAGAAGGAGTGAGGGGGGGCTTTAAGATGCTGAGCTCGTTAATCGAAGGTCAGCAGTTCAAGACCCAAATACCACATGAGAGAATGAACTCCTGTTCCTGCACCAGTTCCTGCCAACCTGGCAGTCTGAAAACGAGCAAATGTGAGTAGATAAATAGATATCACTTCGGTGGAAAGGGAAAAGTGTTCTGTGTGCCTCAGCATATAGTCATGCTGGCCATATGATCAGAGAAGCATCTTTGGACAACACTGCTTCCTTCAACTAAGAAACAGAGATGAACACCTCCTGGCCAAGTCAGACATGACTGGACAGGGGCAAACTTTTCCTTTACCAATATCTCTTTTGCATGGCAAAGAAACAAGTATGTTGCCTAAATGTAGATAAACATTTTAGTTTCAGTATAAATATTATACTAGGCTACGGTGAGATCCAAAGTCTAATGATTAACCCGGCTCTATTGTTACAGAAAGTCTCTATTATGGGAATATGGCCAAATTTAAAAATCAGGATTAATTAATTTAATTAGCATGTGCTAAACAACCATATGATAAACTAATTTTGAAATTGAAGAGGATCTTACAAATTTATTTTCATAGGATAGTCAGATATCATTCTGGGTATGTTCACACTGTTGAGATCATAGCCAAATCATTGGAATAGAAATAAGATCCCCAAAAAGTATAGTTTGTATACACCACATTTTTTTGAAATACAATGAATTGCAAATAATTGCTGACTCATATTTTTCACAACTGTAAAACAATACAAACCCATAACCCAGCAAGATACCTGGAGAAACCAGGTGCTTCAGATCTGGGCTTGAAAGAATAAAGATTACTGTAAAAGAATAAGCAGGGAAGTATAATCTGACAACCTGTGCAAAGTGATCAGATTGTAAACATCAAAAACAATATCTAACTAATGTTTCTTGTTTCTTCCTGCAAAAGAATTGGATGTCCTGATTTATGGATACTTCATCTACAGTAATAGGATAGGTCCACTGTTGGAGCCAGATGTGGAAGTTGATTCATGGCGATTGAATTTCTTGTCTTTTTTTTTTTTTTTTGACCATAAGTCCAGTGGCTGTAAGTCAATTTCCAGGTCTGGCAAAAACAGTCAATGAAAGCTTCAATATTATAATACATTTATTAGGGTTTGTGTACAACCATGCTATTTACAATTCCTATAACTCAGGGGTGTCAAACATTATTTCATTGAGGGCCATATGAGGGTTGTGTTTGATCTCAGCGGCCAAGTGGGCATGACTGGGGTGGACATGGCCAGGATGGGCATGGCCAGCTCGACATCCTGCAGCCCATGTGCGGCCCATGTGCGGCCCATGTGCAGATTCTGGTTTTGGCTACAAAGGCCTCCTGCGTGTGGCCCTTCCGGGCTCAGTTTTTTTCTGGCAGAGAGCTGCAGGAGGCTATTTCAGCTGAAAATGGATCTCAGAAGGGTTGCACACAGCCCTATCAAGCTCCATTTTTGCTGGCAGAAGCACCACAGGCTGGTCTTTCGCTATTTCCAGAGCAGTCCCGTGGGCCAGATCTAATTATTCCATGGGTTGGATCTGGCCCATGGGCCTTGAGTTTGACACCCCTGCTATAACTCAATAAAGACATTGTGGAACTTGCACTTCAGCTGCTTGGGTAAGCAGTAAAATGTTTCAAACCAAAAAAGAAAAGTCCAGCTGCCATGACTCAACTTCCAGATAACACTACCTATATGACTGAAAAACTTCATTGACATATTATTTGAGCCACAATTGTCCCAGTTCACTATCTCTCAGCAGGTGTTTCAACAGTGAACAGTTCATAAGATAATGATTAACCCAGCTCATTGTCACAGCATCTTTGTAAGGAAAGAAGGAAAAGCAGAAGACCAAATAAATGTATTATCTAGAATATATGGGTCGTGATTTACTGCTACCTCACAGATCAATTGATCCACTTACTGCATAAACTGATGGTGGCCATTTATTTAATGACATTATTCTCAAAGGTCTTTTTAGAGGAAGCTAGATAATATAAAGCTAACATTTGAAAAATAAAAGAGACACAAACAAGGGAAAGTGCTTTGCTTTTAGGACTCTTCTATAAAAGGTATATAAGCCTGACAAATGATCATCTATATGCATGGAAGACAACCACCAAAGGCCACCAGTCTTTAGTGCAAAACATTTTCATGTTAACCATGTTATAATGCATGAAGAGGCACTCGATCTGTAATTAAACTATATATCTCAGATTACCCTTCAAATTTATTATGAACATAGTTGAGTCATGCCAGTTGTTACCTTTTAGTTGATGGTACTAAAAGTCTGTACACCCAACATTTGAGCACAATATAGCAACATTAGAGTCATATATTTAGTATTTGAAGAGCTGCCACAAACAAGAAGGGGTCAAATTATTCTCCAAAGCACCAGAGGGCAGGACAATAAATAACGGTTAGAAACTGATCAAAGAGAGAAGCAACCTGGAATTAAGGAGAAACTTCTTAACATTAAGGACAATTAACCAGTGGAACAGCTTGACTTCAGAAATCATCAGTGCTCCATAACTATAGGTTTTTAAAAAGAGACTGGACAGTCATGTGTCTGAGATTGTATAGATTCTGCTACTTGGACTGGACTAGAAGACCTGCAAGATCTCTTCCAGTGCTATTCTATTCTATTCTATTCTATTCTATTCTATTCTATTCTATTCTATTCCATACCATTCCACTCCACTCCACTCCACTCCACCCCACCCCACCCCACCCCACCCCCTCCACTCCCCTCCCCTCCTCTCCCCTCCCATCCCCTCCCATCCCATCCCATCCCATCCTATCCTATCCTATCCTAACCTATCATATCCTGCATGACTGGAAAACATAGTTATTGATGGTTTCACACATTTAAAGATAAGTGGGTAATGTATACAAAATCCATTGAATGAAATCAGATATGAACCTGATAGGTATCTCTGGGCCAAATACATACACATTTATTCCTAAGTATTCTGTGTTGTGCATATAATCTATGTTTCTCCATTCACATTTCTTTTCTTCTAGTTCTTAAGATTGTTCACAATCTTAAAGTTGTGATAAGATAATCCTGATCCTTAACTGACAGGGTCTTAGATGACTAAGCTCTCCTCCTGCTTTTTTCCCCCAAGTCTTCATCTAGTTCTCTTCAGAAACAGATTCTAATTCTTCAGGCCATAGGAAGCACCAGGGGTGGGATTCTACCAGTTCGCACCTATTTGCTAGAACCGGTTGTTAACATTCTAACAATTGGAGAACTGGTTGTTAGAAGAAATTACTGGCCTAATCCTGTAAGGAAGGCAGGAAGGAGACATTCTAGTGTTGTTTACAGAAACTGCCTCTCCATTAACCCTTGTTACATTCTTGGCAGGACTAGGCTTCCTGTCTCTGGAACTTCTCTGAAATTTCTTTTCCATCCTTTGCTGGTACTTTGTTTGTGTGGAGTGACCATTCAAAGTTACAATGGCACTGAAAAAAGTGGCTTATGACCAGGGGTGGGATTCAAATTTTTTAACAACCAGTTCTGTGGGTATAGTTTGGTGGTCATGTGACTGGGTGGACATGGCTTGGTGGTCATGTTATTGGCTGGGTGTGGCCAACTCAATATCACTCACATTGAGGCACGCATCTCCTCGCCTGGCCTCTCATGACTGTGGGATGCTGCAACAGTCGTAAGTGTGAAAAACGGCCATAAGTCCCTTTTTTCAATGCCATTGTAACTTTGAATGGTCACTCCACATAAGCAAAGTACCACCAAAGGAGGGAAAAAAACTCCAGAGATTATCCTGAGACAGGAAGTCTAGTCCTGCCAAGAATGTAATAAGGGTTAATGGAGAGGCAGTTTCTGTAAGCAACAACAGAATGTTCCTTTACAGGATTAAGACAGTAATTTATTCCAACAACCGGTTCTCCGAACTGCTTTAGATGTTAACAACCAGTTCTAGCGAATAGATGCGAACTGGTAGAATCCCATCCCTGCCTATGACCATTTTTCACACTTACAATTGTTGCTGAATCCCCACAGTCATGAGAGGCTAGGCAAGGAGATGCGTGCCTTGATGTGAGTGATATTGAGTTGGCCATGCCCAGCCAATAACATAACCACCAAGCCATGTCCACCCAGTAATATGCCCACCCACCAACTAAGCCACAACCACAGAACCGGTTGTTAAAAAAAATGAATCCCACCACTGGGAAGCATCTCTTAATTCTTGGCACAATACTAAATGGGATGCTTTGCTTTGGTACCCATTCAATCTTAGCTTCACTTTGGTTTGTTAATGGTGTGTGTTCTAGTCCTGCCTGAGGCACCAAGCCAGATGAGTTACCTTAACCCAATTCTGTTTTTTCAGCCTTAGAAAAAAGGCAACAACAAAGCAGTTCCAAAAATCTTTCCAAGAAAATTATAGGCCAGACAGCTGTCAGGAGACATCACACACAAAAATATAAAGGAAAATGTGAAAAGTATACTAAGCTATTCATCCATCTTCCCCTCTTTCTTCTCTTCCCTTTGTTTCAATTTGTGAACAATGCTTACTTGCCAAAGTTACTGTATATTTTTTAATCTTTGAGAAAAAATACTCATTTTTAAGTCCAATATTGAATCAAATAAGGGGCACTGGTTTAAGATTAAGATTAAAGCCAGGAAAGGCACTGAATATAATCAAAAATTATTCAATTGGAATTTCATTTCTGAAACAGGACATCATTATTTTCCATTTTTAAAAAATTTACAGGTATATTTTACAAATGTTCTGTAGGAATTGGAAGACAAAGGAACAGTTTTAAAAACTGAAAAAGACAACATATAAATGAAAAAGGAATTACCCTCCTACTTCATGAGGACACAATATTACCACTCGTGAAATGCATTTTTTTTGCATCCCAATCTTTGTCATTGTCAGGTCACAAAGACCTTACACAACAATGTCTTTAAAATGAGTGAAAGCCTAGAGAAGCAGGATTCCACAAGAATGTGAATTTGAACATAGATGAAGAGAAATAAATTAACATTCAGCTTTCATTTCCAAACTTAGAAGGTGATGTTTCTTTCAACCTGTTCAGATATAAATATACACATACAGAAATGTAACTCACCCAAGCTAGAGGCTACTACAATAATTTTATGTTAACATGATCATTTGGTCTGTTGACACCATTCAAGAAGCAGAGTTTAAACCTGACACAGGTGTAAAACAAGTCCTCTTTAATGAAAATGGGTGAATAATCCTTTAGGGAAACTTAAAACTATGAATGAAGTACACCTTGTGGTCTTAATCTGTCTCTGACAAGAATTATATCCTATTTTATGGCCAGCTGTAGATAACTTTCCACCTGCAAGTGCCTGTCATTTACTCCATACTGTCCATTACTGCCCAGGTAGTGATGAAATGGTTTCTTAATAGGATGGAAACACAGGACTCCATTGTATGCAGCCAGTTGCTTTTAATAGTGAATTACTACAGTACGCTGGAAACTTTTCTAATGCTGTGTGAGTTCATTAGAGCAATTATACTGAGAATGCGGGAAAGACGAGATTGTTTTGGACATTGGTAGTGTTAGTAGTTTCCTGTGGTGTGGCGCTTATGATAGTAGCAGTGACTCTGCATGCATGTTAGACCTGCCTGGGGCAAGTATGTAACTTAAATGCCTGCTTTTTGATATTTGCTCTTTCCCCCCCATTTCCAGAAGGGAAAAAAAAACATTTACAGTAAGTTAATCTGTTTGGCTGTTTTCCTACTGTCTTTGTTTATGTGCCAGCCCTATTCTCGAAATCCAAGTAAGAGAAGGAAGGATGACATTTGAATCGACATAATTCCAGAGACGGCAAGGTATAATTGTTTGGAAGAGTACATCAAGAGATGTCATTATCATAAAAATATGGGCTATAAAAGGGAATAAAGTCCAATATTGTCATTTCCAATGCTATAACTGCATGAGCATGCATGGAGGGGTGTATGTGAGTTAAAATGGTGCACATTTCTTAGCTGTCATTATAGCTTGTATGTCTTTGTGGGTGTGCATGTGTGCGTTTGACTCAGTCTTGATTCCTGGTGACAAGTCCAGGCAGTTTCCTTGGCAACGTTTTTTCAGAAGTGGTTTTCTATTATCTTCCTCCTAAGATGGGGACAAAATGTCTGCCCCAAAGTCACCCATCTGGCTTCGTGATTAAGGTAAGACTAGAACTTACAGTCTCCTGGTTTGTAGCCCAGTGCCATTAGCCACTATGTCAGGCTGTCTTTCTGCTTATAAAAGAGCCTTGCATTTATTTTTGTTCTTTTAAGTAGAAGAACATAGCTTTCCCACTCCTGTATTATGCAAATAATGAAACTTACCCTGTGGTAGGCAGTCTACATTCCACACAGAGATTCACATGTATGCTATTCAAATCTTTAAAAATGCATATTTACATTGCATGGATTACATGGATCACATGCAGAGTTATGCATGCAAAGAAAATCAGTAATGGAACAAATAGCAGTGTCTAAACAAAAACACTTGCATTTAAGTTTATATAAGCATCTTTATATGTTTACATGCAAATTTAAATCTTATTTTCTTTACATATTTAATTGATTACCTACTTTTAGTTTAGTTTCGTGTAGTTTCTCAGTGGTTCTGAAGTGTCTAACAGAAAGTTCTGATTACTCAGTGTTGCAGGAAGTTTGCCATCTAGGTATGTGCTTTCTTAGTTTATCGTCATCAGCGAGTTTCAGTAAACTTTTCAAGGCCTGAGCCCCACTTGTGTGATGAACTTCCTCAATAAAGTTCAAATGGGAATCCCAAAACCTCTCAGTGTTCTAACTTACATACAGTTCAGGAAGCCGCAATTTGGACAGTATGTGGTAAAGCAGACTGACTCCACATTGGTAAAGGCTTCTCCCGTTATTTATTCACTTTACACATGAAATATATCCAAGGAAGCTGGACTGGAAGAATCAATCAGAATAGAGCTGGAAGGGACCTTGGAGGTCTTCTAGTCCAAACCCCTGCTCAAGCAGGACACCCCATACTATTTCAGATAAGTGGCTGTCCACTCATTTCATAAAAACCTCCAGTGATGAAGCACCTACAAATTCTGAAGGCAAACTGTTCCACTGGTTAATTGTCCTCAATTTTAGGAAGTTTCTCCTTGATTCCAGGTTGCTTCCCTCCTTGATTATTTTCCATCCATTGTTTCTTGTCTTGTGTTCTGATGCTTTGGAAAATAAATTGACCCCCTCTTCTTTGTGGCAGCCCCTCAAATACTGGAACATTGCTATTATTATGTCACCTTTAGTCCTTTTCTCTAGACTGGCCATTCCTGATTCTTGCAACCGGTCTTCATATGTTTTTGTCTCCAGGTCCTTAATTATCTTATTTGCTCTTCTCTGCACCTTTTCCAAAGTCTCAACCTCTTTTTGGTAATATGATGACCAAAATTGGATGCAGTATTCCAGGTATGGCCTTACTAAGGCTTTATAAAGTGGTACTAATACTTCACATGATTTTGATCCTATGCCTCTGTTTATACAACCAAGGTTTGTATTAACTTTTTTGGCTGCTGCCCCACACTGCTGGTGTGATTTAAAGATGAACAGGGTTTTAAAACTAGAGGAAGAAATATCAATAATCTCTGCTATGCTAACAATACTACTTTGATAACCAAAAATGCAAAGGATCTTCAGGCTTTTGGTACTAAAAGTCAGAGCATAGAGAAAATAATAGGACTAAAATTAAATATAAAGAAGACCAAACTTATAACAACAGGTAGAGCAACCAGCCTTAGAATTGACATTGAAAGTATTAAAATGGTGGAGAGCATCTTCCTTTTAAGATCAACTATCAACAATAAAGAAATAAACAGACAAGAAATATCACAGACAAGCACTCAGCAAAGTAGCCAAGAAAGCCTTGAAAAAGATACTCAGATGTCCCTATGTAAGCAGGATAGGAAGCATATAGATGCCTTTGAATACTGGTGTTGGAGAAGACTCCTGAAAATATTGTGGACAACAAAGAAAACTAACCAATGGATCATTGACCAAATCAACCCAGAGTTCACATTTGAGACACAAATAACCAGGCTCAAATTATCACACAATTCTTGTAGCTACATAGAATGAAGGACTGCTACATTTTTTAAGTTGAGCTTTTGAAGGAAATGCAGCATACAGAGAGAGAGAGAGAGAGAGACAGACAGACAGACAGAGACAGAGAGACAGAGATAGAGAGAGAGAAACATATGCAATGTATACACAAGCACATACATGGGCACACAGGGACAACTATGCATACACACAAATACACACACACGCAAATATCGTATGTCTGTCTTTTTACATACACATACAATATCTGTAGAATACTATAGATAGATATAGATTTTGATTGTTTGTTTTGCAATCATACATATTAAAAAGAAAAAAGCAATATCCCTTCTGTCTTGGCTCCAATAACATTATTATTGCCTTGTAAACAACATAATATTTTGAACCTAGTATGGTGTTTAAATCTTGTATATGTAAGTACTTTCCAGGTTGAAATGAAGAAATATTGACTCCTGTTTATTTTGTTATTTCATAGTTCAATATCATCTTTGCTGTTATACCAATAGTGATAAATTACCATTATTTCAGCAACTCAGATAAAACCAGTACTTTCATTTTTGCATTTATCCCAAATAAGTTCCAGATCCCAAAGGCAAAAGAGTAGGGAAAGGAAACTGCAACATCCTCATGTCAGACTAACACATTCAGAATTGTGCTTTCACACCTCTACTGTCAAAGAATGCACAGAAAACATTGGGCAAATCTTTATCAAGTGCCCTTAGGCTGGTTACATAGATTTTGTCCTTGGAAAATGCACCCTGCATCTGAAACAATCTCTCAGCCTGTGCAATAGGAAGACAAACATTTTATGTACATAGTAAACAAAGAAAGACAAATGTAGCATTATAATAACAGTGTTGTAATAATGTATTATGTGACAAGAGCACATTTCATTGTAGCATCATATTATATATTCTAATTATATTCTTACATTATAAGATGTTATAGAAGGAAGGGGAAAATGAAATAAGTTGGCACAATTTTTCACCTTGTCTGGTCATTGTTTCATCCTGAAGGTAAAGCCATTTGTTCTTCAATACAAGCCAACATGAATGGGTTATTGGCATTTTTGTTAGCCTATCAAGTCCTTACCAAAGACCTGAGATTAATAATGATGATGATGATGATGATGATGATGATTCACAAAAAACGACTGTTCACAGTAAATGAGATGACTCTGCTGGGTTTCTGCAGCTGACCAATGGTGATTTTGTCAGTGCCAATTGTTTTCAAATGCTTGCCTAGATCTTTAGGCACAGCACCCAGTGTGCTGAGTACCACTGGAACCACCTGCACTGGTTTATGCCAGAGTCTTTGCAGTTCAATTTTCAAGACCTGATATCTGGTGATTTTTTTCAAGTTGTTTCTCATTGATTCTGCTGTCACCAGGTATGGCAATGTTGATGAACTGCACCTTTTTCTTCTCCACAATCATGATATCTGGGGTATTGTGTTCCAAAACTTTGTCAATCCGTATTTGGAAGTCCCACAGTAGTTTTGCATGCTCATTTTTGACCACTTTTTCAGGCTTATGTTCCCACCATTGCTACAGGCAGATGGTAGTTGTGACACAAGTTCCAGTGGATCATCTGAGCGACAGTTGTAATGTTGTTTGTAGTCAGTCTGAGCAATTGTCTTGCAACAGCTCAGTATATGATCGATGGTTTCATCTGTTTCTTTGCAGAGTCTGCATGTGGGGTCATCAGCAGATGTAAAGAACAAGTTCAGTAAGTTTTTCCATTCTTGATTGTTATTATGGAAATGTCTCCAATAATTCAATTGTCCTAATAGTTCCACCTCAAAATAGAACTCATATTGTCCTGGGTAGCCAGTTTAAATTAGTTTGCTAAGAAAAACATGCATTGATCAGTTTGTCTATCTGCTTGAATGCAAAAGGAGATCTTGAGAAAGAAAAGACCGCAAAACTTAGGTTTTTTTTTTTTTTGCCATTTTCATTTTCTGTACTGGATTTTGTAAGAATCCTCAAACCCTATATTGCTTAGTTCATAGGCCTTTCCTTGTTGAAATGATCCCAAAAAGGTGCCTCCAGTTCAGGAAGGTTGGGATGAGAAAACTGATGTTTGGAGTCACTGAGATGGAAGATGCCATGCAAGCAGTGATATGAAGTGACACATCTCTATCATTATTATGATATACAGGTCAAGCTAAGATTATGATGAAAACCATAATCTTAACAGGGGTGAGCTTCAAAAATTTTAGCGAAGGGCTCTCTGCCTGGTTGCTGGGTGGGTGTGGCCATGATGGTTGTGGCTTATTCAGCCTCTTGTACCATGGTGGGGGAGCATTTTTGCCCTCCCTGGGCTCCAGAGGCTTTCCTCGAGCCTCTGGGAGGACGAAAATGGCTTCCCTGGGCTCTGGGCACTCTCTGAAGATAGAAACGGGCCCATTTCTGGCCTTCCTGAACTTGCAGGAGGCCTGTTTTTCACTCTATCTGACCCTCCATACATACCCTGCACTTACCTGCATCCAAAACAGGCTGTGTGAGGACTCCTGGGAGGGGAGGGGCGGGGCAGGGTGGGTGGGGCCATCAAGGAGTGGGATTTGGGGGTTATCCAAATTGCACAGAATCTTAGCTAGGGGCTCTCCCGAACCCTTGCAAACCCCCAGCAGCCCACCCCTGAACCATAGCCTTACTTTCTTTCATTCTTCTATTCCAATGTTAGCAGCATTAGGCTAGGCAAATGGAAGGAACAAGGGCAAGTCCAGGATACGCCTAAAGGACCAAAGGAACTGCAAAGCAGAAGAGAAGGAAGGATCTGACTGTAAAGCTCCAGTTGTCACCCATATATTGGTGAGTTTAACCCACAGTTAAGGAGAACTGTTGGAGCCATTTCAGTAATCTGCTAGCAGAGGAAGTTGATTTGCTTAAGCCTTTCCACTGTTTTTCATATTTGAGCTGTGCTTTAGAATGGATGCTTGTTAGTTTACAGTGCTAATGACCTTCTGAACCTGTCTTTTTTATTTGTGATTAAAAAGGCACAGTTTTCTGGCAGATTAAAAAAAACTGGAAAGGATTAAGTTGCTTCTCAACGAAGTTTGTTCCACTCACATTTTTCAACTGCTTTGGCTGGTGAGAATATGCTCTTTAGCCTATCTTTCATCCTCCTAAGTGCAGCCTTAACATTTATTCTACCAATCCCAAACTATTTGCCCTTCAAATGTATGGATTTTTACTCAAAATGCTCAGAAATGATCATGATGGCTTAGTTTTAGGGGGAACTGAAGTTAACAGTTTTGCAAAGGATAAACTCAGTTTCTTTTAGAAATGATTCATGGCATGGTTGCATTGGGAATAGGCAATGATGTCTACTCCAAATATTTTAGAAAGGAGCAACCACGATCACTTGCCATTGGTTGCCCAGTTTGAAGTTGATAATAAATAAAATTTGAAGCTTCTGAAAGATTTAGGTTACTTCTTCCAGTATTTCATAAAAAAACATCAGCTATCTTGTCAGAACAGATAGCAGCATCTAGATGACTGTGGCAGATCTAAAAAAAAGGATTAATAGTTGGATAAGAAAGTATCAGAAAAACTTAGGACTATAGATCACTGGGAAATTTGAAATAATGCAGAAAAGAGCAATGCCGAGCTACTTTCATATCATTGCCAAGAAAACAACAAACGCATCACAAGGAACTGAAGTTACTCAAAAGAGTTTTACCTTACTAGTAATGGAATAAAGAAATCATACTTCAAATGACTTTCACAACATTTAAATTCCATTTCTAGATTCCCCAAATGAGAAAATATGCTTGTCTGACCACGTTTATACAAATTCTAATCGGGTTCAAGAAAAGCTCCTTGAGGAGACAACCCATTTTCTGTAAATAACCACTGTATGAAGCTTCTTTTCCCCCACTGATTAAACAGGACAAAGCATTGTGTTTACTACACAAAATGCAAATTTGTGTGGACCACTGTGATATTGATCCAGAGGTTTTCCTATAACTAAAGGCTCCTTGAAGTTCCTGCATGACTAATGATATAGCAGACTATTATCCTAATTAAAAGTAATATTGTTCAACTCACAGATGAACCCAGGCCCTTCATTTGTCTAACAAGAGAGAGAGAGAGAGAGAGATGTTATGGTTCTAATTGAGCCAGGAGATGGTTCAGCAAAAGTGTGACTGTAAAAAGCAGCTGGAACCAGAAGTTAACATTTCATAAACCAGAAATGTTCCAAATCATAATAGGCAGTGGCCCATTGTCCTCTTTATGCCATTTAGTGTGCAGAATGTAATAGCAAAATATCTGGAAATGGAAGTTTTAAAATAAAGCAAAAATCAACCAGGAGGGAAGATACACGTAGCCTAATTTCCTGCCTTGTTTTCATATAAGTGAGCAATGATCCTTGTTCTATAACCATACCACATAAATGCACAAAGTGTGTATAAACATGTCCATGGTTAATTGGAATTGAGGCAAATTGAGAGGTAGGGAAGTCAGGGTTCCTGAAGATATGGGGAAGGAGTGGAATTGTGGGGGAAAGAGCTATGAACAAGTTTATCACTGCAAAAACTCTACTGAAAAGAATTGTCTTATTCTACTGAGCATATGGTCACACATCAGCAGACATTCAGACATACAAAGATCATCCAGAAATTGAAAATTACAGTAGGATCATCATCTCTTATTCCAACTCCATTTTTGAAAAAGAATCTATTATGTAACACTAATTGTAGCTGATTATTATTTATCTGTGGAATACGAAAATCAATAAATATCATTGCAGATGGTAATGGTCACCAACTTTAGAAGGAAACTGGATAACTTCATGGAGATTGGGGTCATCAAGGGCTAATGGTCTTGAAGATTTAAAGTCATCTCCAGGTTGGAGACACCATGTTTCCAAATACCAAATGCAAATGAATAATGAGAAGGTTATGGCTACATATTTTGCTTGGGAACACCTTAGAGGCTTCAGGTCAGCCAATGTGAAGAATGAAACCCTTTATTAATGAGGGCTTTGGCCCGATTGAGCAGGATAGCTTTTATGGTTTGATATTAAAGATGAAATCGTTAAAATGTTGGAAATGCCACAGTTTTTTCAAGACATTCCTTGACCCAGCTATTCTAAATTTCTCTCTAAAGACATTTGTGAGCATAAATGGCTACTGAGAATGTGCAGTCACTATTGCACACTTTTTTTCAGGGAAAAATACTCCATTAAAAAAAATCTTTTTTGCAAAATGGGATTTTTTCCCCAGTGCTCATAGCCCTTACAAAAAAAAAAAACACCAGCAAATATATAACAGACTGTAAATGAGTTTAGAGAATTCTTATTTAGCCATACTGTAGTTTAGCTGCCTCCCAAGGCCATCACGAGAATAGCTAACTTCCATGTACTCAGAAAAACATTAGGAAAAGGCTTAGAGTTCGTTCTTGAGCATCGTCATATATAAAATGTTTGACTTCTTTGCCCTGTAGAGGGTAAATAATCTGTTGTGTATCTGCTTCCTTCTTGACTGTAATAAAGATTCTAATCTAATCAAATTGTGCCTAAGAGTCTTCTGTGAAGTTAGGACAATTGCTGAATAAGGATTAAGTATTTGGAGAGCTGAGATTTATTTAGATGTCCTGAGGTGAAGACTTACAGTTAGATTTGCTCTCTTATCTATTTCTATTGCTACTGAAAGAAAGCCTTTGCCTGATGACCAAAAATTAAATTATTGCTATGGATTTTCTTGCAATTCAGCCAGTGTTGATCAGAATTATAAATGGTTATGTAAATAGGCCAGATGATGAACCCCAAATTCCACAAACTAGGACAGACTATATCACCCTTCCCAGTTTCCGCTTCAATAGGTAGTCCAGCCCAGAATATCAAATCTGATGGCAGACTAGACTGACATTTTAATGATATTAGTTTTAATAACAAAATCTGATTGTGCTTTTCCTTCTTCTAATACCACTGTCATTCAGGAAATGTTTGCTAGGCACTTTAAAAAACATTTTAGTCCTCTTTGCCTTGGTAAGGTCTTATATATTTCTGTCAAAGTTATCTTGCTTATACTCTACACCTCTCTAAGAACCTGCAATATGAATCACCCTCTTTCACCAATAAAGATTAGGGGGATCCAAATAAATATATTGCCTTTCTACTGAATACGAACTAGGCATCGTGCTTTCCCACTGAATGAACCTGCATATGAGTGTAATTATGACAGCAGGCCTGTGATTCAGAACAACCTGGATTTGGACAATTGTGCTAATGCTTTAGTAAGCTTAAGAGCTAACTTTGAGGATCTGGTCAAGCCAGTGACAGCCAACTGTGAAAACCATTGGCAATGTTAGCATTAAGCATGTGGTGTAGGAATAAGCTGCTGAGTTTCAGATGTTAGCTCTGAGTGTGGGCTGGCAGGAAAGAAGCTTAACTGACCAGCTCAAAGAGAGATGATCAGATGAAATATGGAGTGACTCATTCAGGAAAGCATCTCAGAGATCATAAAAGAATAAATCTAGCTCTGCTTGTGTATCAGTGAAAGGGTGGCAAAGGGGAATTTCACTCCAAGAGATTTAAACACTGAAAGGGTTAAAAGAGTTAGGTGACCTGTCAACTGAGATAATAAGAGGAAACAGCTGAAATCCAGGAAAACCAAATGCTAAGAAATCGATCAGGAGATTGAGCTTCCCCTCTCAGGTGGGTTTTTATAAAAGGAAAATCTGTCTCCCTTTCAGTATTTGTTTTCCACCTTGAAGGCTAGCTGAATGTGAGGGGAGGGAATTACTACAAGGTTGACTCTACTTAACTTAAACAACAATCTAGTGAAGCTAGTTATAATATCTGTTGCACTTTGTGAGATCTGGGCAATGTGATCTGGGCATGCTATGGACTGGTGCCAGTCCACAAACCAGGGATTGGGGACCTCTGTCCTAGAACAGAAAACCCCAACCCACAGTCTGTGGATGGCACCAGTTTCCAGCATACCAGCAACCAGGCCACTTAAACTAGAAAAGCCCCATATGTGGGATGCAGGCAGCGTGCAAAACCATCACCACTTCAGTTCGTAGAAAAACCTTTCTCCATGGAATTGGTCCCTGGTGCCCAAAAGGTTAGGGGCCACTGTTTTAGGATATAGTTGTGGGAGAACTTAAGTTAAAGGAGAAACAAATCCCCAAATTGATACAGGTTGAGATTAACCTTTTCAGAAAGCAATTGTTCATTCTTTCATCCTTTTATGATAAACTTTTCTCCTAGATTTCTGACTTCAGAATAGAAATCAGGGTAAGGATTGAAGTCTTCCCAAGATGGATCCTGACTCAGCAGGATTGTTTTCTCTCTTGCTGACAGACAGTTTGTTTTGCTACCAAAGCTGGTTTTTTTGGCAGCATGCTTCCCAGATTTGAGCAGGAGCTACTAGGAATGACTCAAGATGATTCTTGGGTGACTGTGGACCAATGGTGGGATTCAAATTTTTTTACTACCAGTTCTGTGGGCATGTCTTGCTGGGTGTGGCTTGGTGGGCGTGGCAGGGAAGGATACTGTAAAATTTCCATTCTCTCCCCACTCCTGGGGGAAGGTTACTGCAAAATCCCATTTCTTCCCCACCCCACTAACCTGCTTTCCAGCTCCGTTCTCCTGTTCAGGGCAATAAAAGAAGACCCAGCCAATCAGTTGGGACTCAGGAGACAGAGAATAGATGGGGCGGGGCCAGTCAGAGATGGTATTTGCCGATTCTCTGAATTACTCAAAATTTCTGCTACTGTTTCTCCAGAACTGGTCAGAACCTGCTGAATACCATCTCTGCTGTAGACCTACCTGAGAAGAGGACCTAGAAGATAGCAATTCTCATGGGGGCAGTTGGAGGGTGAGTTTCCACTTTTCTTTATAGCTGTCTGCTGTTTTGTGTACCTGCTTTACAAGAGAGGAGGAATTATTATTATTAAAATATATTTATCAATATTCAGCTGGGGGAGGGCGACAATTTATGTATATGGGTTATTTTTTAAAAAAAGTATGTGCTCTTTTTTGTGTAGTCTTGTTTAGTTGTGTTTTGTTTCTGCATTTTCTTTGAACATGTATTTTAATGTTTTGAATAAAAATAAAGAATTGTGGAAAAAAACATTTAAATCCTTAATAAACTTATGAGACTTATTCTGGGAAAAGCACTTAGCCTTTAATGCATGCCTCCTATCCAATTTAACCTCTACTCTGATAAATCAGTGACAAAATGGTTTAATGGCATTATACCTAAGGGTATCTCCCCAAGAATTGGGGTGGGTGTAACAGGGCCCATGGAAGGATTATTGAAAAGTCTATGTCAATAGTGGCCCAAGCCACCAAATGCCATCTGTGCATCCATGTTCTCATTACAGACTTCTGATGTTGAATCCAGCTAATAGGACTCCGTTATCTTCTTTAAAAAAAGTTGTTTCAAAAACAATTTATAGATGCACATATAGATTGCCTTTTATTTTTAAAATTGGCAAGCATTCTCCACAGCAAAAGAACGTGACAAAAGGAAAGAAGATTCTAACTGCTTTGAGTAGCTTATAAAGAGATTTCTCATTTGAAAATAAAAATGGATTCCAGGAGCTCACTAAACACCATTGCTAATTGGACAAAAAAGTGGCTTATTTAGAAGAATGCATTTTTGACAATTTACAGAAGGTTTACTAGACTCCCTGCATCTCTAGCACCAATATAATATAACTTCTAATAACTCCGAGTCAAGAACAACCAGAAACTATGTGGAGCTACTAATGGTTTAGCCATTCCTATTATTCTACATATCTATATTGTTTATGAAATACAACTACTAACCTTAGTATGTGCTGGCACAGAAGCTACTGCAGTATATAGTGATCTGCCTAAATTAACTTGGTCCCTATTACTTATGGTCCATTCTTAAGATTCGTCAGTAAGCACAATAAATTTCCACAATTCACCTTCACTCTTGCATACCTGGGAAGAAAAACTTGTAGTCTGCAACATCTCAAACCCACATCACTGTTCATCCCTGTGCTACTACAAGTTCCTACATTGCCTTCGATAATATAGTCTACCCCAATGTGTTTGGATGGGAGAAGGAAAGACACTGCTTCATTGATTCTACAAGTATGCTATCAATTTTATTCTCAGAGCTCAGATTCCACACCAAATTGCCTCTATCCAATGTCAAATACAGAAATAATCCATTTAAAGGAATTTGTCAAATGTAGAGAAAACTTTAGTCTCTTCTGCACCAGTTCTGCCTTTTTGATTTGCAAACATAACGCTTCCCAACTGTGGTCCATAATCATTAGATTTTAGTATATTGGGGATCACTATCTTCTTCTCATTCCTAAATTCTCAAAATGGACTTAGAGGTTATTCATTTTTATCATGTTGGATCTCACAAGGATTTACAATCTGATTTTCATGAAAGAGGATCATGAATATTTAACTGTCTTTGATTCTTGTTATAGAAAGTTTGTATGTATAGTAATGGTCTTTGGAGGGATTGACATTGTTAGTGTTCCAAAGATTTGTGAATCATATTTTCCATGATTTTTAAAGCTGTTTTGAATTATGTATCTCTAGACAATTTTCTGATTTACTCTGAGAATGCTACCTCCACACCAATAAAGTTTGAGCAATTTTTCAATGCCTTAATTATGGTATTGAAGGTAAGCTAAATAAATATATCTTTAATATGCCTGTTTTGAACTATGGGCTTAGTATATTTCCCCAAAAGAAATTCAGTTGGATCCAGATAAAGTAGAATTGATTTTGTCTCCATAGCCTAAACTCTTAAAGGGACACCCATATAAAAGCTTTAATTTCTATGGGCTACAGAAGACAAATCATCTGTTATATTTTAACCTGCATTATTATCCATAATAAAAATTATAATTTAATCAAGTGACATCTGAGACACTTCTGCAAAATCAAACTTATGGCTGAAATAATATAAAGATCTGGAGAGCTAAGATTTAGTATGTACTGCTGTGAAGCCTCAAAAAAGAATATCCTATCATTCTCCAGGAGTGCCCTCAGGTTACAAAAGTTGTTAGTGGCCATTAGAATATAGAATATAAGTACAAATGTTTTGTAGTAATAGACCATTAAACCAGATTAGGGACGTCCACATTTAAATTCCAATTCACTCATGAAACTCACTGGCTGCTATCAGCCAATCAGTCTTAAACTATCTTTGAGACTTCCTGTGAAGATAAATATAATGATAATAAATAATAGAAGAAATAATAGAAGAAATGCTGACTGCTTCTGTAGAACCAATTTCAAAGTAGAGAAATATCCCCATAAATTACATTCCATCTCCCCAGACATGAAGGCAATAAGAAAGTTAACAGAGTTTGAAGGAAAACAAAAGCAAGCTAATGAAGGACAAAACTTGATGATTAATTATCAAAATATTTGAGCTTGTGGATAGATATCCAAAAATATTTTTTTTACATTTTAAACCTAAAGGTTGATTTCTGCAGCATGCAAGATTATTTAACTGATACAGCTAGAAACTTTGCATGTAGTTGTTTTGCCTTTAACATGTAGAATCAATCTACATGCAGGAGGGAGTGTCCTTTCCCATTTCTCTGTGGATACCATGCATTCTATGGAAGTTCCTTTTGACAATTTGGTTCTGCTGTGAGAACTAAACATCCTAAAATTAGAAATATGTAAATATAGCATATCAGAGGACTAAGCACAATTAATTCAAGTGGGAAGACTACACTACATTGATAAACATATAACTGGAACTTCAAGAAGAAAGGGAATAGGACGGAACATACCTTTGAAGTTTTCAGATATTTGGAAATGGCTTTGCAATGCTGTTTAGGTCTTATTTTTGTCTCTGCATGGTGCTCCACCTCACAGATAGACACATGGAGTATATCATATTTAGTAATTTCTCTGTTTACAACATCAGTGAAATGCAGCCACAAACTCACTGGATGCTCTCACAGTAGTGGAGGCACATTATTAAAAATAGATGTTGTAACCCTCTCTGCAAGCACGCCAACTCTGTGTGGTGGGATGCACCACACAGAGAGAAAAATAGCACCAAATCCTTCAGTCTTCAGGCTAAGAAAAAGAAGTTAAGTAATAGAACTGAAATCAATTTTTGTGCGTTGGTTTTGGTGGTATATGTTTGTGAGTGTACGATAGTGACAAAACTTTACAGGGAATCTTTGCTCCATGTCTTATCAACCTTTCAAGTATGTGGCTGAATTTCCAAATATTCATAAAAATGCATCTAGACCTTAAATGTTTTATTTTTAAAAAGTTATTTCATAGAAGTCTGTTCTCCAATTGTTAGTGAGAGATATGGTGCCACCACAGGTGGCTTTAACAAAGAATATAATCTAATTTAGCTATTACTTTGGACCTCTGTATTATGAAATTCCAAAACAAGGCTAAATTACCATCCAGCAAACTAGATATTGATATAGTGGAGAAAATAGAATACCCCAGATATTTTTAAAACAAAACTTTATTATGTGTACAAAAATGCTTGGGTATTTGGTTCTCTTCATTAGAGAACCTCATAAGATAACTTTGCAAACTGATGGAAAAATGCTTTTTCACACTGCTGGGGGTTATCTTGTAATCAGTTTCAGACTTTGAAAAAAGACACATTATCAAAAGATATGGCCTCGTATTTATAAAATATTTTATTTCTTGTGGATATATTTTTGATTTCAAAATATTTTTTCAATATTTTTGCAGAGTACAATGCCAACCGTATTTATTCATTATTT
The DNA here is from genome assembly GCA_023653725.1 of Bungarus multicinctus. Taxonomy (NCBI): domain Eukaryota; kingdom Metazoa; phylum Chordata; class Lepidosauria; order Squamata; family Elapidae; genus Bungarus; species Bungarus multicinctus. The sequence goes on along the minus strand of CM042842.1, from coordinate 55,319,290 downwards.
TTAACGGGAATGCTAAATATTTAAAAATTAACCACATTTATTGCTACTTTTTAATATATATTTAATATGCACATGCATGAAGGTCCTTTCTTCACAGATCTTGACAAATAATAATCACTAGTTATAACTGATAATAGCATTTATTGGAAGTGACCAAGCATTTAATGGCTTTCTTCCTGGCAGTTTTTGTTTCAACTCAGGGAAATGTGATTATTTTAAATGTTCAGTATAGTACATTCAGGTTTGGTAATGTCATTAAACAGGAATTGAAATAACTATGTTGTCATGCACTCTAGGATCAAAATAATTGAGCTATCAATAATACCAATGTGCCTGCATAATATTTTTACTGAAACATTCTATCTAGTCTTTCATGTGCTCATTTCATGTGATCATTCTAAAGAATGATCAAGGATGGGCAGATGGTTTTTGGAGATTTAAAGCAAAATAGGGCAAAGAAAAAAAATAGATGAAATAGAGCAGAGGTGTGATAGAATATGCACCTGGAGAAGTAGTGGGGAGAGTTTTGGCAACACATAGGTTTCCTGGAGAAAATGTACATCAGATCAAATGCCTTAATTGTAATTTTGGTCTGAAATTAATTTGTTGGGAAATAAATTCAGGTAAATCTAATAATAAGCATCTGAAAAGAGTAAATGCAAATAAAATTGTAGGTAGTAGCCAGGATGGGATTCAAAATTTTTAACAACCGGTTTTGTGGGCATAGTTTAGGTGGTGGGCATGGCTTGGTGGTCATGTGACTGGGTGGACATGGCTTGGTGGTCAAGTTATTGGCTGGATGTGGCCAACTCAATATCAATCACATCGAGGCATGCATCTCCTCGCCTGGCCTCTCATGATTGTGTGGATGCTACAACAGTCATAAGTGTGAAAAATGGTCATAATTCACTTTTTTCAGTGCCATTGTAACTTTGAATGGTCACTCCACACAAGCAAAGCACCAGCAAAGGAGGGGAAAAAAACTCCAGAGATGTTCCAGAGATAGGAAGTCTAGACCTGCCAAGAACATAATAAGGGTTAACTGAAAGGCAGTTTCTGTAAGCAACACCAGAATGTTTCCTTCCTGACTTCCTTGCAGGATTAGGCCAGTAATTTCTTCTAACAACCGGTTCTCCAAACTGCTTAGAATGTTAACAACCGGTTCTAGCGAACAGTTGAGAACCTGTAGAATCCCACCCCTGGTAGTAGCTAAAAACAGCTGCTACATTCCAGATGGAAACATTGTATTTGTCACAGTAATTGTGACAGCAGGAGAATTCTGGGAAAACTAGAACTCTCAGTCTTCTGATTGCTAGGCCAGCACCTTAACCACTAGAACAAACTGTTTTTTCTCAGCAGAATAACCATATGCTTCAAAAAGAAAAATAATCTAAATAGGGAATGTCATAAAAATTTAAATAAATAGGCTTCACATTGATTTCATGAAGAAAAGGTCACTTCCAATATCTGCAGCATATAGTAAGTCTATAATTTTTTTTTTCATAGCCAGAGGCTAAACCAGACTGATGACTCTAGTCTTTAGCACTATCCGATAGACCTTTCCCACCATCTCTCCTAATCTTTTCAAATTAATCATTTAAAGGGAAAGGCCGAATCAAAGGGCAATTTCCCATACATGTTCTCATTTGCTCAAGTTTAAAATTAATGACACAGAAACATAACCCCTCAACTCTGCATTGTACTCACTCATAGAACATAATTATACGACAGATCATAATTATTAAGGATATAATTGATAATAACACTTATTGAAGGTGGCCAAGCATTTAATAGACTTTCTCTTAGCACTGCTGAAATATGTGTATCATAGATCATAAATGTTAAATATTGTATGCTCCAGGTTTTATAATTAAATTAATGATAAGTGTAATTTATGTCAAGTTGTCAAGCTGATTTGCAACAATCTCATGAATTTGCATGTGAGGGAGGCTGGTTAACCTTATTTAAAAACAAAAACAAAGGAGGACAAAGAAGGAAAGATGGATTACCCGCTTATCAAAAAAAAAAAGAATATGAACAAACAACATATGTATCAGATCAATGCGAACAGTCATAACCATAACCATTATTATGGTTACTTACATGGCCTGTGTAATATATGTATTAGAATTGTATATGAACAGTGATAATATATGATACTATCACAAGATTGTTTCTAGTTAAATGATGCTGGTTTCCCAGATAGAACCCCTACAAATGCTTGACACATATTGGTTTCTTGCAAAGATCAAAGTTTTTATCCAAACTATTAGATTATTCAGAAGCCCTTTAGTTAATTTCTTCCCAAAATAAATCTGAAGAATTTAGCTGACTTTTCCATACCAATGGAAAAAAAAATGTAAAAATGTTATCACTGTCAATAGGAAGTCACCTTCCATCTCATCCTGGAACCTTCTTATCTGTCAAGCAGCCATGGATTGAATTGTGGACTGAAGTGATTCCTCATAATCTTTTTGGTCCTTTATTAGGATCTTCACCTTGTCTCTGCATAGTCCCTTCGTGGCTTGGTATTGATGCTGCAATTTTAGCATGGTAGTAAAATCTACTTCTGCCATATTTTACAAAACAGAAGGGCAAGATGTATCTACAACTATGCATTAACCTTAAGAAAAGTTCCTTATCACTTCAGATTGAAATTGTTTTATTCATATTATCCTCTTTATAAAAAAAATGTGTGGAGAGCAAATGATAAGTATTTTTTTCTAAATAAATGCATGGGCATCTACATTAAATCTTTGACAATAGTTTAATGCTCTTCAGCTTATAGGGAGGAATCTCTGCATATTCACAAAGAGTATGTCAAGGCTTTAAACATTACTCATAGAGACACATAGAGATGAAAAAAATGATTCAGAGTATTCTCTCCAATTGTCAGTAGGCAATCTCACCATAGGTGGTTTTAATAATTCTTTTATAAACTAACTTGAACCTTTGACGATAGCAAACCTCTCTCATTCTTCTTCTCTCTCTACTTAATTCCTGTACTCATTAATGAAATCTATAAATTCTTCAGATTCATAAACTATTTTCTATGCCTTGACAGAGTAGGAGGAACTAAATTTCTATATATTAAATCTCTCTCTCTTTCGCTCTCATTTTCTTTCAATTAACAGACTCTGCTTTACTTCTGCGTTCCCTTTTTTATTTTTATTTTCAAAAAATGGAAGAAGGGCAGACAAACAAAAACAGAATATTAGAAAATAACTTGAATCTGTAAGGATAGGAGTCGGGAAGGCTAAGGCTCAAATCAGACTGAGACTTGCAATGAAGGCCAAAAATAACAAGAATAACAGCAAAAAGGTTTCTTTGACTGTGTAAGAAAGAAGAAGAAAATTGAGGAAATTATCAGTCCACTGGTTGGAGAAGAAGGCAAGAAGGCGACAGAGAAGAGGAAAAAGGCTGTACTGCTTGTTTCCTATTTTGCATATCTCTTTTCACAAAAAACAAAACAAAAAAGTGGTCTAAATTGTCAAAAGCTGCATCAGGGTGCAGGAGAGATATGCAATTCAAAAGAGTCACGTCATGGTGAAATGAGCATGAAATAAATTTAAATAAATAAATAATCAAGTAAATAATTAGTGAGTGAGGACCTAGCGCTTTGAATGAATTCAAGTTTCTGGGGCTGAATTAATTACAGTACAGGTTGCTAAAGGAACTGGTGGATGTGGTTGCAGAACCATGATTATTGTATAATCTTTGAGAATTCCTGGAGAATAGGGAAATACCAAAAGATTGAGAAGTGTTCATGTTTTTTAATATCCAGCATTTTTTAAAAAAGGGATTGGACCCAGGAAATTGCAGGTTGATCCTTTGTTACCAATATTAAGGGCAAGGACCCTCAATCCCTAGGCTATAACCTGCTCAAAACAGGGCTGCGGAAACTGCGGGCGAGTATGCACTCAGCTTCACCTGTGTGCAGAGCGCTCGCACCTGCCTGCAGTAGGCTGGTGAGCACACATGCAGTTCCATTTGTGTAAGCGGCATGTGTGCATGCCTGCCACTTGTGCAAATGGAGCTGCATGCATGCATATGCTCATCCGCTGCTTGGGCAGAACCATTTCCCCACCTCTCTCTCTTACACACACATACACACACCAGTCCACAAAGCTGGAAAGGTTGGAGACCCTGATATAGGAAAACCTTAGAGAACATAACCGAGCAATAGGTTAGCAAGTACTCAGAAATGAATAAGATGATACTTATTGTTAAAATAGGTCATACCAGATTAATCTTATTGCTTTAAAAAAAACAAAATGGCTAAATTGGAACCAGAGAATGTTATGGATATAGCATACACAGTTTTCAATAATGCTTTTGATAAGATTGACCACAGCCTTCTTCATTACAATGTGAAATGGATGGTGTCACTATGAATTGGATTTGATTTTGCTTGAACAACTATACCCATTGGGTGGTCTATAATAAATCTATGCCTATGCCATGGAGAGAGGGGGGGAGAGGGATGCAATAGGGCACCTCAGGGTTCTGTCCTGGGCAGGTGCTCTTCAGTGACTTTATAAATGACATAGACAAGGGAATAGAAAGGATGCTCAGCAAATCTGCAGATGACACAATGCTGAAGGGAATTGTTGACGCCTCCGGAGAGAGGCTCAAGATTCAAAGTTTCTTAATAGACTTAAATATTGTACCTTCTCCCATAAAATTCTGTTCAGTGGCAAGAAAATTATCAGGGGTAAAAGTACAAGATTGGTACAAGATTGGTGGTAGCTGGATCAGCAAAGGTCCTGGTAAGAAGGACATGGATGTTCTGGCCTCTTCACAGCAGTCACCTTCAAGGCTGCTGACTGAGAATATTCCTCCAGTAAGTAGGGAGGCATTGGCAATCTTCCAGAAAGTGATAACCTCTCTGCTTTCTCATTAAAACCACCAGAACATATAGGGTTTTAAAATAAAATAGCAGACAACAACTAGATAGCATCCTTTTCTCAAAGACCACAAATCAAAAGAGTCCCAAATAACATCACAAGACAGTGCCCCAATCATCATTAAGAACTCGGCTCACCCAGAGTTAAGGTTGAATGAATTTATCTAAAGTATTAATCACAGAGTTTTTGTTGTTAACCTCCTTATTGCCATGGTGTAGACCTGAATGCAGGTAAGTACCCATGCTTTACTTCTTGCTTTCCTTCAGCAATACTCCAGCCAACCTTTCTAATGCTTTAATTCCTGGAGGAAATAAAGGTACCAACTGAGATAGATCATCTAGAAAAAGCTTTTTGAAAACAATGGTGTCAATCACATTGATGTTTTCTGCTGCCATTGCACATGAGACAATGGACACAATTCTCTCTTAAAGGTAAGAAAACCTTCCCAAGTGTCCACTGGTAGCTATTGGGTCCATTAAGCATTTGGGGCAGACCATCAAAATAGGTGCTATTTATTGAAGCTGGTCCCCAATCATCAAAAGAATGTTCATGAGAAGATGATAAAACTTAAGTAAAAGAAGACATCATGTTTACAAAGAAGTCCATTCCTTCTACAATATCGACTACAGAATTTAGAATTTTGTTTCAGTATTACCTTAATCCAGTTCTCCTTCAAAGTTCTGACAGTTAGCAGTCATTTTTTATATTCTTTATGTTGTGATGTCTGTAGCATGTTTTGGATATCTGTAGCAGAATTCCCACATACTTGACCTCAAACAGCTTCATGATGAACTGGCCATCATAACATTAAAGTGATTTGGTGGATCAGAGTTTTTATTTTGCAGTCCAAGCACAAGCATATATCTTTATCTTTGAAAGGCAGTGTTTCAGTCCTGGGTGCAGCAATAAATATTGCATGATCATCATCCTTTATATTGTAACAATTGAGATTCTGGCAAAATGCATTGGAGCAGCTTGTCAATAAAGAAATGATGCACAGTGCTTACTCTGGGGAGACTGTTGTATCCTAACAATACATCCTGAACCGAGCCCTGCCAAAATGATTGAAATTTAAGTTGTATGAAGAAGAATGAATATAATTAACATTAGTAACTGCCTTTGTTTGAAGCAAGAGCTTTCCTACTGCTCATACTGTGATGATGGCTGAAAATTCATTCCTCTGGTGTAAAGCATTATGCTACTGCAAATACTCTGGAAAAACAAATCTACATACAGTCTGACACATTGTTAGAACAAATAGCGCTGTTGATCAATGCCTTTGTCCAGGGGGATCAATGGTATCCATGCTGGGTGATTTGCACTAACTGTGTTTCCCATTTTTATTTCCGGCACAGAAAGCTTACAGTCTCATAAACATACCAGAGGGGAGGACTGCCTGCTGTAGACTCAATAGCATCTAGACTTAGCTACATACCATTGATGGCTCTTCTGCAAAATTCAGTATCATTCTTACAACTCTAAAAACTGTAGAAAGAAAAGGATCATTTCACACTTTCAAAAAAGAAAAAAATAGGGGGCTAACAACTTTCACCCGGAATCTCTGATGGGAAGACACCCACATTCAGACTTGATCAGTAAACAGATAGGAAAGCATAAAGGAAATTCACAAATTGAGCTGTATAACAATGGTCTAACACTTTTATGATCTAACATGGTTTATAGTGGTCTAACAGAACTGCATGGAGAGCCATGTTGCTGAATGTACTTATGACATGCAATATCTTTTAATTCTTTAGGTGCTTAGATTGAGCCTTGCATTCTGGAATATCCATCCAAAAATGGTGAGTTTCTTCTACTTTAATACAGATGTTTATGCATATACTGTATATGCAGCAGCTATTATGTATTAGTGGTTAAAGTATTGTATTGGGTCCAGAGAAATGTAGATTGATTATGCATTTATATATATTCAGTAAATGATATGAGATATAAAATTATAAATAATATAATAATAAATTATATGAGATATAAAAGAAGGGATGAGACCTTGGAGACAATTTTGTTAAATGTGTAAGATCAATTTATACGTCTCAGAAAGAACAAATAATTATTAATGGAGAACTAACAAAATCTTGTGAGATTCAAAAAGGGACAAGGCAATGATTTCTGCTGTCTCCGCTTTTGCTTATTTTGATTCTTGAGGCATTGAATAGACACTTAATACATGATCTGGCACTTTTTAAAAAAAGACTTGTAAGTTAAAGGCATTTGCTGGTTATTTGGTATTGATTTTAAAGGTTCACTAGAGTGAGAAAACAATATAAGCAAAAGTGTAACATGTGCTGAAGTAGGGACATACATAACTGTCCATGTTGCTGCATTCTGCATTAGCTGAAGGTTCCAGATGCTTTTCAAGGGCAACTATGTTTTTACTTATACCTATTATCTTGTAAGCAATTGACAAAATAAATAAATAATAAAAATAAAAACCCCCTGTAGCATGCATTTTAACAGTCAATGTGGAAAGTGACCAGGGTATGTATTATGAGACTAAAGCCTCCCAATCAAGGAATATGTGCAACTGCCCAGAATATAAAGTTGCACAAAGATTCTCCTAGTCATGATGGGTACCTATTCCTGAAGGAGGAGTCATAACTCCAGAAGGATCCAAAATCCATTCAGTCTTGCCAGGTTTGAGCCAAAGCCTGCTGTTCCCCATTCAAATGTTCACTGCTTCCAGACACGAGAAAGGACATCAGCATTATCCCTTGATTTGCCAAGGGCAGAGATATACCTGTACACTTCCTTGTTAGTGAAGGTTCACACTGTACAACCTGATTTTTTTTTCTATAGAAGACAATATGGGAAACTGTGGCTTTTCAAATTTTTCACACCAAAAAATGGATTAACCTCAAGTTATATAAATTGCTCTCAATCCCTGATTTACATTAAGAATAAGTCTCAATGAAGTCATCATAACTTACATACAGATGAGCAGATGGAGGAATGAGCATTTGCATAGTATGCTGAAATGAAATCATTACTATTTTTCCCTAGAGTACTTGTGTTGAAATCAATATTACATATTTAGAACTTGTCCAGACTGAATGGCACAGAAAGTGTAAGATGCCAACTCATAAAATATGTCTATGGTCTTTTTAGAGTTGCCAGTAGAAAGGGAGGGAGAGCAGTGGGCAACTTGCATTCCATAAATGTTTTCAAAGATAGTTTCTACGTGACCAAAGTTTCTGCCACGCAAAATTCTAACTAGAGAGTATGATTAATGACTCTCGGCTATGGATGTGTCCCATTGGAGAATATGAATTATGATACACTCAGGGGGTGGGGGGAAACCAGGGTCAAGGGTGACAATTAATGATGTGTCTCAGAGTCAGCTACACCCAGGCAGCACCAACATATTTACACCTAATAAATCTTCTTTAAGTTTTGAAAATTCGGCTAGAGACTCATGATTTAAATGGGGTACCTAGCAGAGCCCTGGCATAGGAAATGCATGGTAAAAGACTATTGAAATGATGACTTTATTCTTTACCCTTTCTTGTCCACCAATTCCCTCCATTAAAGCTCAAATAACATTTATTTGTATATTAAAGAAAGCCACACAAAAGCAGTTTGGGCGGGGATCTAACAGATGATCAAAGGACTGAGCACCACTTTCCCCACATTTAAAAGTTCTTGGATCTTTTTCTTAAACATAAAATTATTACGACCTTTGAGGCTACATATAGTTAATTTCCAAAAATGCAAGAAAAGAATAAACAGCTGAGCTCAAAAAAGCTCTGATACCAACAACCGAAGCTGATTAACTGCTTAAAATTCTATGTAGACAAGCTCTTAAGCATTATTAATTTGTATATCAATGTGATCTCTAGGAGGCCCTTGTATTATTGATTATCTCCACAGGAGTCTTACTGAAATACTAGACTGTTTTGCTACCTGGTAGCTTTTGGGTATCTTTGCTTTGTGATAAAAATACAGTTTCTATAAGTGAGAGATTATGAAAGATTATGACAGCAGTCAATGCCCAGAAAGAACTATTCCATTCCAGCATTTGAGACACTTTCTCTCCCTTGATTTAGCTTAGCTCCTCCCATCTCCATCTGGAAAATGTATGTTAGAAACCTCATTTGGTTTCCTTGAGTAACTCCCAATCACCAATTAGAATAGAGCTGGAATGGACCTTGGAGATCATCTAGTCCAACCCTCTGCTCAAGCAGAAGATTCTATACCATTTCAGATACTGCACTCTAACCTCTGTGCTACTGAGGCTCCTGGAATACTGCTATCATGTCACCCCTAGTCCTTCTTTTCTTTAGACTAGCCATACCTAGACCTTTAGTCATCTTAGTTGCTCTTCTTTGCACTTTTTCCAAAATCTCAACAACGTTTTTGTAAACTGGTGACCAAAACGGAAGGCTGTATTCCTGGTGTAGTTTTACTAAGGATTTATAAAGTGGCACTAATACTTCACATGATTTTGATTCTATACCTCTGTTTATACAACCAAGGATTGTATTAGCTTTTTTGGCTGCTGCTGAAACTCAGCGCAATTCAACAAATTCAACTCAAAACTCCTTGGTACCAAAAACATTGGTTATTCTTCGGATATTATGAGTTACTTATTCCTGACAACAACACTCCTCCTGAAAATATACTTCATTATAGACTTGCCTGTGAAAGGCCCTGCATATTATCAGAGATAAGCTAAGAATGGTTTGTTATTGTCTCTGATAGGAACAGGGTTCTTGCCCATGGAAGGATATGATATTCTGTTCTGTATTCCTATTCATCTACAGAATAGGAACAGTTTGCCTACATGTACAGAATACTAACAGAAAAGTCTTTTTTTTTTTTCAAAAAAAGACTATTCCCTCCCCCCGCCCTGAGATTCCCATGGTTCCATTTTGGTTTAGTTTGGTTTGTTTTAAGAGAAACTCGGTCGTGCCCCATTTCATTTTTTTTCCAGTCACTCAAGTTAGAAGTTACCTAACCTTCAATTCTCAAAATAGCCAAATAATCTATAATATTTTTTTTCCTGGAATAAAATAGGAATGCAGGCATATCAAAGGGCCTTGGTGGTGCAGGCTGTTAATCATCTAGCACTTAGTGCAAGCTGCCTGCAATTAGTGCAGGCTCGAATCCCACCAGGCTCAAGGTTGACTCAGCCTTCCATCCTCTCGGGGTAGGTAAATTGAGGACCCAAGATTGTTGGGGGCAATAAGCTGACTTTGTAAAAGATGCCGCTTGGGGGGGGGGGGGGCAAAAGCCCTAGTAATAATAAGCAGGCATATACAATGGAATGAAGGCTATTGCCGAGCACTTAGCATGGTGCTCCATAGACTGTAAGCTGCCCTGAGTCTCCGGAGAAGGGAGGCATATAAATGCAAATAAAAGTAAAATAAAATAAAATAAAAATATCACAGAAAGAGTATATTTTAGAAATGGAGCAGAAAATGGAGCAGAAGTCACTTTGAAGGTGGCCGGGGTCGACAGAGATTAAAGCAGAGGCAGTATTCAGCAGGTTCTAACTAGTTCTGGAGAACTGGTAGCGGAAATTTTGAGTAATTCAGAGAACTGGCAAATACCACCTCTGACTGGAGATTTTACAGTATCCTTCTCCTGCCACACCAACCATGTCACGCCCACACAGAACTGGTAATAAAAAAAAACCTGAATCCTACTACTGGATCAAAGTTAGCTATATTTATCCTCTAGGAATGGTGGCCAGCCATTCTGTAAACAAGACAAACAAAACAGTGCAGATTAACTTTTTGTGTAGGCTGGATTATGCACTGAAAAAGAAAGACCTCTATGGTTCCCTCAAACTGTATGATTATGTGATGTTTCTGCACATCATTTTATAGTAGAAAGTGTTAATTGCAGAATTTAGAATCCAAAGGTCTGTAGAATAATCCTGTCTTCCAGGCAGTGCAGGACCTGAAGTACAGATGCCATTATAACATGTTTACAGGATCCAACCTCCTCTTAAATATCTCCACATACCTCAAGGCAGTATTTTCCATTATCAAGCACACTTTACTACCTTCCAATATTTAATAATAGGCATAGTTCTCTGGGTAAAATAAGAATATTTCAGGATTATCACACAACTGCATCCCCGCTTTATATGTTAAATGATAACATTCAGAGATGAAAAATAGGAAAGGATTTCTTGAAAAGACCACCACAGAAACTAAGATTTAAATAAACACAAAACTAGCAGGGCTATTATGCAATGAAGACATATTATGCAATGAACTCATCTGAGATGAGTTGCTAAGAAAATTTGAAACAAATTCTACATGAGAATAAAATTGTAATGTGGAAATGAAGATTGTCATTAAAAATACACTCCTATAGACTGCCCAATTTTGATAGAAAAGTACGATTTGTGTTTATTTTATTATCTTCAAATACCGCACTTAATTCTTCATATACTGCATTTAATTTATTATCTTCCTATACTGCACTTAATTGTTGCTTCTTAATTTTGAAAAACTCATCTTGTGAAAGAGAAATATGATCCAGTGAATATCTGAATGGAAGTCATTCCTTTTGCTACTATATTTTTCAAAGTTTCAACAATAGGAGGGGATAATATTTTAGAATTAGATCGGAGTGCCTGCTTTATTTGCACATCTGGCCTTTGGGGGCCTTTAAGTGATGTAGTGATGTCACTGTATGATATGAACATTTTTGTCTTTCTGTTGTGGGAATACATTTGAAAAGAATTAAAAGTGCACATGACACTTTGTACACTGTAAGTTAAAGTAAAGGGGAGAAGAGTGAAAACTCATGCTATGAAAATCAACAATGTCACCACCAAATTTCAGTGGCATGTTCTGAAGGCTGCAAAATGGGAACTGAGGCTTTTTTCTGATGTCCACCAGAAATGTCTCCTATTTGGCAATGATAGACATCTCTGAATTGATATCTGTATTATAACTGAACAAAGAATGGAAGTGGTTTATCAGGAGGGAATCACTTTGAGCTCCTGAAAGACAAGTGGCGTTAAGAAAAAAAAACAAATCTAATCAATACTGAAAAATTTATTATACTGAAATAATCAAAATTATTCACAAACTTATCTTTGGTCAAGTTCTCAGATTTCCCACTGTTCTTTCCTCTTGATTTTGTACTTTTCTAACCTGTTCCAGAGACTCCTTCATTTATTTGAACCTGATATGGGGAATTCTAGGGTTGGAGGCTATTCAGAACCCAATTTCTAGGTTAAACATGCACAAGTGCATCAATACACCCAAAATTGACCCAATAAAAATCTACTTTATAAATATACATTTATTTTGAAGCAATGAATATTGAATTTTACATTTAACCTATATGTTTATGGAGATTCTCAGTCATCCAGGTCATGGTTGTCCCAAAGATGCCTTTTTCAAGGGGCAACTTGACTTTCTGGTTTTTCTTTGAAGATGTTTGACTTCTCATCCAAAAAGCTTCTTGAGCTCTGAATGGATGGTGAGGAATGGAAGGATTTATACTCCTTGCAGGCAGCTGGATGTTTGCATTCTTTTAGCGGATTGTTATGGTCATCTGGTAGTTTATCTGTGTCATCAGGCAACTGGACTTTCTGGTTTTTCGTTGAAGATGTTTGACTTCTCATCCAAAAAGCTTCTTGAGCTCTGAATGGATGGTGAGGAATGGAAGGATTTATACTCCTTGCAGGCAGCTGGACATTTGCATTCTTTTAGCAGATCGTTACGGTCATCTGGTAGTTTATCTGTGTCATCAGGGTCACCTGAGTGGAACAAATTGGTGTGGACCCTTTGTTTCTGTCACTGCGTTGTTTTGGATTTGTCTGTTGAGCTTCCAGAATATGCCAGACTTGTTATCACGTTTCCATAGTAACAAGGTATGAGTGTCTTGTGATGTTTGATTTACTGCGCATGTGTGCAGGGGAGGAGTTTTATTTCACTTTATTTTTTTTACTTTCTTCACTTTCTTTATTTTTACTTGCTTCTCAGAATGTACTGCTTTTCTTTTGTTTTTTTCTAGTTATGTGTAAATAAAGTATGCTGGCAACAGAAAAACACGATTCATTTCCTCTAATTTATAAAGCTGAATTTTTTCGCTTTGACATGTGGTAGCAGAGGATGGTTTATGCAGAATATATGATTTTTTTTTTCTTTGCCGGTTGCTTTGATAGTTAGTTCACAAAAACTGAGGATTTTGTGATTAACTTTAATCAACTCTACAATGCCATGAAAGAAAGGAAAAACAAAGTGGACAGCCTGGTCAGAGGAAGATTTATTATCATTTTCCAAAATACTTAAGGAGCAGATAAGATATTGGCAGACATCGCTGGCTACTGCTACTCATCTGGCTGGCAATGCTGCCCAGGATAACAAGAAAACTAAACTGAAAGGAAAGAGAAAAGAACTTGCTGAACATGGTTATGTTGTGGATGATTTTCAGATGATAAGTGTTATTATTAACTCATTGAATTATGAATGGAGAAATGCCATTTCAAAGATTAATCAAGTGCCTACTGCCCAGCACACAGTTGATCATGTATGCAGAATTTTAACAGAAGAAGAAGCATTCATGCACTACACACCACATTTGAGAGGACCACCTGCATCGAAAGCTCCAGTAAGGTGCAACTTCCAAGGAAGGGCCTTCGTTCCAAGGATGCCAAGATGCTACATCTGTGGTCGTCTGGGACATATCATCTGCGATTGTCCCCAATAATCTCCAGCACCTGTCATGTACCAGCCCAGAGGAACAGATTCCAGAAGCAAGGGCAGCGGTGAAAGACAAGGTCATCGTGGTTCCAGGCATGATCTACAAGCTCCACATATCATATTGGCATTAACCAACAATCCACAATCTCATCTGGATTATGACAGAGGACATCTCTGGACTTTGGACAGTGGAGCAGCAGTGCATGTTACCTACAGAAGAGATCTTTTCACAGAGATATATGAGCCTGAACCTGATATGTGTGAACTGTACACTTTTTCCAATAATACTGTTCAGGTCAAAGGAAAAGGAACTGTTTATATTGAAGAGCTAGATGCATTTATTCCTGATGTTTATTACATATCTACAGCAACCAGCAGTTTGCTTAGTCAGAGTCATTTGTCGAGAGTATCCAAGTACCAGGTTCACCATTTTGAAAAAGCAAGTTATGTGGTGAAAGAGGGTAATATTGTTGCTGAAACTATATTAATTGGTGGTGTTTATTACCTAAAGCTGAAGTTACCTCACAAGCACAGGCAAGTATACCTTTTCCAATAAGAGGGAGCACAAGGCCCAGAGAGAGATGTTCCAGAGAGAGATCCTGTTGCTATTCCAAAGGTTCCTAAAACTAACAAAAGTCATGAAAAAGTACTTCAGGTTATATGATGTTCGTAAATGGATGTCCTGTTTACTGGCACATGCGTAAACAAAATTTCATTTCTTGTTCATCTATTGAAGCCAAATATGCTTGTGTTTCAGATGCATATAATTCTTTAACATGGTTTGATGTTTTAGTTACAGATATCTGGACTCACCCGATCCAGTCAATTACCGTGATGGAAGACAATGAATCTGTGGTTCATATTTCCAAAACCCGTTTCACGGGTTCTAGGTCCAGACACATTGACATTCGGTATAAGAACATAAAGCAACTAGTCAAACAAGGTTTTGTTAAATTACAGTATGTGTCCACACATGATCAGATTGCTGATATGCTCAACAAACCACTTGCAGCTGCTCAGCACAAATATCTGCGTGAGAAGATGTGCCTTACCTGATGTTTGCTCATCAGGCAAAGAAGGGAGTGTCACTGCATTGTTTTGGATTTGTCTGTTGAGGTCCAGAATATGCCAGACTTGTTATCACATTTCCATAGTAACAAGATGTCTTGTGATGTTTGTTTTACTGCGCGTGTGTGCAAGGGAGGAGTTTTACTTCACTTTATTTTTTTACTTTCTTCACTTTCTTTATTTTTGCTTGCTTCTCAGAATGTACTGCTTTTCTTTTGTTTCTTTCTAGTTATGTGTAAATAAAGTATGCTGGCAACAGAAAAATGCAATTCATTTCCTTTAATTTATAAAGCTGAATTTTTTCGCTTTGAAAGTTTCAAGAAATTTAATCAAAATGCAGTTAAAAGTCATGAGTCATCATTGGGAGTCTATATGTATGTATGTGTACACACACACACACACACACACATACGAACCGGAAATTGCCCCACAGGAGCAGATAGAGGTAAATCCTAGAGAGGCAGGAAATACATCACAGAGCAATGGAGATGAATGCTAGAGAGGGATAGTGCTGCATTGTAGGACTGCATTGTAGACCTAGTCCTACACTGACAGATTAGACAATTTGTTCTATGAATAATTAGTCTTCGGAAGAATATGTCTGTCTTCCTCCTGAGGTATACTTTGCGAATATGATATTATGGGTTTTTCTTAATTATTGCTGCTGTTTCTATAGCATGTTAATAGCTCTTCCTGGACGTCTCTATTTGGACACCATCAACATGAATTTTGACTGATTGTATGAGGAATGATCATGAAGCACCCTAAGGCTACACTGATCTCTGTTCTTTTCTTAGAGGACAATTTTGGAAGTTTTTATTCTCATACTTTTATTTACCATAACCCAGAATATCAGTAATCCCTAAACTATAGGATTGCCTGAACAATACAGCCTCATGGTATGAATTTATGGAATGAAATTTGCTTGCTTCCAAAAAATGATAAAAATAGACTGATTAATCACAGCATCTGAAAGTAATCAAATGCTTTTCTTTATCTCTGATTTTGAATAATATCTACTTTTTTATACAAATTTCTTTTCAAAATAGATCAGTACAAATCAGTGATGAAAAAAACATTTTGCTAGTTCAGCCATATGTTGCAGCATCCTACTTCCAACTGTATTTCTTCTGATATTTCTGGAAACAGTGCTTTTAAGTAGGTCTTCATAAAGAGGAAGCAAATTTTCAAGTTCCTGAACATTCAGAGACTTTTTTTTCTTTTTACTACTCAGGGTGACTGAGTGGAGCAGAGCATTTACTAGCTGGACACCCTTCCTGATGCCTATCTGGAGTTTGCAGTAGATATTTTCTCTTTGCTCTTTCAGAGCCTATTTATACATCGTAATTTACAGAATGACAAAATGCAATAAAATTACAAAATAGAATAGAATAGAATACTTTATTGGCCAAGTGTGATTGGACACACAAGGAATTTGTCTTGGTGTAAATACTCTCAGTATACATAAAGAAGGAACATTCGTTAAGAATCAAGAATCATAATGTACAACACTTAATGATAGTCATAGGGTACAATCAACATCAAATCATACTAGGAAACAGTCAATATAAATCGTGAGGATACAAGCAACAAAGTTACAGTCACAAGTGGGAGGGGATGGGTGATAAGGAGTGATGAGAAGATTAACAGTTATAGTAGTGTACACTTTGTAAATAGTTGAACAGTGTTGAGGGAATTATTTGTTTAGCAAAGTGATGGCTTTCGGGAAAAAAACTGTTCTTGTGTCTAGTTGTTCTAGTGTGCAGTGTCTATAGCATTGTTTTGAGGGAAGGAGTTGAAACAGTTTATGTCCAGGATATGAGGGGTCTGTAAATATTTTCACAGCCCTCTTTCTGACTCATGCAGTATACAGGTCCTCGATTGAAGGCAGGTGGGTAGTAATTGTTTTTTCTGCAGTCCTAATTATCCTCTGAAGTCTGTGTCTGTCCTGTTGGGTTGCAGAACCAAACCAGACAGTTATAGAGGTGCAGATGATAGACTCAATAATTCCTCTGTAGAACTCGATCAGCAGCTCCTTGGGCACTTTGAGCTTTCTGAGTTGGCGCAGAAAGAACATTCTTTGTTGTGCTTCTTTGATGACGTTTTTGATGTCCATTTTAGGTCATGTGATATAGTAGAACCTAGAAATGTGAAGGTCTCTACTGTTGATACTGTGTTGTCTAGTATTGTAAGAGGTGGTAGTATGGGAGGGTTTCTTCTAAAGTCTATCACCATTTCTACGGTTTTGAGTGTGCTCAGTTCCAGATTGTTCTGGTTACACCATGAGGCAAGTTGTATAACCTCCTGTCTGTATGCAGATTCATCGTTGTCTCGAATGAGACCAATCACTGTTGTGTTATCAACAAACTTCAGTATTTTAACAGATGGATCATTTGAGATGCAGTCATTGGTATATAGGGAGAAGAGAAGTGGAGATAGCACAGCACACAGCCTTGGGGGGGGCCCTGTGCTGATTGTACAGATATCGGATGTGATTTCGCCTAGCTTCACCTGCTGCTTTCTGTCTGTTAGAAAACTTATGATCCACTTACAAGTGTGTTCAGGTACCGTTAGTTGGTTTAGTTTATTTAGAAGAGTGTTTGGAATGATGGTATTGAATGCTGAACTGAGGTCTACAAAGAGGAGCTTTGCATAGGTATTTGGAGATTCAAGGTGTTGTAGGATGTAGTGCAGAGCCATGTTAACAGCATCATCTGTCAATCCATTTGCTTGGTATGCAAACTGCATGGGAACTAACAGCAGATCCATGATGGTTTTCAGGTGGGACAGCACAAGCCTTTCAAAGATTTTCATAACTACAAATGTTAATGCAACTGGTCTGTAGTCATTCAGTTCCTTGATGGAGGGCTTCTTTGGCACTAGGATGATGGTAGAACATTTGAAGCAGGAAAGAACATAGCACATCTTTAGTGATTTATTGAAGATTTGGGTGAAGATGGGGGAAAATTGCTCAGCACAGACTTTTAAGCAAGAAGAAGTTATCTTGTCTGGCCCTGGTGCTTTTCCTGGCTTTTCTCTGTGTAATAGATCTTGCACTTCTTTTTCTGTGATCACCAGAGGTTGTGAGCCCAATGGATTGGGGCCAGTTGTAGGAGGCTTGGCTATTGTTGGTGTGTTTGAGATGTGTGTTGTGAAGATAGGTGGCTGTAGTTTCTTTTCAAACCTGCAATAGAACACATTCAGGTCATCTGCTAGTTGTTGATTTCCTTCTGCCTGGGAAGGAGGTTTGCTGAAGCCAGTGATGTTTTTAAGAGTTTTCCACATGTTTGCTGGTTCATTTGTTGAGAATTGGTTCTTTAACTTTTCAGAGTAGCTTCTTTTTGTTGCTCTGATCTCTCTTGTTAATATGTTTCTGGCCTGGTTGTATAACATTCTGTCACCTTTTCTGTAAGCTTCCTCTTTGGAACAATGTAGCTGCTTAAGTTTAGCTGTGAACCAAGGTTTATTGTTGCTATATATTTTCAGGTTCCTTGTTGGTACACATAAGTCTTCGCAGAAGCTAACATATGATGTTATAATATCTGTGAGCTCATCTAGGTCTGCAGAGGCATCTTCAAAAACATTCCAATCAGTGCAATCAAGGCAGGCCTGGAGTTTCAGCTTTGCCTCATGCGACCAAGTCCTCACTGATTTAATTGCTGGTTTAATGGTTTTAAGTCTTTGTCTGTAGGCAGGAACAAGGTGAATCATACAGTGGTCAGAGTGTCCCACAGCTGCTCATGGTAAAGACCTATAAGCATCTTTTACTGTTGTGTAGCAGTGATCTAAAGTATTTTTGCCTCTGGTAAATCTAAATAGATGTTCCTAATGATAAAAGGCAATGTAATTCCACAGTTATGAAGTTTGCACAGGGATACAGGACATCATAGATCCCTTTTGAAAATCTGGAGGTGGCAGAGAAGTCTTTCATATCTTCCTGCTTCCAAGTAACTTTAAATGGCATGTGTTTGCACATGGAACCTATGTGGTGCAGATATGTGATACGGATCTACAGTTCTGACACAATGACCATTCAGGGTGACACTACTTCAATGGAAGCATCATTTGTGCCTGCACTTGCTGGCTCAGATGATGTGATAATATCTCAGATCAGTTACACAAGGCTTCTAGAAGTGATGAATCCTCCATATTTTGAGCCCTGGCTTCAGAAGAGCGTTCTGTTCACTTCTTGATTTTTAATATTACAGTATTCTTACCTGGTAGAATATGTAAAAGTGAGAAGTGAATGAACAGTTTGTGGCTACTGCAACTAGGATCAACCTAGCTATGCAATGAATACTTGAATGCAATGTTGTCAAAAAGCAATTGTTGATATCACCATGGCAATGAAGCCTGAAGGGAAACTAAAGATTGATTCTGAAGAGAAAGATGCTGTTATGATGCTCTCACCAATTGCTGAGATTCTGAATTGGTATGAATGATTAAAAAGAAGAGGGAACCATCCTTCACCAAGTCTTCTCAATTTATTTTGATAATTTTGTATTTTATCATATATACTATACCAATTATGCATATCAAGTGGACATAATGATCTGCCTATAGATCTTGCCTAGGGAAAGTTTAATAACACCTCTTAAACTGCTGCAGAATTCAATTGATGCAGTAGAAATTAATGGTCAGTACTAATAATACCGTGTTTATGAGATTTGGCTTTAAGACACAGGCTTTTGAAGTGAATTTGAACTATTATTTCAAATATGTTTGTGAGTGCATCTAGTGATCCTTAATAGACACAAATAGGATTATAATGAGTAATTCTACAAGTTGATGATTTCTTGCTTGACAAAAACAATCCAACAACTGGGATTTTTCTAATGCAGCTTAGCAAAAGCCATCTGAAGAACTTACATTGTAAACCCACAAGTTTTAATTTAATAGGCTACATATTTCAAATTACATCAGACAAAAACACAACAAATATACAGAACGGTTTATCGGGTCAGATAAATGCCTGGAAGAGACTACTTAGGCTACAATAATTAGGTCCTAAATTAAATAAATGAAATACTTCCATTTGAGAGGGACCAGTCACACCATTGTTTCTGTGTTAGCAATTTCACAGTTGCTCATCATTTAATTAACTAAAGGATGCCATTATATGCTGCCAAATTCTGTCTAATGGTATGCGGGAATGACCTTGGGAAATGGGACAAAGAGATGCTGCCTAGGGAATATTAGATAAGAGGCAATGTAGCCCACAGCTGCATGGTGGGAAAAACAAGAGGCTCAGAAAGGATCCCTCCTTAATTGTTAAACTATAGAATGGAATGGAATGGAATAGAACAGACTGGAATGGAATGGAATGGAATGGAACAGAAGTGAACGGAGCGGAAGCGGAACAGAACAGAATAGAATTCTTTATTGGCCAAGTGTAATTGGACGCACTAGGAATTTGTCTTTGGTGCATATGCTCTCAGTGTACATGAAAAAAAAATACATACATCAAGAATCATAAGATACAACACTTAGTAATAGTCATACGGTACTAAATAAGCAATTAAATCATATTAGGAAACAAAACAAAACAATATAAATCATAAAGATACAAGCAACATGGTTCTAGTCATAAGTGGGAGGAGATAGATAATAGAAGGATAAAAAGAAAAACGATAATACAGTCTTGGTAAATAGTTTGACAGTGTTGTGGGAATTAGTTATTTAGCAGAGTGATGGCATTCAGGGAAAAACTGTCCTTGTGTCTAGTTGTTCTGGTGTGCAGTGCCCTATAGCATCAGTTTGAGGGTAGAAGTTGAAACAATTTATGTCCAGGATATGATGGGTCTGTAGCTATTTTGAGGGGTCTGTAGATAAAGGTGACAGTGGGAGAACTGTACTTTCAGACTTGCAAGGTTTTGTCCATTATTAGCTTATCTGGTCATGTTTTCTGTCTGGTTGACCTAGTAAGGCTGACTTTCTGGCATACAGGAAGAAAACTTAGTACATTTATCACCTGGCTGCAAGTCATTATGTTAATTTTGCTTAGATGCATAGGTACTAAATGGTTAACAATATAGCCATTAGTTCAGTAGGCCTCATTAGCACTGCTAAATACTTAGCAACTAAGCAGCTATAGAAACTGATGTCATAATTTTTTTTCTTACAATATCACTAACTAATATGACCAATTCTCTCCACCATCCCCTCTTCCCTCTACAAAGATAAGCCTCACAGAATCACATTCAGTTACTCCTCAACTAACAACTACAATTGAGTCCAAAGTTTCTGTTGTTAATAACTAAGACAGTTATTAAATGAGTTTTGTTTCATTCTATCACTTTTCTTGCCACAGGTGTTAAGTGAATCGCTGCAGTTGTTAAGTTAGTAACATGGTTGGCAAGTGGATCTAGCTTCCCCATTGACTTTGCTTGTCAGAAGGTCACAAACGGTGATCACATGACACCAGGACACTGCAAACCATCATAAATATGAACCAGTTGCCAAGCATCCAAATCTTGATCACATGACTATGGATTGCAGCAAAAGTCGTAAATGTGAAAAACAGTCTTAAATCACTTTTTCAGTGCCACTGATCTTTGGTCACTAAAAAAATTGTTGTAAGTTGAGTAATACCTGTATTGTACCATTGGTAGTTTATGCATATTTCTAATATTGTCTTAAGCATAAAAACTGGGCTGGCTTACTTTGGACCAGTGACATATTCTCAACCCATACCTTTTCACAGGGTTGCATAAGGGGGAAAGCATATGTATGCCACCTTGAGCTGATCCAGAATAAAAGCTGGATAAAAATTTAATAATAATAATGCTCCATCCATTTACTCATCTAGAGATTTTCATATGAAAAATGAAAACCATTGCCAGAGGAAAACTAGAAAATATGACAGAAAGTCTTATCAAGCTAATTTGAGAATAAGCACCTTCAACTTTTTACTTATCTGAAAAAAGTACCCTGCTAGATTAGCATAGTGTCTTATCAAATCCTATTTTCTGTTCCTCCAGGGGCTAATTGGAAAGCCATAACTAAATATATTGAAACTGGCAATGATTCATTACATGGTTGGACAATTATCTGTTGCTCCATTGATCATTTGCTAATACTCAAAAGGGATATAATGTATTTTTTGAATGGGACCTTATGACCTTGCAGCTTTTCTTGAATGAGAATTTTATTACCAAATCTGCCAGGTGAGAACCAAACTATAGTGGATATCTTTCTGGAAAATGAAAACCATTTTGAACTTGGAAATATTCAGTTAACTGGTCTGGAAATAACCTTGTGGAAAGATTATCTACACATTTTTCCTCTGGAAAAACAAATGCGGATCCATGCTTTTGGTGTCTTGTTTTTAGGAATCTGGTTGTTGCTACAAAATCTCTGTTTTATATTTGTATTTTGGCAGGCACTATCACCTTCTGAGTTTTTGCAATCAGAAGAAACTGGATTCAGTACTGTGCTTTATGCTTATTAGTGCAAACAGGGAAGTATGTTATGAACTGAGTGGTTAGGTGATGGGAATTGGGAGAAATTAAGATAGTAGGAGATTCTTTATAGGTATTCATTTTTCAGATGCGAGTCAAGCAGCAAAAAGGACAAGCATGATGGCCACTAAATCTTTGGTAAATCTTTGACAAGTCAAACAATCAAGCAAGACAATTTTTGCTAGAGGAGCTTAAAGAATCTTAAAGTTTATTTTCTACAAGTTTCATGTATTATCTTGGAAATATTTCATATATTTAATGGCTTCCTTTCACTTCTCTAAGTTCAATGCTTTCTATCCATTTATTAGTGAAATAATTCAGTTGAATTATGTCATATTGAAGGTTTATACAGAATGAAGAAAATGTTCCAATAATACGGAAGAAGGTAAAGAAGTTAATTAATTTCCAGGTACCTTTAAACTAATTAAGCAATTGTTAATAAAAGTTTTAGAGCAACTTGTGATGTTTGGATGTTTCTTGCATTTTACCATTTAAAGTCTAAAATCATTTCTGAAATCAGAATAGCTCTGATTTAGAATAGCTCTGATGTAGAGAAGTAAACGTACATTCCACCAGAACTTGATTGATTTTAGATGAAATTTGGGAAATAAATGATTTAATATTTTCAGTTAATGTTGTCATTTATATATGATGATGTCTTTTCTTCCTACAAACAGTGAGTCATCCACATTGCCAAGTTTTGATAAGTGTCATTATTTCTGAGACGTGTTTCCTCAAGTTTCTGTTACAAAAGTTAAGAGTAGAATTATAAGTTTACAGTACCTGAAATATGCAACGAAGTGTCCTTAGACAAGATGGGTAAATTTCCTTAGATGTTAAATAGGAAATGATTAATGTTTCCTTGCCTTAAGCCTGTTCTATTTTCTTTGTTCCATTTCATATCATGCTGATTGTTATACTATTAGTTATTATGCCTAACAGATATAGACATTTGCAATACAGAAGAAGACTGAAAGTTTACAGTGACTATGGAAGTAAAATGAAGAGGTGAACTTATTCTTATACTTAAAATAAATCAAGAAGGATCAAAAGGACAGTTTTGCTGTTATTGAAATACAAAAACTATAATACTCACAAGAAAAAAAGGAAAGTCCAATGGCAGTTAAATAGTGTGGGGATGGGGGAACCTTATTATATTATGGTGGTTAAAAAATGAATTAAAAATAACAAAAAAGGCTAATCAACAAAAAATAGATAAAATAATAACCAAAGGCATTGATATATAGAGCCTGAAATGCATGTTTTGATTGAATAATAGTTTTTAGGAGCCTCGTCTTTTTTTATAATGTTTTATTATTTTTTGGTTTCTGCTCGTTTTGTGAGCTGCCTAAAGCCATAAGATTGAGATAGATAGCTGTATAAATCCAATAAATCGCAATCGCAATTGCTTAGACTCATATTCCTCCCCACAGTGCTTTACAGCACTCTCTGGACAGTTTACAATGTCAGTATATTGCCCAATAATCTGGATCCTCATTTTACCTATGTGGGAAGGAGGGAAGGCTGAGTCAAGAACTAACTGCCAGGCCATGGGCAGAATTAACTTGCAGTACTGCATTCTAACCACTATGCAACCAGGGCTCCTAGGGAGTGAATACATTTTCATATCACTGAAGGTTTTTCAAGAAATGAAAAGTCATAAATTAATATTCAAATGCAAGAAAGGCCTTATTAGGGACTTCTGAATAAGAAGGCCACTACTGTTTTAGATTAAAACTGCAATACTGAGAGAAGCTGAGCAATCCAGAAAACAAAGAAAGATTCAGGAAATACATTTGGCTCTAAGCAAGAGATAAATAATTTTATCTTAAATTCTACCCTAAGATTATATGCTTTACTTGATTCTGTTCATCTAAATCTGATTTACAATTTCAGGTTATTTATTATTTTTATAATTTATTGATGAACATGTCAGGCACAGGAAATCATGAGCCAGGATATATCCTTTGTGAGATTGATGTATCTCCAAAGGAACAAATGCTGACTTTCATAATCATATACCTCAACATTCCAGACACAGGAAGCAAAGCTATAGAGTATATTTCAGTTGTACCAGTATAACTTAATAAACTTAATTATAACTTAATAAATATATTAACATATTATCTTATTTTAATATACTATGATACGATACAATACTATACTATATACAATAAACAGTATAATTAAATACTGTTGTTCAACTTATCTGAATGGCTTTAAACTAAAACTGAGGGGGAAGAGAGACCAATCTTTAGAACTTAATCCCAAGCATGTAATTTAGGAGAAGCAAGCAAGCAAGGAGTCAGAGGGTGATGGGAGGGAGGAGAAGCTCAGACACAAATTAGGAGATGCCTATATACTAGCACTCAAAGTTTGAGGAACAAGTGGGGACAACTTGAAGTACTAATACACAAGAGTAGGTATGACATAGATGTAAGGGTGGACTGATATAGGTTCACCTGGGTTATGGATATTTTGGCGAACTGCCAAATTCCACCCCTGGCTGGCCTCGGGCACCCTGCCCTCCTAGGAGTCTCCAGGCGGCCCCTCTTGGGGAGGGGAAAAAAGTGGGCCTCCCGGAAGCTCTGAATCTCCAGAAATGGGCCCATTTTCGATTTCCAGAGGGCCTCTGGAGCCCAGGGGAGGCAGTTTTCACCCTCCCAAAGGCTCGAGGAAAGCCTCCAGAGCCCAGGGAAGGTGAAATTGCCCCCCCTCCCATTGTGCAGGAGGCCAACTAGGCCATGTCTACCATGGCCACACCCATCCACCAACCGGACAGAGAACCCGTTGCTGAATTTCTTGATGTCCATCCCTGAATAGATGCTATTACTGAAATTTGGTGGGATGAAACTCACAACTGGAATGTACCATCTTTTTTTCCATTGTATTTGATTATAAAATGCATAAGGGTTAAGGACCCTACCTCTCTTATACACTAAGATTAACTGGCAGATGCCCAGCTTTGGCAAAAAAAATCCTTAGGCTGAACAATTCATACCATAATCAGTCAGCAGAGCAAGCAAAAAATAAGGGATATGGAATTTCAGATTGAAATTAATAGGTTGCCCCAACAGGGCAGAAATTGGATAAATAAAGGCATTTGACAACCACAGCAAGATATTCATAAAATCTAACTTTCCCCATGCTGAGGATAACATTTTTCAAAGCCAGGCATAACATCTTACCATCTACACTGACTGCTGGAAGGAAGATATTCCAAAATATCATTAACTAAGCAGACCTGCCCATGTGGCACTAAGAAGATCAAAGCCATTTTGCATGTATTATTATATTGTAAATGCTACAGGGATATCAGGTTGGCTTGTAATCTGCCCTGATATGTAAATTCCTCGGAAGGCCAGACAACTACTGTGAACCATCTCCTAGAATATTTGAAAGCCTTTATCAATAGCTAAAGTCTCTTTTGCTACAATGAAAAGAAGTTGTCAAAACGAAAACATTCAGTTTTATAAATTAGAGGAAATGGATCGTGTTTTTCTGTTGCCAGCATACTTTATTTACAAAATAACTAAGAAACAAAAGAAACAGCAGTACCATTCTACTAAGCAAGCAAAGGAAACTATAATGAAAGATGAAGTAGAAGTAAAGCTCCTCCCCTGCACACATGCGCAGTAAAACAGAACATCACAAGACACTCATATCTTGTTACTATGGAGACTTGATAACCAGTCCGGCTCATTCTGTAAACTTCTCTGTGGCAAGCTCCTCAGACAAACAAAATAAACACAGTGACACCCCCTTCTTTGTCTGATGAGCTGACATCAGGTAAGGCACATCTTCTCACTCAGGTATTCATGCTGAGCAGCTGCAAGTGGTTTGTTGATGTAACCTAAAAATTGCAATATAAAATATTTCTGCAAAACATTAGCAAAAGTTTCACTCATTTGCTTATTTGGACCAATATAAACAATATCATCAACATAAACAAATTATCCCATATGGATTCCCAGATCTTTTTGTGAACACGCATTCATCAGTTTCGGATTTAATAAAACCCATTAAATTTAGTTTGTCAGTTAGACATAAATACCAAATGTTCCCCATGTGACATACATTAATATAGAAGTTATATTATATATAATATACAGAGACTTTCACTGCATCTGAAGAATATATCACTTGTATAATATATCATTTGGTTCTTGGCTGACTTTAAAACAAAAATATATTATCGGGGTGCTTCTATATCCAGTATGAATAGAGATCTAATGCAAGCAAAGAAACAATGGAACAATTCTGGATATAAGTCCAGATATGAATCATCCATGGATGTGCAGTGGTTAGAATGCAGTTTTGCAGGCTGACTCTGCTCATATTGCCAGGAGTTTGATTCCTTCGATCCTGACTGGCTCAAAGTTGATTCAGCCTTCCATATTTCCAAGATCGATAAAATGAGGACCCAGATTGTTGGGGGAAACATGCTGACTCTGTAAACTGCTTAGAGAATGTTATGAAGTATTGTGAAGTGGTATGTGAATCTAAGTGATATTGCTGTAGCTAGTAAAATATGTCTGTTACTATAATCCTATTTATTCAACTATCTTCTCCATCATTTCCCTTAACCTTTAGTAGAATTCCATTCCAGTCCCCCATTTTTAAAATGACCTCAGTACTTTCAATTGCAGAAAAGTATTAGGAAAAGAAGTATTATCCCAAAGTACTTCAAATGGTCTCTGGTGTAGCTCCATGCTTTTTCAACATATTGAATTTCAGGTCAGGTTTGAGGGGCTCGTGACAAAATACTTGGTAATAAAAGTTAACACAACCACAGCAGAAATCTTCGGGTTAATAAAAATCAGCTCCAGCTGTAGGATTTTTAATGATTGATAACAATAATTTTGTTTTGTTTACATTTTAAGATGATGATGTCTTGTTGAAAAGACATTACCTGAACAAAGAAGGGAATACAGATGATACCTATATGTTAGGAAGCCATGCTGAAAATCTATATATTTTCATAGATGACACTATAATTTCTATTACTTGTTTTCTGCCAAAATCTGAGAGAGAATAAATAATTAAACAATGTATATTGTAACTGATAGGTATACAGAAGAGGGAGAAGGAAGTGTATCACATGTCTTATGATATCATCACACACATGATGACATTATGGAATTGATGTCAGTTGAGAGATTCATAATTGAAGCAAATTACATGATTCATATCATTTGACTGGTCATAGCATTACACATCTGATGTCTTTGCATGTTATATTAGAAACCTATGATGATCTCTTCCTAGAACTATATGCAAAACAGATTTTGGCGATTAGAAGCCTGGAAATTAAAAGTCCAACACCACGTTGGAAAAGTGCACTTTTGTATTTAAATATGATCTTTTTTAAAGAAATGATCATTTATAGTAATAACTATATTTTGTATAATTTTAAATATTATTTTTATAATAAGTATCTAGTACCAGAAAGATATTTATTTTTATATGAATATTTTCTACCTTGATATTATAAATAGGTTGAGCTTATTAACCATCATCACAATCTAATTTGTACATATTGCTCTTATCTTATTTTGCAGAGTTTCTTCTCCTTTTCCCATCTGTGTAGTTTTTCATGAAAATGTTGCATTGATCCTATTACAGTCCTTTTATCCTGCTGCTTACTAACAAGGGCTTTGAAGAGCTGCTATTTTAAAAATGATTCTAAGCTTAACAGTCTCTAATTTCTTTTGTCTGTTAAATTCTAAAGCCTTGTTCATATTTTAACTGTATTCCATCAATCAATTTCAAAGCACAACATGCTATTATTTTATTTTTTATGTAGTATGGTATTTGATTGTCAGATAAAATATAAGTGTTATAAGTCTTTAGACAAAGAGTTTTGTAATCTAGTGGTTATACCAGCTGGGAAAATTTGGATTTGCAGTCCTGACACATCTGGAAGGCATCAGATTGGGGGAAAGTATGCTGTCACAATACATTCCTTGACATTTTAACATAAATATTTGTGAAAAAAATGAGAGGTCAGTAAATGCTGGTCCTATATAGATGGCCTGTTCCCATATTTTTAGACTCAAATAATAATAACAATAATAATAATAACAGCAACAACATTATTTCCTAACAAATGATATAATACTCCAATGTAGCAACATTACTACTAAGTACCGCTCAAGCGTTGCTTAGCTTTTATAGATTTTTTTTTTTTACACAAAACTATTTATTTGAAAGGATACATTATCTGGACATTGTAAAATAGCCTTCCATAACCAATAGGTAAGTATTTTGTAAACTCTTTCATATATTTTGAGGACTGAATTTCTCATTATGCTGCTCCTGAGATATTATTTCAGCAATTATCTCAATAACATATTAAGGAGGAAATTCTACAATGATGATTATCTTGTCTACCACAGATAAGTGTGTTCCTTTGAGCCATTCTCTTTAATTAGCATTATAGTGGAAACTTCAGCTGAGCAGATCTGTCATTTGGCCTGCATAGTTATGCATCCACTATTGCAAAGAATAACCCTCCATGTGAAGAGATGGTAGAGGACAATCATATATTTAATGGGTATCCTGTCTTTAGAAGGTTATCCAGTTCTATTCTTGTTTAAGCCAAAGAGCTATGTGAACATATATGTTATATTTTAAATTAAGTTAGCATAACAATTGATAACTGCACATTTTTGCCTCTAGTTGCTCTCCCTTTTAAAGGATATCCTACTGGGATTTTTTTTTCATTTTGGTATAGTATGTATTGTATCTCCTTTTCCTTATAATGTATCTTCCGATCTTTTTCTAAAATTCCTGTGAGCTATCCTATCAGGACTATCAAAGTCTAGATTGCTATTAGATGGCAGATATGATCATCCAAGTATAGGAAGATGAGACAAATTGAATAAGGCTATAAACACTATGCACTGGTTTATGAGTATACATACAAACAACTGGAAATTATAGATTTTCATGACTTTATCAGTCCCTTCCTTTATATATTGGAATAAATGCAGCTTAGGTTAAAAAGACAGTGAAAATTTGATGGGGAAATTAGACGTATGCCAATGTTATTCTTCCTGAAAACTGTTTTCTTTGTCTGCCTATCTAGCTGTCTTCTTGGATTAAAAATGAAAATATATAATTTTCAGTGAACTAGTTTAATACAATTATGCAGAAAGTCTACCTTCATTCTTGAAAAGCTCTAATATGGAAGGATCTAACAGTGCTGGCCTCCTTTAGGAGAAATGTGGAAGAAGAGACATCTGCCTTGTTTCCCTTTCCCCTAGATTTATTTAAAGATCTTTTCTCCCACTGAAACCAATGAAAGAAATCCATGTGAGCTTCAGGCCTGATGTTGCTTATACATTTGAATGTAAGGAAAAACTAGTGACCTTATGCTCTAACAGATCCATGGGTCCTCTTGATATTTTTCACCCATCCCTAATATATAACATTTCATTTCTTGCCAGCTTGCTCAGGTGTATGTGAGAAAGGATTAATTCAGTTGGAGAGTGTTCCATTCTCAGGGGATGAAATCTGAATAATTCTGTGATCTCTGAGACACTCCAACTGCTTTAAAGTTCTGCTCATTTTAATGGCCATCTCAAACACAAGGAGAAGAATTCCCCATAGAAATAAATCTGACTCAAAAGGAAACCAGACTTATCTTACACCTATTATAATCAAGCCATTCCATGGAAGTAATAGAAAAATAGAGCCAAACAATTTAAAAGATAGGACAGAAGAAAAGCCTTTTCTGCCATGCGTATTGATTTTTTAAAATTTTAAATTAAGAGACAAGATGAGGCAAGATTAGAAAAGTGCACTTTTAATAATGAGGAAGTGACTTGGTATGTACCATCAGTGACTGCATAAATTTCATAAATTTCATGTGGGGTTAAATAGAAGGTGTTCTGGGAAGCTGATGAGTTATTGAGAGTCATCCTTCTAGGGATGGTAATAATCAGTTTCATCTGACCCATCACTTCAGAGGGTTAGAAATTGAGATCCTTGGTAAACAGAGTCTGTCAGTACATTTCTGGACATAATTCACAAGCAAAGAGTAATTTTTTTCCTTCTTAGTGGAGACAACAATTCTCATAAAGGCTTAGAATATGGAGGCATCTGACAGAAGTAATTACATCTATCTGTCAGATGTAATAATATTCACTGGCCATCCACACATGTTCATCTTTCAGATTTATTTTTAATCATCGTCCCCAAGACCATCTTTTTCTAGTCTCTGTTCTTCATAATTCACACCAGTTTATTCTAACACTGTTGACAGGGTTTTTGCAAAGTCAAGTAATAGTAGCACTTTAGATATGACGTATGGAAACAATGAACCAAAGTTCTTTTGCATATTGTTTACAACTTGTCTTCCTTGTCTCTTTAGGACATAAAGTTTCTTTTCCATTAAAATATTATGTGGATAACATTTGTTAAAAGGAGGTTGGAGAAGCAGAGGAAATTGGTATAAATTGATAGGAGTTTGTCATGACAAACAACATATAACTTAGATGTTAGGAATCTGAGTGCTTACAGTTTATAATTGGCAAAAGGTACACATGAGATGGAGGTATGATGGCTCAGTGTTTAAAGATGCTGAAGTTGTCAGCTGGAAAGCTGAGAACCTAGATTGGAAACCGACCACCACACAATGTGGGGAGCTCGTGTTACTTGCCCCAGGTCTTGCCCACATGGAAGTTCAAAAGCATGCTAATGCAAGTAGATAAATAGGCACCACTTTGGTGGGAAGATAACAGAGGAGTGAAATGTAACAATGGTAATGAGCATCTCCCCCTAGAGTAGTTGGACAGGGGAAAACTTTCTGTTTATATATACTACACTTGACCATATACCAAAGGTTGAAAAGTGATTAGCAGATCTCAGATGTAAAAGTAAATAGGAAAATAGCTAAGTCAAAGAAACCTGCAAGGAAATTTTAGTAAAGGAGAAGGAAGTTCACCCTGAACAGTATAGAAAAATATTTAAAATGTGGAATTCTGGATGCAAAGAGATGCAGGTAAGAGAACAAAATCAGACCTAAGCATCCTGCTTAAGGGAGCCAAAAGGGAACAAGACCACAAGAAAGAAGTTTGAAGAAAGGAAAATAAGTGGCTAGCATCAGAATTCTAAGTCTATAAAAGAGTCAGAGGTTTCAAGTAAAACAGAAATATTACTTAAAAGTAAGGAAGAAAAAAGGCAAATCTTTAAAGGAGGGAAAGTTTTCCAATTAGTATTTTTTTCCTCTTGGCCTTGTTCCATTAACTATGAGTAATGATTTTCAATCCATATGGAAACCAGCAACTAAAATCTAATGATCGGGCTTCTTTCCAGATCTTCTACTCAGCATGAGGTATGATCAGGCAAAGCACTCATTAAATAGTAGCAAGCATAGAGTGTCAATTGGATTTACCCAGAACCCAACCTTGTTGTTTTGAGTGTCCTGGGTAATCTGCCTCCTTTAGGATATACTTGACTAAACTCAAAGTATCTAACCACTGGAGGGCTTTCACTTTATTTATTTATTTATTTATTTATTTATTTATTTATTTATTTATTTATATACCGTCCTTCTCCCGAAGGACTCAGGGTGGTGTACAGCCAACTATAAAACATTCCATAATTATAAAAGTTAAAAGAAGATTAAACATCATAAGGCTGCCTTTAAAATTTGTACCCAACCCTAATAAATTAATAAAAACCCCAAATATTAAAATCCTGAAATTTAAAACCCAAAATTCTAAAATTGCTCTAAAACTCCCATTTCAGCCCAGGCCAGCCTGCTCAAAGAGCCAAGTTTTCAGTGCACGTCTGAATGTTCTCAGGTCAGTGTTGTTACATAGCTCAGGAAGCAGACCATTCCAGAGGGTGGGAGCCCCCACAGAGAAGGCCCTATTCCTTGGGGTCAGCATAGATGCCGTCGGTACCCGAAGAAGGCCCTCCCTGTGGGAACGCACAGGTCGGTGAAAGACTACTGGCAGGACGCGGTCTTGCAGATAGCCTGGTCCAATGCCATGGATCGCTTTAAAGGTCAAAACCAGAACCTTAAAGTGAACCCGGGAGGCCACCGGCAACCAATGCAGCTCACGCAGGAGAGACGTCACATGGGAGTTTCTTGACGCCCCCATAACCACCCACGCGGCTGCATTTTGCACCAGTTGAAGCCTCTGGGTGCTCCCCGCAGGGAGCCCCATGTAGAGAGCGTTACAATAGTCCAGGCGGGAGGTGACAAGGGCATGAGTGACCGTGTGTAAGGCATCCCGATCCACTTTGAAATGAAGTGATGCCCTTTTCTCAAGTGTTATCTCACCATTAAGTACATAGAAAAAATACACCATCCTGATCAGTGGTGGGATTCATTTTTTTTTACTACCGGTTCTATAGGCATGGCTTGGTGGGTGTGGCAGGGGAGGGATACTGTAAAATCTCCAGTCAGAGGTGGGATTTGCCGGTTCTCCGAACTACTCAAAATTTCTGCTACCGGTTCTCCAGAATTGGTCAGAACCTGCTGAATACCACCTCTGATCCTGATGCTTTCAGATATTAACACTGCTATAACCTACAATATTATCATTTTCTACACAGCAGCACTTAAAATTAGTAGGATAATGACATGTGTCATAAACTAGACAATGAGCATTTACTTCGCCATACTGCGGTGTTCTGTAAATTGATATAGTTTTCCACGTACTAACCATTATGGTCCTGCACACCCATCTAATGCTCCTATAACTCTTTTTATATTTTTTCAGACTCTTGTTTTTATATACACTTTTTGTTCTAGTATATTTTTGTATCTTTTAGTTTTTCATAATTTTTATTTTTGTATTGTGATATACAATATCTTCTGAGCTTTTTAACTGATCTTATCCCACCCTCATTTTGCTGCTCTATAACTGTAATAAAGATTTCATTTATTTATTATTATTTATTTCATAATTTTATATACCGCCCTTCTCCTGAAGGACTCAGGGCGGTGAACAGCCAATTAAAATGTATACAAACACAGAGATAAATATGGTTAAAAAAGAATTAAATTATAGGCTGCCCCAATAAAAATCTAAAACCCCCGATTAAAATAAATTAAAACTTTCATACCCCACCCCAACTAATCTAAAACCCCTTATTTAAAAATCCCATTTGAGTCAGCTCAGGCCAGCCTGCTCAAAGAGCCAGGTCTTCAGGTCATGTCTGAACACCCTCAGGTCAGTGGTTGTTCGTAGCCCCGGGGGCATCCCGTTCCAAAGGGTGGGTGCCCCCACAGAGAAGGCCCTATTCCTCGGGGTCACCAGCCGGCACATAGAATGCGTCAGGACCCAGAGGAGACCTCTCTGTGGGAACGCACCAGTCGGTGGGAGACTACTGGCAGAATGCGGTCTTGTAAGTATCCTGGTCCGATGCCATGGAGCGCTTTAAAGACCAAAACCAATACTTTAAAGCGAACCCGGAAGGCCACCGGCAATCAATGCAGCTCGCGCAGGAGGGGCGTCACATGGGAGTATCTCGACGCCCCCATAACCACCTGCGCGGCCGCATTTTGTACCAGTTGAAGCCTCCGGGTGCTCCCCGCAGGGAGCCCCATGTAGAGGGCATTACAGTAGTCCAGACGGGAGGTGACCAAGGCATGGGTGACCATGCGTAAGGCGTCCCGATCAAGAAAGGGCCGCATCTAGCGTATCAGGCGAACCTGATAAAAAGCCCCCCTGGAGATGGCCGTGATGTCATCTTCCAAAGACAGCCGTACATCCAGGAGGACACCAAGATTGCGAGCCCTTTCTGTGGGGGTCAAGATCTCACCCCCAATAGCCAGCGACGGAGTCAGCTGAATATATCGGGCCGCCGGAAACCACAGCCACTCAGTCTTGGAAGGGTTGAGTCGAAGCCTGTTCCCGCCCATCCAGTTCCGCACAGCCTCCAGGCAACGGGCCATAACCTGCACAGCATTGTTGGGGTGGTTTGGGGTGGAGATGTAAAGCTGAGTATCGTCAGCATAAAGATGACATTTCACCCCGAAACCACGGATGATCTCTCCCAGCGGCTTCACATAAATGTTGAACAGAAGAGGGGAGAGGACCGACTCCTGAGGCACCCCACAATGAGGGGCCTAGGGGTGGACCTCTCCCCCCCGTCAACACAAATTGCGAGCGGTCCGAGAGGAAGGAAGAGAACCACCGCAAAACGGTGCCCCCAATTCCCAACCCCTCCAACCGCCGCAATAGGATACTATGGTCGATAGTATCAAAAGCCACTGATAGATCTAATAGGACCAGGACAGAGGAATAACCTCTGTCACGGGCCCTCCAGAGATCATCTACCAATGCGACCAATGCTGTTTCGGTACTGTACCCGGGCCTGAAGCCCGATTGGAATGGATCTAAATAGAATGCTTCCTCCAGGTACTGAGGGAGCTGACGCACCACCACACTCTCAACAACCTTTGCCACAAAGGGAAGGTTGGAGACAGGACGATAGTTATTTAAAAGAGTCGGATCCAGGGAAGGCTTCTTGAGGAGGGGCCGCACCACCGCCGTTTTCAGGGTGGTAGGAAGAGCCCCCTCCGTCAATGAAGCGTTGACAATCCCCTGGAGCCAGCCTTGTGTCACCTCTCTGGAGGTAGAAACCAACCAGGAAGGGCACGGGTCCAGTAAACATGTGGTGGCATTCAGCCTCCCCAGTAATCTGTCCACACCCTCGGCGGTCACAGGATCGAACTCCTCCCAGATAACCGTCTCAAGACTTGCCCCGGACACCTCCCCCGGAACCACCCAACTAGAGTCCAGCCCATCCCGAATCTGAGCGATTTTATCATGCAGAAATTGGGAAAACTCTTCTGCCCTACCCTGCAAGATGTCCTCCCGCGCTCTCGGCTCAAGCAGAGAGCGGGTCACTCTAAACAGAGTGGCAGGCCGATTTTCTGCCGATGCAATAAGGGCGGAGAAGTGCGAACGCTTCGCCACCTCTATCACCACTAGGTAGGTCCTAATATAGGACCTCACCTGTGTCCGGTCAGACCCGGCACGACTGGTCCTCCAGATGCCCTCCAGACGTCTTTTCCGGCACTTCATCCCCCTCAGCTCCTCCGTGAACCACGGAGCCAAATGGGATCTGTGCTGGGTCAGAGGTCGCAAAGGCACAACTCGGTCCAGAGCCTCAGCGGCCAACCTATCCCAGGTGGCCACCAAGTCTGCGGCCGAGTTATGACCCAGAGTTTCAGGGAATGGCCCAAGCTCCATCTGAAACCGTTCAGGATCCATCAGGCATCTGGGGCAGAACCATCTCCTCGGTTCCGCCTCCCTGCGATGGGGGGTGGCAGCACAGAAGTCCAGTCTAAGAAGAGAATGATCGGACCATGACAAGGGTTTTATAACTAGATCCCCAGCACGATCATTCAACCACTGACCAGAGGCAAAAATCAGGTCCAGTGTGTGTCCCCCCGTGTGAGTGAACTAATTGGGCCAGATCCATGGCCATCATGGAAGCCAGGAACTCCCAGGCCACCCCAGAGGTTTCCCCAAGCGAAGGCAGGTTGAAATCCCCCATGACTAAAAGCCTGGGGGTCTCAACCGCCAGCCCGGCTATCACCTCGAGGAGCCCGGGCAGGGCCGATGACACATGGCAGGGAGCCAGGTACATTATCAAAAGGCCCATCTGAACCCCCTGACCCCACTTCACAAAGAGAGACTCACAACCAGCCGTCTGAGGAACAGTGGCCTCCCTAGGACAAAGGACTTCTCTAATAATCGCCGCCACCCCACCACCCCTTCCCTGAGACCTTGGTCGATGGAATGCTTGGAAGCCTGGTGGGCACATCTCCACCAGAGGAACACCACCCTCTGGGCCCAACCAGGTTTCGGTGACTCCAGCCAGGTCCACGCCCTCCTCCTGAATAAGATCGCAAATCAGGGGGGCCTTGTTAATGACGGACCTGGCATTGCACAACATCAACCGGGTACTCAGGGCCTGAGACTCTGCACAACCAGGCCTGCCAGACAGGTCGGGAGGGTCGGAGCGCGCCACCGCTTGGAGACAGCGGGCACGTGATCACCTAACCTGATATGGCCCTCTATCCCCGTCATATCTGCCCCTCCCACTTATGGTGCCAATGAAACCCACCCCCTGCTGTCCAAATTGTGTTTGCCCCCACAACTCACGACCCTCTGGGCCCTCCCAGACGTGCACTCCTGCCTGGCTGACTCCAAACCCCCCCGGGCTATCCCCCAAACCCAGTCCGGGTATCCTCCCTAACCCCAATAAATTACCATCCCCCAACCCTCTCCTAGTCACTCTCCCCAACCCTGATAAAACCCTGAATAAAAATTTAAAAAGTTTAAAACCCCCTCTAAAAATCCTTTTTTGATGGCCGTGCCACCTCTCCAGATCCCAGGAACCGTCCTTGAGTTAGGCCGTCAATAGACCGGAGGGCCACTTCAGGGAGTGGGGGACCCTCCCAAGAGCCCGTAGTTCCGCCGAGGAATAACTGATTGATCTTTTAACCATCGTCATCACCAGATCGAGGACCACCGTCTTCTTGCCACGAACCAACCCCGGACCAGACCCGCCCCGACTCCACCGTCGTCGGGGTCGCACAGCAGCCACCGGCGACGTCATCGGGGCTGCTGTCTTCGTCCCTGGGGCCATCTTTGTCGAAATCGCCGGCGTCCTTCGGGCAGGCCAGTACCGCTGTTGCCACTGCCATTTGCGTCCCTGATGCCATCGTCCGCTCCGCCGTCCACGTCGCCTCCGAGATCGCAAAGGTCTCCCAGTCGACGCAGACGTTGTCTCCATGGCTGCCGGTGGGGCCGCCATGCTAGAGGGGCCAACACCCTCCACAACAAGGTGGCCTCCCCCCACAGCAGCCACGGAGGCCAGAACAAGATTGTCCAAGTCCTTGGAGCAGCAGATGGAAACAGGACAGGTGGAGACAGAGCATGAGGCCGCAGCAGAACTATCAGAGCCAGATGAAATGGGGTCCGGGTTCGCGGTGGGGCCTCCAGCCGCAGCAGGGCCTCCAGCCACAAAACGACCCCGGCGAGGCATCTGCCCCCCCGTGGCCACCGCGATACCGCCCGCTGCCACCGTCCGCAGTAGCCGCAGCGGCCACAGCAGGGCCATCTTCCAGGCCGTTGGCATCAAGGCAGGGTACCTCTGAAGAGCCCCCAACCATGGGGCAGCCAGGTGAAGTTGGGTCCGGGTTCGCGGCGGGGCCTCCAGCCGCAAAACGACCCCGACAAGGCCTCCGCCCCCCCGCGGCTGCCACGGTACCACCCGCTGTTACCGACCGCGGCAGCTGCAGCGGCCACAGCTGGACCATCTTTGAAGCTGCCGGCACCCAGGCAGGGGACCTCCAAAGAGCCCCTGACCATGGGGCAGCCCCAGCA
Organism: Bungarus multicinctus; assembly: GCA_023653725.1. NCBI lineage: Eukaryota > Metazoa > Chordata > Lepidosauria > Squamata > Elapidae > Bungarus > Bungarus multicinctus. The sequence goes on along the minus strand of CM042842.1, from coordinate 55,281,803 downwards.
ATGGCAGCAGCCATGGCAGCCGCCTCTGCGGCGGCCGCCACCTCCACGGCTGCCATCACTGCAGCCGCGGCCTCTACGAGATCGCCGCCACCGCCGCCGCCGCCCAAAGAAACCACCCGGGCGGCCTCCTGGCAGCTCATCCGTCGGCTCGTCCGACGCCCCGGACGCCCCCAAACCCCTCGATACCCCCACCATGCATGGGGGCCGAGGGGGAAGGCCAGCTTAGCCGGCAAAAGCAGCCGCTCGGCAGAGCTCCCCTCGATCAGAGCTTCTGGTCGCCATCTTGGATTTAGGAATAAGTAAGAGTCATTTAAAATGGCTAGTCTACTGAAGAGAAGGACCAGGGAAGACATGATAGCAGTGTTCCAATATTTGAGGGGTTTCCACAGAGAGGAAGGGATCAAGCTATTTTCCAAGGGACCTGAAAGCTAGACAAGGAATAATGGATGGAAACTGATCAAGGAAAGAGTCAATCTAGAAATAAGGAGAAATGTTATGGACAGTGAGAACAATCAATTATGGAACAGCTTGCCTTTGGAAGTTGTGGGAGCTTTATATCTGCCTATCTGAAGCTTGAGTTCAAAGGACTGCCTAGCAAATTCCATTTTTGAAGGGAACCCACTAAAGACAAGAGTGAGATGCCCCAGTGTGTGATGGTTGGGGGAAAGCAAATTGGGTCTGTAGAGACAAAGAGATAATTGAATCTGGATGCACCAGCAAGGAGGTCTAAGTCACGTAAAGTGAGAATTTTGTAAAGCAGCTAATGTCTGCATATCTCTGTCAAATGAAAAGTTGAATGTATTATGTGACTGAAAATATATTGCCCTTTTCAGGAACCCAATAGGTAGACGAGAGAGCTATTGAGCATAGAATTCTGCACTTACTGTTATATAAAATTAGCCTTGCATCTGAGTAAATCTGGTGGTAGATCTCTATGGTTACTGTTTTAAGTTAGCAAGTAAATGAGCTGTTCACAATCTTTGGTAGTGAAAACAAGAAAGTCAAGACATGATAGCAGTGTTCCAAGAGGAGCTGCCACAAAGAAGAGAGGATCAATCTATTTTCCAGAGCACCAAAGGCCAGACAAGAAGCAATGGTTGAAAATTAACCAAGGAGAGAAGCAACCTAGAACCAAGGAGAGATTTCCTGAGAGTAAGAAAAATAAACCAGTGGAACAGCTTGCCTTCAGAAATTTAAAAAGAGGTTGGACAGCCATTTGTCTGAAATGGTATAGGTCTCCTAATTGAACAGGGGTTGGACCAGAAGACTTCCAACATCCTTTTCCACTCTATTATTCTGTTCTGCTCTGCTCTGCTCTGTCTGTTCATAACAATAGGCTTTTGAAGTCTGACTGGTTCTGTGGAGGGATTATTGTCTTGCAGTAAGTAAATAAGCAAGATGGTAGCAGTCTGGTTAAAAGGGTCTTGATAAGAGTTAAATAAGTACTGGTTGGAAGATCCAGCTTTGGAACTACGTTCCAACCAGTATATAAAAAAAAATGGTTACCTTAGTCTACACACATAAATATGCAGTATCTTTTTTCCCCCTATCCCTAGGTACTAACAATTACTTCCCAACGCCTATGGTCTATGCCAAGGAAGAGTCATCTTGAGTTAATTTGTACTTGTGGAATAACGGTATGTCCCTAAAGACAAACATTTCAGTATTGTGGAGACATGTTGCTCCTCCACTCTTCAAGTTCTACCACAAAAATGCAAATAAAAAAATCAGTTGGCCTAGAATAGGTCAGGATGTTAGAATCAGATTCCTGTTCCCAAGAAAGAAATATCATAATGGAGCAGAAGAAATTATATTTTAGTGGGAGCAGTTTAATGAGCTGTACATATGATACTTGAAGCATGAGTCAATGTGTTCCTTTAACTTTCAGGATTTGAAGTGTGATAACTAGAATATAATTATGGTATGAAAGTCATGCTTAAAACAGACAATTCTATTCGTTTTCACATCTAATATATCTAGGCACTATGTAGCTTACCCAGGACTAAGCTCCATGGAAGTTAAGTGAAGTTTACTCCTATGAAAAGAGAGAGGGAGAAAACGGTTTAGTAACCTTTTCATTTATTTCATGTATTCCCATTGAACAAATTAGACCACAGGTACTGAATAAGACCAGATGTCGTACAGAATTATCAGAGTTTATGAAGACAGACATTGCTGGCTGCATACTTTGACTCTGCTACAGAACTTTTTTTTTTTTAAAAAAATCTTTAACTAAAGCAGCAAACTTCAATCAGATTATTAGGCAGATTAATCAACACCTTTTTAATTGGCAGTGGCAAATTCCAATTTTAGCCTTTGTATGCTGCAATCTTAAACAAGTGGTGACCCCATCTGTTAAACGCCACCTGGACAAGATACATGTCTGCTGTCAGGAATTCTGGAAAACTCACTGCTATTCTTCGGGCTTCAAATCCTAAGAGGCTGTCAGTCTCTGGTATAAGCAATTTATCCATTACTGTTGAAAAGCAATGTATGCAGGCATGGCTTATTGAATTATTCTTTTTATATCTCCTACAACATCTCAACTGAGTTTTAGTAAACAAGGTTAAATTGTATAATTAAATTGATTAAATTATTAATGGGGGAAGCTACCAACAATGCTGTATCTTAAATGAGCCATTATAATCTTTCCTCCTAACTTCTTCAGACCAATCTTAGCAATATTGAGAATCCAATCTTTTATTCAGTCTTTCAGTCTATGCTCTTCACTCAAAAATTTGCATCCATTTAAAAGAAAAATAAAGAAAACCACACTTAGAAATGGTTTAGAGCAGTGGCCACCAACCTTTTGGGCATCAGGGACAGGTTCTATGGAGAGAGGTTTTTCCACGAAAGCATGGAGAAACCATGGTTTGTGTGCTGTCTGCCTCATGCGCATGGGACCTTGCTTGTTTGCATGGCCTGGTTTCTGGCATACCACGAACTGGGGTTGGGAAACCTCTTCACCAGCCTAGAAGTATTTGCTTTATAATATAGTATACAATATGTTGGGAGTGGTGCGGTGGCTTAGATGTGGAGCTCTCACCTCACAATCAGAACGTTGTGAGTTCAATCCTAGGTAGAGGCAGATATTTCTCTCTCTGGGCACACTGAGAATATAGCGGCTGAACAAAATTCCGCATTGGTGACAGGAAGGGCATCCAGCGCTTACAACACTCTGCTAGCTCCATTCAGTTGCCCTGCAAGGAATTATGGGGTCATTAAATGAAGATGATGATAGTATACAAATGTTCATTTATTATGAAATGCCACTGTTCCCAGGGACAATCTTAAGGGGAACAGATATGACTATTCCATTTATTTCTTTTAAAATGGTATTTTATGTTGGTTAGGTTTTTCACTCCTGTGCTGTCTAATTTCCTCACCTTTGGACTAGTTCTTAGATCTTTCCATCTCATAATGTTCAATGGAAGTTTTTATTTATGAGTACTTTTGCTGACATCAAGGAGACTGATGTCTCCTTGGATGGAGCAAGATGTTTCAGCTAGAGCTTAGCTCACCAGGGCCATAAAAGCATATGATGATCTCTATATACCACTGAGGTCCAACTGATTTAACATCTGTCTCATGTCTTTGCATTGTGCAAAGTAAGGATGTGGTCATGAAACTTCTAAATGTTAAGAAAGGCAAAATAAAAGAGAAACAGATGACAGCTCCTGAAAAACATCATGGATTCTGCTTTATGCTCACTGCTAGAGCTCAATCACTCTCTTATTTCTCCATCTTGTTCTTTGGTTAACATATGTGTTTTTGTAGAATCGTTCCTTCCTTAAAAAAATCAGAATAAAGATAAAAGTGAAATAATCCTTCCTCATACATAGCAGTAGTTATCTTGGAATGGGATTGTCTTTTAAAGTTCAGTGCCACACTCAAAACCCAGCTTCAGTGTGAGGCTAATAAATTAGAAAGGAAACGATCTGATGAAACATTGAGGGTGTTGTAATATGTTAAGAGTGGAATGTCTATGGAGATTCTCAACCATCCAGGTCATGGTTGTCCCAAAGATGCTTTTTCAAGAGGCAACTGGATTTTCTGGTTTTTCAGACTTTTTTTTTCAACTCTGAAGAATCTTCTTGGATGAGAAGCAAAACTCCTTCAAAGAAAAAAACCCAGAAAGTCACTTGAAAAAGCACTTTTCAACTAAGATTGGAAAGAATCCAGTCGCCTTCTATCATAGGGAAATATTAGTTTCATAAGAGTGGGGTGGGAGGGGGGAAACATGGAATGGATCAGGGGGATACTTGGAAATGATTGAAGCCTACATCCTATCACTCCCTATAAATGCAGTACTTGTTTCTGCATTTGAGAACTGACAGCATACTCTTCCATTTTTAAAATCAAAATCTTCTGCATGGGCAGTTGTATTATGTTTAGATGCTGAAAAGAAAGCCATTGATGTGGGACTGAATGAGAAATACCTATTCTTTTGTGACAGGAAGAGAACAGGTTTGGGCCTGAAGACAGATGAATTGATATTATAGTCACTGTAGCCTCTATCTGGTTATAAGTGTCAAATGGTCAAGCCACTAGTTGTGTAAACAAAGGACTATACACAACAGCAAGGAATAACTGGTATTTCCCAACATATTTTTCCCTACCTTGGTTGCAAAGACCCAAAAAAGAAAGAAAGGATGTGGGCTAGATTTATTGTGTGTTTTTGATGCTAAGAGTCAAAAGCTAATCCCTTTGGTTTGCACCTCATCATACCTTTGATTTAAAACAGGCAAAATAGTCATTTCAAAGACTATATTATTAGTGTACCTTTTTATTGCTGGCAAGTATCCCAAGGAAAGAATGCTTGTAAATAAGAGCTGGCTCTGAGACATCCACATTTTATTCTGACAAATGTCTTAGGAACTACCTGTGTTCAGTGAGAATTGTAAAAATGGTCACATAAGATTATCTAGACACTTGCATATGCTCCATTTCCGCTTCTAGAACCCCATGCACAATTTGGACAAACACATATTCACGTATGGCTGTCTACAATGTATGGAAACTTATTCACTAAACTGCCTTATATACAAGAGAGTGATTCTTTTTGAGGTTGGAGGTTCATTCTCCAAGCTTGTGGGTTGGTTTCTGAACATTTCCTTACCACTGCAGAAGAACATGGACAGTGTCTAACTCTGACATACCCTAAATTCTGCTGAAGATGTTACGTAGCCTGCTAATGAAACATTTGGAAACCAACCCACAAGTGTGGAGAATAAACCTTCACCTTCATCCTCCACCTGAGCTACAAACATTCACCACTATGACTCCTCTTTGTTCTGATGGTTGCAGTAAAGAATGAACTTCTCCTTGAGGAAACCCAAAAGTAGAGGAGTCATGGAATGTTTGGGAATTTGAAACTCTATGGCACTTCATGGAGCAATTCCATGGATTGTCTGAATCAGCAGTTTCCCATCCTGTGTTGTAACCTCTGCATGTGTTTCCTTGATCCTTCAATACATCTAACAATAAGACAAAGCACAGGCTAATGACGTTCTTCCACATTTATTTGCAAAGCTGTTCTGGCTGAGTTTTGCATTCCATTCAAATAACTTTTAATCTTGGCTATTAAATTAATTGATATGAGGCTAACTAATCATTCCTTTTGGGCACTTTGTCATACATAAAAGCACTAATGCTCTAGCCAACTCCTTACAAGACAAAACTTAAAAATGACACTCATCAGACTTCTGCATTGATACAGTGTAATAGGAAGGAACATTGATCTGGTAACCTACGGTCATTTTACCAAGCAATAAACATTCTCTAGCTCCTTGCACTGACTTGCAAACAACACTGTTTTTCTATATTAAATTTAGCTTTGGGGCGTTATTACTTTGAAAGCAATCCAAATATTGTGTTTATATTGGAAAATCTAACTGAGGCACAACCGACTGTGAATAGAATGCAAAACAATAACCTCGATAAACCAATGACTTACATTTATGTGCTTGGCTGTTTGTTCATTTATTAAATTGTTTAATGGTCTGATAGACTTTGTATAGGACAACAAACAATAAAACAGTTAAATCTGCAGACAAACAAACCAAAAGCAAACAAACAAAACCCACCAAAGATGGATTTTTTAAACAGCCAGTAACTCACATAACCTTAAAATATCATGTATCTGGGAATGGCAAAACTTAAACTAGACAGCAGGAACATGAGTTGCGACCAGATAGTTTGAACAATACTGAAAGCAGGATAATTTGGCAAGGCACTGAACATTCAACACTGTTGGTACCAGTGGTGGGATTCAAATTTTTTTACTATTGGTTCTGTGGGCATGGCTTGGTGGGCTTGGCAGGCTTGGCAGGGGAAGGATACTGTAAAATCTCCAATCAGAGGTGATATTTGCCAGTTCTCTGAACTACTCAAAATTTCTGCTATCAGTCTTCCAGAACTGGTCGGAACCTGCTGAATACCATGCTGACGTTTTTAAGATATACCACTTTATAGTGCTTAACAGCCCTTTTTGTAAGCGGTTTACAGAATCAGCATATTGCCCCCAACAATCTGGGTCCTCATTTTATGCACCTCAAAAGGCTGGAAGGCTGGGTCAACCTTGAGCCTGGTTAGATTCGATCTGCCAAATTGCAGGCAGCTGGCTGTCAGTAGAAGTAGTTTGCAGTACTGCACTCTAACCACTGCACAACTGAGGCCTTTGGTGGATAGTAACAGTATTGATTGTTTTTAATCAACTATTTAAATTACTTTTCTTTGCACAAAGGTACAGAGTTCAACTGTGGGTTTTATTCTTTGTTATTAATGCAATTATCACTAAGTCAGGACCTTTACAGCATATGGCATTGATTTGTATAAAAAGAGTTAAATAATGTTTCATCAAATTCTGATCTTTCATTAAACCTATTGTGATCCCAAAACATGATCCTACCTACTCCCAAAATGAAGAAACTAACTTACCTGGGAGTGGTAAGTAAAATAACTAAAAGTACATTATATTTAATAAGCAAGTCTTTCTTCCCTTATCAAATCTATCTTATGGCAACTCATCATTTTGGTAGTTCTCCCAAACGCTGAACATGTGCAAAAATCCAAAAGGCATTCTATGCGCAAGCAGTTTGAAGAGAGGCTGCAATATATCATAACATCTCTTTAGAGATATGTAGAGCATGTCTGAACCTAACTGGCATTCAACTTGTGTTTCATTAACTTCCATTAATGTAGGCATATTCTCTTTATATTAAATTTCTGTAGATATCAACCAGGCTCTGAGCCAGAGCAAAATGATTACAATCGTCTCGCAATGGAGTGGTGGGTGTTGCATTTCCAATAAGCTTATAACTCTTAGGGGTGAATTACTGAAAAGATGGATAACACAACCCAGGCATGGTATTTCCTGAGGACAGCATGAGGAAGGTCATCTTTTTGCTGTAGTATAAAGATAGTTGATATTGGAATGCTTATTCTATTATTTAATTGATATGTAAAATTCAGGCAACAGAAACTTTCTATGGGAAAAAAGGGCCAAATTATCAAAGGGAACAATTACCTATCCATGTTTTCTAACTCTTTCTCTTCAGTCTTTGAGATATAAATTAACTATTCATGACATTCTTTATGACACTTTTAACGCACTACATTTTATTATATAATCTTTAGCTTGTTTTTTTTTTTAAAAAAGATTTGAGGTTCTTGGCTTTTTAAGCAGGGAGCCCAACAATTACTGTAGTTCCTTGCATAATAATAACATCCCTTTGTTGCAAGTCTTCAAATGCTTTGGTTCTTCTTCAAAGTGGGTATTTCCCCAACAACTTCACAATAAAAATATAAGATACACAGGAAGTTTTGTCATGTTGGATTTTCCCAATCTTTCCAAAATAAAAGAAATCTAACCAAGAGGGACAAAATACCATTTCTTACAGTCACAGATATTAGCAGCTTTCCCTGGCACATGTGAGTGTGAAAAGGAGAGTTGCACTTTTAGCTTTGAATATTTTACCACTTGATTCCCTCTGGCTTCATGCCCAGAATGAGTATCATACATCCCTAATGAAGGCTTCAGAACATTGCTCTCTATGGACTCCTGCAAATATCAAAGAAGTGAAGCAGTAACAAAAAAATTCTATGGTGGTATATGTGGGTCTCGTGTATTTAAAACACATATGTGCAATTGTTAGCTTTAAAGGGAATCTTTGGTATACAATCTAGAATAGCATGTTTGGAATTAAATCAGGAGTAAGATAAAACAAACTCAGTAATGTTATTAAACATTGTATCTAAGAAGGGTCACTTGAAATTTGAGGGCCTTATCCTCCAAGACCTATTTAGACAACAGAGAATGCAAGAATGCTGATTCCATTATTTAACATTTATTCTACAACACAGAGCTAATTATATATATGTGTGTGTGTATGTGTGTGTGCATGCGCGCATGCATGCATATATATGTATGTGTGTGTATGCAAATGAATTGTACTAACTGCTAGAATTTCTGTGTCTTTCTTCGGATAGACTTCAGATATAACCAATTGGGATTTCACTTATATAATAAAACATTGTTTATTTCATAATATTTATATTATTTGGATTTCTTCATGAAGGTCTTGGGTTCCCAATTAGCAATTGAATAAATAAGAGGTTTGAGGAAGAGGGTATTTTTCCCTTTGGTTTCTTTATCAGGTTTTCTAATAGATTGAGATATATTTGTTTCCATTTTATCTTGAAATAACTGATGTTATTAAGTGAAACTTTAGATTATATCTCAGTTTATACACTGAGGGTTACAGGGATGGTTGTAGAAGAACCTCATAATGTGTGTGAGGGAGGGTTGGTTATAGTGATAAAAAAGAGCATGGAATGATTTCTGTTTACTTTGTCTGCTCTTATTTAGAAGGCCTGGAGTTTTTCATAGTGCAGTTTCTTTTTGTTTCTTCAAGGTCTCATTTGTTCATGCATTCACAATTGCAATATCCACCCACTTTAAAAACATAGTTGGACATGAAGCCTGAAAGTAATGCTGATATGTAGCTGATGATAGCAAAGCTCTTTCACTTTTCATCTGACATCTGGAAGGTCTTGGGATTTAATGAGACTTATATACTTCAGCTACAGGGAATCAGTGGATTGTAGTGGGGAAACTATGGAATTCCAGATGTTGCTAAATACCCAACATCCCTTAATAATGACTTTACTGACTGCAAATCAGAGGCTGCCAGACTTTCCTAATGGCCCCTCCATTATTTAATGGAGCTCATTGCCTGGAAAAGCAATAACAATTAACATGATCTTGGGATGTGGCGGCTTCCAATATGCAGAACTACAGCAGCAGAGATTGGAATGATTGGGTCAAGCTGAGAAGTCAGGCAGACATGTTCAGAGGTCTGTGGAAGCAGACTAGAAAAGAAGAGACAGAACAGACATTCTGATTAGCCGAAGAATCTGACATAACTCTTCAACTCAGCAGGAGGAAAGAAAAGGAGTGAATGAAAAACAAGTTAGGTAGAAAGGACCTATTCTTAGCTGAAGAAATATATTTACTTCCCATGGAGATGGCTTTAATTAATCCTTGAGCTAGCTGGGAAGATTGGTCTATTCTTAGCAAAGGTGCCATTTGGCAACTGCATATTTGAGCTAGTCAAACATTCACAGAATACTATCTCTTAGCTGTAGGACTAAAACCACAAAGGAATCAACTTCTTAACAGGTCCTCCCTACAAGACTAGAGGGGGGGAAAGCACTCTGAAACAGTTCTCTCTGTCTCATTTTTTTTGGAACAGAATAACAAGGACACAATGGAGCTCCTGGAAATTGTAGTCCCTCTGGAGGACATAGGTTGTCCCCCTTAAAGATTCCAGTCCAAATATGTGAATAAATGTTGATTTTTGCCTTTTAGTATGCTCAGTTTATTGGGATGGGAATGAGTTGCCTGTATTCTATTTTCTGCACACTAACTTTACAAGCATTCATTTCTAGAATCTTGCTTTAGGCCTCTTTTTATAGCTTTGTTCTTTAAAATGTGTAGTTCTCTTGATTACTCTAATGTACAATGAATGCCACTTAATTTAAGGAAAGCTGCTTTGGACACACAATTTTAAGAGTCATACGACAGAACAAAAGAGGCTTTCTTTCTTCAGGGTTGGGTAAAGCATTTGAATTATTAAGGACCTTCAATGGATATAAAAAAATAAATAAATAAAATTCTGTGGGCAAAGCAAAACTAACACTATTCAGATGCTCATTCACTTGATTCTTTTGGTATTGAAGCTACTTGGTTTATGCTATGAAATGACTCCTGTGGCTTTCATGTGGAAAATGAGAATGTTCTTTAACAGCTGATATAGGAATAAAGAAGGAAATACAAGGGAAAGTCTTAAGCTTTTTACATTACCGGCTCTAAGTAAATGTAACTTAGCAAAAAGTTATTAAATTATTAGGATTTGACCCAAAGCATTTTTAATTTTCTTTTCTTTTTTCTTTTTTGGCATAAGGATATTCCAACAAGACAGAGAAAACTAGAAAAATGAAGATAGCTAGTTTCTACCCATTTACTGCTAAATGATATGGATCACACTTCCAATTCTTTCCGTAAACAGCTAAAATGTGCTTAATCTGAAATTGTCCAGAATTTATTTACCACCATGATTTAATTGTAAGGTAGAATACGTGTTTCTGGAAGAATCTAAATTTTGCATGATTCTGTCATTTTAAAGGATCATAAATATAATAGGACCTAAAACCGTGTGAGCTATTACTTTACATTACATTATTTGTCAAATAATGGAAATAAATGCAATTGCTTGTGAGAAAAGTAGGGATTTGCCATTGACAAAATTTTGCTTTTCTCTGAGAATCCTAATTAACTACCTCATGAAATTTTTAAAGCTAATTCTTTCAAGTTAGCCACACTCTCTTCCCAGTAATAATACCCTTTCTTTCTTTCTTTCTTTCTTTCTTTCTTTCTTTCTTTCTTTCTTTCTTTCTTTCTTTCTTTCTTTCTTTTCTTTTCTTTTTTACAAAAGTTAATCCTCTTAAAACTGAAAGATTAAAACAGAACAAAAAACTAGTGAATTGAATGCTGTCATCTTGTTGGTATTATTTACTATATTCCTACTAGATTAATCTGTCACTTGCCATGCTACTGTAGTCAAGTAACCTTATACAAGTAGCTCTGGGCTTTAGTGTCTGAAAATGTAATGGTAAAAATACTGTTGAAATTAAAACTAATGTAAAAGATGAGTGATTGCTAGTTTTTCCATAAAGAGAGAAGAACGAGCTACAAGTTTGTTCACAGATATGTTCTATCACATGATAACTAACATATGGTTTATAACAGCTTTGTTCTTTTGAATAAACACAAGAAAAATAGAACTACTTGAATATTCACCATAAATCTTTTCAAGGTCTGCAATACATCAAATATTCTGGACTTCATTTTATCTCTGCTTACTACGTTGAAAATGCTGATAAGATGATTGCTGCAGTTCAGTAGCTAAAGGGAGTAGGCCACTCCTGCTGATCGTAAGTATTCAGTGTCTGACTTTACACTAGCCTTGCCTCCCCACTTATCTTATTTAAACTTGTGATAAATTAGAAGAGAACAAAAAACAGAGACACTATGCTAAACTTAATAGAGGAGGAAAAGTATGTTGGGAAAAAGGATTAAACAGAAGGACAGTAATCATATGGTTATAAAAGAGATAATTTTACCTTATACAAAATTAAGTTCAAGAATACATTCTGAAAAATGAAGGGAACGTTGCTTCTGCTAGGAAGAACCAATGAAGAGTTTTTTAAAAAGTAAAACTGAGCCAATATTTATAAGCATGCCTCAAACCCACATTAAGTCACCCATTAAAAATTCAGCTCTTCTAAGTTTTCCTTGCAAAGTACAAGGCAGGATCCTAAATAGGTCTGAAGGTGAGGGGAATGATTAAATTAAATATAAAATACCTCCAAGAGCTCTTTACCAGAGGAATACAAAGATAAGCATTTGACCTTAGGACTGAACATTTTTTGAAAATATTTATTAAGACCTAGTATGTTCAGAAGCCAAATACTTATTTTCTCCTTCTTTAAAACAGCAACTGCAGGAGCCTGAAAAATCATTGTGGCAGCTTTAAAAGATGTATTCTGTTTAATAATCAGACTTCTTAAAATAAACATATTTCCTTTGTGCTAACTTGGAAGCCTAAAAAATTGACTACTTTAACCACTAGCAAGGAATTACTGTGTCCATGCTCATACAAAGTCAGGGACATTTCTTGTCAATCATTTTTGAAAGGAGCAGAGTTCAGATAGAAATAGCCCAAGATGAAGCACTAAATGTTTATATTTGCATTTATCATATACAAAATAATTTGTTGATATTATTGCATGTGATTCTATCAATTCTTTTTTTTTAAATAAATTTTTATTGAACTTTTCCACATTTTAAAAACTCATATATAATCTTTGCAGCATTGTGACATCGACTTTTCCATTTAGATCAATATACATATTTACATTAATTTTTGTTACTCCTGTCTAACCAATTATACCACTTTTCCCAGACCATATAGTATTCCATATATTCTCTATCTTGCAATTCCAATGTGAGTTTGACCATTTGTGCACAATCCATTATTTTCTTTATTATACTATCAGGAGGAATATTATTTAGTTTCCAACTCTGTGCATATGCTATTCTTTCCACTGTCAATATATGTATTATAATATACAGTATTTAATTTCTTTCTTAAATACTCCTCTAATTATTCCTAAGAAAAACATTACAGGTTTAAGTTCAGTTTGGAGACAAGGAATTTCCTGCAACCATTTCCTTATTTTATTCCAATATTTTCTTGCTTCGGGGCAAGACCACCACATATGAAAGAAGGTACTTTGTTTGTATTTACATTTCCAGCATTATGGACTCATGCTTGGATATATTTAAGCCAATCTTGCTAGTGCTAGGTGCCAACAGTAAAACATTTGATAAATATTTTCCTTATAGGCAGCAGCCATTGTTAATTTATAGCTTTTGGTCCACAATTTTTCCCATTCGTCTAATTGAATGCTGTAACCAAAGTTTCTTGCCCAGGCTATCATAGTTCCTTTGACTACTTCTACTTTCCTATCAAATCTAAGTAAGAGTTGTACATTTTGGTTATTAATTTATCTTTTAGACCTAATAAGATTTTATCTATTTGTTGTTGTTCCCTATCAATGCCAAATTCTTTTAAATCTTTTTTTATATCTTGTCTGCAATTGTGTAGATAGGGCCACCAGTCTACATTTATTCCCTGTTCTCTCAATTCTTGATTTGTTTTCAATCTTCCTTGGTTGTCTAACAATTGATTGTATCATATCATTTTGCTTATGTCCAATGTGTTTGGATAAATTATTGCTTCCATTGTTGATAGCCAGCCAGGTATTTTAATATAGTACAGTATTATATATTAAATTGATATATTTAATATATTAATTCTTGTAGAGATGGTCATCCACTATTAGTTATGTGCAGAGTATATTTACTAATAAATTTCTAAATTTCATCCATAAGTCCACCACTAGGTTTCTTGTTTCTTCAAGAACCTATTATGTGAGCAAATCCTAGATTTCAAAATTTCTTTTATTATTATAAACTGGATATCTATGTCTCTATCTCTATCAAAGTAGCAGTATTTGAAATGCTGCCTTCCACTCTAATTACTTAAAAAATATCTGAGTAGCACTGATATACATTGAAAGAAAGGATAAGATCCTGCTGGCAGGCATGGCTCAGATTTATGTACATTCATTTAAAACTTGCATAAAACCTACATATATAAATGATATATGCAAAATGGACAATTTGTTCTCTTTATAGATTCCCAATCACATAGAAGTACATACAGTACATGAGTTTTGTGAAGAATTTTGTGAATATATTCAGGGTGGGATTATTTAGCTTTTCATCTTCCAATACATGCATTTAAATCCCATGGATAGCTAATGAATAATCTCTTTGCAGCAAAAGAAAATGAATGGATTATTGCAACATAATATCTGAACTAACCTCATGCAAGGGCAATATTTTTCTTACAAAATTTAATTTCTTCTAAAAGAGAAGAAAGGATTTCTTCCTTTGTTTTTTCCTATACTAAGTCATCATTTTAGCTTCTTTCATAATTATTATTATGGTTTAGTCTACTTCTAATCTGTAAAGTTTTCCAAGTTATCATATTGGCTGCCTGTCTATAGGCCCAATAATGACAACAACAAAAAACAAACAGTGATACAATGACAATTGGCTTCCAATTAGAAAGGTGTCCTCCCCTATCTTTTATACCCTATATTTAGTGGCTGAGCCTATTGAGCCCTCCCAATTATTTAGATTTTCTACTATGCCTGTCTTGAAAAAGGGATCAAGGGGAATAAACCTCTTCCTAGGTTTGCTTTTAATGAGGCTATATTCCTGTCTAATAGGATCATTAATAGTCTAGATATAAGACTATGTAATTACTACCTTGGGGTTGTTATGGAGTAAAAAAAGAGAAAAAGAGATTTCATATCAATTTTTTAATAGTGGCAGCACTCAGTAGGTAGGTAGCAGATGTTCTGTGCTGTAAAAAGATAGTCATAAGGAAACCAGCAAGCATACTGCGTATCCTCAAGATGTTGTCTGCACTTAACAGCTAGGCAGGACAGTTGTGCATTTCTCCTGGGTGGCTTTGGAGAAAGATATTTGGGGCAAAAAAATTTGGGAGGAGAAAGTTTGAGTCTTCTCAACCAAATTTCACTGGAGTGTAACATTTTGAAAGTAAGCTTCCCAGCTTTAGATGTTAGCAGGATCCTGGGCTCAATGCAAAAAAAATTCACAAACCTCCTAATTTGCCATGATCTGAACAATAAGCCATGGATCTCCTGTTATTGGCCAATATATAAAAGAATCCTAAATTAGATAGATGGTATGAATATAGATAAATGATGAATGCATGGATAGATAGATAGATAGATAGATAGATAGATAGATAGATAGATAGATAGATAGATAGACAGACAGACAGACAGACAGACAGACAGACAGACAGACAGACAGACAGACAGACAGACAGACAGAAAGAAAGAAGACAGTCCTACTAAGCATCAGAAATAAACTCCTTAAGAAGAAACTAATCAGAGTAAGCTAGAAATGATGAGATTAGGTACATAAGAGAGTATGTTTCATTCTTTTTGCCCACCTATTCATTTCGCTAAAAAAGATCTCACCAACCCCTGCTTTTCAAATATGTATTTAATAACAACCTCTACATAAACACAGACAAATAGACACACACAAACACATACACACAGAAAGACATCTAATGTGGTTCATGATTTGTATATCTGTATAAAATCAGTTGGGGCACAATTTAGTGATACCTCAAGAATCAGAATCTCATATTAAACTCTCTGTGGATTGCTTAAGAAGAAAAGAAATAATTATGTGAGTTCAGTTTTTTTTTTCTTGGTGTCCTGTCCCATCTGCTATAAAAATGCTTCTCTCATTCCTAATATATTCCTTCCCCCCACTGCTTGTTTCATCTCTCTCTTCATATTCTTCCAGGGAAGTGTTATAGTTCTCCTCTTTTTTATGATGATGATGATAATGATGATGATGATTGATTGATTAATTGATTGAATCAGTGGTGGGATTCAAAATTTTTTGCTACCAGTTCTGTGGGCGAGGTTTGGTGGGCGTGGCAGGGGAAGGATACTGTAAAATCTCCAGTCAGAGGTGGGATTTGCCGGTTCTCCAGAACTGGTCAGAACCTGCTGAATACCACTTCTGGATTGAATGAGTTAGCAAGCCATTTTCTCCTACATAAACATTAATAATTGATGCCGATTTCATCCTTTTCAACTTCATTTTGGGGCTATGTACAGAAAAGGAAAGGTTTCCATCAAAGTTTCAATAATAAAATATTATTTGAGATGAGCAAAAACACCTGTCACTCAGCTGTTTATCAGGCACTTTTCTTTTGATGAATGACCCCTAGTAGGTTTTTGGACAGCCAAGCTGAGGTGTGGCTTTTGTGGAATGAATTGTGAGCATACAAGAAGAAATAGTCCTCCAAGGGATACCTATAGGCAACTTTCTCTTTTTCAACTTTTTCTCCCCTTTTTCATTATGTTTGACATTTTTAAATACAATTTTTTTCCAGGTTATTAGTTTATGACAATGGGTTGGTGAGGTGAATTCTTAACAGAATTAAGAATTGTGATATTTCTTTACATTTCTTTCCTGTTTCTCCCTGCTTTTTCTAAACCTTTCCTCACTTTTTCTAAAAAGGAAAAAAAATTGGAAGATTGTTTTTTTTTTTAAACTCAGACTGCTGAGAAATGAATTTCATTCCAGTTTTTCCAAGATAATAACTTTTTTTTTTTAAAAAAAAGAGTTCTTTCTTCTAATTTTAAATTAGCGTATATTTAAAAAGAGCACTCACTTCCACTCAGGACTACAGAAAAATGTAACAAGGATTTGAATTTATTATCTTTATGTATTTCATTAAATGAGATGGGACCTCAGAGGATTTCATCCTGCATTGAGATAGATTGAAAGAGAGGAAGAGAAATTCAAAAGAAAGCAGATTAAATATGTCCTTTGTCCTTTGATATGATTTTATATACATATCAGTAGAATTAGGAATTAAGTAAAATAGCACTAGTGTCCAAATTTCCACTCCTTTTGATATTATTCTTTCTTTCTTGTTATGCAAACAATTTGTTATGCAAACAATTTTGCATACTAATTTTTTTTTAGTATGAACTCAATGCATGCACAGATGGTCCTTGATTTACAATAGTTCATTTAGTGATTATTCAAAGTTACAACGGCATGGAAAAAAACCTGACTTATGATCATTTTTCACACTTATGACCATTGCAGAATTCCCATGTTCATGAGAATAAAATTCAGGTGCTTATCTTGCTTCGCTCATATTTATGATGGTTTTAGTGTCCCAGGGCCATGTGATCCCCTTTTGAGACCTTCTGACAAGCAAAGTCAATGGAGAAGCCAGATTCACTTAACAACTTAATAATTGCAGTCATTCACTTAGGAACTGTGGCAATCAAAGTTGTAAATAGGGCAAAACTCACTTAACAACTGATTCACTTAACAATATAAATTTTGGATTCAATTGTGATTGTACTGTAAGTTGAGAACTACTTGTAATATCAGTTTATAAAGAGGCACCTAAAATGTTTTTCTTTGTTTTTGTTACACACACACACGCACACACACACACACACTGTGTGTGAGAGACAGAGAGTTCTGTAACAGCTTCCCTCTCTCCTCAGAGCAAGTAAAATCAATTTATAAAAAGGCACCAAAATATTTTACTTTCTCGTCCTCACACACACACATTCACACATCCTTGTGTTTGTAACAGTTCTAGATACACACATACAAATATACAGAAAGGCAGAATGTTTTGTAATGACTCTCCTCTCTCAGACCAAGTAAAATCAATTTATAAAGAGCACCTAAAAGTAACACACACATACATACAGACACGGGGAGGGAGGGAGAAGGAAAAGAGAGAGAGGGAGAGATTTGTAATGGCTTCCTTCACATCAGAGTAAATAATATCAGTTTGTAAAGAGGCACCTATAAAGAGGCACTTTTTTCATACACACACACATGCACACACACATACTTCCTAATGTTTGTAATAGTTCTACACACACACACACACACACATACACACACACGGAGAGGGAAGGAGGGAAAGACAGTTTTGTAATGGTTTCCCTCACCTCAGAGTAAGTAATATCAGTTTATAAAGAGGCACCTAAAATATTTTTCATGCACACACACACTTCCTAATGTTTGTTACAGTTCTAAATACACACACACAAAGAGGGAGAGGGAGACGGGGAGAGAGAGAGAGAGAGAGAGAGTGTTTTGTAAAGGCTTCTCTCTCTCCTCAGAAAAGATATGCTCTGTCTTGTATCAACTGTGAAATCAGTGTGAAAGGTCCAAGTGAAAAGCTTTTTGGAAAACAACACCATCTAGCTTCTTGAGAGGTGCTTATAATGATATGATGACATATTGCAATCCTGAATCTTGCCAGAACATTTACTTCCTTGTGTTTGTAACTGTTCCAGAATTCAGGTGCCTGGAAGTCATTCTCTGAGCAGACAGGAAGGATCCCTCCCCTATTTAAATGGTAAGTCTGATTCAAACCATAACCCCTTAAATATGTGTGCCTGGATTTGCTTAGGTGAACAAAACAGAGCCTTGTTCACTGTCCTTTGGAAATAAGCTTCCGCAGTTTAACATTTACATATTGTTTAAAATCAATGTCTGTGTTTGAATAACTTCTTGCTGAAGGCAGAAACACTTTAGACAAAGTAATGAAAGACAGTTCGTTTATTTGGAAAGACCATAAATAACATCTCTTTGGATTGGTAATCCATATGTGGAAAAACACATGGATATTTCTTTTTATAAAACTGATCTTTTTGATTACAATTGCTTAAGAAATGTCTCAGATGGATTTCTTCATTGGGGAATACTGATTTCATGGTAACACCATTATTCACTGCTAGCAAATAAATATGACATACTTTGTTTAAAAAATCAACATCCTGTGGCTTATATTTAGGTTTGATAGTTTCCAATTTGAACACAAATAAATTGTCTATTAATGAAATTAAGTAGGTATAGATTTTCCAAATGAAAGGATTAAAAATTCCAGCCACTAAACATTTTTTAAATGTAACTACTCTGTTTATAAATGCACAAACTCATATACTTCAAGGGCAATTTCATGACTTGCAGGAGAAAATCTTTTGGAAAAAAATAGGGTTTAATATTTGATTAGTGTCTAAAAATGTAAACTAAATAGACAAGTCAATGCAAAGTTATAGCTAAGTTTAAATTGGTTGCAATTTGGAAAACCATTTCTATTTATTACATATCTAACAGTTTATTTGGTCAATGACCAGCAACAATTAAAATAAAAAACATTAAAGTAAAACTGAACAGATAAAATACTAGTAGAACAAAGATAAAATAACACATAAAATTGGGACATACACTGCTACAATGATACATTAATCACCTATGCAAGTGAAAATCTAAAATATTTCTTCATTATTACTATTTATTATGTCATTTGAGGAAGTTTCTTTTTCTCCTCCTTTTCCCAGAAGAAATATGGTTTACCATCTAATCCATGTATCTTCAGATGATCAGCCATTTCCTATCTCCTGGAATGATAGATGGAAAATTGATATAGGAAATTTACAGACAGTTGTAGTAATCATATTTAAAACACATTGAAAAATATTTTTATAGAGTATCAAAGAAAAGGATTGTGATATACAGATTCGCACGGAAAAATTATCACCTGCAAAGATAAGTTTGTATTAGAAATTCCTTATGGGATCTCTTGCAAATGTTTAGATACTATATTCTGGTTAGATGTTAACTTTTTCTGAGAAAGGTAGCATATTTAAACTAGGTTCTAAAGATTCTGATTTCCCTAGACTCTAGGCAAACTGGAAAGGATGGTACAATTGTCATTGTTCATTAAGTGTTTATCCATATTTAACTTAGTCCTCTTTATTAGCTAATTGTCATTGGATCTTTTGTTTCTCCTAATCCCTAAAAAAAACTGCTGCTAAAAGAAAGTTTGATAGACAGCAGATGGACACAAATGGTCCAACACCTACAGATTCTTCAATTATTCTTTCTCTGCCCTTCTCTAGGACATCTCTCAGAATGTTCCATAATCATTGTCTGGCTAAACCATGGCTATTTTTCACATCATGAGTGAATCATACATAGCCATATTCTCAATGTCTTTTAGTTCAGCTAGCTAACAATCACTAAAATCTTTCTCTAAACTGTTAGCTTTTTTATTTAAAGAAAGACTTTGTTGCCTAGGTTACAGTCTGCTCACCACCTACTGTCACTTTCTGTATATTGCAACATTACATACTATTATTTTTTCTGCAGCTACTGTGAAACAAATAATACTTTCATTTGCGGTTAAACTACAATGAAAAAAATCCACTGACAAAAATAACAGAAATTGAAGTGTCATATTCTTCCCACACACAACAAGCTATTCTGTATATGGAGACTTTTGCAGTTAGATTAATTTGTTAGAGGTAGAACAGACTGGAAGAAAAATAAGTTTTATGTATAAAAAAGCTAAATGTAAATGGTAAAAGACTGCAGCAAAATACAGACTTAGGAGAAAAAAACATAATAGGCAATGAAAAAAGGTAGATTAAGGAAATATGTTCCCTTTAGGGTAGCTTCAGGTATCAGCTTCAGAAGCAACAACCATAGCTACATTCTTTGAAATAAAACTTTAAAGACTATAGAATTTACTTACTTATTTATTTAAGATTTTTAGATACCACCCAACTCCAAACTGAGTTTTGGTGCCTCACATTTTAAAACCAAACAATAGTACACAGAACATAATGTATAATAGCACGCATTCAAAACACACACACACATACACACACATGCACGCACATGCACACACACACAAAAACTTAGGTAACAAGGGAAACATATCCTACCTCAATAATAATAATAATAATAATAATAATAATAATAATAATAATAATAATAATAATAATAATAATAATAATAATAATAATAAATATTTATTTATATACCGCTCCTCTCCCGAAGGACTCGGAGCGGTGCACAGCCATACAATTAAAACAATAAATATGTGAAAAGTTAAAACTAAATTAAACTAAGGCCCTGGCTGTAACCAATTAAAACCCCTCCCTAAAACCCTAAAATTTAATATAAAAAGTAAAACACCCAAATCTAAAATCAGCCCAAGCTGGCCTGGTCAAAGAGCCAGGTTTTCAAGGCACTCCTGAAAGTCCCCAGGTCCGTGGCTATACATAGCTCCAGAGGCAACCCATTCCAGAGGGCAGACGCCCCCACAGAGAAGGCCTTATTCCTCGGGGTCACCAGCCGGCTTAGAAGAACAGAAAAACAGTCTAGTTTTTAAGACCATATTTAATGCAAATATCTCGAGGGCGGGCAGGAGGGGAATCTCATTCCAGAAAGTAAGTACCGTAACAGGGAAAGCACATTCTAGGATTCCAAAAGATGACATTGAAGGATCTAGAATTCACTAATTATCCCAACTCCTACCTGTCCAAAAGAAAAAGAAAACTACTCACCACAGATATATAGTCCCTTAAACATCCATGTTCATATGACTTGAGAGATCCCAAAGGGTGAACTTGTAATTGCTAAAATGTAAACCTTTATTGAAATTTAAAACACAAGAAGAGAAAATGAATGGATACGAGATCAAAGTGGGCTAAAATTTTTGGTTATATTATATAGATGGAACAATCGCAAAATATGGCTGAATGAAAGGATTTATGTTACATTATGTTATAATCCTAAAGAGAATTTTTATAAAATGATATACCCTTGGTATATGTCACCAGAAAAATTATCTGGAATGTATAAAGGCACTTCAGATAACAATAAGAAGGGACATTTTGGTGAATTAGTAAAAAAAGCTAGAAAATTCTAGATTCAAATATACTGATTTGACCCATTGGTTCATCTTTTCAGAGGTATTTCCTTACCTAAACAGTTAAACAGAATTACCAACAGCAAAAAATCAATGGGATCAGGAGTGACTTACAAATTCCTTCTAGCTTCCCCATTGACTTCCTTATAGGAAGCTGGCAGGCAGCACTATAAACCAGCGGTCACCAACCAGTGGGCTGCAGCCGACTGGTGGGCCATGAAAAATGGTAAAATTTTGGTGGGCTGCAGAGAAATCTCATCCTCAGAGCACCCCCCCAAAGCAATTAATCCAGGCTGCGCAGAAACACAAGGCTGCTCAGCCCACATGGCCCGCCGGAACCCTTCCTGCCCACTCACTCCTTACCGACAAACTTGTCTGCTAAGTTGCTATTTTTCCTTTTTCTAACCATCATCTGTCATCATCCTGCTGTGCTGGGAGATTTAGATTAGCTAGGAAGCAGAAAATGGTTGGATTTCTTGCTTTCTAGCTAAGCACAGCCAAACCTCCCTTAGGACTGAAGGTTTGTTTGCAAGCAAATTCAGTGCAGACTCACAGCAAGCAAATTTGTGAGACTGAGCTAGCCGATGGTAGATAGATAGATCGATCACTGAATGATTCTGTGAGCAACTTAATCTGCCAGCTTTGCCTGATTTTGGATAAAAGTTACTTTTTTAAAATAAAAAAATTCAATATTTACATGCATGGTGTGTTATGAGTTAATTTTGTGAGTTTGCTTGCGAGCAAATTTTATGTGACAGACTGAGCTAGCCGATGGCAGATAGATCTCTGAATGAATCTGTGATTCTGTAAGCAACTCAATCTGCCTGCTTGCTTTGCCTGATTTTGGGTAAAAGTTGCTCTTTTTTAAATTAAAAAAAAAATCAATATTTATATAAATATTTATAATATTTACATACAAGCCATATCCAGTCAGTCACATGACCACCAAGACACACCCACAAATTAGACCACACCCACATAACCAGTTAGTGGTCCCTGGGATCTAAAATTATGAGTTTGGTGGTCCCTGAGGTCCAAAAGGTTGGTGATCCCTGCTATAAATGACATCATGTAATTGCAGCTTACCATTGCAACATTTGGTCATTTAGTAAACACTGTTATCATTAAAGTATTGTAATGCTTTTAATTACTTATTTATCTTTATAAAGAGTATGCTTCCATTTTTAGCATTTTTATACTACCTTTCTCTTTGATTTCTTTCCTTTTTCTTACTTTATATTTTTATCTTACTTTTTAAAAAACAATAAAAATGTTATGGCTTGGGAGATGTTAATTTTGGATATATTTCAGTCATACCCAATCCTTCAAAGTTATAAAAAAATTCAGAGATTAATTTGCCTATAATTATAATTGCACAAACTTCTTGATCCCAACCATCTCCTATGTCTCCCTAGAAATGTCTAGAAAAAGCAGATTCACTGCATTCAATATTTTCCTTTTCAAGAAACTAGCAACCAATGGTACATGAAATGTTAGTGCTGATTTGCTATCTTATTTAAATAATCATTTGCTAGAAAATACAGAAGCAAATACATAACTGTGGCAGCTACATTGGCATTATGATGTGCAATTTGATTCAGAAACAGAATAAAATTGTTCAGGTAAAATTTTGAAGCCTGGCTCTTGCATCTTAAGATTACAGTTTGATCATAGTAACACTCTTATTGGTATGTAACACATATTTAAATAATCAATTTGGGCAAGCTGTCTTCTCATATCATTTTATTGGTGCAATGTCAGCTTGGGGAGATTTTCAACACAAGGATCAATTGAACACCTGCAACTCTGAGATCAGTCACTCCAAAGGCAGTGTGCATCTTGCTTGCATATCAAGAAAATACAACATACAGCAGATAATGTGGGAATCTACTGGGTTGTTTGCACAGCTTACACCTTTGGCATTTTCAGTAATCCAGCTCTGGGATAGCATTTTGTTTCCAGCAAAAATAAGGTACTATGTTTAGTTCTGCAAAATCTTTAGGTCAGGTTTTATTTTACTTATTTTATTTTATTTTCCAAGCAGTATCATGGTCAAGGTATCTTCTCAAATTTTCAAATTTCAGTATTTGTTTCATTTTGTTTGCATTAAAAAAAAGCTGCTGTTTTTCCTCTGTATCACAGAAACTCTTTATTACAGAAGACAGATTCAGACAGCCTATAAAGGTCCATGGACTAGGCTGTAATTGCAGAAAGCTGATGTTCATGGCTATGATACTATCTGTATCAGCACTATTCAAGGTGTCTGCTACTTCTTCTAGTATTCAAAATGAGGCTTTCTTGTAGTCATAAACTTATTTCTATAAAGAAGCAATGATGGATACAATAATGTCTGGAAGGGGCCATTTCAGATAAATCTACCCTTTTCTTAGTGAAGGAATTAAAGCATCTCTAACAAATGGTTTCTATACTGTCTTAAATATATCCAGTGAATGGCCACTTACCATCTCCCTAGGTAATAGGTTCCACTGTTGAACTGTTCTTAGTGTTTGGAAGATTTTCTACCATTCAGTTGAATCTGCCTTCCAGTGACTTAAATCTATTATTTCATTCTCTCTGCTCTGAATAACAGGGAATATTCTGTGTAGCATCCTTTGTGTTATTACAAAAGACCTATTATTTTTTCCTCTCAATCTTGTCTTCTATTCCATCAGCATCTCCGAAAGCATTCTGGTGCTAATTCTTCTTGCACTTTGTCGAACCTATTCCGGTTTGTGTAATACATCGTAAAATATAGATAGGTCAGAATAAACTGGAACTATTATTTCATCCGTTTTCAAAATTACTCTTCTGATGAGATTAAAATTTCATTTGCCAATTTGGTCTTTGATTTCTACATCTCCACCAACACTGGCAGGGCAAACTCCTGTATTCAAATAGAGAGCAAACCCCACAGTCAGTAAGCACTGATGGTGTTACCTAGCTAGCTAATAAAATGACTGCAAGCACACAACCACACTTTGAGAGTACCAAGAACAACAGTCCAACCTTGAGTTACAGATATTCTATAGCAGACATATGAAGATCAATGGAATATTCTTTCTTGGATTAAAAATAGCAAAAAAGAGGTTTCTTTCTCTTCTCGATAAAAGGAACACTTTTATATATAAAGATGCTATAAGACAACTTTTATGGTACAGTTAATAACTGGTTTATTCCTTCTTAATAGTTTAACAGTAATAATATAAAACTAGGTGCAGAATTATATGAAAAACACTGAATGCATTTCGAAGCTAAGCCTTGTGAGGTTTCTTGGGCTATATTGATCAGCCATCCAGTCATGTTACTTTGAGATTCCCAGAAAGCATTACATTTGACAATTTGGCTTGACCTAAGCAGATGCAATGCTTATATCCAAGAGTTCTAAATTGCCATCTATAATACAAGAATTCCTAGCAACTATGACTGCAATTTGTCTTGTTTTAATTACATAAATCACTGCTTTTTTTTTTTTTAATGAAGGGATAATTTAGTCTTTTTCAGTTTTGGCTACATGAATGAATTTATTTTAGATAGGATTTACAATTAGAGGTCTTATGGAATAATATAGAATCTTTAACATACTCCGAGAAAGTTAATGTACCAGAGTTTTTGTTGTATACTGCAGAGCGTATTTGAGACAAACTCCATCATTAACTTTATATGCAGTTCATAGTCCATTTGCTGGGTTGCTTTGCCTTTCATGTTATGTTTCTTTAATATTTTACCACCAAGATATGTAACACTGCATTAATTTGTATTAGACTGTTTGCATGTTGCTCTCTTCTGATCTTCAAAGACAGTAGCTACAGCTGCACCCAGAATTTCTTATATCAATTTAAAAATAAGTTGCCCAGAAGCCTGGACATTTTATTTTAAGCACACCGTGATTTTACTTCCTGTGGAATGGATCAAAGCAAATAAGTCAGATTAAACTGGTATAAACTTTAACAGATAATAGACTTATGGTTTTACATGATAAAAAGATTATTTCACATTGCATAGTCTGATTAAGAATAATTGCATAATAAGTCTTAAATATATCAGTGCTAGCATGAAACTCATTCTATCTTCATGGGTAATACCATTCCAAAATTTTCTACTACTAAGTTATTTAAAATTTATGTTGATTGCATTTTGTACTGGCTTTAATGATTATATAAATCTCCTTGTCAACATTTATATTAGAAAGTATATTGATAGCATCCATTAAAAGAATCTGATTGACTGAAGACATCTTAGATCTATTGGTCAAACAATTTATAAATATGCTATGATAAAACAACAACTTTCTATGATATGTATTCCTACTAATCTTGTATGTCCAATACTTTTAATATAAGAAGAATTTTCTTTTTTTTATAAAAGAATGAATGTATAACTGTGCTAGCAAGCAGGTTATGCAAATTTAGCTTTCAGGTTCTATAAAAATAAGTGTAATATTTGTATTTAATATTCGGCTTCATGTCTAACAATAATTTTATAATAATAGCTGAATAATAAATGAATATTTTTATAGTATCTTGTTTGAGTCCCCTGATCTTTTTTATTCTGTATGTATTTCTTAGGTAACAGTATTTCAACATAAGAGTATCAATATGCCATCCTCATTATGTACATCATCCCCATTATACACAATGAAGAATAAATGAGGTATTATGGAATGTTTTACTTTGTATCTCTATTTTGCTACATTATGTATATGAAAGTATTAAAGCTAGAACAGGCTACTCCCTCTGGTATTGAATGTGCTATTTAGTTCTGTCCTTTTTGACAGACAGACAGACAGATAGACATAGAACATAAGCAAGCAAGATAAATTCTTATATCACTGATGTCTTTCTCCATATTTTTCTCTGCCTGCTATCCCATTTTGCCAATTAACTGTTTTGATTAATCTTTGTTCCACCTGTTCTTACTCTGATATAGGATTGAGGGTGAATGTGCTGGGGGGGGGGGGGGGGCTATCTAAACTAATTATTACTTACAATAATTTTCTAAGAAGTTGAACACATTTTATTCAAGGTCTTAGACATTGTAGCATTACAGAGGTATCTGAACGATTGAGATTATAATGTGTAAACATTTCTATACAAGGTACAGGGAAGCCAAAGGATTGGGAAAACTTCACAGGAATAATACCTATACTCTAGGTAATTGTATCAGATACACTTCTAAATTTCTCAGATGATTGCTTGAGCTCACCTCAGTCCTTCAGAGGATCAGGTCTCTTCAAGAATGGGCCATATTCTTTTTTCTATATTGATCCTAATTCTTCCTGATCAGTCCCATAATTTTTAAATGGTCAACTGCCATTTAAAAGAAGTGAGTTAAAGTCACATGCTGTCCAGTGGTGGTATTCAATTTTTTTTACTACCAGTTCTGTGGGTGTGGCTTAATTTGTGGGTGTGGCTTGATGATCATGTGACTATGTGGGTGTGGCTTGGTCACATGACCAGATGGGCATGGCTTTATGGTCACATGACCAGATGGACATGGGTTTGTGGTCACATGACCGGGTGGGCATGTCTTTGTGGCCATGTGGTGGGCGTGGCCATGCGACCATGCGACCATGTGACCAGCAAACCAAATACAAGTGGTCCTCGCTTAATGGCTGGTTGCTTAGCAAGTGTTCTAATTTATGATTGATCTCACAAGAGCTACTTGACCTGTTTTGGAGTTTTGACAGTCATACACACACACACGCACATACTTCTAACCCTGCTATTCTATTGTTAGGTAATAAATAAAGAAATAAAATATATTATAGCATTAAATAGGGTTACTCTATAGGCATAACTTACCTTGATGTTAGGCAGTTGTTTTCCTATGCATGTAGAAGGATTTATTACTCTATAGGCATTTCTTATCTTGCTGTTGTGGAAAATATTTCTCTAACCTTTTGTAAAACTAGCCTGCAATTAGTTACATCTCTTTCATCTGAAGACACATGATTATCCCATCTAAATCAATCTGAATCCATCTGGTTTATGTTCCACCTCCTTGAGAATGGAACTTACTCCCTGGGAAAGTAACTTCCTACATCTGGAGCAATATACACCTTTTGAAGTATGCTGTTAACAGCCCTCTTAAATGGTCAATTATGATCGATTAGCAAAACAATAGGAGAAAGAATAATGAAAGATAAACAAGTGCCAGATGGACATTTGTTTTTTGCAGGAGAGATGTAAATCAAAGTTAGAGTGTTTTACAATGCAGTTACTCTATTTCTAAAAGAATCTTAACATATAAGAAGTTACTTTCGTCTATATGCTTTGTAACTTTCCTCACATATCTGTGTGTATGAGAGGAGAGGTCTTACCCTTTTATTGATCAATAAAAGTTAGATTTTGTTCTTCATAGCCTATGCTTAAGTTCATTTTTGGCACATCGTGATCTTAAGTTATAGCTGAACCTTACACTATGATTCTGTAAGGATCTCCTGCTGGAGGAGGGGGTTGGACTAGATGACCTCCAAGGTCCCTTCCAACAGAACTCTGTTGTTCTGTATTCAAACAGAACAGAGGAAAGTAGCTGGGTAAAGAAGAGGGGGACAAGTTAAATGGGGTGTATTGAAGACTCCCCTCCCAATTTGTCTGAAATGGTAGAGGGAGCGGGTTGGACTAGATGACCTCCAAGTCCCCTTCCAACTCTGTTATTCTCTATTCAAACAAGGAGGAAAGTTAACCCAGGTGCGTTGAAGACTTCCTCTCCCTACCCCGCCTATCTATTTGTCTGACATGATCTAAGGTCTCCTGCCTTAGACTAGACTAGAAGACCTCCAAGGCCCCTTCCAAATATTATTCTGTATTACAACAAAGAGGAAAGTCACCAGGTAAAGAACACAGGGACACGTTAACCCAGGTGCAGTGAAGGCTTCCTCCCCCCACCCCCCCCAGAGCTCATTTCCTGCTCCAAACGCCCCTTTGTCTCTGCTTCCAAGTCAGCGCTTGATACACATCACATGTGAACACCCCTCTTCTCCCCCCCCCAAAGTGACTCACCCAAGTGGAAGGCTTGGTCATACTTCTCCAGTGCCGCTTGCAGCCGCCCTTCCTTGCACAGCATGTTCCCTTCATCGCGGAGATGAGCGGCTCGCACCTGCTCGGGGAAGGCTTTGGCTAACAGGTGGCTCAGGAGGGATGTTGACTTGCAGCCGGGATGGAGCTATCTGGGTGCCCGGGCAGAGGCTACAGGCAGCTCCGGTGGTCCTGTGGAGGGTTGCTGCCACCACCGCTGCCCCGCAGCAGCCCCGCTCCGCCTTTCCATGCACTCCTTGCAAAAGGTGTGCAGATGGTAAGTAATTAGTAGATATGGATTATAAAAAGCGTTGACGCTCCAAGCACTGGCTTTGCTTGGGAATCACCATTTGTTGCTGATTGTTGGAGGAAACAGACCATAATAAACCAGTTTTACTACAAACAGAATGTGAGTAAAATAATTTATTGGTGCAGTTTCACTTTCACTGTGTTCCAATAGAAGCTGACACATGCGCAAATCCATGCTGCCCCATGGCCACCACATGGTATGGAAAGCTAGGAGAGCATCCGGGACAAGCGACCCAGTTCGGGGGCATGGCCAGCCAGGGGTCGCCACCAGTTCTGCAACCCAAGGCAAATCACCACTAACGGTTCTCCCGAATAGGTGAGAACCAGTCGAATAGCACCTCTGATGCTGTCCCTTCTTATACTAAGCAAAATGAAAGAGGGATTATTTTGAGCTTCTTTCTTACATGTTTTTCTATCTCAAGAACATGTGATCTCTTCTCATTCCCTTTAATAGCTCTTTCATGCCTTTCTCAAGATTATTTCACCTCTAAATTAATTTTTATTAGATGTTAGGAGGGTGGAGTGAGCACGTGGATTGTTAACCACATCAATTTATCATTTGCCAATTGTGTGTCATAATCACAATTGAAAAAGTGCCCAATGTTAGCCGAGCAAGTACACCAGACACTAAGTACACCAAGAAATCATTGCCATACTGATGGGGACTTTTACTATAACAGATACAGAAACTGCATCATGAATATTCTTGCTGTTCTCTCCTTTTTCTTCATGTGAACTAGGGAGAGTTTCATCTGAGATATTTTCTCAAGTTATTTTCTTGGCCTATACTCAAGTCCTTCTTATTTGACCATTGCTTTAGTAGCAGCAATTCCTCATGTGTTTCAAGGCCATTTTCTATGCTGTCTTATGGAAAAGGCACAATTCCATAGTTCCTTTTTATTAAGTACCAGTCTCCAAAACACAACACAACAAAACAAAACCAAGCTACATGGTATGTCAAAAGGAGGAAATCAGCTAAACTTTACTTCCCATATTTTTCAAAACATGGATAAACAGGGTTCCCCACCACTGTCCCTAGAGTCACCATTTACCTGTAACTCCATTGTTTTAGGTTTGAAATATTATAATTTAATAGTACAATCTTATAAAGGTCTATGTAAAATTCTACTGAAGATGAAGTTTTTTCCCCTCTTTTATATACAGTGAACAATGGGCCTTAGATACAGTATATATTGAATCCATTAAAAATGGACTTGTGATGTTCCAGGGTGGGAAACAAAATAAACACAATCACAAAAACAGGTGAAGCCCCTTTTATTCCTCTACTTTGCTTCAAAGCTCCAAATATCCTTGACTGGAGACAAAAAACTCTTCCACAAACAGTTACGAAAAGGAGGAAATGCCATTTAAACTAAAAATGCGTAAAAATTATAAAGTTTAAAAACAACACAATCCATACTGAAACAATTAAGGAACCAGGCAAGATAAGGGCTTGAAGATGTCCACACTGGGAAGGACGCCAAACTCAGAGAGGAACAACAGACTAGAGATATTTCCACGCTTTGTTTCCAGCACTGGCCCATACACATGTCTGTCCTTTTAACCAGTTCTCACAGCTGCAGCCCATGAAGAGGATCAAGGCCCTTTCCTCCCCATAGACCACACCATTCACATCTCTCCCTTATCTCTCCTTCCTGCGTGCCCTAGGGTGGAGAGAGGATGGGCCTGGGTCTTCCTTTGACTGCCCAGCCAGCCTTTGCCCTTCCCCAGCCTCCTCCACAATCTTTGGAGGCACACTTTCACTCCCTGTCAGCTATTCCTCCTCTCCCTTGGAGTCAGTCTCCAACAGGGGCATGACAGGCACTGTTTTATTATCTTGAAAAGGTTCTCTGGGACCCTTTCAAACCATAAAGTAAGATATAAATGTTGGAAATAAATATAAGTACAATTCCAACCAGAATCTTTTTATTCTACAAGTATTCTGATTCTCATATTCTGAATGTTTCTGATTTATCATGTATTTCTTCTTGTTTTGTTTTAGAAATACTACTACTACTACTACTAATAATAATAATAAGTCACCAGATATCAGGACTTGAGAATCGAACTGCAGAGACTCTAGCATAAAACAGTGCAGATGGTTCCAGTGGTAATCGGCACATTGGGTGCTGTGCCTAAAGACCTAGGCAAGCACTTAAAAACAATTGGTGCTGAGAAGATCACCATTGGTCAGCTGCAGAAGGCCACCTTACTGGGATCTGTTCGCATAATCCGCCGATACATCACGCAGTCCTAAACATTTGGGAAGTGTTTGATTAGTGATTTGTGATACGAAACCCAGCATGGTTATCTTGTTTGCTGTGCATACTATAATAATAATAATAATAATAATAATAATAATAATAATAATAATAATAATACAAAAAGTTTGGATTTGAGTATAGTCTGACAGATACCTGTAAAAGTTAGATATTACTTGCTATTTTTATACAGTATGGTCATCCTACACACATCAAAGTGAATTTTCTCTGTTTTAAATTTTTTTGCTTAAATAAAAGTCAGTTTCAGAAATAAGACCTGAAGAAAAGAACCCAGTTTTGTTTAATAACTTTGGAAGCAAGCTTTCATTCATTTCTGATCCTATGAGTTAAGGAAGTGGGGATGTATTTTTATGCTTATATATTGTAAGGATTTAATGGATTAAAAACAGGCTCCAAACAAGAACTGTAGTCTTGCAGAAGACTCTGAAAGTCTGATGAAGTCATGATTTTGCAGCTGACTGAGTTATTCATTTGGAAGTTGAGACCATCTGCACTTAGTAGATTCTCCCACCTTTTCTAGTCTGTTTGATTGGCTTTGGAAAGCAATAAAAGCATCTTGATAGTGGAAAAAATACATTAAAATGGAATTTGTTGGTATCTTAAGACTGAATTAACATCTTTCCCCTTTTCTGTATGTATATGCATATGTATTTAGAAAAACAGTCTAATTTGAGACAAAATGTGTATCTATCATTTATAAGCACAGAAAGATCAAAAAGTAAGTTTCCAATAGTATTATTTATTTGGCTTCAATTCACAGAGACTGCTGTTATATATTTTATAGTAGAATAATTAATAAAGACAAGAAAAAGAATTTCAGGTTTTTTTTTCAAAAGATTGACAAAAGTTATTTTTTCCACAGAATTGTGAAGCAGTTCAGAAGATGGTCAATGCATGCCTTTGGAGCAGAAATGTTGTTTAGTTGGTTCATTTATTCAGATCTATTTGTTGATTGATTAATTGATTGACTAATGGATTACATGCCAGTATTAATTCTTAAGCAATCACAAAGCTAGATTTTCCTCAGGCAATCTGTCTCCAACCTGGTCTTTCAGATCTTCAACAGTATATCCAGTATCATTATAATCAAGGGTGTCTACAACTTTTTTTGTTGTTGTTCAGAATTATAGACTATTCAAGAGTTTTAGGTTTTTGCATAATGTAACCAAAACATAATAATAAATAGGTGTATGGATTTATTTGCCCAGTGATCTATTTATTTGCTTTCTTGTCTATCCATGGCATTTTAAGGAAACATTTCTAATAACACCACAGTTCAAATACCTTTTTTTACCCTGATTCAGAGTCCTGCTTTGCTTTCATAAAGTGTCACAGGGAAAACTAATGAGTTTGCAATTATTTTCTTTGTGGATATAGACACATCAAGAAATATTAAATGTCTTTAGTGCTATTCTATCAATTCCTTTACTGAGGATAGTTGATTTTAAAGAGAGAAGCCAACGTCTTCATTGTCAGTTTTAAGAGACATTACTTAACTGTTATAATTCCTTTGATCTTCGTCATATTTAGTCATGTTTCTTTCACTGTGCTTATTGACTTTCTAGCAGTATTTATTTTCAATACTTTTACTGAAGATTCCAAGTATGGACTGCTTAATAATAGCTATCTACACTGGAGAGAGATTTTCACTTGACATCCTCAACCCATGATCTCTTACCTGGTCAATCACCATTTGCACATAACCAAAGAGTTCCCCATTGGGAAAGAAAAGGGACATGACTTCAATAGAATAAAAATGGTTCTTAATAATATATTAAAAAGCTGACCTCTAAAATTCTATGTAAAAAAACTTTGTAAAAGAAACTTTATTTCTACCTACTTCTCAAGATGATTTCAAATTTCTTTGGGATTTCTTTCAGTGACCCTTTTGACATTTTCTCATTATAGCAGACTGGAAGAGATTGTTGCTATGGTTTTGTAATATACCTTTACACCATTCCCTGCCTTTTTTCCTTTAAAAAAAAAAAAAAAGTTCAGGGTGGCATTTTCTCTTGAGATTTAATTGAAGCCTGGGAAGCTGAAAGCCACCAGGTTCCCCAAAATATGATTGCACTGTGAAAAGCAGGACAGATTTGTGCACTATTCAGTCTTCTTGTAAATATGTTGAGTACAAGGAATTTATACCCCAGTCCTGAGTATTTCACCAGATTTTTCATCAGATTTCATTAGGATGGTTTTAAAATGAAGAGAAAAATCAAAACACCATACATTTTCATTGTATCATGGATTCACATGACTATGACAGCATGTCTCAATAAATAATAATTATAATTGGAACTATCTGAATGTACAGGAAACAAAACAGGATTATTGAAATAAGGTAATAAAATGAACAAAATCCTGGCAAATCAAAACATTACCTGGTCAATTTCTATAAAATATTGAGGGAATTGCTTACAATTGGAATATTGCAAAAAGAAACTAAAGGATTGATTTTGGTTGCTGTTTTCAAACTAAATTAATCAAGGCCAGAATGGAAGTATCACCAAATGCAGATTGTGCAAAGCAACAGAAAAATAGTAAAGCTTATGTTTAGCTTGTGCAAGAAGAGTGGTTCTGGGGAGTTTCCAGTGACGTCGCATCATGGTGAGGCAGGAGAACTTAGCTTAGTCCCCCTGCAGTGGAAATTTTGCCCTGATCACAGCCATTCATGGCGGAATTTGATCCTGGTGGGATCGTCCATACGAGGAGGAATTCCTGGAGCCAGGCTGGCACTGCAAACCGAGCAGCAAAGAAAGGAACCCGAAGTGTGGGGCAAACAAGTCAGCTGCTCCAGCTGGCCCGAAGATGTGGCGAAACACTTGCCAAAGGGAAGCGGAGAGACGTTGTCGAGTTTGGAGTCCGAGATAAGAGTGATTGGAAAATTTGGCATTGGATTATAAAATATCAACAAGAAAGCCTCAAAAAAGGTAAATAAACTTGCAACTGAAATTCCGGAGTGGAAAGGGGAAAGTGTTGATTAGCGGCAAGATCACAGTGTGCCCATAGCTCTGGGAAAAGTAGATACTTTGTGATTAAAACGAAAAGTGAAAAGAGAGTTGGATTACAGTGGTGAAAGAGTTTGATCTCCACTCACTTGAATAGGTTGTGGAAAGCTTTAACCAAAGGAAAAGAATTCTTGTAAACAATAAGAACGGTTAAGAGAGTGACAGTACAATTTGTAGAGGCAGACATTGTGATTGAGAGAATAGACAGAAGCAATGAAGGTATCTGATTGGACTGAGAGAGGCAAAATGGAAATTTGAGACTTGGATTTAACTCTGATAAGATTAAAGTACTAAGGAACACTCAAAAAAAAAAAGGGGGGGGAGAGTATAATTATCAACTTTGCCTTTCTTTCCTCTAATATATATATGTGTGTGTGTGTGTGTGTGTGTGTGTGTGTGTGTGTGTGTAAGGTTTTTGAGCTGATAATTTTAAATAATAAATAAGGGAGACTAGGATAGATCTATTTCGAGCTAGTTAGCTCTCTTCAGCTAGCCATACCCTTACTGGGATTCGAACCAGGGAAGTATTACATGTGAGGCAGTTGTAATTGCCACTACACCATCTGGCTCTATCCTTATCAGCTGAGGCAGGGGAATAAGTATATACTTTGTATTACAACACCCTGTTAAGCCCCAATTAAGAAGCAGCTGCAAGCTCACATTACTCTGAGAAGCACAAGGCCGAAGACACAAGCCTGAAGATGATGAATGAGACTTCATCGAAACGTCGCCTAGATACTTCCAATTCTATGCGGGAGAAAACCCGAAGAACCAAAGATCCATATATATATATATATATATATATATATATATATATATATATATATATATATTAGAGGAAAGAATTTAAATGCTGAATTTAAAACGGACTTAGTTTGTATAAACAGTAATTAATCCTTTAGAATTATAGACATAACTGATTGTGTATTTATATATAGATTAGCCTAGGGCTTTAAAAATGAATTTAAAATTATGAATTGATTATTCCCTTCTTCCCCTTTTATGATTTTCACAGTTTAGAAATTATATGGAATGTTTGATATATACTTATAGATTATAATTGATTTAAAGATTTAGAATTGGAAATAGTGCTGAATACAGTAATTAATTTGAAGTAGATTGCAAGACTATATTAAGCTAGGTATTATTAGAAAAGTTAAGAATTTTTTTTCTTTTTTCTCTTCCTTTTGCTTATTATTTGTTAATCAAAAACAATTGCCTTAATTATTGTGGGAAAAAATTAAAATAAGGATAGAAAAGAAAAGAAGGACTATAGAATTGAGAAAATAGAACATAAAAGATAACTAGATCTGATGGTAATTGGAGATACCGTCTGGGAGAATATATTTAAGATAGTGGAGAAACAGCAAAAAATTATCAAAGACATGACCAGCACATCTATAATCACTACTAAAGCAGGAAAAAAGGTGACACCATTGGTAACTACACCTATTACTACAATAGTATCAACCCAGAAAACAATAGATGAGATGTTGGTGCCAGATAAATCTACACCACAATCTAGTGCGCAGACTCTCCAAGCCATATTGCTGTCCATTCAAAATATGATGTTGTCTTTATAGGAATCAATGTCGGAAAACCACTCAGAAAGTAAAGTTGAAAGGGAAACAATGAAAGAAGAGTTAAAAAATGAACTAGGAGAAATGAGAAATGAAGTCAAAAATTTGGAAGGGAAAATAGGCCAGATCCAAGAACTGATTAAAAAAAAACGAAGAGAAGATCAAAGTGGTGGAAAAACAGGCGAGTCAAACTGAAAAAAAATTAGAAGGTATGGAGCAAACAGTGAAAGAACACAATAAAGAGACTATTGAGACTCTGTCCCATATCGAAATGGACAAGGCTTCATACTATTTAAGGTTTCAAAATGTTGAAGAAGAAAGAGGTGAGAATCTATCATTAGTGATGGAAGAGATGTTGGCGGAATTGCTGGGTAGAGACAAGGAGGAAATGGTGAAAGAATTGGACAATGTTTATAGAGTATACACAAGCTATGGAAGGCGACATGGACTTCCTCATTAAATTCATATAAGATTCGCAAGGTGAAGTGTGAAGGATGTAATTTATAAAATCTCAAGAGATGAAGGAATAAAATACAAGGGTAAAGAAGTGATTGTTTTGAAACAAGTACCAAGGAGAATCTGTGAGCAAAGAAAAGACTATCGATTCTTAACAAACTATCTAAATAAAAAAAACCATACCTTTCAGATGGATAATTCCAGAAGGGATACTTGCAATATGGCAAGAGAAAAGAATGAAAGTAGATAATCTATCTAAAGCACAAGAATTCTTTGAGCAAATAGAAGGCATAGAGGAAGAAGCGAATAGCAGAGATGAACATGAAGGTTCCAGCCAAGAAGAGGTACAAATTAGAGATGGGGAAAAAAACAGGAGAAAGGGGAGGGAAGGAAACGAAGAATTACTGGAAAGGGAAGAAAGTGGAGTAAGGACGAGAAGTCAGATGATGAACAAAAGTATGGTAAGATAAAAATAGGATAGGAAATGGAGAAGGGAGTGAAATTGATATCTATAAACATCAACGGGTTAAATGAACCAACTAAGAGAAAAAGAACATTTTTGAAATTAGAAAAACAAAAAGCAGGGATAATATGTTTATAAGAAGTCCATATAAAGAAAAGTGATAAAAGGTATTTAATAAATAATAAATTGGGGAAAATGTATTCAACGTTGGTGGAGGAAAAAAAAAAGAGGAGTTGTATTATATATAAAAGAAAGTATAGACTCAAAATTGATCTATAATGATGAGCAGGGAAGAATGGTAATGGTGGAGGCGGTAATACAAAATTAAAAGATAATATTGGTGGGAATATATGCTCCAAATAAAAATCAGAGTGAATTCTATGAAATGTACAATATTGGACAATGAACAAGATTACAAATGCACTCAAAGACATTATAAAAAGTGGAATACATTGCCCAAAAAATTTACAGAAATGGTTGAAGAATTAGAACTAGTCGATGTGTGGAGGAAAAGAAACCCAGGAATAGCGCGGTTTACTTTTTTTTCAAGCCCACATAAATCATGGTCTAGAATAGATATGGTCTGGATTAGCAACGAATTATTTAAAGGAATTCAAGACGCGGAAATTTTACCTAATACATGGACAGATCATAATCCAATACAAATAATATGGAAAGATAGTAACTACAAAAAATGTAGATGGTCACTTAACATACAACTATTGAAAGAGGAAGAATATATACAAAAAATTAGGGCAGAATTGACTAACTTTTTTGAATTTAACAAAAGCCAGGATACCTCATTGCAAAATCTATGGGACACAATGAAGGCCTATTTAAGGGGAATATCAATAGCGTATATAACAAATAGGAATAGGAAAAGAGAGGAGAAGCGGAAATCTTTAATAAGAAGAATAAAGGAGTTGGAAAATAAACAAATGGAAACCCCAGGAGATGAACAAATTAGAAACAAACTAATGGCATTTAAATATGAGATGAATGTTTTATATCAAGAGGAATTAGCCAAAAACTTAATATATACAAAACAAAACTATTTGGAGCATGCAAATAAACCTGGAAGATGGTTAGCATATAAATTGAGAAAAGAAAATCAGAAAAGAATGATATATCAATTACAAGATAAAAATGGAACAATAGAGACAGACCAGGGGAAAAAAAAGAAATTGTAAGGGAATATTTTGAAAAACTCTATGAACAAGAAAGGGTTGAGGTAAATGAGATAGAGAGGATTATTTGAAAGAAAAAAAAATCCTCTTTTCAATATCTGAAGAAGAAAAAGAGAC
This sequence comes from Bungarus multicinctus, assembly GCA_023653725.1. Classification (NCBI taxonomy): domain Eukaryota; kingdom Metazoa; phylum Chordata; class Lepidosauria; order Squamata; family Elapidae; genus Bungarus; species Bungarus multicinctus. Next base: position 55,243,870 of record CM042842.1, on the reverse strand, counting down.
ACAATAAAAAAATAACATTGGGAGAGTTGAGGGCCATGATACAAAAACAAAAAAGAAATAAAACATCAGGTCCAGATGGACTACCAAATGAACTATACAAAGAGATAGGTGAAATTCTAGAAATAAGGTTACTAGAAGTTTGCAATGAGGTAATATCTGAAGCTAAAATCCCAGAATCATGGAAAGAAGCCTACATAACTTTAATACCAAAAGAGGGTACAGATGCCATTCAAATAAAGAATTACAGACCAATTTCCCTTTTAAATTAGGACTATAATTTTTTTATGGCAATAATGGCAGAAAGATTAAAAATGGTACTTAACAAGAAAATTCATTCGGATCAAAATGGCTTTCTCCCTACAAGGCAAATAAGACATAATACAAGAATAATAATAGACACATTAGAATATTATGAAAAACACCCAAGTAGTCAGGTAGCCTTGGTATTTTTGGACGCACAAAAGGCTTTTGACAATTTAAATTGGATTTCATGGCAAAACAGATTAATGTGATGGAGTTTGGAGATAACTTTACATGATGATTAATACAATATATACCACACAAAAGGCCAACGTAATAGTAAATGGTGAAATCACCCAATCTTTGAGGATAAAGAAAGGAGTCAGGCAGGGATGCCTGCTCTCACCTCTGCTTTTTATAACAGTTTTGGAAACTTTGCTAGACTGAATTAAATTAAATAAAGAAATTAAAAGAACTAAAATTAAAAATCAAGAATACAAATTACAAGCCTTCGCAGATGATATGGTTTTTGTTATTGAGGATCCGTTAAATTCAGGACCAATATTATTAAACGAAATAGGCAAATTTGGTAGTCTAGCAGGGTTAAAAATTAACAAAGAAAAAACTAAAATGCTAGTTAAAAATTTAACAATTAGTAAACAAAAAAAATTAGAAGAAAAACTTGGCTTATAAATAGTAAATAAAATTAAATACTTAGGAATTTGGTTGAGAGCAAGAACATTGAATCTGTGAGAGGATAATTATACCAAATTATTGAAACAGATTGAAAAAGATTTGGAAAATTGGAACAAAATGCAAATTTCATTATTAGGAAGGATAGTAACAATTAAAATGAATGTGTTACCAAAAATGCTATATCTGTTTCAAACAATTCCGGTATTATTGGATTTTTTTTTTTAAAGAGTTAGATAAAATTGTAATGAAATTTATCTGGGCAAAGAAAAAGTCAAGGATAAAAAAAATATATCTACAAGATAATAAAAGCAGAGGTGGCTTCGGGCTCCCTCTCTGGGAGATATACTATAGTGAAGCAGCACTACTGTGGATAAAATATTGGATGGATTTGCGAAATAATAGGGTTTTACAACTAGAGGGGCATGATTTATTACTTGGCTAGCATGCATTTCTATGGAATCCAAACACCAAAACAAATATATATTTTACGAGACATGTCTTTAGAAAATCTTTAATTAAAATTTGGAATGATATAAGGAAGAACCATTATATGAAGATTCTGGGATGGTTCTCAACAATGGAGGCTATGTTTCACCCCAACACGATAGATAGTAGTAAAAAATTAAAATACCACCAAATAATGAATAATGAGGGAAGAATCAAAACAAAACAAGAATTAGAAATACAAGAAATATTTATCGACAATTGGACATACTTTCAAATTAAAATGAGATTTAATAAAGACATGAATGAGCAAGGAATTGAAATTAAAAATACACAGTAAGATAAAATATTATTAAATCCAGCGAAATGCTCGATTTCCCAATTATATAATTACTTATTGGAAGGTGAAATGGCCAAGAAAATTGTCAAAGGCCCAATGCTAGCATGAAAAAAAAATTTCGGTCACAATATTGATTTGGAGACTTGGGAGGAGATTTTGAAAAAAAAATTGACACTAAATCAGTAGCCCATAAAGAAAATCTTTATAAAATGATATATAGATGGCATCTGGCACCCTCAAGATTAGCAAAGATATTTCCAACAGCCAACCCTTGTTGCTGGAAATGTAAAAAAAAAAAAAAAAATAGGTACCTACTTTCATTCTTGGTGGACATGCCCAGAAGTAAAAAAATATTGGGCAAAAATTAAAAATTGGATAGAAGAAATTATAGATTGCAAATTGGAGTTGAGATCAGAACTATTCTTGTTGGGTATAATTAAAGGAGAATATACCTCCAAAATAAAATACTTGATTATTCATCTATTAACTGTGGCACGTATTGCATTGGCCCAATATTGGAAAAATCCTAATTCACCACCAATATATATTGTAATTCAGAAAGCATATGATTGCGCTCAATTGGAGAGGCTCACATTACAGATCAATGGAAAGGAGGACACAGATTTCTGTAGAATATGGGACAAATGGTTCAAATGGGCAGGAAAAAAAAGTAGGGGGGCAGATACAAATAAATAAATGACTGTAAGAAGTAATATTATATAATTTAGTTACACATTTTATGTCCTATATAAATGTAGAACCCACCTTAGCAAAGCTCTCTTATTATTTAACGGTGTCAATATTAATAGTTGGGATTACTGTTTCTTTTCTTGACTCAATAGTTAAATGCTATATAATTACTACAATATAGCAAATGAATGTTTTTATTGATTGAAGAAGAGTATTTGAACTAATGCCTAAAGAAAAACGAGGACCCACCAAATTCGACAACAAATGTTAAAAATTTTGGACTAGTTATATGTTAATGTTTTATATGTTTGTACTTGTATGTATTTAATCTTGTTAATAAAATTGTTTTTAAAATTAAAAAAAAGAAGAAGAGTGGTTCTGGATAGTCATTTAAAAGAGGCTAACAGGCCATTTCATCTGCGTAATGGATAAAAAAGCATGATTAGTAGAAAGGAACACTTAGAATCAAATAGAGTTTGGCCTAGAGGTTAAGGTGCTGGCTTAGAAATCAAGCCACCAAGAGTTCTAATTTCTTCTTGGGTATGAAAGATGGCTGCATGACTTGAAATTTATCTGGGCAAAGAAATGGTCAGTCATCCACTTTTCACCTAACCCACCTCACAGGGTTTTTGTTATGGGGAAAATATGAAGGAGTATTAGGTATGTTCGCCACCTTGAGTTACTTAGAAACTAATGAAGGATAAAAAAACTAACATATAAATAGTTCAGAATTAGAAATATAGCAGTATACCAGATGTGTACATTGTCATTTTATTTAATTTTCACATAGATTATCAGAAATATTAAAGTAGAAGAAATAAAAATTGCAGAAACATCAGCATCCTCAGATACTGTTGGTATATATCTGATAAGATCACAGATATATGCCTATGTATCACTATGTTCTATATATATGAATGATAGAATGCATATAATACAATTGGATTTTGAGGAATAAATGCTGGTTAATTGACTATAATTTACAAATTAGGAGATGAAGATTCCTAATTTTTTTATGCTTGCGTGCATGCAAAAATTGAAGAGTTAAGATATTTAATTTAATATATAAATGTTTAATATTTGTTCTGCCATCAACTATCATAACAACATTTAAATACTGGTCCCATGAAGAAAAACAAGCAAGCAAGCAAACAGTGCAGAATCTGGTGCATGAATGTGTCAGAAAATCTGTAACAATTCTAAACAGTCAGAAATAAACGAAATAAAGAATAAATTAGCAATGTGCCATTAAGATGTGTCGTAGTTTTTTTTTTTTTTTGCGTGTGAATAAGCAAAAAAGATACGTAATGTGATTTTAAAATTCACTTTGCTTAACTCAGAATAAATCTCTAAGCAAAGTGAACTTTTGCATGAATTGGAACTTTAAATGCTCTTTTAAAATCTTCACCATTCTAACTATTGTACTGTCCTCTTTAATATGAATGTTTTTGGTGTACCTTTTCCTAGAGCTATTACATCAAAGCACACAATTTAAAGATATCCTTGAAAATGAGAAAGCAAGATGTATTAATTGTACATGATTTATATGTCTGTACATATCAGCTTCAAAAAAATAATTAAAATAGTTTTTAGTATTAGTTGTGGTCATTAGTTGGAGACCTGAACTTCAGAATCTAGGTATGAGTGTTATTTATTTATTTGAGAGGTCCTTGATGCTCTCTAAGCTTGGTGGGGGGTATATATATATATATATATACATACATACATATGAACATACATATATATATATATATACATACATACATATGAATATATATTTATATTTCAAGGCAATAAACATTCTTAATTTTTCCTCATATTTTCATCATAACAACAACCATTTGAAATGGGTTGGACTAAGAGACTGCGACTACTAACTACACTTAGAAGGAACAATACTAATCACATTTATTAAGGTGTGAAGAGAAGAGAAGAGAAGAGAAGAGAAGAGAAGAGAAGAGAAGAGAGAAGACTTTATTTGGCTGTGATTAGACACATAAGAAATGTGTCTCCCATGCAGAAGCTATCAATGTATATACAAAGCAACATAATATTAATAAAACTCATAATAATAATACCAATAAGAGGCTGGAGCAAAGAACATAATAAAAAAAACTATTCTGACTAACAAAAATATTTATGCTAAGCTCTTATGCCATATGTAGAACTCTCAGTTTTTCTGGTAGAGAGAAATTCCCTGAGGATAGGCTCCAGTACAAATCTAAAAGCTTGGAAGACTAAACCTCTGATCCCAGTGACCAGATTGGATCCTGCAATACTGAGTTTCCCTGTTATAGATAGTTGGAGATAGAAGGGACACATGTTGAGATTATTCTTTTAGTGAGTTCCCAGGCCAGTTGAGATAAATGCCATCTAAAATGTGAACTCTTAAAAGTTCTTCCTGAATTTCCTATCTTAACTAATACTGGGACATCATATCAGAACATGTAAGATCTAAGTATACAGTATTTTGTAAGGATAGTACACCAAATCCCAGCAACCCTTGTAAAATTAAAAAATATCAGCTCCTAAAATATTTAGAGATGGGACATTTTAAAAGAACCAATGGGAACTGGATGAGACACAGGTTAAGCATGGCAAAAGGCAAAGTATGAAAACAAACAACTCCACTCAAAATGTGATTGGTGCTTTAAAATTCAGAAGCTAAAAATACTATTATGTTGCACATTACAAAATGTACAAAGTCTTCATTTACTTTTATAGGGAATAATGGATTTAAAAGTTAAGGTTTCTGCATCCCCATACTTCATTGTTGTTGTTAAGCTGGATTGATTTTTCAGATCACCTTGGGCTGGGAAAAGATATATCCAGGAAAACATGCAAGAGATTTAACTTACTCAATTCCTTAATAAAAGTATCCTTTCTGAAACTATATCTAATTAATTTATACAAAGAAAGTGCTTTTCCCATGTTTCCCCAATTATAGTAATAATTCTGTACATGTCTGCAGTCATTTCCTGTCAATATTCTTAATAGATTTTGACCTAATTCACATTGATATCATTAATTCTACACTAGAACCAAACTTTACTGGTTGACTTATTGAATAATATATACAGTACACCCACAGACTCACTAACAGTGAGTAGAAAGAGAGGAAAAAGAGTAAAGCAAATGCACAATGTCTTAGAGAAATGTCCACAGCCATACTTAAATTGAGCATGAAAATAATAAAATTTTGTAAACTATTTTGAAATTGAGTAACCCTTAGTTGTTCCCTTAATGGTCAAGTATAGTAAACAAAAACAAACCAAGAAATGTACCAGAATGATATAATACTGTAAGCACTTAACAGTAGAATGGAATTTTGTCAATATTTAAAATGGGGCCCACATAAAGACTCCGTCAGGAGTTTAGAAAACAACCAGCCCCTATAGACTTCAATTACTTTTGAAAAATGTGAATGGAAAAAGTTTTATACCACTCCTTGAAGAGACAAAGGATGGAAAATGTCAAAGCAGAAACAGTTAACCCTGTTAGAATAAACTCAAAAGAGCAATCTCTAAAATCCCTGTTCTCAAGCAGACTATTTTCTACTGGGCTTGCGGCGATGAGGAAAGTGGTGCTTCTTCTCTTTTGCCCAGCACACCAGGTGTCTTTGACTGTCGTTGGCCATTTTAGAAAATACACTATCAACAGCACCAGCAGGAGATTCAAAACTGGAAAAAAAGACATGGCTTCAGTTTCATTTTTATAAGCATATGATTCATTTAAGTTCCTTTATGCTCCAACTTTTGAAAGACTTAAGCTGGAGGAAAATCAATAGCGCCTTTGTACGGCTTTTCTGAATGCATCCTTGTTAAGGGACAGCTGAGGAACTTAATATTGTGAGCCTGGAAGCTGGGGTATCAGTTAAGGAATCACTTGATCTTCCCTTCATTCCAGGCTACCTACAGTAAAGCTGCCAGGTCACCACTGCTGTCCTTGTAGAAATAAAAAAACGAATAGAGCTTGTGACAATAGCACACTGTTTCTTTCTCAGAGTAGTGGTATGTTCATGCTCTGCAACTTTTGATCACATTAATTTATTTTTTAATATAGTCATTTATTATTATAATCCCAATTAATTTATTAAGATTGTAGCCACTCCAGCATTGTTTTATCTTTGATACAATGGCTAATTTGATCTTTTGTATAGTTTTGTGATCATATTAAAAGAGCCATGATCGTGCAGTGATTAGAATGAAGTATTGCAGGCTAATTATGAGGACTGCTGACTGCCAACAGTTCAACTGTCACTGGGTCAAGGCTGACTCAGCCTTCCATCCATCCAAGGTGGATAAAATGAAGATCCAGGGCTATATGCTGACTCTGTAAACTGTTTAGAGAGGGTTGAAAGCACTATGAAGTTGTATGTAAGTCTAAGTGCTATTGCCATAAGCGTCTAATCATATGTGATCACAGTTCAGGCCATTCTTTTAAGGAAAAGGAATTGTTAACTCAAGGCAATATGGTCTATCTAAAGATTGAAATATATATTGAAAGATATATCCTGGTAGAAGAATAACAGGAAAAAGAGGGGAGTATTAATTCTCATATTAAAAAAGATGGTATGAAGCTTCAATGGGCTGACTACATTTGAATGAGATTAACTTGAAATACTTAATTGAAATAAAATAAATACATTTGAAATATTAAACCAAACCAAGTGTTTTGAATACCATAAAAGAGATTCAAAAGCCATTGGTTAATTTAGTGGACATTCTAGCATTGCACAGCCTCAAACATAGCTGCGGTTTTCCTTTACATGAGTTAAACAGCCACCCAAAAAATTTTATTTCCACAATACCTGTCTGTTAAAATCTTTGGGGAATGTTGCTCTGCTATTTATGCCTGTTTCTTTGGTTAAAATTTATTTAGATAGAGAAAGAAAAACATGAGATAATTATATTGCCACTCTCCCACATTTCCTAAATCTTTGCAAAATTTCTTAATTCATAGACTACGTATCTGTTCTGAACTTTAGTTTCTGTTAGATTCTATCAAGCTTTTCTTCATATCTCAAGAAAAAAAGTTTATTATTAGACAAAATTAATAACACATTTCTCAGATGTCTAAGTAATTATTAAAGAAACAATATGTAATGTATAATTGCCAGAAGAAATTAACTCTGCCAATGAGCCATGTCAATCAGCAGATTTAAAAATATAAGCAATTAGTGATGGTGGACTCTTAATCTTTGCTGAAGGTTTACTCTTTTTTTAATTAAAGTTTTGTTTTTAATCATCTCAAAATCTGTCACAGATTTTGGTCAAGTTGTTTCCATTTAAACAATTATTTATTTTAAAAACGAATAATTTAGAAACTGCCATGAACCAAATGGTCCAAGAATCCCTCTCTTTCTGAAGGTTTTATGATGCATTGTAATTATCTGTCTTTTACTATTAAACTAAAATAGCTAATTGAGACAAACGGTTCTATGACTATTATGAAAGTCTTTCCCTTTCTAAGTTAGAGTAGAATTCTTTAATGCATGGTTAGCATAACTCTTTTAGAAGATTTTCATTGCATAATTTGGAGCCTGCTATGCTTTCTTCATTTCTGCTATTACAACTTTAAAAGAAGTGCAAAGAGGATATTTTAAAAATTATTAGATTTTCATATTGCTGAAGGTTTTATAGGCTTGCTATCCTTGAAAGGATCTCTCTTATTTTCAGTCTATAATGCCAAAAAGAAATTACCTGCCAATGTTTAAATGTTGTCCCTTCAGAGTCTAAAGATAAACCTGAAATGAAATCTTGAACAACTAAATTGGGATCTCATTGATTTTCAATTTCAAATTACAGATTTGAATGAAGCCTTGCCAATTGTAAATCTTGAATTTGAACTGAACTTTTTCTGATCTGCATCTCCTTATCATATAATAGCCATCTAGCATAGATTGTAATGATCCAACATTTTTAATGTAGAGATCATGTCCCAACAAAATATGAGCATTAAGATTCCTCTGCAAATTCTAGTTCATGCTAAATATTTTTAAGAAATATGAAGAAATATGGTCAATTAAAGAGGGACTGAGGAACCCTTAAGCTCCTGAACTCAAACCAGTTCTCTTGGGTTAGCATATTGTTAGGAGAGCAGCTTCTCTCCCTCACTTAATTTTTTTTTCTATTCTCTTACTATAGCTTCAGCCTCATACTGAGTTATCTTGTAATGATAAATTATGAGACCAAATTAGGATTGAAGCAACAGAAAAAGTTGGTATAGAACATCCACTTCTGCTTTATGTGATTGAAGTTTTGCTGGCTTGGACTATTGCAACTGCCCCTGATTTGCCTCTACACTCCAAACTCTTTCTGGCAAGGCTTCAATTTCTCTGCCCTGGATAGATCTTTGCAGTTTTTCCAATTGTACTTCTGTAAATACTTTATTTCTTATTATAAATCAACATTGAACTGCTAACCTCTGTTCTATTATTTTTGATTCTGGATATTATTCTTTTCAGAACTTGTGCATTTATTTCAGATATTCTCCTCTTGTTGTACTTCATTTGTAATAACAGATCATTATTTCTTTGTTTTCAGTCTTTGTATATGTGTGATGGATAAATCACTTTTCTTCCAGTAAACCTGCAGCTGTTGGGCTTGATTGTTCAGCTAAAAATCCTGAGTTCTGAAGCCCATTTGTCACAGATATACAGGAATTCCAATATCTTGAAGTTCTTCTGACCACAGGTGATGATCAATCCAGTATGGATTCCTCTAAATTATGTCCCATCATATTATTTATGGGACAGACACTCTTTATCTGGTTCCGCTGAAGAGGCCTTTTCAATTACAGTTGAATCTCTTATTGTCCTCAGAGCACATATGCTTCATAATCATGGCGAGGTAGTGTCTCACCGAGGGATTATTAGTGCATTGAATTAGAGTAGTTGAATGAGGTTTTTATGACAATTACATTATTAGAGGATCACTGTAGAACAAATGCCAGAATAAACATTTGTCAAAATTGTTAATTGTATGAATCATTGTCCAAAACTGATTTATTTATTTATTTATTTATTTTAGGTTTTATATACCGCCCTTCTCCCGAAGGACTCAGGGCGGTGAACAGCCAACTAAAATACATGTATACAAATATAAATAGTTAAAAAAGAATTAAACCCTAGGCTGTCCCTATAAAATCTAAAAACCCCAATTAAAATAAATTAAAACTTTGTGCACCCATCCCAACTAATCTAAAAACCTCATTTAAAATCCCATTTGAGTCAGCTCAGGCCGGCCTGCTCGAAGAGCCAGGTCTTCAGGTCACGTCTGAAGGCCCTCAGGTCACTGGTCGTTCGTAATCCAGGGGGCATCCCATTCCAAAGGGCGGGTGCCCCCACAGAGAAGGCCCTATTCCTCGGGGTCACCAGACGACACATAGAAGGCATCGGGACCCGGAGGAGACCCTCTCTGTGGGAGCGCACCGGTCGGTGGGAGACTACTGGCAGAATGCGGTCTTGTAAGTATCCTGATCCGATGCCATGGAGCGCTTTAAAGACCAAAACCAGTACTTTAAAGCGAACCCGGAAGGCCACTGGCAACCAATGCAGCTCGCGCAGGAGGGGCGTCACGTGGGAGTATCTCGACGCCCCCATAACCACCCGCGCGGCTGCATTCTGTACCAGTTGAAGCCTCCGAGTGCTCCCCGCAGGGAGCCCCATGTAGAGGGCATTACAGTAGTCCAGACGGGAGGTGACCAGGGCATGAGTGACTGTGTGTAAGGCGTCCCGATCAAGAAAGGGCCGCATCTGGCGTATCAGGCGAATCTGATAAAAAGCCCCCCTGGAGACGGCCGTAATATGATCTTCCAAAGACAGCCGTACATCCAGGAGGACACCAAGATTGCGTGCCCCTTCTGTGGGGGTCTGATTCCTGTCCTAATCAATAGGTTGGCAGAAGAGCATGGTAAAGTTGATTGACCAATCTTGTTGAGGGGAATGGGTGAGGAAGGGAAGTTTGAAAAGGCTAATGCAGAACTGAAATGCATCAAAACAGATAAAAGTAATTTAGTGAAATGGCAGAATAAACATAACTGTCATTAAAGTACTTTTAAAACTATTGATTTACTCTTTCAGAAGAGAAAAGGTGTAATGAAGTTATTTAATTTGACAGAAATACAAAATGAAGCTTCTTTGCTGACATTTTCATATTCTTCAGTCTGCATCTCTAAATAAGAAAGCAAGTTCTCTGTCACCCTTTATTAAAAGGGTTGTGAAATGGCTATTGAGAAGAAATTCTATCTAATTGCTTTCAGTGTGGGAAAGTTCATTTTTATGGCTTGTTTAGAATGCTCTAAAAAGTTCTCAATAATCCTACAATGTTTGTGGCAAGATTTATATATGTTACTTGTAAAAGTAGATCATCTCTAGTAAATTATCTCAGTGTAAGACAATAGGCTGCATTCTATGTCATTAATGTAACATGTAGTGTGATTCTCTAACTATAAAAGCAAACTGACTGACCAAGATTAATATATTAAGCTGAACGTAACCTTAAAATTTAGCAATGCAATATATATATTAAAAATGTAGGCACCTTGAGAGGCAGTTCTGTGTAAAGAACTTGAGAGGCAGTTCTGTGTAAAGAACTTGAGAGGCAGTTCTGTGTAAAGAACTGCAGGGGTTTTATGAATTCTCAAGATAAGAATCAGAACAAACAAAAAAGTAACCTGAAAAATTTATCAGAAGATATTTTAATGTAGATGACCTTGTGTTTTCACTGTTTAATGTAGATTTAAACAAACAAACAAACAAACAAACAACTATGGCTTTAAGATGGCTATCATTACTTCAAGTTATATTTAAACTTTTGTTCTACAGTATATGTATATGACACTGTGTATGCATTTGTGTGTGTGTGTATATATATATACATATGTGTATGTGTATATGTATATGTATGCATTTAAGCAATATTTATAGCCTTCATAATTCATTCAGACTGTATGCATTGCACAGTAGTAAAATACAATAAAACTAAGCACTAAAAAGTTTATATAATGGAATAATAAATCTGCCTGGTTTGCTCTTGTAAACTCAAGTATTCTCAGTCTTCAGTTGTAAATTTCAACTAAAAACCAACCAAACAGAATTCTCACCACCAGCATCAAAACTAAGTTGATTAATGTTATGAAATTTCATGAAGAAGAGTAATTTATTTCAGTTGACTCTCATCTTAACTCTTCTCCTATGTTTGTACTTTGTGAAAAATTTCCTTCTTTGGTGCCTAATAATTTGCCTGCTTTTAATAGTCTTTGAGAAATAAAATTGCCTGGATGATATAGATTATTCAGGAATGCAATTTATGTTGGTTGATATAGCCTTGAGGAATAGAATTCAACAAGCTAGTCTCTTCTTCCATTTCAAGTATAGCCAAACCTGATGAATTCCATTAATCATACTACATACCAGACTGAAGAATTTCTAGTGTCACGCAGGGTGATATTAATCTTCTCTTCAACTGCCATCAACATTATGCTGCATAGATAGATAATATTGATCCCTGGAAGGTTATTTACTATATGAGTCACAGCTAAGGGTCAGCATGTGTTGTCAGAACAAGATACTTTCTGTTGTCATGTTCCAGTATCTAGATCATATATTGCACAATAGAAAGTGCATTCGTGTGGTGGAACAGCCAATTATTATGAGCATTATAAAGACTGAGTTTTATAAATTTAAAGCAGCATGCTCAGGTTAAACAAATTAATTAAACAGCCAGGTACAGGCTGTTATCATACTAAATTTACAATATATTTAGTATTGAAGCTGCATTCATATAATAAAATGAGGCATTAATTTTGCATGGGAGGAATTAAACTTGTATAAAAGCAGTAATGAACTTTTCAAAGGGGATTCATAAAGGATAGACATGTTAAGCAAATGTTGTCCATCACTAATAGTGTGGTTTGATTTTCCTGGGAGGAGGGAGTGGTAAAACCAGCCAACCAAACAGAAACACCCCCCTGCAAATACAACTTAATTGCCAATTATTTGAAGCACTAGAGAGAAATCATTTTCTAGTTTAAGAAAACATTATTTGCCATGAAACAAAACAATTTCTTTCCATTAAAATTAAATGGGAATTGTTAGACAAACACACAGAAAATGATACAGAATAAAATGGCAGCCCAACACTAACAAGGATCCAGAATAAAATATTTCCTGGTCCAGAGGGACATGCAAAATAGGTCTGGAACTTATCAATGGTTTCATGAGAGATCATTTAAGCTGAGTTCCATGAAAAAAAAAGGCTTTAAACAGAGCAATCTTTTTCATGTTTACTCAAAATAAACCTATAGTTTCAGTGGTGTTATACCAAACTAAGTATATACATAAGATATTCTGAAACCATGCAATGGTAAATCAACATGTTTTTCACTGAAATTCTATTTTCTCACAATGAATGAATTGGCCTTTGAATTGGCAGGGTTGTCTGCTGAGTGGGTTGGAAGTGAACAGCAAAGTTGTTTGTCAATGACTCATCTCTTAACTACTCTACAAAAAAGGGATGTTACCAAAATAATAACAATAACAGCATAGCAGAAACAACAATAAAGCTGCAGCAAACACTGCTTTCTCCAGAATTTTTTCTTCTGCCCTGAACAAGACACTATTCAGCTTTGGGTCACTGCAACACATTTGACAAAAGTCATCAAGACATCATATTGTTCAGATCGCAACAGAGAAAAATGAACTTGCTAACATATATTTTATATTTCCGATGAGCTTTAGTGCACATGGATGTAACACTTGACAAATTGAATCCTGTTCCATTTGTAAAGGAGGCAGACAGCCCTGTGCAAGAGTCTCTCAATGCTGCTATTGAGTCACAACTTTGACCTGCAATTCCTTCTGCTGCTTTGGGGCTTGGCCAAGCTTTAGAAGACAAGCCAGGCATGCTGAACTGGGCCAGACTCCAAGAGACAGAAAAAAAATCTAGTGGCCTTCGGCTTAGTGTATTAATATTAATGGCTTAGCCACAATTGTAGGGAGGGAAAGCTTGCTAGAGTAAGGCAGGTGCTCTCTCCAGAGACACTAAAATGGGGGTTAATTAAATTCCATTGTTTCTACTGTGGCTTGTTTACAAATGCTTGTTTGGACTCCATGGTTGAAGCTAGGTGATATTTCTCATTTTGAAGCTCCCCAGAGAAGCTTTCACATTAATAGAGAGCAGATTTTTTTTAAATGAAATTCTATAGGAAAGATGGTTGTCACAGGGCATCTCAAAATAGATGACTATTATATTTTAGATAGCTACATTTCTGCATATAGTTATCATTTCAAAATATGCCTGCCAGTTTCCTTTTATGTTTATGGCCCTTCAAGACCTTTCTTTTCAGAACAAGCTAGAAATATGATAGAGAAATAGATGTGCAAAAGTGATAATTCTAAGAGTTCATGAATAAATTAAAATATAGATATACGTTAGATGTACTTATTTTCCATACTGAAAGAGGCAGAAGCTGTATCTGCAACAGTTAACTTGCAATGACCATTTTACCCATTATGATATCTGAAAGCAAGAATAGGGTTGATCCCAAATTGTTGGATATCTTTGGTAATTTTTGTGGAAGATAAAACATGCTTCTGGTTTGTTAATACTAATAATATTTTGTGTACAAAAGTGGTGGTAATGTTTGCACATTTCTCTTTCAACAACATTACTACCATTAGCTTCATATATTCATATTAGTTTGCTTATTCAATTACCTGTAGTCCTATTTGACCAATAGCATCATGGTTAATTATTATCACATGATATAAAATGAATACAACTAGGGTGGGCTGCTGGGGGTTTGCAGGAGAGCTCCTAGCTAAGATTCTGTGCAGTTCGGAGAACCCCCAAATCCCACTCCTGGCTGGCCCCACCCACCGCACTCTGCCCTTCTCAGGAGTCCCCATGCTGCCCATTTTGAATGCAGGTAAGTGCAGGGCGTGCATGGAGGTTCGGGAAGGGTGAAAAATGGGCCACCTGGAAGTTCAGGAGCCATTTCTGGCTTCCAGACATAAGGAGGGCAAAAATGTACCATTCACTGTGGTGCAGGAGGCCGACTAGGTCACCCCCACCATGGCCACACTCACCTAGCAACCAGGCAGAGAACCATTTGTTAAAATTTTTGAAGCCCACCCCTGAATACAACTGCTTTGAGCTCCAAAGAAATTAAAATAACACAATATAAATAAGTGAGGCTGAGAATACGAGGAAACAATAAAATAGAAATATGCATATTTGTGCCCACTACACCCTTTGATAGCTCAAAGTATCTATCAGAGAGTGAAGGTCTGACATTATAAAACTATTTTTGTGTTTTAGTGGGAGACTTGGTGGAGTTTTAAGTAACATAGTAAGTTAATCTGGAAAGGATCAAGGCTTTTCCTTATTGAGAGGATTAGAAAGCAACGTTAGCCATCTGCAAGACATGAGGCACAGGTGGTCATTGTATTACAGTCTCTCATTCAGAGACTATTCAAGCTTGCAACAGTTCTGATGGAGACTTAAAATGGGCCCTCAAAGTTCTGACCATAACATGATTACAGGTCCTTGTGGATATATGATTATGATTTCTGATGTTCCTTGCCATCTTCCCAAAAACAAAGTCAATGGGGAAGTGACCAGGAAGTCATGGGAGGTCCTCACTTAATTGCCTACATGGTTCTTGTTTAAAAACAGCAACTGCAACTGCCATAATTGCCATAATTAAGTAATATGATTACCCAACATCCCACTTTATTAAATGACAGCAATTCCAGTTCAAATTGTCACTGTAACCCAAGAACTACTTATAGCACTTTTCCTCCTAAAACTTCCTCCAACTCATAGGCATCCAGATAATAATCAAAAATATCAAGAAGGTGGGCACATCCATGCATTGTACAAACATAGCAGAGCTTCAATTGCATAGTTGTAGCTGCTGTCTAGATTTTTTTTAACATACACCCTATTCCTAATGGGTGCTCCTACTCAAATCCCTCAAACCATAAAAGAGCTGAAAGGTTTAGACACCATCCTTAGTCTGGAGATATCATAATAATATCATTGGTTTCACTTTCTAAAACTCTATGGAAAGACAGAAAGTTGGAGTGAAATCCTACCCATCAAAGCTCAGATCAACATCTCACTCTTTGAGTAAACCTGTTGAAAGACAAAGGTACAAACATCACAAAATGTTATTGAAAAGAATGAAAGTAAGATTAGAACTTGGTACATGTAGTTCTTGATTTACAACTATAATTGAACTCAGAAATATGGTTGTAAGTCATGGTGGTTATTAAGAGAATCACCATGTAAATATGTTGTTTATAGCCATAAATGGAAGCCGATTGCCAAGTGCCCAAATGTTATGTGACTGTGGGTGGGAGGTGTACAGCCATTGGAATTCCATAACTGGGTTGTAACTATTTTTCTGTTGTAACTTGAAATGATTGCTAATGAAGGAGTAACTACAGTCCTCAATTTATGGTCACAATTGGAGATGGAATTCCATTTCTACTCCAGTTGTTAAATGAATTGTACTGATTTTTTTGCCATGGCCATTAAATTAATTTGATTTGCTTGTTGGAAGCTGGCTGGAAAGCTTGCAAATGGTGATCACATGACCCCAGGATACTGCAGCTGTCATATATACATGCTGATTAACAAGAACTTAAATTTTAATCATGTGACCATGGGAAGGCTGTTATGGTTGTAAGAAAGTGTAAGAAATGTTCATAAATGTTGTGGCTCATTGGCTGTCAGCAGAACTAGCAGCAAAGTCAGATGAGGAGGAGGGGGAGGGGAGCCTGGGTCAGCTTTGTAGCCTTTGAAAGGTTCTGATGAGGGTAGAGTTAAGATTAGGGTTGCAGAGCAGGGGCCTTCTGTCTGCCACCAGGTAGAGAGGCAACTGTCTTCAGGGCCTGAGCGGAGTGAGAGGGAGGTTCAGGGTAACAGATTGTGTCCATCCCAGATGTGCATATGCATAGAGAGGATAGGAGAGGAGAGCAATGAAAAGCAATAAACTGGCTCTCAGAGAAAAGAAGACTTAGACGCTAGCCAGCTCCTCCCTGGTAAATAAATAGTAGGGGTTTGGGAGTGACTTGTTGTCACAGACAATCATTCATTTTCTAGTGGACATCAACCAAGTCAGATTCCTTTGCTTGAACAAGGTTTGTTGGGACTTATGGCTCTGTGTTGGAGGTGCCAATGGAGTCTCCCTGCTGGGAACTAATAGGTAGAGAATTTGCTTCAACCAGGATGAACAAGGGCTGTTTCTGCTTGATTTAATCATTGAAGGACTTTTTATCTTGAATTCTCATATGAACAGAAGGGAAAAAGACTTTCATTTGTAACTGTACTGTTGCTTGCGTTTGCTGCAGAGGATTTATGGATTTTTTTTGAATCTGTGCATCAACATGCAACATTTTGTCCCATCAATTATTGACAATTTTTGTTTTTGTATTCTGCTTGGAGAATGAGATAAATGAATCATTGGACATTAATTTGCATGTTTTTTATTTAAGGAAAGTAATTGTGTTTTAGGAATTCTTATTGTTGCCTTGGTCCATAAATAATAAGATTGACCCAGATCCAATAAATGCAAAGGGCTGAGAAGGACTGGTTGAGTTTTTGAATGACAAACAAAGACACTTTTATTTTTTTGTTATTACTTTCAAAATAGCTTATTTCTTACCCATTCCAATTGGAACTGAATTTTTTCTGGCATCCTAACCCTACAGGAATTTCATCTTTAGATATGTTTGACATATGATTCTGAGTTGGAACAACCCAGCTGTTCCTAAGGTGGTGCCGGCCATTCTCATTTTTATCCCTTTGGAAGTAGGACCCAAAGTCCATTTGGCAGTGATGTCCTCAGCAGTCTTTAGTTAAAAGAAGTCCCACTGTGACTATCCCTCCTGTGAAATTTGTCCAGTATATTATTCCCTTCTCTGTGCACTGTATGACTACTATCCTTTGGCTATTCCTTGCAACTGGACCCCAAACCCCAACTGGATCCCCAGGGTTACACTCTTCCCTGAAATATTCCCTTATCTTGTGATCTCTCCCAAAGAATTGTCAACTACTGCTTACCAGCTCCTTGGTCCTTGGTTGTCTGCCTCTTCTGAAGATACCTAGATGAACTGACCTTGTGCCAGCAGACATGTTCTTGACTGAGGCAAGCCGATTCAATCCCTGACGATATCACACTGCAATCCCAGATAATCCCCCAAATGTATTGCCTTTAAATCCAAGCATCTGAGTTTGGCTTGGAGCTAATAAAAATCTGACCCCTGAATTTGAGAGCATTT
Source organism: Bungarus multicinctus (assembly GCA_023653725.1). Lineage (NCBI taxonomy): Eukaryota > Metazoa > Chordata > Lepidosauria > Squamata > Elapidae > Bungarus > Bungarus multicinctus. The sequence goes on along the minus strand of CM042842.1, from coordinate 55,226,168 downwards.
ATTGGGGTTGGGGCATATGTCCAAGTCTTTTTATAGGACACAGAAACAAGTGATACTTATGTTCGATATATGTGATGTGTCAATAAACAAATGGTCAAACAATAAAATACATTGATTGTGTGTGAAGGAAAGTCAGAGTAATCAATCAGCAGTTTCCAATCAAGCATTGGGCAGAAGGAGGAGGGAAGATAAGATGGTTCCTGGGAACTCTACAGCAACAGGTCTCATGAAGGAGAGGCTGAATAAATGGAACCAAACTTCAGGACTCAAAGAAAAGAGGCAAATTAAAAGACAGGCAGCCATGATGAGAAAGAGGAATGGGAAAGGAGGAGGCAGCTGAGAAAGAGAGAGAGAGAGTCAACTTTACAGAAAAAGGAGTATAGCATTAGAAGGAACAATAGAGATACACAGGGAATAAGACAACAAAAATGGAGAAGTCAGCTATAAATAAGTAAATTAGAAATATAGAATGGAAAGATATGAGAATACACTGAAGTTGGACTTAGACAATTTTGGTATAGATAAACAGACTACAGAAAGTAGTTAAAAAGAATATAATTTTATTTTTGATACAATATAATCACAGATAAGCCTATTCATGGATAAATTAACCCTCATATTTTTCACCAAAATACCATGAAAAATCAGCTTGGTTTATCTATGGGTGGTGCATTGATTATGGTACTTTAGTTAGAAATTAAAGGCACACTCTGAAGCTTCAAACCATTATTTGAGACTCACTTTTTAAAAAAAGAATATGTCATTTGGTATTGCAACCATGAAGAATGCCAAGGCAATATAGAGAAGAGTGCCAAGGAAGTTTGCTCATAGCAGCCTAGTCATGTCTGCAGGGAAGATGGAAATAATTCATGTATTATAAAGACGGCTGCTCAGTTCTGTGGAAGAGATATCAGATGAAAGAATGCAGGTGGAAAACCTGAGGTAAGTAGGCTCATACTTGGTGGTATTAATGAGACATTTTTCTCAATTACCTTACTTCCAAGGCAAAGAAAGTAAAAGAAACAGGATTTTTATTTTTCTAGATCATTAAATTATAAATCTTATCACTTCCTTTCTATCTGTGACTGGAAAGCCTTGTTATCAAATTGGCAATATACACCTTGGCATATTAGAGACACAGCAAGAGAGGTTGCTTCCACAACATCTATGAAATTCCACCAAATTGACCCCAAAACTAAAAAGTCTAATGGATTCTTACCTATCTTTTTTCTTCTTGTAATCAGTTATGAAAGAAATATAAAAGTAAAAAGGGAAGGGGGAGATGAAAGAATGCTCAGAGGAAAAGACACACCCAGATGATATCTTCTTTTCCTGACATAAAATAATTCTTCCATTATTTGCACTTTCCCTCTGTACATTGAGCCTATTTCTATCAGTAGCCTCGGTGAGATAGAGTAAAATGTAATAGACATTTGATGTAATTTCAGAGGCATCCACATATTTCTTATGTGAAAAGAGAGCATATTTCTTAAAATGAGAGGAATGTATACACCAAGAATTCTTTCCATTTAGCATGCTTGCATTTGCAAAATGTATCTAGTACAAATAATATATAAAGAATTCTAATAAAGAAATGATTTCTTGATCTGTGTAGTACACTGGAACAGTGGAATACATAATGGAAATTAGACGAAATTAAGCTAAAATTTCAAAATTGCATTTTCTCCAGCTTTAAGTTACTATCTTTTGGTTTAGATGACATTTGCTTTTATATAAATGTCCCCTGGAAAATCAGAAACGGTCTTAACACCAGATCACATTTATCCTTGTATTGTCTGTTCTGAATGCCCTTGATGATCTCAATCTTTTTTTAAAACTGCTGACAGTAAGGCGTGAACTTGGGAATTCCTGCATGCAAAGCATGCTCTTGCCTACTGAGCTAAATGTCCATAAAATAGAAAATGCAGATGGTATATAGCCTTTCAACCCTGAATCACCACTGCTGGCTTGCTAGCTAGCATTCAGAACTCTAGTACTTTGACACGGGAAGCAATCACTCCAAAACAGAAGTTTTAGTTCACTCTGTTTGGGGGAAGATCAAACTTTTTCTGTCTTTCTGGCTCTCTCTCTCCATACAAGCTAGGCAGCTTTAGTGACAGATTTAATTTCTGGTTTTTCTTCCTGTAGGAGTAAATACATCTTTCAACTGACAAAAATCCTTATGTTTTATATCTCTTCTAAAAATGAAAGACATTTCCAGTACAGCTATTCATTGGTCATTCAACTTTAATTGGCCAATTTTTGTTCAAAATCCAAGTTGGCTGTTTCCTGGGGAAGAGATAAGTCACTTGACAGTCAAATCTGTCCCAATTTTTCTTTCCTCCTCAATGTTTCATTGTATTACAGTGGATTTGTGAACTTTACTAAACATTCCTGTCTGATACACAAATATTAACCTAGAGAGATGTGGCACCCTGTGGTTGCTTGCATCTGCTATTCAATTGTTGAAGGATTCACAGTAACAAAGGAAACCAAATACTTTTACAAGCCAATAGGCTGTATTCTCCAACTGTCTTGCTCTTAGCATGGCTGAATGAGTAAGAAATAAATACAAATGTAGGCATTCAGAAAATATATAATTCTTCAAAGAGCACATTTTGAAGTAAGGAACTATAGAATGGCTTTTAAAGAGGAGGAAATTCTCTCACCATGCAATCCATAGCAAACTCTACTTTGTAATGCCGGTGCTTACTATGCTATGCTGAAAAGCATTAAGGGAAAAAGAATGTATTTCTAAAAGGAAATAGAAACAGATTTAATTTTTAATCTTGTGCCAAAATCCATTTAACAATCACTTGGCCTGTGGCCATTCACAGTGGAAACCAACGTGAAGATTTGTCAAAGTTGGTTAGCATTAAGACTACTCTAAATTGGGTATGAATTGGAATCTTTATTTTTGGGAGAATAAGAAAGTGGGAGAAGGCAATATTTCCTTTAAAATGTTAGCAGGGGAATGGAGATTGGGCAATTCAAATTGTATATCAGCAGACAGATACTCAAAATTTAAGAGGAATCAGAGCAAATGCATAAATATTATCAGATTAAATTAGAAATTTATGTAAGCATTTTTTCATCCATCATGTTAAGAAAAGGAAATTATTGTTCCTAGCCACTTTGTGTTTTAGCTTTCTTCTTACATATCAAGTTGCTATATATTCTCATTTGATGAATCAGACATGATATTTATCTGAGTGGCAGCAACTCTTGTTAGGCGATGCTCTTATTTATTGAAAGTTTTGAAATTCCTGTTGACTGAACTTTCATTATTCAGAACTACTGCAATGTTTCATGGACTCTGGAAGTATCATTTAGCTGTAGCTACTTCTATTCCATGGAGCAAAATGCTTCTCAATGCTCAGCTTGCTACCTATCTAAGCCCCACAGCAGGACAATTAACCTAACTGTAGCATTAGTTAGTAACCTGGAATTTTAAGTACATGCAAAGATTGGGATGATAATACCTCCTGGCAGAATTCACAAGTATTCTTGCCAGAAGTATTAGCAAGGGGAGGCAAAGAGTGATGATGCACTATAATATAAAATTCATAATCCTCCTCTTAATATTTGTTTGCAAAATCAGGACCAAGTTTGACTTGAGATGACATGGCCATTTTGTTTTCATGGTGGTTAAGACTTACACCTATAGCTCTTACCGTTTTAAAATTCTCTGTTCTAAAATCCTGAAACTCATTGGGGACTATGTGAGAATGAATGTAGGAAACTTGCATATGGGTGTTTTACCAGCTTTCCATGACTAAATGTTACCTATTATTGAAAAACATATCTGTATCAGATAAAAAGCAAGCCTAACAATTTAAGGCTAACAATTCAACAAGTACATTCATAAGGCAGAGACACTAACCTAGCTTTAATTATAGAAGCCTATCACTTTTCTATATAAAAAAAAACATAAGCACACAATTCTGGATTTTGAGAGGAACCATATCATGCAATGATATTACAATACTTTGGATTGGTGGGAATTGTACTTAAAACTAGTGGTGAGATTCAATTTTTTTTTTACTACTGGTTCTGTGGGCGTGGCATGGTGGGTGTGGCATGGCTTGGTGGGTGTGGCATGGCTTGGTGGGTGTGGCATGGTGGGCATGGCAAGGATACTGCAAAACCTCCATTACCACCCCACTCCAGGGGAAAGGTTACCACCAGTTCTCTGAACTACTCAAAATTTCCACTCCGGTTCTCCAGAACTGGTCAGAACCTGCTGAATATCATCTCTGCTTAAAACTAAGTAACATTAGAAATAGGAAGAGTCATTTATTTAATCTGGAGTTCATGGAGCAACAATGAAGTTTCCAATCTTCAACCCAAGCAATTACACAAGTTTATGCTTTTATGAATAAAATGAGGAGAAATTCTAGATTCCATCTTGAAGTCCTTGAGACAAGAGGGACATCAACATAACAATAAATTAATAAAACATAAATAATCAGTTGTTTCTATATTGAACTTGTTGCTAGATTGAACAAACTCAGTTTGCAGAAAAGAAACTGAAGTGAACCTGAGTTCATTTACCCTCCATTGTGCAACCTTATGACTTTCTACTGCTGAACAAAAATAATATTAAAACAAAGGGAGAATCTTATTAGACCACCTTACTCTTGAAGAAAATGCAGGGTAGCAATCTAATGAGCAAACAAGATTAAATAACATGAATATGTTTGCATATTCATTTGCATATATGTGCACACATATGCACACACATACTACTGTTGCTGCCATAATATGATAGATAGAATATAGAATAACAGAGTTGGAAGGGACCTTGGAGGTCTTCCAGTCTAACCCCTGCTCAAACAAGAGAACCTAAACCATGATTCCAGACAAATAGCTGTCCAATTTCTTCTTAGAAACACCTAGTGATGAAGCATTCACAACTTCTGAAAGCAAGCCATTCCACTGATGAATTGTTCTCAGTGTTAGGAAGTTTCTCTAATTCTAGTTTGGATCTTTCTTTGTTTCCATCTGTTACTTCGTGTCTTGATCTCAGGTGCTTTGGAGAATAGGTTAACATCCCACCCCTTGACAGTCCCTTAAACATTGAAAGCCTGCTATCATGTCACCACTAGTCCTTCTCTTTGTTAGACTAGACATTCTCAGTCAAGCTATTTCTTTCTTTATTATTATTATTATTATTATTATTATTATTATTATTATTATTATATTTATTTTCAAAATGTATTCATTTACGTTTTAACAGTGCTGTGTCAAGCATTTACATATATTTACAATTATTTTCCATATTAAACCTTATTTCTTTTCTCTAACCATATATACAACATTTCCCATACCTCATAAAACTCAGATTCCTCTTTATCTTTCAGTTTCTTTGTAAGCCTATCCATTTCAGCACAGTCAAGTATTTTATTTATTATTATATTCTCAGAAGGCACATCCTCAACTTTCCAGCTCTTTCAATCCTTGCCACTGTTATATGTTGAATGACATATTGGATACATTTCTTTAAATTTTCTTTAATCACTCCCAATAAAAATGTTTCTGGTTTAAGTTCAATATCATATCCTATAGTTTCTTGTATCTGTTTCCTCAATTTTTTTCCAGTATTTTTTTTTAGCTTTGGGGCATTGCCACCACATGTGATAATATGTTCCATCCGTAAGCTTACATTTCCAGCATTCTGTTTTCATGTTTGGATATATTTTAGCCAATCTCGCTGGTGTCAAATGCCATTATAAAATCCCACAGGCTCTTTCAATATACAGGTTAGCCTCCAGTCCCCTAATCATCTTAGTTGTTCTTCTCTGCACTCTTTCTAGAGTCTCGGCACCAGCACATATATTCTAGTGAATCTATCTGGTGAAACCTGCTGATTTGGATTTTAGGAAGCTATTGGAATAAAGAAAAGGTTTGTTTTAAGATCCACCAGTTGCTATATTTTAAATTATAAATGAAACTTTTCACATCTGAAGGATGTTAACAGGAGTGTCCACTCAGAAGAGAGGAAGGGCAGGGTTTCAGTTATGCAAGCCTGGGTGCCATCTTGACTTTTTTGACATGCATGCCATGGCAGCCTCTGAATAGGAAGGAAGGAAGGAAGGAAGGAAGGAAGGAAGGAAGGAAGGAAGGAAGGGATTCTGTATTTGCATTGTACCAGTGTGTGAGGTAAAATAGGCAAATGCATAGTAATATCAACCTTGCCTTAAATTCCATAGAAGGATCTCCTCCTGATCTCTTCCTAATCTTTCTCTTATGAAAAAACTGACTTGCTCCCCAGACAAAGATTTGTTTTTTAAATCTCCCTGATTTTAGATTCTTAATATTTTTTGCTTTCTTTCCTACTTACATTTGGAATAGTTATAATATTTCTCAACAACCAAGACCCATGAAGACAGAACTTGAAAGATGGATATTCTAAGACAATGATTGTTGTGCATCCAACAATTAACCTGTGGTTTTCTGTTTCATATTGAATAATTGGCTTGGTTCATCAAAACATACTAAGTCATAAACCTTAATTTGCAATTCAGAGTGCTGGGTTTAAAAATCCACAAACACACTATAGTATAGTGTACTGTGTTGTTTGAACACAGTCTTCATTAAATATTTCTGACATATAGGGAAAGAAATCAGGCTTAATCCTTGTATGAATCATAATTTTTGGTTACATTTCCTGGAGGATGGACAAGTTTGTTGAGTTAAGATCACATACAGTAACCCTCAAAATTTAGAGATTTACAACTTTAGGATTTGATTTGAATTTTTCCCAATTCTCTGAATTTCGTGATGGAAAGTATACAAAGGGACAACTATGAATAAAATTTATTCTTTTAAAACTACCATGTAAAGAATATTCTTGTGAATTCTGTAAAATTCAAATGTCTGCAAACATTCTTCAAGTGAGAACAGTACAGGTTAATGTGTTAACATTCTTCTTATTTCAGCAAGTCACACTATTCATTTCTTCTATATTTTCTAATTTGCCAAACATGCCAAGCATTGTTTTTTGAGGGAGGGGGAATGGAGGGGAAATCAGAACAGATGATAACATAAAAACTATATATTTAATATAAAATCTACTTTTCCCAGGGTAAATCTACTTTGCTCAAACCAATCATTTGGACACTGTTTTTCTGATCCTTCACATGACAAACATAATCATAGCTTTAGGATAAAGAAAGAAACAAGAAATGTATTTCATTTCTTCACTGTCAGATACTGGATGTTATTCATCTGGCTCGGGACCAGGTTACTTGCGAGACCGCCTCCTGCCACCATCGGCTTCCCACCGACCGGTACGTTCCCATAGAGTGGGCCTCCTCGGGGTGCCGCCGGCTGGACGGCTGGCGACCCCGAGGGCACGGGCCTTCTCATTGGGAGCACCCCCTCTCTGGAATGAATTACCCCCGGAGGTAAGGGCCGCCCCCGATCTCATGGCCTTCCGTCGGTTGCTCAAAACGCATTTATTTCGGCAGGCCGGACTGGCCTAGGGGTTTTTAAATTTTAATCGGGTTTTAATCTTTTTAATACTTGTTTATATTTTATTTAGCCATATTGTATTTCAGTTTTTAAATTTTAATATTTTATGTTGTCTCACACTTTGTACCTTGTATATGTGTTTTTATTGGCTGTTCACCGCCCCGAGTCCCTTCGGGGAGAGGGGGCGGTATATAAATCAAATAAATAAATAAATAAATAAATCTGTGTTTCTATCATTAACTGGTATTGTTCTCGATGTCTAATAAATGGAGGTTCCTAACTCAGATTATACACATATTTATATGATCTTCAATTTAGCTTTTCCAGCCATGTTAGGGATGGATAAGTATCTTAAGTTGATATCAGTTTTTTATTTTTCTAACTTCTTGTTTAATTTTGGTAATTTCTGCATCAGTGTGTATATACTGTAGTTTTTCTTTTGTTTTTTTTTACAAAACCTGATATAGATATTTTTCAAAATATGTGTGCTTTTCAAATCATTCTCTTGGATGTATTTCTGTGCTTCCTTTTACCATTAGAACCACAATTTCCTTTCCTAGACATTTGGAGAATGTCCCATTGCAATTGGAGAATAGCATTTCACTTCATATAGAGTGAGAGCTGAAACACAACCCCTCATCTCTACTCTGCAGAAGGGAACATTATCTGCACTAAAAAGATTCTAAGTCTGGTTTTTGACATTGAAGCTAAAAAGTCAATTTATGAGAATGCCCTTTGCTTAGAATCCAGTATCATCAATTAAAATTAAAATTGTTTATATTTGGCTAAATGAATATATACTCTGTCCTAGAATAAGTCAAGTTCTTATCTGTGGCCAATGTTAAGTAAGGAGTATCTGTCACATAACCTTCTTGACTTTCTGTAAATTAGGGACAGATACCTAAAACAGGCATAAAGAGTTACGTTTGCCTTCTTCAAGTCAAAAAGGATAACTTTCTTAGATTTTTAGGAGGAAAAAAAACAGCTTGGTGCATATTCTGAGGCACTGTCACATCCCAATGAAATTGGCCCACTGGCCTGAATCCCCAATGGGGTTGCTCTATGCCAGGCATAGCTGACAGAGTAGAGAGAAGGTCCACCCCTATTTTGCTCATCCTCTTGATTTTTTGTTTTTATGTAATCCTTGTTAATTGTAATCATTTTATAGTATTTTTTATCATTTTGCAAGGTGCCCAGGATCTCCCCAACAGCATATAAATTTAATAAATAACTAAAATACCTGTGCCATCAGCATGGGTAAACATATTCTTGTCCTTGTTTCATTATTCAGATCCTCTGTACCTATTTCTCTGCATTTTAAAGAAATGAAGTGTACTCACAATGAAAATAATGATGTCATGTTAATTCCAAGCCATCATTATTCAACTACTTTAACTTACCAACCATATAACCTACCAGTTCTGAGTTGCAGACTGGAAGCTTATCTATATGTGAATACGAGCTTTGCAAATGGAAGCTTTTTTAAATCCTGGAATATAAGTCAAATATTGTAGTCATCTCCATCACACCATCTAATTTGCAAAAGGAGGCTGAATAAAACCTTATGCAACTGGTGGTTACATATGCTGGAACTGAATATATTTTGCAATGATTATGGTCCCTATGCATTTTGCAGGATTATATATAACATTTCTAAACCACACATTTTTATATGGTTTCCAAATACGACATGATTTTGGAGGATTATACGATTTGTTTTCACCAAAAGGTTCTGCAGCTACAGCTGCCATATCCAGTAAATTTGGACAAAAAGGCAGGTTTCATATTCTTATGTCTTGCTGTAAGAGGTCTGGATGCAATTAAAGAAACATTGTATTTCAAACAGATTGGGAATTGTAATTTACAGGAAGTGGGATTGTCTGGCTTTCTTTCAAACAAAGAATCCCTATACTCTAATTATTTAGGCAAGCCCCAAATTGTTTCTGTTTTGAGATTTGTTGAGAACATACCATGATTTAAAACTATTTATTTATATTTTCCATGTGGAATTATATGGAAAGGCATGGTTTTGTAGTCTGCCTTTTTACAGTCTTTTAAGACTTTTATTAGATAAAAAGCAAGAGAACATTCTTCTAATGTTTGTTGTTTGTAATGTATATGTAGAAACATCTTATATATACATATTACTTGTACATGGAATCTATCTCTGCCTCATTGTGAGTTTTTGCTATATATCTTCCACCAAGAAATCTTAAACGACTCCTTCATAACTCATATTTCATTGTTGTCATTATTGTATGCAATTAAGTATTATTTGTTACTGGACTAAGTTGAATGGATAACTGAAATTGGCATCCACTTAAAATGACCTAATAATCATGTTCTCTAGTACAATTTATATTATTGTAGCATCTTTAGAATTTTGCACATGATATATTTCTTATGATATGCAGAAGTGAACAATTTGTTTCACTGTCAGTTTCACAGGTGTCTGTTCTCCCCAATTCATACATCAATCTATAAAATTAATTAAGTGCATCCAGAAAGAACACTAGTTACATACCTTCAACAAGAGAGTGTAAACATATAGTTCACAGAATGTGCTTGTATGTATCTTCTCCTGAGTTTTAACCTTAATGCTTGTATTATATAATCTTGGATCTTTCCTTTTTAACAAGGAATTGATTTGTTCAATTCATAGAAGTGCAAAACCAAAAGAAAAGTTCAACCCAAAGCAAGTATTAGTCCTAAAAATCTCTTTATATAATAATACTTATCTGATACAGGTAGTTCTTGATTTCTGACTGGTTGCTTAGCAACGGTTCAAAATTACAACAGGCCACCCAATAGGTACATACATTTCAAAATTATGGCACTTGCAGTGTCTCCATGGTCATAACTAATCACAGGAATGCTACACCTCTACACACTCCCCCCCGGCCCCTGCAGACCATGTGCCTGCTTCCACCTCATCTACATCACTGATCATGTAATTCTGCCCCTGATGTCCCTGAGCCTCTTGTCTTCATTCCAGAAGCAGGTGACATTTTCTGAGCACTAATGAAATAGCAACTTAATCACCCTCTCAAGTGGCTTCCCTGCCACTGTTTCCCTCCTAGTAATGGCTTTCCCTATCACAGCTTTTGCCTGCTCCTCCACTGCTGGGGTTGGATTTAGCCCCAAGCCAGCACAATTCAGGTCCTACCCATCTGCCATTGCCATGGACTTTGCCTCACTCTCTAAGGGCTACTAGTTCAAAATAAATAAATAAAAATCCACCAGAGCCTACTTGGGGGCGGGCAGTGGGAGAAGGGCTTTAAAAAAAGGTGAAGGCTTCTTTCAGAAGCATGTACAAACACACACATACAGTCACACACCTTAAATACTCCTTTCAGTGACTAAAGGAAGATGTGTGAGCATGTATGTGCCATTTCCCCAAAGAAGGTTTATTCTTTTCCTTCCAGGGCTTTAATGTCTAGTGGTTAAGGCACCAATTCAAGTAAATTTTATTAACAGTTTCCAAAGTATTTAATTGAACAAGACTGGTTATAAGACAGGATTTGAAGAAAGGACAAAGTTGCAAAATGCATATTCATATTATGAAAGGAAGAAATACAAGTAATTTTCATTTAGTCATTGCAATTAGGACTCACAAAGTGGTTGCTAAGTAAAAAATTATATGATCAACAACTTCATTTATAATTATGTTACAACTTTCCTTTGCTTTACTGTGGTCAGAAGGATACAACCTATACACCCAGGTGAACCCAAACATATAACATAGTCCTTGGAGGTCTTCTAGTCAAACTCTCTGTTTGAGCAGGAGACCCTATACCATTTCAGACAAGTAGCTGTCTAATCTCTTCTTAAAAGCATCCAGCTTCTGAAGGCAAGGCATTCTACTGGTTAATAGTTCTTACTGTTAGAAAATTTCTCTTTTGTTCTAGGTTGCTTTTTTCCTTGAGTAGTTTCCATCCATTGTTTCTTGTCTTGCCTTCTGGTACTTTGCAAATTAGATTGACTCACTCATCATTGTGGGAGACCCTCAAATATTGAAACTGCTATCATGTCTTTCCATCTTTTCATTAGAATAGACATACCTAATCTTCAACCATTCTTCATAAGTTTTAGCTCCAGCCCCCTAAACTTCCTTCTTCTGTGCAATTTTTCAAACATTTTCCATTGTTTCAACATCCTTTTTATGTTGTGGTGACCAAAACTGGATGCAGTATTCCAAGCACAGTGTTTGTAAAGTTATACTAATACTTCAAGTGATCTTGATTTTATCTTGATTCAAAGAGTGAGAAAGATTTCTGAAATTTAACTCATAAAGAAACTAAATAAAAGAGAAAATCTTACACCTCTTTCCCCCCACTCCCTGATCTTTGGAATGCTTACCCAAAAAGTTGGAATAATTAGCAAGAAGAGAATTCATGTTTTATTTATATTCATTGGAGAGGAAGGGATTATAAAAGGCTAAGCAGGCACACAATGGGGAATATACAAAGAAAGGAATGCACTAATGCTGTTTGCCTATGCCCTTGCAGCTGTGAACCGCTAGAGGCAGAAGAGGCAAAAAAGTCTTCAGTGTGAAATGTATTAAGGTCTTGCCAATATCAGGCAGCAATTGTGAGCAGCCAGAGGATTCTAATTATTTAATTAAGGTCATAGAGCTGAGCTTGTTAACTTGTAGTTAGCACTTTTTAGGGACATGCTAAACTAGAATGAAAAGCAGCTCAAGAAGAGATGGCTTGTTTGGGTAATCCACTCCATTCCACTGTGAGAGGGAAAAAAGGGGAGAGGGAAACAGATAGGTATAAAATAATTCATATTAACTTATAATGGAAAACACATGACAGAGAAATCCTTCCAAAATGAGGGCATTGGTCACAAAGTTACTTTTTCATCTTGTAACTTACAAATGGTCACTGTCTGAGCTAATTTCTAAACTAGGATTACTTGTATAAACTGACTATATATATATATATATATGTGTGTGTTTTCGGAGATTTTTGCGGGTATTTGTATGTGGATCTTTGGTTCTTCGGGTTTTCTCCCGCATAGAATTGGAAATATGAGACTTCATCGAAATGTCGCCTAGATATTTCCAATTCTATGCGGGAGAAAACCCGAAGAACCAAAGATATATATATATATATATATATATATATATATATATATATATATATATATATATTCTGGAATCAGAGATCTTCCTGTGGAGTTAGAGATACATAGTGAGGTGAGGGGTCAGCAATATCATAGTGATGAGTATGACTTAGTGATTAAAGCACCACCCCTTTTCAATATAGATTGCATGTATCCTATGCAAGGAAAAATGGTGGATCTTCAATCTGATCACACCACTTCATTATCTGTCATCATAATAAAATATATAGTTTTGCAAAATGATGTTTAAAAAAAAATAGTTGTGAGAATAATAGGTTTTTGAAATATTCATTGTCCTGGATTTGATGTATTATTTTGGAAGATTCCACAAAACAAAAGGATACATTTGGAAGGAATGAGAGGGACGGAGGAGGGAGAGGGAGAGAGAGAGAGCTAATCTTATTAAACTGAAGCTGTTATTGTCAGGCTGAACTGCAGATCCAGATAAATATAGAATTCGAAACAGTTTACAATTCATTTAGATATAAACAGGCAGGTTGCCTTATGATTGTTGAGACAGGATGTGTGTTCAGATATCAAACAAAATCTTGAATACCTCTAATAATACATCAGTCAAAACCCTGAATAGCAAGTACATATGTTAATTCATGAGGTAAGGCATTGGCTTTGTGTTCTAATTTTAAAATACATTTTTGTAATTATTAGCCTAAATATATAATTATTCCTTTAGCTCTAGTTCCATATTTGCAATTTTATTTATTAACATCATTACCAGCTCAGTAACTTTACAATCAAGAGTTGATACATTAAAATTATGATACACCCTTTTTGTTGGAAACTGAATCCTAATTTAGATTATTATTAAGTAATTATGATTTGTTCTTTCCAAGAATAAATTGCAATTTATGCTCTTGATATATGAAAGAGGAAATTGTGGTTTAGACCATACTTTTCAGTTTACTGATTATATCTCTTAACATCTGTTTTCAGAATCAGTGCAGCACTTGATGGTTAGAACAGAGAATTGTTTTCACCATAACAGTGATAGCTTCATCCACCACACTGATAGCAATAATTTTGAGGGAAAAAAGGCTGCTAATGTTTGGGACTTACGTCCTCAAGTATATGAATACTTAAAGTAGAGAATACTGAATACATTGAAGTCTTGGTCATTTTAAAATAAAATTTCAAATCTATATTTTACCATTTAGGTCAAAGTTCACATGCTTCTCATCTATTCAGCTCATTCTTTAAAAACAAATTGCTCTGTTTGGGGAAACCCTTTATCAAATGGCTATAATACATAACCATTGATTCCTCAAAAGGGGTAGTTTTGAGAAACTCAATTGAAAATTATCCCTATCGGAAGCTGATATGTCAGTGGAGAAAGCTGGAAGTTGAATATGACAACAGAGTAAGTAAAGTAGTTTAAATTAACTTTCCAAATCAGATGAAAGAAGATGTATTTTCTCTCCCATTTCCATTTAGCAATTTCAACATTTGTATAGGCACACTGTCAGGGAATGAGACTAACTAAAGTACATATACAATACACATATACACTGTCTGCTAGTCTGTTCACATAGCACACTGTAGGTATATTCATCAAACACTGTTCAGTCAATGTCCACCTAGATAAGTTAGATAAGAAAGAAGGAAATATTAGCTTAATTGGGATAGCTAACGCTGCAGTCAAACATTATTTTTATTTGTTTAATTACTTTTAGATTTTGTTAACTATGTTTAAATATGTTGATTAAAATTTGCTGTTGATCTTTTCATTTTTGATTTATTTTTTCTGTTTATCTTATGGTTACATATACTTTAGAATGTGAGCCAGCCAAGCATCGGTTATGCTGTGGATTATGAATTCAACTAAACACGATATAAAAGTTTTGTGAACAGGAAATCAAAAATTATGCAAGAATTGATTCTAATAGACATCTCTCAAGAAATGTTATTCAGATTGGGCCTTTCTTCATGATACAATATTCCTTATGAAAATAATCCTGGTAATATAGCTAGACTGTACATTTATTTATTACAAATATTTGCATATCGTTTACTCAAATCACCCAAGGCAGCTTATTATAGTTGTATTTTAAAAAGTCATGTATTGCACATATGATTTATCTTTAAAATAACTACAAATGTTTATTATCCTGTCTGACAGTGTAAGGCAACTGGTTTCATGTTATTATTTCAGACACTATCCCTGAGACTTCTATTTTAAATCATCATCCAAAAATTTAAATTTGCCTGGATACTCTTGATAGAATATCCTGGCTCTTTTTCTAAGATTTACAACTATGAAGTTTTGGCTAAGACATATAGTCTATTTCTTAGAGTTTTATGTTTCATCATTATTTAGCAGTTCTATTGATGGCAATAGCTTTTACACTTGAATGTAAAAGTTTAGGCATCCCTGATCAAACTGTATGTTTCAATGAATTCCCTAAGAGAACACAAGCTGACACAACTTCTACATTGTACAAAATTAAATATGACACCTTTCTACAAATATGAATGCATACTTACTACAGTATTTATGAGCAATTGTTCACAGATTCAAAATAAGAAAACATGAATCTGAAAAATGCAGAAGTTGGATTTTCTTTCAGTTTATTCATCTGTCTCTAAAGTTGTTAATGCACAAAAGTATGATTGATTCATTAGCCTACAATTAACTAGGTGAGGACAATTCCACAAATAACCTTTCATGCTGTGATTGTTATGTCTGCTTTCAACAATCATGGATTCCTCTAAGCAGCTTTCTAAACATTTGAAAATGGGGATAATCCACTTTTACAACGTAACAAACAAAAATAGCTATTTGTGTGTGTTTGTTTGTGTGGTATAGAATCCAAAGAAGGAATGGATGACAAAACCTAAATAAGAAAAATTAGGAAAGATTTATTGATTCATTCTGCATACTTACATAGGAGAGAATTCTTTTTCCAATCAACTACAATGGGTGCAAACAGTGGAAAAAGTCAGTCAAAGTCAAATGTGTTAGGCAAATTGTAAAGCTCTTCAGCCTGTCACATATGTACACTCCTTCTGGATGCTGAAATTGCTTTTGGGAAAATAAGTCAGGAAATAGCTGCATAGCTTAGGCATTAAGACCCCTGATGGTGCAGTACTTAGAATATAATATTGCAGGCTATAACTCTGTCCACAGCCTGGAGTTCAGTCCTGATGGGCTTAAGGTTGAGTCAGCCTTCCATCTATCTGAGATTGATAAAATGAAGACCCAGATAGTTGAGGTTGTAAACTGCTGAGAGAGTGCTCTAAAGCATTATGAAGAGGTATATAAGTCTAAGTGCTATCGCTATCAATAAGGGAAGATGACAGCTTAGCAATAATTGGCTAATTATGACACGTGTCACTAATTAAGGGAAAAGCAGGAAATAATTATCTAAGTGGGATAAGGGCAGAAAGTTCCTTGTCATTGGGCTCATGTAGAGACTGCCTTGTGAAGGCAGACTACTTTGTGAAGAGACTACTTTGATTAAGCAAGACTTAGCGTGATAATTAAAGATTTAGTTCATTCATATTAAACATGGAATTGTGAAAGTCAAGGCAAGATCTATAAGACCAAGACCAAGCAAAGTCTCTGCTAGGGCTCTCTGAATGTTGGTAAAATCTGTAAAGGTCCAATAAGTAAAGGCAGACTGCTGAAAACTCTAGTTATTACTGGAATAGTT
Source organism: Bungarus multicinctus (assembly GCA_023653725.1). NCBI lineage: Eukaryota > Metazoa > Chordata > Lepidosauria > Squamata > Elapidae > Bungarus > Bungarus multicinctus. The sequence continues at coordinate 55,209,894 of CM042842.1, read as the reverse complement.
GTCCACCATACAGAATTATTTATACAGGATGGCTTGCAAAAAGAGTTGTTAGGAGGGAATCTTTTATCTGACTCCCTCACAAAAGTCATTATCTCAGATATGCAATAGAAAACCTTGATAAGCTTGAAAAGTTTTGGACAGATGAAACAAAAGTTGAATTGTTCAGCCAAAACTATCCACTGGAAGAATGCCAAGTTTGAAGTATTGGGGATGGGAGGGCTTTTCAGTGGTGGGGTAGCTGGTATCACAAGAAAAACTGGGCAGATAGAAGGCAGAAGAGCTTCAGCTAAAATATCACCAAATCCCAGAAGCTATTATTCCACATTCAGTGAAAGAATTGAAAAAAAAATTGACTACTTCGGGAAGACAATGATCTGAAATGTATCTCCAAATCTCCTATGAAGCATTTAGAGAAAAGAAGGCAAAGGTTTTGGAATAATTGTCACACTTGCCAAACTTAAATATAATTGAAAATCTGTTGAGAGAGCTACATCATGCAGTGCATGCAAGAAATTGTTAAGAATATTTTTGAATTGGAAGAGTTCTGCAAGGAAAAGTAAGAAAAAAATCCAAAAGTAGGAATAGAAAGATTTTAGCCAGTTATAGGAAACATTTGGAAGCTGTTATTTCTGCTGAAGGAAATATTATAAAAAATACTGATGAAAAGGATGTCCAAATGTCTGCCCTTGTGATAATCACCATTTCTAATTCTGAATCTATTAATAACTGTGCATAAATTATAAGCATGCATCAAATTTGGCAGATGTCATGTTGGTATAATGTAAAGGTTGTGTCAGATTCTGTTTACTTAGGGTTTAATTGAAATATATAATTTGTTCAGGAACTTTTAAACTTTTGTGTGCAACTATTTTAATATGACTGGCTAAATCAATCCCTGGGGCTACCTAACCTTGAGGAATCCCAAATTGATTTGATCCTGAATGTTGAATTTTTGTGTTATAATGGCATTAACAAAATCAAAACTGTATGGGGTTCCTCCCTTACCACGCATAGTTTAAGACATATAGGTCTTCTTAATGCAGTGAATTACTACCATATTTGAATTTGCACTATTCAAAAATAAGGATGGTTTCTGGAAAATATTGATTCCAGATTGATGGAAATAAGCAATGAAATTTTTAAACATAAATTTTTATATTACAGTAAAGGATATCAAGAATATACTTATAATTTAAATGTATGGTTAACCAAAAATAATTATAGAAGCTCAAAACAAAAATATCTAACAATATCATTCCTAAAGCTAAGCTTACAATGACAAAAACACTTTTATTGCCCCTCAGAATACTTTAGCAGCACAGTCTGCACTTTCTTTAAATCTTCATACATATGCTGGTAGATGCAGGATGCTTTATCCATATCTCAGTCCATTTGCATGTTTCAGTAGGGATAAGGTCAGCATCCATAATGATTTGGTTCATGATTTCTACAGCTGAAAATGTAGCTTTAAATTTCTTGAGAGTGAACTCTTTTCTTTGACCATTGCTATTTTCCTCTGATGGAATCTTCCTCTCCTTCATTTAGCACACACAGAGGTTAGCAGCATCTAAAATCCCAACTGCAACTGTATATTTGCTAGCTTCAATTGTGCATGCCCTGGCTTCATGTTAACTGACTTTTTGGTCACATTAAATTTGATCTGTGATATTTAATTTATGAATTGTAAAATTGCTTTTACAATTCATACTAAATTAAATATCACATTATTCAAACTTGTACCAAATCCTATATCAAGGTAGAATTTATAATGCACTATACAAACATGTAAAAAAACAATTATTACATGCTAATAAATATTTTATTGTATTACATTCTTTTCACATGTGTTAAGTCACTCTTACACATTGTTTTAAAATGATGAAAAAGAGGCTGGAAGCTCCAACTTTGACTATGTAGTATAATCTCTTTGTGTTTTCCTTTGTGTTTAATCTGAACATTTCAGTTAGTGTAGAACCTCAATTTCCAAATTGTTGTCTGGAGGAATTCAAACTCTTAAAGCTGTGATAAAAGGATGAAAGAAACAATGTAATCTACAAAATCAACTGTAACCATTGCAACCAATTCTACATGGCATAAACATCACATCAATTAAAAAACAGGATCTCTGAACACCGGCTGGCAATCAAATGCCACAATCCCAAATCCTTAATCTTTACCCACATCCACACCACCAGTTCTATTGCAGCAACACTCAAAAAAAGAATTTGGCCCGCTACCACTCACCATGCTTGTGAGTTCATCAAAGCCTGGCACTCCACAAGCAATTCTATCAACAGATACATTGATCTACACCAGGTGATGAATCCTTCAGAATCCAAACCAACTGCACAGCCAATCAGAGACAGCACTGAACTTCAACCAAGTCACACACCTCCCCCAGCATTTCACCTCCCAATGACCCTGACCTGATATAATCTCCTTATCATAAGACCCATCCCAAGTCTCACTGTTGACTCACAGCTGACCCAACCCAAGACTCTCACTTGACATGCCCACACCTTATAAACAGAAGAACATTGACATTGATATCCCCTAAACTCTGCTGAAGATGTTGTCTGACCTGGTAATGAAGTGTTCAGAAACCAACCCATAAACTCGAAGAACAAACCTTCACCCTAAACCTATGATAAAGATATTACACAAAAACTGACTTACTTCCAAACAAAATGCAGACTTATGATCATTATATATATAAAAACACTATCAAAATCACCTAGCCTTTTTGGATGAAACTGCATAACTCTATATAAAAGTGAAATACCACTCACACATCATCACAAAATCTCTAGAACGTAAAGCCCACAAACTTGAAATTTGGTATGTATGTTCCTCTTTGCTTCTAGATGCTCACTAAGAAAGAATTTTTCAAAATGATCATCAGAGCATTAGTATTTTGTATATAGTTATTAACATGCTCTGAAGCTAAAGAGTTCTGCTCACTCTCCCCACCTGAAAAGAAATCTGTTGAAAATGAAAAACACAGAGGAGAGGAGTTTCAGTTTCAGTTTTAGTTTCACAGCAGCAACTCTAGCCGATGGATGCTGGTAGGCAAAGGCAGAATTTTTTCCCTTTATTTTCCTCCCCAAAAACTAAGCTCAACTACATAGCTTTGTAGCGAAGCACGGGTATCAAGTTAGTAAATAAATAAAGGTGATATTGACTCTAAATTACTTGACAGGATATCTCTTTCTATGTGATTTCCCTCTCCAATACTCCTTATTGCCATCATCTAGACCAGGGGTTGCCAACCTTTTGGACCTCAGGGACCACCAAACTCAAAATTTTTAAATCCTTTGGACCAGAGACCCTGGGAAAATCCCCCCAAAAGGCTGCAGGAAAATTCCCCACCCTGTTTTCATTCTTTATTTGGGATTGCAGGATAATATCTCCAGCTCCGTTCTGGGGATGGGGGTGGGTGGGGAGAGACTTTTGGCTTCATGCAAGGAAAGCAGCAGAAGCAGCAGAAATCTTTCTTTCTCTCCCCCAAACTCCACCAGAAATGAGTCTTTGGGAGACTTGTTGTGCTGGCACAGCCTCTTGGAGCAGGAGGCCTTGCAGGGTCCCAAAGACTCATTTCTGAGGGAGTCTGGGGGAGAGAAAGAAAGACTTTTTCTGCTTTCCTTGCATGCAGCCAAAAGCAGAAGAAGAAAGAAATGGAAAAAAGTAGCCCAGTGGCCAGGTGAGGCACATGGGGTAGGTGAGGCAAGTTCTTCCCCTCCGCCCTTTCCCCCTCCCCTCACTACCTCATGTTGTTCGCAATGCAAGCAATGCAAACCTTGTGCTCCCGTGGGCCATGTGGGCTGCGCAGCCTTGTGCTCCCACGCAGCCTGGATTAATTGCTTTGGGGGGGACATTTCTCTGTGGAACACCAAAATTTTCTTGCGGTTGGCAACCACTGATCTAGAGAGGTCCATTTCCAGTTACCCTGACTTCATTGCTTTATATTATTATTATCATTGCTTGTCTGTCTGCCTGCCTGCCTGCTTTTCTAAAGCTAATGTTATAAAAAGTATAATAAATACATACAGTTTGTAAACAATCTAAATTTGATAAACTTACACATATTATTGACACAAGATGCCACATGTGTGAAGTTTTACTGATACGTTGAGTTGTTTGCTCTTTTTTGCAGTGCTTTTATCTTATTGCATATGTGCACATTAGGAACACAAAAGGAGTATTGCAAATAAGCCCCAATATTCTACAGAAAACCATGTGTGCATTAAGAAGTTCAGAATTCATGAATTTTAAAATTCAGTTTATAATAAAAGAACCAATTAAACTATAAAGAATCAAAATATTCTCACTCATATCCAGGAGGTAGATACAATATAGTTCTATTAATGACAACAAACAAGAAGAAAGAATATGATAAAAGAGGCAGAGAACAAAAGTAATGTAGGAAGAGATTGGATGAGGCCAAAGATCAAATAGTTGTGGAAAAGGGTACATTTCCTAACACTGCTTAAAACTTGCAGTCAAAATTGTTGTAGATGTGAAGCAATGAGTACCACAAAAATAGACCAGTAAGCAAGAAAAGTTTTAAGGTGATCCAGGTTCACAAAGAAAGAAGAAGAAAAGATTAGAACGCAAGGAGGACAAGGAGAAAGAAAATAGAAGGCATATAGGAACAAATATAAATTGATTTAATAAAACCTTGTACTATGCATTTATATTATATAACTTTTAGACTAAATTTCTCAAGGTGGTTCAGAGCATATTACAATATATGATTTTCATCATATTACAAGTCACAAAACCACAATCTGTAAAGGACAAATGGCTGTAAAATATAATGATAGTATAATAGCAGCAGTTATATGGTATCAGTGGAGCATGACAACATAAATACTTTTAAAAAAGAACAGATAGAGCTAACAATTTTAAAATAGCCAAATCTCACTTGTTGATCTGAATCATTAGAAAATGTGGTTTTTGGAAAATCTCACATAGAAATGTTTGGGGTTAGACACTGAAGTCATGGAGAAAGAAGAATTAAATCTTTTCTATTTTCCATATTAGAGTCCAAATACTCTGAGTTATTTTAGCTTGAAATGTTATGCTGAGTTCCTCAAGAATAAATCCCATTGACCTCAGTGTGACAAACTCTTGAGTAAACATCTATAGGATGTGCAGTAGGAAAAATGGCCTATCTGTTAAGTTCATTTTTACAGTATCACATAACTTTGACAATCCTAATAATAGTCAACTGAGGTCTGAGGCATAGTTCCCATGATTTGTCTGCTTCATTTTAAATAATAATTTTATATAGGATCCCATATTAGAGTAGATTAATTTTTCTCTAATGAATGGGAAAGAAAAGCAGGTGGATTTTTAAAAAACAACAGGGAAGCTCTTTACTTTAGAGTCACAGCATAAACTTTCCAGGCTGAAAGTCCTGTATTCAAACCTAATATATGAGAAAATAAGCATTACCTTTCCCTGAGATATTGGACTCAAAACAAACTAGATGGTACTAAAGTAAATTAGCTAAAGGCAAGAAAAGAATTTGTGTTTATTTGTATCTCAGTTTCAGAATATCATTTTTGCCATTGTCACAAGCTAAACAAATCAATCATCTGTACTATATTAGACAAAATATTTTTTTTATCTTAAATGAAGTGTTGCAGATTAGTATAATTTTGTTCCAAACTTTCCACTGCTTTAGTAGCTATTCATGGGAATGGTTTAATTTTATTAAACCATTCCTATATTTTATAGGATTTAATTGTAGAGGGATGTACTAGATTTCAAGGAGCTGGAAAGTCAACATTATTTATTCTCCCAGGTTTAAAAAAATGAATAAAATAATAATTCACAGATGTGATCCAAAAACTTTATTAAATAACAATCACCCTGCACTGCATATGATCCTAAATTTTCACTTAGGAAAGAAGCACAGGAATAGAAACAGATTATTATAAAAATTATACAAGAAACAAAAGGGCAAAAGTTATTCATTTTGGCTTGATATCCATTATATAGTGATACAGAGAAAAACTCCTGTTCAATAGCTATCTTGCCTTTAACCAAATGCTTAGTTTCTCAGTCTAAAATTTCTAAATTTATGATGCCTCTAGAAGTTCTTCAAAACATTTTGAATATTTCCAGCATTTATTTTTGCAGTATATGAAATGAGTGTAGTCCTGTTCTGATCAAAATATGCTCCATATATTTAAATACTTATCTAATACTTATATGTCTAGTACATCCCAGAATACTGCATTTTGGAGCGATTTTAGCTTCAAAAGCAGACCTATTGCAGTCCATAGTAACTATGTCAGCTATGGTATATCAAAGCCATGTCTCTAAGTACATCTGCATTCTTTGCTAATGAAACTGATAGTTAGCCACTCCTGATAATTAAACATAGGGAGCAATTAATAACCTCATCAGTTACATCATATTATAATTAATTAGATAATTAATTACATCAAATCACATTCAGTCATTTCTTTCTCATAACTTTGTTTACTTGGGGAATGTAAACCCCTCCCCAGCATATGGATAAACACCATTTAGAGCTTATTGTGCCCCTCTTTCCAACCCAAAATTATTATCTCTGCTTCAGACTAATAATGATAGGATTTTTTTTAAAAAAATATTTAGTACAGGTACTTCCTTGGAAGAATTTGTTCTTGTCTTGAGAAATGTGGGAAGAGAGCATGGTCTCTTCCTTCTTCAGGAAATATGCTGTGATCAATTAAAACGTGGGCAGCAGATTCTCTTGGTATACCTTGTATTATTATCAGTTCTGGTTTTGGTGGGGGGTGTTCCTCTCCGTTTTTTTCCTTTTATAAGCTCTGTATATCTATTTCCCATCTATCATTCACCACAGAGGAAAGTATGCTTTGAGAAACAGTCACCATCTGCATTCCAAATATTGAGAGTTATGTACAGGTAATGCCAATGAGGGAAAGCAGGTCTTCTTTAAAATATGAAAATGAAATGTTGATATCCATTATTGTGAAGGGCATCATACTGCAGAGTTATGGCTATGAGGCTTTCTGGGAAGTATGCATTATAACTCATAGCTTATTTTAGTCACAGGGAACATTTTTAAGAATGATGGTTTTAGCCACTAACCACAGTGCATAAAAAATTTACGTTGTGCAACTGGAAATCCAGCCGTCAGACATAATCCACTCAGTCTGATGAGAGAAGAGTCATTACTAGTTCCCTCAATACAGATGCTGTCTGTCCCCTAGCCCAGATGGCTTTGACTCTTCTTCTGTATATGGTGTCCCTTTTGTCATTGGTTTTACAAAATCTGGGCTGCCTGGTGTAAGTAGGACTGCAGATGGACTACATCTGGTTTTGTTGTGCTGTTCAGCAGCCTGTTTATTCAACAAATTCCCAAAACTTCATTTCCCTCAAATATGTTTTTTGAAACCAAAAACAGTCGAGATTATTTCCCATCACTTGGAAGGTTCCTGAGAATTTCTCCTCCCTCAGATTCCCAAAATGAGCACTAGCAGTCACAAGCCAAAAACTTAATTTTGGATTTCTGCCTTAGAAACCATCTGGATGTTCGTTTGAAGGACATAGGAGGGAACTTTCCATCAAGTAATGTCAACATCATGGAATTGGGCACTTTTCAACAATTTGACTGCTGTGGGTAAGAGCCAGGTGTTAATCTATTTTGACTTAGTCTATGAAACTATAAAACAAATAATCAGTTTTGGAGAGTATGCCTGTCCTCCACAGATTTTAGCCTACATCCCCCAAAATCTCAATCAGAGAAGTTGCAAAACCTTCATGAGTTATTACCTGATTTAGTTAACTATTCTGACAACAACTAGTTCTATCCTGATTCCTTTACTAGATTCTTGTGCTGAATCTTACTTAGTGGAGTACTGGATTAACCTTCTTCTTAAACTATAAGAAGACTTAAACTGCAGAGAAAGGAGCTGTAGAGAAAGGAGTTAGTGATGCACAGCTAATGTTAACAGCTCAGTTCACCTTGTTTTGAGTTTGTGAGTTCTCCAACCTTCCTCAGCCTGCTGAGTCTTTCTCTATCCTCAGAGCAAGAATTTAGGAGATGGTTTAGAGGAATAAGATCAAGCCATCTAGATAACATTTCCTGCCTTCCTATGGAAAAATGTTGCTGATTTCTGGCTAACCAATATGGCAGAGAGAACTGACTACATCTCACAATTGTAAGCATCCAGTCAATGAAGCAATGTTGTTGGGTGGAAACTATGTGGGGAAAAATATCCCATATGATAATACTTAAAAAGGAGGTATTGACTACTTGAATGATTTCATAGTTTGGCAAAAACAACTATTTGGAATACAAAATACACTTGTTATGAATATTAACAGATGACTTATAATTTCTATATATTTGAGGGAAAGAGTAAATATTTTAAGAGAAATTTCATTACCAATTCATTTGATATATTTTAAAAATATTGAAAACTATTGAGGAAATTTCTGTGGATGAACTGGAATATCCAACAGAGGGCCACAAGCATCATAATAGAAAAGTTTGGGTTGAAGATATAAGTTTGATTTTTGTTCTCATAAGAAATGGACTCTCTGAAAGAATTTTAATTTACATGTGGCAAGTAATTTTTCTTTAGAGAGAGGGTAGGAAACACCTGGATAGAAAGAGAATCAATACTTTTGATCAATTGATCATTAAAGATTAAAGAACCTAAGTCGCTACAAAAAGAATTTGAATTGCCTAAAAATGTTTAATGGCCACATATCCAATTAAAACAATTACTGATCTCTCAGTTTTGATCTGACAGATTGTCAGCCTCTAACACTCCTCAATTTTGGGGCCAATTGGAAAAGATCTCAATGGACTCCAAACTCACATCACAGTCATATTAATAATTCAACAGCATTATTAAAATAATAATTGATAACTTTGGAACAAAGTTTAATTTCCTATTTTATCAAATCAGTAGTTTTGGGTTCTAAAGAATTTCAGACAGGTGTCTTATGGTCTTAAGATGAGATGAATTCATCAAAATTTATAGGGTATATTTCATTTTGGACAATGCAGCAGATATTCAAGAGAGGTTGTCCTCATTATTTTTTCTTTCTTTTATGCTAGTTTAAAGGAACTTTGTAACATATACGTTTTTGATTTGTTCTTTGGTTCTCCCATTTTGCTTGCTTATACACACCATTGAAAAATTTAAGGCTTAAAGTTGTGCATGGAATATTAAATTAAATACTAAAAAAATGAAATGTATTACACTGTGAGAAACTTTGGGTATTAGTCTTGGGATATAGCAAAGAAGATAATAAAGCATAAAGAAACTACATCTCAGCTGTAAAATCTGGGACTAAAAATATCTTCAGTTTTTGCTTTTGAACTGACCCTGGAAAAATGATCTGATCAATATGATTTTGGTCAAGTTTAGATATTTTTTGTTCAAAAAATAAGGTCCTCTGTAATGTATTTCTATTTTATATATAGGTTTTGATGTATATCTTCTTCATTCTAGATCCAGTATTATTTCTACTTTTTCTTTGTTATATTTCTCTTGTACATTACAAAACAAAATAATAAAAAGATTTTTAAAATCAATTTAATCTATTTTTATATAGATTTCTTAAATTCCCATTTCCCAGAACAAAATGGGGAACAGAATCTGAATCGAAATATATATTGAAAAATACATTTTCCTGTATAACCCTTAAGACTAAATTGATCCTGATCTGCCGACATTTGAAAAGCTTTAAAATCTTGGTTGTGTCACCTGCCTTAGAGGTCAAGAGGTTAGTTCATGTGGTGTTTTTTTTTTTTAATTGTAGACTGGGTTTGACCTCAGCTGTCATTATTGATTTTATATATAGTTTTCTTTCAATGCCATTTTTATGCTGTTTATATGCCACCTCAGGTTGCTATGGCAAAATGAATGGCCATCAAAATAAATAAATAAATATTCAGATTTTAAAAAGTATTTTAATAATTATTTAAAAAATAAATGCATACCAAAATTAAACATATTAAGCTAAAATGCATATAAGTATTCTAGAAAAACCTATGCATAAATATGATCAATTCATAATAGAAGTGCTTTGACTTTCACTTGTTAAAAGACTAATATACAACTAACTATATTTTATATAATACATCGCTGTAATCTATGATTCAGTTTAATATGCATACTCAAAAACAAAGTACTATTAAGGAAATGTGTCCTAAGTAGAGTCTGAGAAATGAATGCAAATTTAACACTTTTAAAATAAACTATTTCACTTATTCCTATGCTTTAGATTTAGATCAGCTATATCAGTATTGTGTGTGTAGTAGATCATGATTATTCAAATAACATTTGAAAAGTTGAAGGAAAAAGCTGGTAGCAAGGGATGAAATGAACATGACCTCGTGTGATATCTAAGTGACATTTCAATAAGTCTATGTTTCAAGTATCCATTAAAAATAACTTGTGAGTGTATGTAGGAGAGTATTAAGATGCAGAGGGCAGCTGTGCCTTTCTTCTTTGCGCACAATATTGCTTTGCAGTTTTCAATCTAAGATCCAATCTAAACTAAAAAATAAATGTTCAAATCATGGATAAATAGAAAGAAAATTGTGTAGACTGGCATTGGCTGCAAAGCATTATTAGTTTGATCTGTGGTCCATTATCATTGTTATAATCACAGTGATAGATTGTCCATCATTGATGATGAATGGGCTGTGACTAAGTAGAACTGTGTGACACTTGATAAGAGAATGAGCTTAACATTGTGCCACAGTCAACAAACCATGCAACATTAGTCTGATGCAACATCAAGTTCTCAGGTAAAGAAACAATGACAGTAAATGGCAAAAGTGCTTTTAAGCTGAGTATTTTTGCTGGTCTGATGCTCTTTTACTGCCTTTGAATGTCCTATGAATGATTAATCTTTATTTATTTATATTTCCTTTTTCTAAACTACCCATCTCCCTCAGAGAGCTTGACAATATGTTCCAAGTTTATCTTGCCTCCAACCTCTAACCTTCTACAGAATAACACCCTCTGAACCCAACTCCTTCAAAAAAGAAAAGACACATTTCGAGGAGTGTTATGCTTAAACGACATCCCCCCAAATCAGTTTAAAAATTTCAGTGCAAGTACACCTGTGCCAAACCCAATCAGGATTTTGGTTTTATTAATCAAAGGAACAGAAACATATAGATGCAGATTAACAGATTTGGAAGGGACCTTGTAAGTCATCTAGTCCAACCCTTGCCCAACCAGACCTTACACCATTTTTGACAGATGGCAGCCCAGTCACCTTCTTGAAAGCTTCCAGTAATGAAGCTCCCGTAACTTATGAAGGCAAGCTGTTCCATTGGTTGATTGTTTTCACTGTCAGAAAATTTCTCCTTATTTAGGGCATAAATAAATTTAGGCATAAATAAATTTAGGGTATAAATTCCCTTTATATAGGACAAAGAGGTACCCATAAATTTCCTAGCCTTGAGTGGGTTTGAAAGTAGAAGTAAGTAAGAAATGAAAACACGGATTAACACTGAGAAATACTTCTTCAAAATAATTTCTGAGTTCATTGGGCATGCTTTCACGTAAGTAGGTGTAAGATTATAACTAGAATGCCAATGATAGAGATAACCAGGCCAGATATACAACTATCCTAAAAACTGTGCTACTTTTCAAAAGACATGATAAGCTGATCTTTTAAAGTTTGTAGTATAATATACCTCAGATACCTTCAGTTTTGCTTATCGCATACACGGTAGGTGATGGTTCAGTTATATTTATTGAAGCTGATTTCTTCTTCCACAGAGAAGAATTATTTAGTCACTGAGAAGGATCATTTCAAGATAGTAAGGCACAGTCAGGATTAGTAAAACAATTTCTATGTCAAGCTAAAAAGAAAAAAATATCCCAATCATTCTCTCCTATGAAATTATTTTGCCAAATGACATGATTCACTGATAAGATTAAATTTGCAGGTGACAGTAGAAATGATCAACTCATTGGCTAAATGGTCCATATGTTTAGCTTGTAAGTAGTGTATAAGATTGTGGGAAATAAAGAAATAAAAAGAATTGATTGGCTCCTTGATTCTTTTAACTTTATGAGGATAGAGACAAAATGATTACCAAGATAATATGAAATTATGTATATTTTAATTTTTTTTGGTTCATATATTTAATTGATATATGTAATTGTGGAAGAACACTTTTCTTTGCAGTTATAATCCTTTTCTCATACTGCTATTCTTTCCTATTCTTGCTTGGATATCATACTCATTGTTGATATTGTACATATGGTAGTACATTCTGTAGTCTCTTACAGAAAATAATCAGAAGTAGATAAAGATGTTCACTGTAATGTAGCACTTCATGTTTCTACTGTGAGACTAGTCTGCCTCGTTTTACAGTTGCTGGGCCATTGTAAGAATAGATTTCTGGATGAGATGGCCAGTGGTCCCAAGCAACATGTCACTGTTTATTATGTTTTGTTATTGTTGGCTAATTTGTAATTGTTTGCATGAACCAATGTAGCAAATGCAGATGAAGGGCATACGTCAAATGAAAATAAAATGGAATCTCCTCTCTAAACAAGCAAAAGCTGTAATTATTTGTCCCAGGGAATTGACTATATAGTTCCTAAGCCTTCCTCTGCTTTGTATTAGGCAGTTTCCTTTAAAAAGACCTGAGGCCACTAGAAAGACCAATAGACAAATTTCCCTGTTTCCTTTTCTCCCTTCTATTTCTATTTTATAAGATTATCACTGTGGTTGGGAGTAATAAAGAAACCACGGCTTTCCCTTTTATTTCACAAAGACAGTCCAGAGAGCATCCTTCTCTCTATCTGACAGCAGGAACTCAGCAGTCATATTCCTAGCAAGTGATTCATGGATTTGCCTGTTTTGCTGCTTTGGGAACCTTTTTCCAATGCAATAGTACTTTCCAATCACCTATTACTCAGTTCCTAATCTTGATGTACTCCTGAATCAGTATAATTTTATATTAAAAATAAATACATTGAAAAAATCAATGGAAGTAGTTTAAAATTGTGTATATAATGCAATTGAGGAAATCCACTAAGCAGGACTTCATGGAGAGAATTCATGGACACAATCAAATAAATGCATATTGTACAAGTGGCAGTGCTATACGTAGTGAACTGATGTTGTGCTTTCTAAGATGCATCTTAACTTTTTGATGAGCAGTAAACCTTTTGATGGCTAGAGACTACACTTGACATTTTAGGTTGTCTGAGATCTAGTGTGACACAAGAATGCAAATGAGCTGATTGCATTATACACATGGTTTTCTTTCTTTCTTTCTTTCTTTCTTTCTTTCTTTCTTTCTTTCTTTCTTTCTTTCTTTCTTTCTTTCTTTCTTTCTTTCTTTCTTTCTTTCTTTCTTTCTTTCTTTCTTTCTTTCTTTCTTTCTTTCTTTCTTCTTCTTTCTTTCTTTCTTTCTTTCCAATGTTTTTTCCTCCCATGCTGTAACTATTCTATAGTGGCATATCAAAAAGACTTCAAAGCCCATTCAAGAAAAAACAGAGGGATCAAGATTGGAGGGCAGAGGCGGATAGTTTACTTTCAAAAAGTAATGTTCGTGGGAGGAAGAAAGATCACTGTCTTTCTCTTCAAGATTTTTGCCCCTTTATTGAGGAGATATGGGTTTCTCGGGGAGGAAGGGGGTTAAGCAAGGAAAAGGTTTGGGAAAATTGTCTTGAAATTGCTGCCTTTGCATTAATGGCGCTGACTTCCCCAAAGAGCTGGGGAAGGTTTGGGATCTCCTGATGGCTAGCTGATTGGGGTAGAAGTCAGCCCACAAGCTCAACTTCATTGGCTAAGCATGAAACCTCTTGGGAAACCTCCCTGGCATTGGAACATGGCACTTGGCCCTAATATAGCTGAGCATTCCCCCCTGCTGACTTCTTTTTGGCTTTGTAAAACTTTTTGCTGCTTGTCGGTCTCCTCTATGGTCCCAGGTGGGCAGCAGGCCTCCCAAGGCTTCTCCTACCCATGAGGTATCCCATGTTTATTCAATGGTGACATCAGGGAGAGCAAAGGCTAGGAATCTTTAGGGAAGATGCTCATATAACAATTGTCACCGCTTGCGACTGTAATTTGACAGACACCATTATGGTCAAGAACTGCCTATACATTTCATCATGCTAGATACTTTACTACACCCTAGGTTCTGGTGAAGAACTTGATGCAAATGAAGACCGACATCAGCTAAATAATTGGCAGATGTGATTTCATGTTTTTCAGTGGTGGGATTTAGCCAGTTCACACCACTTCGGGAGAATCAGTTGTTAACTTTCTGAGCAGTTTGGTGAACTGGTTGTTGGAAGAAATCATTAGCGCAGAGAACTATTTGTTAATTATTTGAATCCCATCACTGATGTTATTACATATATAACAACATTTGCCTATCTCAGATCTTTGGAAAAGAGTTGGTAAGTGAATACAAATATCAAATTCAGTTTAAATATCTGGCTGCCTATGTAAGTAACCATAATAATAAAAATATCAATGTGCCAGTATGCTAACTCATTCTTTTTAGTAGTACTATTTTTAGTATCAAATAATTTAAACAAAACTAAGAAATGTTTCACATTAGGACCATCTGGCCAGCTGAACTGAAGTTATTGTCAAGAACAAGAATTAAAAAAGGACCTTAACATTTATAAGCAAAGAAGCCCTGCTTTGCCTTTAACAGCAGTATGCTATATGACCTTACCTAATAGGATCACATTTTAAGGGTCTGGCAGCAGGTGCTTTCCACATACTAATTTCTACTTACCATTCTGGCACTGTTCAGATCAACCAATATTTGACACACCTTAAGAGGTTACTAAAATACTATGGGTGCTTAAAACAAGAACTTTATCCATAACACCCTCTCAGCGAGTTATCTTGACCCCCTCCAATCGGGTTTCAGGCCCGGGCACAGCACGGAGACGGCTTTGGTCGCGTTGGTTGATGATCTCTGGAGGGCTCGGGACAGGGGTTGTTCCTCTGTCCTGGTCCTATTAGATCTCTCAGCGGCTTTTGATACTGTCGACCACAGTATCCTATTGCGGCGGTTGGAGGGGTTAGGAGTGGGGGGCACCGTGTTACGGTGGTTCACCTCCTTCCTCTCCGACCGTTCGCAATGTGTGTTGACAGGGGGGCAGAGGTCGGCCCCGAGGCCCCTACTATGTGGGGTTCCTCAGGGGTCGGTGCTCTCGCCCCTGCTGTTCAACATTTATGTGAAGCCGCTGGGTGAGATCATCCGTGGCTTCGGGGTGGAGTTCCATCAGTACGCTGATGATACTCAGCTGTACATCTCCACCCCGGGCCACCCCAACGAAGCTGTCGAAGTGATGTCCCGGTGCCTGGAGGCCGTGCGGAGTTGGATGGGTCGTAACAGGCTCCGGCTCAACCCGACTAAAACCGAGTGGCTGTGGTTTCCTGCGCCCAGATACAGCCAGCTGGTTCCTTCGCTGGCCGTGGGGGGAGAGGTTTTGACCCCCGTGGAAAGGGCGCGCAATCTGGGTGTCCTCCTGGATGTGCGGCTGTCTTTAGAAGAGCATATTGCAGCCATCGCCAGGGGGGCTTTTTATCAGATACGTCTGATTTACCAGTTGCAGCCCTTTCTGGATCTGGGCGCACTTCGCACAGTCACGTCCGCCCTCGTCATTTCCCGCCTGGATTATTGCAATGCTCTCTACATGGGGCTCCCCTTGAAGAGTCTCCGGAGGTTACAGCTGGTCCAGAATGCAGCCGCGCGAGTGCTTGTGGGTGCCCCTCGGAGCTCCCACGTTACTCCGCTGCTTCGCAGGCTGCACTGGCTTCCTGTGGCCTACCGGATTCGATTCAAGGTGGTACTGATGGTATTTAAAGCGCTCCATGGCTCGGGACCTGGGTATTTACGGGACCGCCTGCTGCCATCGTCAACCTCCCGCCGCCCAGTACGCTCCCACAGGGTTGCCCTGCTTGGGGTACCGCCGCCTGACCGTTGTCGGCTGACGGCCCCGAGAGTTCGGGCTTTCTCTGTGGGGGCTCCCTCCCTATGGAATGATCTTCCCCCGGAGATACGGTCTATGACGGATATCCTGACCTTCCGGCGCACGGTGAAAACTTTATTTTTTAATCAGACCGGCCTGGCCCAGTAACTGTGTTTTAGATTTTTAATTAAATTTTAATTGGGGTTTTAGTTTTTAACTTTTAAATTGAATCTGAATTAGACAGCCGGATTAAACTATTTAATTTATTTTTAACTATATTTATTGTATATCTCGTATGTTTTAGTAGGCTGTACACCGCCCCGAGTCCCTTTTTTGGGAGAGGGGGCGGTATAGAAGTTTAAACAAATAAATAAATAAATAAATTTTTATTTGTTTCCCCTTCACTGTAAGGAAGTCAAAATTCTACATATCCCTCATTATTACAATTTCAATTTTTACAAATGGAAAGTTTTGGGGGTGAAGTGCAGGGTAACTTACAGACTATCCAAAAGGCCTTGGAAATAAAAGGAAGATAATTTATTGACTCCGTAAAATTTCCAGTCAACTGCAGATGAACTCTGTTAAATACATGTGGCAAGCTCACTAATAATACCTTTGTCAATGTTTACAATGGAATTGATTATATCAAACCAGAATATTGCATTGGACTGTGTGATCTAGAGAGTGACACTAAAGTTATACTTCTTAATCACTGTGGACATTGTCTCAATATTGCTGTGTGTGTTTTAAGGAAAATAATAACATGGAAAAAAACAGCAATGAAATTTCTATTCGTGAAAGCTCTGGGTTCTAACTGTGTGTGTGGCTCAAATCTTCAAATGGACAGTTTACTAAGATGAAGATTCAAATAAAAGAGGCTTTTAAAAAGCTATGACATCCTGCTTTTTATTGGAGTGACTTTACTTTGCCAGTCTGAAGCAGTACAGTTCCATTGGAGCAAAATAATGTTGATTGAATATGCCATGATTTATGTAGTTTAAATTGCTGTGTATTACAGATTAAAGATCTTTCAAGAAAAAAAAATCATGATTCTATTTTGCTCCACAATATATATTATTATGTACATATACAAGTTGTCCTCAATTTACAACTACAGTTGAGCCCAAAATGTATGTTGTTAAAGAGAGAAACATATTAAGTGAATTCTGCCCCACTTTACAACTTTTCTCACCAGATTTTTAAGTAAATCACTTCAGTTCTTAAACTAGTAACACAGTTGTTTAGTGAATCTGATTTCCCCATTGACTTTGCTGGTAAGAAGGTCACACACAAGAAGATCACATGACTCTGGGACACTGAAACCATCATAAATGTGAGTCAATTGTCAAGCATCCAAATGTAACCATGGGGATGCTACAATTGTCATAAGTGTGAAAAATGGTAAAAAATGGAATTCAATACCATTGTAACTTCAAACAGTCACTAAATGAATTGCTGTAAGTCAAGGACTACTTGTAATGTAAATATATTAATGTACTGTACATGTGCTAATACTAAGGGACAAAATGTATGGTGGTATTCTACATTAGTTCACAACAATAAAAATATTTTCAAAACTCTTCTATCATAATATTTCTCTAATCATACTTTGCCTTCCAAAATTATGGCTGATAATGTTGCTATCTGTATTGGAGTGTTCCTTCCAAACTATATACATCCAACTAAATAAAGCTAGCACAACAGCAGCCATGAGAGCTAAGCTATGGTTGAAATCCTTTTTTTTTTTTCAGGTGTTCCAACATTCCTTTTAATGAACTTAGTGAAATCACCACTTACAGAGACTGAAAACGGCCATTATCAAAATGTCCAACATTTGCAACATGCCCACAAAATTTAAAGTAAACTGGAACTCGGCGCCCAAATTATATCCTCACCTGGGGGGGGGGGGGGTGAAATTCCCGTAGCTTATTATCTACATTTAAGAACATTGTGCTTCCTAAAAAAACTGAAAACATTGGAAGCTCAGATACTAAAAGTTGTACAAAAAAACACAAACCCTAGACAATCAAACAACATACATTGCTTTAAGACAAGGTCTTTAAGAACAGGAAACCGGGGAAATTTTTCTGAAATGAAAGGAACAGAGGTAGAAACTATCATTGGTTGGCTTCTATTGAGAGCAGTGGATTTTTTTATATAAAAAACTTATATAAAAATATAAAATATAAAAATATAAAAAACTTATATAAAAACTTTATATGAAACTCCTTTTTTATATAACACTAGCTGTAGAAGATAACAAACCTTGATTTATTGCAGGCTTATGGATAACACTAGGTTATCTGATGAGATGAACAGAATAGTGACATTAATAGAAATATGCAGAGGGGCCAAAAATATTTCCCAAACTAGGTAATGTTTGGAAGCGATTCAGACAGACAGCACAATCAGACTTGCAAAATTCTCTCATTATAGCTAATCTCAATAAAAGTAGCTTTAGGACTTCCAGAGAAAAATGATGAACTGAAGAAAGTGAGGCTCAACCATATGGTGTACTTACAAGAACTCTCAAGTCTTCTCCTTGTCTAGAGTGGATTTGCAAAAAATTGATCTATTCTCTAGCTCTTCATTCTGCCACACTTGTGAGCTCTGCTTTTAATAGAGCTGCCTTCAGTTTTCCATTTCTTGCCTGGAAGTCCTTTTCTTTTTCTTATCTATATTCTTATTTTTTCCCCTTTCTTTTCTTCTTTTCTGAATGTTCTATATTTTTCTCTTTTTTCTGCACCTTATGCTTAAAAATTATTATTAGTTTGCATTAGTTTTTTTAATCATTGGACATTTTTAATAATATCACTATTAAAAAAATAATTAAAGTAGTTTGAGTCCTCCTATGCGGTTCAGGGTTTGGTTTAGCTTGTGGGACTAACAATAGGAATTCATTATTGAGAAGAAAAAAAGAGGTTAGATCTAGACTTAGTTAGAGTATACCTCTTGATCTCAATAGATTTGAATTACTCATGGTCAGTTCTAGTTTCACTGATTTCAGTCAAACTGTCTTGATTTCAGCACATTTTCAGTGCATAAATGACATTTTTCCCAAATAGACATTTCTTTCTTTGACCATGCTGAATATCCTCTTATGGTATATTAGGGGCTGATAGTGCTTGGATGGGATAGTCCCTTTTTACTTTTTGAAGATTGTATGCCACCTTACAATACATTAGGTATTGTCAGGGTTCCGACCAATACCTCAGGCCAAACTTCAAAAGAAATCCAGTTATTTATTAGCAGTTTCATGTTGGCACAGGCCAAATGAAAACAACTCTGACCTCTCTTAATTTGCACCTTGGCTTTGACTCTGTTTCCCCGTCCCCCCCAAGGTGTGTCATCAGTCACATTCCCCAACAAAACAATTTCGCAGGTTGCAGAAGTCACTCTTTCAGGCCACTGTGAATCATCATGGAGATGACCTTGATGTTTCTGCCCAAATGTGCTTTCTTTTGGCTGAAATGCAAGTTCCTTGATACAGCTGCGAGGATCGATTCCCCATCCCCCTGCCTATGGCAACTCGAGAGTAGGTCAGGAATGCTTCACGAGTTGACAGGTACAATTATTTTTGGAATAGAAATTAATTATTTCAAGAGAATTATCAATCCTTATGTGCAGAGGAAATTATAGAAAGTAAGAGATTAACAGCCATGTCTGGATATTTTGGACTAAAACTCCTACAGAATTTTGCCATGGGGTCAGTAAGAGTTAAAGTTCAAAATGTCTTAAAATTACTTACCTTTTCTCTATACAAACTTGTATATATCTGTCTTTTTGATTTTGAAAAAAAATCTTCTTTTCTTGAGAACAGTGAAAATGTGTAGATAGTTAGCAAAGTTGCATTTAGGAACATTAACCAACTTACCTTATTTTCTTCTCATTTGAGATAAGATGTTTTATTTACATCTTACTTATATCCCTCTGGGATTCCATATTGACATAAGAACCTTTGAAAAAGCTGTGCCACTCAGAGCAATACCTTTCAGTGTTTCAGTGTTTGAATTGAGAATCTCTGTAGAAAATCAGAAAAATGTTCCAGATTGACTCTTGATATCCTAAGAACCCTAAAGTTTTTCAGGGATTTGTTGAAAACTATAGACCTCCAGAATATCTCCTGAAGGAGAACTACATGTCACATTTATATTGTGCTATTCTTCTTTTCCATTCTAATTAGGTTTGAAACCCAGTATTCCATAAACATTGAATTAGTTTGTTGGGATAATTATTTTCAAAGACAAATCATGTAAACCAAATAACATGTGTAACAAGTTTAAGTATGATTTTTTTTCTCCTGATCATCATTCACATTGTATTCTGAGGGAATTTTAGGTCACATTCTAAATGGAAATAGTTTAGATAGTTCTTGACTCTTGTCAAATATATCTTTTCTTTTATATATACTGAGAGCATTTCCACCAAGACAAATTCCTTGTGTGTCCAATCATACTTTACCAATAAAAAATTCTATTCTAGATTAGGAAGAAAACTACTCCAGTATTTTAAATGAATTAAAGTTCAATATAAATTTAAAAGCCTATTAGCTGTATCATTTTGACAACAGCTTGCTTTAATCCTCTTGAGAACAAAGGTGTTGTGGCCCAACAGATTCAGACAGTGAGGAGGTTGGAGCATGGGCCAGTCCTGGAGTCCTGGAGTCTAGGGAAGGCTCTGACAAGTGCTCTGTGTTGGAGGCAGAGATGGGGCGAAGGCCATCTGACAGTTATGAGCTACCTTTGTAGGCAGACATCAGTGAGGCAGAAGAACAGCTACAGCCCATTTCCAATGTATGCATGCACAGAGTTGCCAGATGAAGGGAACACCTGAGGAACAAAGACCAACTTGGGAGTAAAGCCACAGGTGGACAGTGAATGGCCCCTGCCCTAGAGTATAAAAGAGGAGTGAAAGGGGAGTGGGGCTTTGTAATTGAGAGCTATCATGAAAGACTGTTGGTCAGGACTTCATTGGAGAGGAAATGCATTGCAAATCAAATAAAAGGGGTTTATCGGGATGAAGACTCAGCTTTGTGCTGTTGGGGGAAGCCTACATCAGAACAAAAGAAAAACAGAAGAAGAAGAAATAGATTAGGCACATCCTAATTTAAAGAAGTATATATATTCTACGAACAGTGAATATTTTTGCAGACTGAAGAGCCAGTTTGGTGTAATGGCTTTGGCATTAAGCTAAAAACCAAGACACCATGAGTTCTAGTCCTATGTTGGGCACAACGCCATACGTGAACTTGAGCCAATCATTTTTTTCTCAGTTCTAGGTTGGAGGTAATGGCAAACCACTTCCAAAAGTCTCTGATTCCTCTTTCAAACCAGTGGTCCAAAGATCACATTCTGGTTTGAAAGAGGAATCAAAGAGGCCATCTATGTTAAAATTGAACAGCCTTCCCTCAACAGAGGGGTAGAGTTATGACACCACTTATTCCATTTACAACAGCCCAAGAAGACTCCACACCTATTTCTGCTCTGATTCAGGTGATTCTGAGGATACAGATAAACCCCCAAGTGGCCTCGACTAGCCTCAGTCCTAATGACCAGAGGAATGCAAAGGATATAAATCCTTCCATTCCCATCCAGTAAATTTAAAACTGAAGAAGCTTCTTGGATGAGAAGTTAAATATTTTCAAAGAAAAAAAAAACAAAGTTACCTTTTGTTATGATATGTACAGAATAACCCTTGAGTAACAAGGATAGGCACATGGAAACGTTTATGAGAGTAGTTATGAATAATTATTCAGCCATACACAGATACACTAAATTGAGTTAAAGTTTACTTTAAGAAATAGCAGAGTCCAATAAACGGTCCAGGTCATATACGTTTTACATCCAAAGAATATCCAATTCCAAAGTCTTCTTACCAGTTGCCTTTGTCATTTACAGTAACAAAGATATCAAAGTATAAGCACAACAGAGAACCGTAGATAGCAAGAGAATTTCAGAGAGACAGAATGTTAGAGAGACAAAATGTCAGAGAGAGCAAGCTATGATCTCTAGGTCCCTCTTATGATAATTCGCAATATAATCAACCAATCAGAATCAATACAGAGATTTTGTCTTAAAGCTACAAACATACATTGTTGATTTACATAGTGCCAACCCAACCAATTGGTGGACAGATTCCTAATACCTTTTGGGGAAAAAAAATCTTTATGATTTTGCAATAAGACCACTAACTTTAAAAAAAAATAACTAAAAAACTGATTATAATGAAATTGTAATGAAATAATTAGCATTTTTGCTTTAGGAAGTTAACTATTTGATTTATTCTGAATAAATATAGTGTTATCAGTTCACTGTATATCCTTGGTATGACTACTGCTGAGTAGTATTCCTTGAAGGCAGCAATTCTATAGAAATATAACATGGGAATACTTTATTAACACAATAGAGTTTATTTCTGAATAGAATTGAAATGTCCATTAAGGATGCTTCAGGCATTTGATCTGAATTTCAGTTCTAATTGACCAATTCTAATGGTTGGCATCACTATAGAGAGAAGCCTCTTTGGTTAAAGAGAGGCACTGAATCTATAGATCAGAGGAAAAAAAATAACATTTGGGTCAAATCTGATCAATGTGCCAGATTTCAAGTATTTCCTAATATGGGCAAAGGTACCTCAAGAGAAATGGGATATTTATTTAAATTGTATAGTTAAATACATTATTGTGCAGACTTGTATAAATGTGCATGGAAATTATTTTGCAAACAAAAAGGAGGGGTAAGATATATGGAGAAAAGGGAAAAACACAAAACTGAATGAATCATTCTGAAAAATGGAATAAGCCAATTCAACTTTTACTATCCTCAGTCTTCCGTCATATCTGAATTCAGATGAAGACATTTATTAATAGTAAATATACTTATATTTTAATATGCAGTTCTGGCTATGGTTGATGAGGGTTTTAACATTCTGAATTTGATAGTTCTCGTTTGGTAAATTTTCTGTTTGAAGTGTCTTATGTGCAAAATGAACATAAGAGCATGAACATTCATGCAATGTTGAACAGGTGGCTATAATGTGTCAATTACTATGCCAGAGTTCTCTCCTGAAACCTTGGACATCTATTACAACAGATTACAAATTCATTGTGGTGGTAATTTACAATAACTGTACTTAATCTGTTCGACTGATGCCAGTAGCACATGGCTTTGCAGCTACTGTATTAAGACCTAAGCGTTCACATTGTTTTTACAAAGTAAATCATGAAGTGTGAGCTGATGATGGATTTAATGACTGTGAGAATTTGAAATAAATTGAGTAGTCTAGTTGGTTTGTTAGTAATACTTGAAATATTTTGATTCTTATTAGAAACTAATATTTATCTATAATATGTTTAGTAGTTTTTCTCCATTTTAAAAATAATGGAGATTATTGCACTTAGGTAAGATATTTAAATTCTTGCATCATTAAAACAATATAATACATTTAAATATAATTTAATATTTGCATGATTAATTTCTAATCAAAGATATGAGATAAGTTGGTGGCTTCCATGAATTTCCCATAGCTTCTAGTTAAAACTAGTTGAAACTGAATTAGCTCAATTTTATTTATGCACATTGGTATGTGTGTGTGAGATAGTGTATTTAGGCTCAGGTCATTGCAAATAGCAAAACTTTTTTGTAATAAAAATAAATCTAGTTATGATAGGCAACTCTTTAAATAAAACAAATATTAAATTAGTTTATTAATTATTGCTCTTCTCAGTACTTTCATAGATGTAATGTACCAGGAAACAGATGGTATTTGACTCCTTTCCTTCTTCTAAAAAAAGGAAATCACTTCAAATTTCAATCAACTTCCTTATTTGAATAGAGCAATTCATAGAGACTGTCTACCAAAGTATATTCAGTATCTATAAATAAAGAAAACTTGATTCTTTAAAATGGTTGCTTATAATATGTAACCAATAGGATAGGAAACACTTGTTTTTAAATAATAGAAATAAATAATATTCTTAAATTGTTCATAGAACTCTTGTCCTAAATCCCTACCAAGGCTACAAACATCATTGAACTTGACTTGTCCACTAGGAAAAAAAGTAGATTACTTTTATCACTCTAATTCACTTCAAATAAATGACTTCTAGTACTTTTTGAACCTTATTTTGTACCTTCTTAATCCAAAAGTTATTCATCTCAATTCAACAACAAACCAAGCATTACTAAAGGAGATGTTTTAAGGTCCAGTAAATCTTGACAAGCTCAAGAATAGCCAAATCTTTGAAATGGAAGTAAGTTGTTGAAAAATTTGTGGGACAGATATTTTTTAATTTATGATGAAAAAAAAAAGATTATATATCAAAGTTTATAGAGTATTTCAGGGACCACTGTTAATATAATTATATTAGTCTGCCTTTGGCAAAAGGTTAAACAGACCCATAACCAAAAAAATGTTTAACTGTTAATATTAGATTAAAATTCTATGAAATTTCTTAATTGTACTTATTTCATAGAGCTCTGAATCAGCTATTTTTGCTCAATAAAAATATGCAATAAATCTGTTTTTCAGAACTGCTCAGAATCCAAACCCATTTTTAAGATTACCAAAGCTACAACTGGTCATAACTGGTAAAATCTAATTCCACTGTTTGCTGCTATTTCAAGGGGAAAAACAGATGAAAATTCTAATGTAGGAGTTCAGATATGCATAAGAGTTACAAAAAAATTGAACTCCCCTAAAAATTCTAGGAAAAAACAAACAAACCCAATGTGTCTACATTGTTGCCAACTGATAGCCCTTGGCTCTTCAATAAACTTTTGTTATAGCTCTGTAACATTGCTTGCTCATGTTATAAGGTTTTGAATTATTTTCTACATTCAGGACTTAATATCTGCTATGCACATCCCAGACTCCTTTCTATTTTTCATTCAACCCCTTTTTCTATTTATCTCAATTTCAGCTATTATAAAAACAAAATATTGGTTTTTGTTTCAAGAAAATGTAAGTGCAGGATGAGGAAATCTGTTATTTTTTCTATTTATTATTGTTTTATTTCCAATTCCAATAAAATGATCGCTTTGATCATGATAATGATGGTAATAATGATTTATACTGTATGCTTAGTTCTAAAAGAACAATAATGGTTTTGTTGGACAGCAAGCTTGAACAATCAGCAAAATTACAAGTTATGACACAATGATAAATAGGAGCTTAGAAAAGGTATTTCCATGCCCAAATCACATTTCTCTGTGTAAAGGTTGATGTATATTTAGTATTTATAACAGGCAAGATTACTCCTAAATATGGGTAGGTTTTACATTACACACTATGAAGATAGAGTAGGAAACTTAACATTTGGCTGCTATGGAAATAATTTATCTCAGAAAAATAGTTTTATATCCTAAAGTCTGTGGGTTTATAGCTCTCATAAAAATTTTTTAGCCGAACTCTTGCTGTTTCGTTATTCATATAAATGTCATATATATTTAATGCATTCCCATACTTTCATGTTTCAAAAATAGTTCAAGTATAATAACCAAACTACAAAAGTGGTTAAGCAAGTAGCAATAATTCTTCTAGGGGTCATTGAGAAGAACATGTGATATACAAACAAGTCAACATACCTAATGTGCTTTAATGAGGAGGGATGCATCTCACCATTCACTTCAATAGGAATTTCACAGTTTTCCTCCTCAAGTCCCCCCTGCATCAAACAGTGAATATAGTGCAACTTTGGCTGATTCTTTCCCAAGTGGAAACACAAACCTGTATTTCATTTTCATCTTGATGGATGAAAACTTTCTCTCATAGTCAGTTTTATGTGAAATGAAAAGTGTGTCCGTGGCCAGATCAATCTTTCATAATTCATACATGGATTTATGGAAGCAAATAGATTGTACAAAATAAGATGAATACATCCTTCTGCCAAAAAGAGAATAAAATATAGTTATCATGTGAATTTGCACTACTTTGGATTCAGTGTCTGTTTCTCTCAAACAATAAGTTGGACATATTGTATCTTCTTATCAGTTTGATTATAAGTCATTGTAGGCAGGCCACGGTTGCCAGTAAGATAAAAAGAGATCTTATTCTTCTTCTTTGTTCTTAGAGGCTCATAAAAAGAAGGAAATTTATATTATCTAAATTGTTTGCTACAAAGAAGACAATGCTCTTTATTGTGACACGTACTCAGGAACTCATACTCAGTTCCTGTTGAAATACACATGTTCTCATACATCATCATTTTCTAAAAATGTAGTAGCAAAAATGCACACCTATTATTCTTGAACAATAACTTGAAAACTTAACTTCAGATACAATGCAGAAATTTACCTTATTGTTTTCCTCTCTTTTAATTATGCATCTTTTTACTTAACAAAAGCTGTAGCCTAGTGGTAGGAAATGTTGCCTGCAGTCAAAAATATCATGTTCAAATCTCCTTTAAATTCCAGTTGAAAGATGAAAATTGCCTCCATCTGCCTAAATCACTACATAGCTTCTGCCAGGCAGAACAGAAACTGCTGGAATAAATAGAGAAATAGCCTGATCTGATACTTTCTATATCCTTGATCTGAATAGTTAACTTTGCATGCATCTTTAATCCAAGTATTGATTCAGTTCTCACACTTCCTTAATTTCACTAATCTTTTCAACTGCACACTTTATAGACCAATCACTGGGCTTTATCCAATACTTTGCTCATCATGAAGGCATGCTTTGTGTACTTTCAGAGAAAGAGTTTTCTAGCCTGAAATCACTACAGGGTAGCTCTTTGCTATGATGGTCAATACAGGGTCTGCCTGCTGCCTGCCCACCAGTTTGGCCTTGCCACCATTTCTTTTCTAAAAAAGCCTTCCTGGGGTGATACTCAAAGAGGCATCTTTGCAGAGAACCTTACTTTATATTTATTCCATCCTTAGGATGGCACGTCTAACAAAGCGATTGTTGAAATTAACATTCATTTTAATCTTATCATGTCACAAATAGCCATGCCATCCAAATCTTAATTCATTACCCTCTAGCTTGTGTAACCTCTTATTCTGGAGAGTAACCCACTCTTTAAGCCAGACCAAATGACAAGCATCAAAGTATGATTTCAAATCTGGTAATTCCAATCCTTCTCTTTCTTTAGCATCTTGCAATAATTTATATATTTAATGCTTGGGTTTTTTTTTCCTTCTCTTGCTATATGAACTTAGAGATCTCCATTTGCCATTGTTTAAATGGAGTATCGATTATAAGTTGGTAAAGTCTGAAATAAAATACCTGGGAAGATCTCAAATGCGGCGATCACATGACTCCAGATTACATGACTCCACTACAATCATAAATACATACCAGTTGCCAAGCACTCAAATTTTGATCACATGACAGTGCTGATGCTATGATGGTCCTATGTGTGAGGACCAATCGTAAGTCACTTTTTTCAGTGGCTATTGTAACTTCAAATAGTCACTAAATAAATGGTTGTAACTCGAGGACTACTATCAAACCAGGTCTCCTTCATCCTGCACTTATGCCTTTTTCTAACTCAGATTCAGAACTTTCCTTTCTTTCTATTCAATTCTTTCATATTCATTTCAACTACTATTCAAGCCTACCTAGATTCTTTTGATTTTTTTTTGCTCACTCCTCTGAAGTATTAGCCAACCCTCACAGCTTTGTGCTATCTGCAGGTTTGATAAAAGACAAACTTACACTGGCTTTTGTTAATTGTAGCATGTCTATCCAGATCTTCATAAATATTCTGCTTGATTGTTTGAAAACTATTCAATACAGAATCAAGCTGAAAATCTCTAATGTCCCAACTGATGTTTTAAGGTACCTTTCCCCAGTCTAACAACCTTAAGAATCCCAAAATTCTGATCTCACAATACCCAAAACGTTTGGACAGTGCCAGGAAGATGAGGATTATTTTAAAAGTGGGGAGTGGAGGATGGGTAAAGAGAAGGGCAACAGTTTTGCTCTGGGAACTGTGGTTACAATTCATATTCACAACACAATTGCACATGAATATTCAAACACCTACCTATTCATACATTCAAGATCCTTAGAAAGAGAGAATTCATGCTTTTCTTATCAGCTCTAGATTATTAATAGCAATAAAAGAAGCCAACAGAAAGACTTCCATTTTATTTCTATTAACTAGTTTGTTGCTGATATTAGCAGTGGGAAAACTTACTATCAACCCTAGTAAAACTGATAAAACTAATCCTCTTCCTGGAAAGAAGAGCAAATTGGATTCCTGATGGCATCTTCAAGGCATTCGAGATTTCATGTGGCCACAGGTTGTCCATTTAAGCAAAATTGCAATCTTTGTTTCTCTTTTTTTGGTATACCAGAATACTGAACAGATTCTTGGAAGAAGGTTAACTTGGAAGATTAACAAATTTTATTAAGAATACACAGCAAGCATCAATAAACTGTATACACCTCCTTCACACTTCAGTCAGTTGAAAAAACTGAGTATTACATTTATCCATGCCTTCTGTGCACTGCTATATGTGTGCAGAAAGCACTATTAGCAAAGAGAAGTAACCAATTGATGTAGATGGTGAAATGGGTTTGGCGAGGCATTTTGCATGTTATGAGGAACTTCATGTCATGAGCACCTGAGGGACTTGTCCTTGGAGACTGTCAAATAAG
This sequence comes from Bungarus multicinctus, assembly GCA_023653725.1. Classification (NCBI taxonomy): domain Eukaryota; kingdom Metazoa; phylum Chordata; class Lepidosauria; order Squamata; family Elapidae; genus Bungarus; species Bungarus multicinctus. Next base: position 55,181,338 of record CM042842.1, on the reverse strand, counting down.
CCCTTTTGAATGAGCTCTCTTGAAAGTGAACTACAGATATATAGTCTTCCCATTCAAGTGTTATTAAAGCAACATTGTTTATTGTGACACTAACATGAATTGTAGATATAGAGTGCCAAGCTGAGCTAGGCACAAGTCCTAAAGCCTGCCTGATATCTCACTAAATTGATTTATCCATAGAAGGTCTCTCACCCTGATAAGATTTGGTGATTTTCCCTCTGTAGTGCTACAGAAGAGATATTACAAAAATTCATTATTTAGAAATATTGTCTCTTATCAGGATGGGCAGGTAGAAACAACTGAACATGTTCTAAGGTAGAAAATAACTGAGCACATCAATATTGTTGTGAACTGAACTGCAGTTTCCACTCCGATCCATGTTTCAAGTGGGAAACATGGACCACTCCTATTGGCTGAAGCCGTTTGACAGCCGGCTATAAAAGAAGATGTCAAACGGCATCAGCTGTTGCCGTTCCAGCTGGCTGCAGTGTTAGCGCGGCAGCTGCAGCAACCCTTTATTATTTCAATAAAGTTAAAGCTGCAGTTTGCTCTGGTTGTCTGTCTCAGTCATTCCGCCGCTCTACAACACTGGCGATGAGGGTGGGATACATATAAGAGACGAACCGAGCAAAGAGACGTAAGAGCAAAGTCACTACAAAAAGAGCTGAAGACATTAAAGATCTGCTGTCACTGTTCGCGAAGCACAATTTTCAAATCACCTCAGGAGAAGCGGCACCGCTGAAAAGACGAAGACTTCGAACCCTGCATTCCTGCCTTTCAGACCAACGGCAGAGACATGGGAATCATACAGAAACCGGTTTGACTGTTTTTTAGGTGCCATTGACCTTGCTGACATTTCAGACCCTAGGAAAAAGTCTTACTTTTTAAGCTTTTGCGGAGCCATGGTATTTGACACCAATACAGTGTTATTAGCTCTATGCTCAATTAAGACTGTTCCGTGGGAAGAATTGCAGGAAATTCTTTCCAATCATTACTCCCCTAAGCCATCCAGAATTACCAGGCGACATGCTTTTAGGAGACGTACCAAGGCTGAGGGAGAGACTATTAGTGAGTATATGGCAGCTTTATGAACAGCTGCCTTGCATTGTGGATTCAGAGACTATTTAGAAGACATGCTGTAGACCAGCTAGTTTGTGGAGTCAGGGATTTAAGACTACAAAGACGGCTATTAACTAAGGGAGACTTGACTCTAAAACAAGCTATAGAAAAATCTCAAGCTGCTGAGCAGTCAGCACTCTCAGCAGCTGTAATACAGGGAAATCCAGTTAGTCAAAGTAGCTCAGCTGTTCATTTTGATGAAGCCTCCACAGAGTAAACCATCTCAGACAGCTCAAAACCAATCAGAAGGAATACAGGTCAGTTCCCAATCAACTTCCACGACCTCAGCCTACCTGTCTAAGCTGTGGAGGAAACTATTTCATGGCATCCTGCAAATTTAGAAATGCCATTTGTTTAAAATGCCAAAAGAAGGGCCATTTAGCAAGGATATGTCAAGCAGGAAAGACTTTTAACCAGCCACAAAGGCCTCAGACAACCATGTACTTCTAAAGACAAATTGAAGACTGTTTCACATGCTACCAAGCCAAAATGACAAAAAGAAGTTCTAACAAAATTAGTGTCATTGTTTCATTAGAAGATAAACCATGCAGGATGGAAGTAGACACTGGCTCTATACTGTCCATCATTTCGTGGGGCACCCTGAAACAACTGCTTCCCAGAATGACAAGGAAGAAGATTCCAGGCTGCAATTTGACTCTATGTGACTACCAAGGCAGAACCATTCCTGTCATTGGAAAAGGCAAATTTTTAATTCAATTTCAGGGCTTTAAGGGTCACTTGCCTTTAGTGATAGTGGATGGTGCCCTCCCAAGCCTGTTGGGATTAGACTGGTTCCCTGCCCTAGGCCTCCATATAGGTTGAATCCATTCTATTGCAAATTCAGAAGTTGACTCCCTGTTCAGGGAATATGCTGATGTATTCAGCGAGGGCCTAGGCTGCTACGTGGGAACCCCAATATCTTTCAACGTGGACCCACAAGCAGTTCCAATTCATTTAAAGCCCCAAAGGGTACCTTTTGCAATCCGCCATAAACTTGACAAGGAACTAGACAAATTGATTAAACAAGGCATACTACAACCTACAGACTTCGCTAAATGGGAGACCCCAATAGGGACACCCCTAAAGAAAGATGGCGGGTTGAGAATTTGTTCTGACTATAAGTGCACATTAAACAAATATTTACAAATCAGCACTTATCCAGACCCCCTTGTCCAGCACCTCCTGCATTCTTTGGAGCCTGGTACTGTTTTCGCTAAACTGGATATGTCACAGGCCTATCAACAGTTCCCTGTTGATGACACAACTGCAGAACTTCAAACCATTGTGACACACAGAGGTGCTTTTAAGTGTACGCACCTCCAATTTGGTGTGGCCCCTGGAATTTTCCAGTCACTCATGGAAAGACTACTTCAAGGGTTACCTGGCACAGTACTCTATTTTGATGACATTCTGATATCTGCCCCTGACAAACCTCAGTTTCTACAGAGGGTCAGAAATGTCCTTGAATGTTTCAGGAAGTCAGGGCTCAAATTAAAAAAGGAAAAATGCACCATTGCCACTCCACAAGTCAAATTTTTAGGATACAGAATTGACGCCTCTGGCATCCACCCAACTAAATCCAAAGTAAAGGCTATTCATGAGGCACCCACACCTACTAATAAAACTGAACTTCAGTCTTTTTTGGGCCTTTTAAATTTCTATGCTTCATTTTTGCCACATAAGGCTCCTGTTGCAGAGCCTCTACGCAGGCTTCTAGACAGACAAGCAGCATGGCATTGGGGTCCTAAGGAAGTTTTTGCTTTCAAAGCAGTCGTCACTACTTACTTCTGATGCTGTTTTAATACAATTTAACAAAAAATTGCCATTAGTACTAGCTGCAGATGCTTCACCTTTCGGCATAGGAGCTGTTCTAAGTCACAGACTGCTTAATGGATCAGAGGCACCCATTGCATTTTTCTCTAGGATGCTATCCTCCACTGAATGTAACTACAGTCAAATTGATAAAGAGGCTTTGGCTGCAGTTGCTTCAGTAAAGAAATTCCATGAGTTTCTCTATGGACACAATTTTGAACTGGTTACAGATCATAAACCTCTTTTAGGACTTTTATCAGGCAACAAGCAAACACCTCAGATTTTGTCTCCAAGGATGATCAGGTGGACATTATTTCTGGCTGCATATTCCTATATGCTGGGTTCATCGCTTTGGCAAAACACTCAATCATGCAGATGCCCTTAGTCGCTGTCCCCTACCAGTTCCAGTGGAGGATCCTGCTCTATGCTGCTACCTATGCTGTATTACAAATCAACGATCTCAAGATGCCTATCACTGCCTCTGACATTGCTGCCCAATCTGCCAAGGACAAGGTAATTTCCCAAGTCCTTGACTGAGTGGGGAGAGGATAGCCTACAACCCCTTATTCATCTGAATTCTTACCCTTCAAATTATGCCCCAGTGCTTCCCCTTGGGTCAAACAGCCAAAATAGAAGTTTTGTAGAAAATGACCTGGTATATGCCAGGAACTATGCTGGGCAGCCATTGTGGATGTCTGGGCGTGTAGTGGCAGTAACTGGTCCTAAGTCTTACAGAGTCCAGCTACAAGATGGGCGCATCTGGTGCTGTCATATAGACCAACTAAGAGGGCATTGGAACACTACACCCAGAGGCCATCTAGAATGTGTTTCTTTTCACAAAAATCCTCCACATCCATTGTGGTTAATCCAACAGCAAATGTCTTTTGTCATACTCTGATCAGGTAACTAGGTAGCTTGACTTTGAACTCCTTCCTTTTTTGTAGAAATCAGAAAAGGTCAAACTAATTGATTAAAGTATCATCTAACAGAGTCCATATAATCTGGTTACAAGGAGGCCCTTAGTAGTTGCCATGTGTATCTCATTAGATCTAATTACATTGAAGTGAGCCTTAATTTTCTTAATCAAAACCAGCTGACAGAAGAGAGCTTCTTGCGCAAAAGACAGTCAGATATGTGACTTCAGATAATTGTTACTGAGTGTACACTCAACACACCCATCTTGGCTCTCAAATAAGTATTTTATATAACATCCAAGAACCAACATATCTTTGGTTCCTCTGCACATTACATTTTAATATATACCTATGGCTCTGGAAATAATTAGGTCTAAACATTTGGGTTGCTGCAAAGGAAAATCCAGAATTTATTATATAAAAAAACATTTTTCCATTACAGATGAAGAAACAGAGCAATCATGATGTTCACCAATAACATTTCATAACCCCAATAATTAACAGGAGTCCTCTTCAGAGTTTGCCTTCCAATATTTTTAATTGCTTCCTTCTATGGTTTTATGATAATGCTGCCTTTAATATAAGGATCCATTTGATTAATTACTTCTATAATGTTTTAAAATGGGAGAGGGTTGCCATTGAAAGAGGGCAGCATCCAAAGACTTCTGCTATATAAAATCTTATTTAAATGGATTAGCAAATAATTGAAAAGTCTTCCTAACTGCAGTTCAAATATGGCCAAAACCCAGTATTTTCTGCTATGTTCTCATGACATTGCCTTCATCTCATCCCCAACCTATATCCCAGGCAATCCTATGTCACCGTTGCATATTTTAATTTTGGTTAAGTTTTATCTTTTTTCCTGGTATCATTTTTGCTATGGATACAACCTGGAATAATTCATCTGTACTATAACTGTGGATGCAGTCAGGGGTTGAAATATGCTATTGGCCACCTAAATTCTTACAGATACAACCCCACCACTCCAGTTGCTGGAAGGTGCCATCCGTGGCTTATTTGGCATGGTCTGCAAAACAAACCACACATCTGGCTAGCACAGCTGTATACCAACCCATCTCTTTCTAAACTGCTTATCAGGTCTTATATAGACTCTTTAAAAATTGGTCTAACACTATTTTGAAACAGAATTCGTTCTGCTCTTTAAATACAGATATAACATTCTTTTTTGTTTAAAAACAACTTTTAAAAGAGCATTATTCATAAGATATCAAGAAACATAGGTTTTACTAGTTTTCTGTTATTAAATTTGTCACTATGTGTGCATTACAGATTTCCTACTACGGCCATACTGTTTATATCAGGAAGTTGACTTTATACTGATATAATTCCAGTTTTGACAAGGCATGGTGATGATTAAAGTAACCACAATTGTATATTCTCCATAAGTAGCTATCAGTTACTTCTGGGTATGAGGTCAGAACACTCCTTGCCAGAGGGAGTGTACTCATCATCATTTCATTCCCCACCACCCACCCACATGATTGTGAGTGGTGAGTTGGGTTACGTTAGGACACAATTTAAGCACTCTTTCAGAAGGACAATGGAATTAGCCAACCTGATAGGTCTCAGATATTGGGAGAGCAAAAACACTGGGGAGAGAGAAGTATCTGCCCTTCTTACTCCTCCTGCTTATGAAATTTTAGGTGGGTTCTTGACAAATGACTAAACCTGCTGCTTTAAGCAACTATCTACTATCACTCAATCATACCTCATGGAGAGGGATTAGCGAATGTTTTACCATCAGTATGGGAGAAGAAACAGAATAGAATACCTTTATTTATTTATTTATTTATTTAATTAAATTTCTATACCGCTCCCTCTCCCAAAAAGGGACTCGGGGCGGTGATTTATTATTTATTTATTTATTTATTTGATCATATTTCTATACTGCTCCCTCTCCGAAAAGGGACTCGGGGCGGTGTACAGCCTAGTAAATACATTAAAATACAAAAATACAAGATTAAATAGAGTTTAAAACCGAATTAAATATAAATATAGCTGTATCCCGAAAGTTTAAAAATAGTTAAAATTTTAAAAAACCCTATTAACCTAAAACCCCTTTAACCCTTACTGGGCCAGGCCAGCCTGTTTAAAAAATAGGGTCTTAACTGCGCGCCGGAAGGAGAGGATATCTGTCATGGCTCGTATCTCCGGGGGGAGATCATTCCACAGGGAGGGCGCTCCCACAGAGAAAGCACGCACCCTCGGGGCCGCCAGCCGACAGCGATCAGGTGGCGGAACCCCAAGTAGGGCAACCCTGTGGGAGCGTACTGGGCGGCGGGAGGTAGTTGATGGCAGCAGGCGGTCCCGTAAGTACCCAGGTCCCGAGCCATGGAGCACTTTAAATACCGTCAGTACCACCTTGAATCGAATCCGGAAGGCCACAGGAAGCCAGTGCAGCCTGCGGAGAAGTGGTGTTACGTGCGCGCCCCGAGGGGCGCCCACGATCACCCGCGCGGCTGCATTCTGAACTAACTGCAGCCTCCGGAGACTCTTCAAGGGGAGCCCCATGTAGAGAGCATTGCAATAATCCAAGCGGGAGATAACGAGGGCAGAAGTGACTGTGCGAAGTGCGCCCAGATCCAGAAAGGGCCGCACTCTTTCAGAAGGACAATGGAATTGTCCTTCTGAAATGATTGTCATTGCATTCCACGAATACAATGAAATTTGAAAGCTACTCCAGCACAGTGAAGAAATCAACAATCCCTTCCTTAAGCTAACTCTCAGTAGATATATAATGATAAGGCCTTTCACCAGCCTCATTACTGTTTCAAAATTATGACTGGCAAAGGGATCAGTTCAATTAACATCAGCATATTTTCTGCCAAATCAGGATTAGTGTATAGCATTTTAACACAATCAATTCTGAAGGAGATGGAGTTCTGAAGGAATTGTGGAGGAAAAAAAGTAAACTCTTTGTGTTATGGCAAGGGACACTCCCTAATTTGAGGCTTAAATACCTAAGTCAGGAATAGCAAGTTATGGTTATGGCTTTCAAATGCTTTGGATTTTTATTTCCATAACTTTCAGCCAACATTGGCTATAGTTCTGTTGTTGTGGAAATTACAGTTCCAGCCATCTGGAATGTTACACCTCCGTTCCTTATGTAGTTGATTACAAGTACATCTTATGAAATGCTTTGAATGTAACTGGTTTTTACCATCTAGTAAGCTATTTAGAAAATGATTTCAAAATGAATAAGATCTAAGACTGCAAATTCTTGATTTGATGAAGTATTAGGTGGGAAGACAGTCTGGAGATAATAATAATTAGGCAAGGATAAATTATGGAAATAATAATTTGTGTCTTATAAAAAAAACTTATTTTTATAGATTTCAGCTTGGGATTCAACACCATCATCTAGAAATTCTTCACTCTAAACAGACTCAGCTAGTTGTGCCTGTCCACACTTGTAGGTAGATTATAAGCTTTCTGACACATAGAAAGCAGCAGATGAAGCTAGGTAAAATTGAATACCCACAGGTGCCCCCATCCCTTGTGTGTTCTCTCCATTACTCTTTTCTCTTTATATCAATGACTGCATCTCAAAGAATCCCTCTGTTATGCTGGAGTTTGCAGATGATACAATGGTCATTGGTCTCATTCGAGATCGTGATGATTCTGCATACAGACAAGAAGTTAAACAAGTGGCCCTGGGGTACATCCAGAACAATCTGGAGCTGAACACACTTAAAACTGTAGAGATGAAAGTTTTAGAGGCATTTTCCTATTCTACCACTTCTTGCAATATTAGACCACATGGTATCAACAGTTTCTGAGTTTTATAATCTTCCAGGATTTGAAATGGACACATAATATTATAACTATCATTAAAAAGACAGTATAAAGAGTGTTCTTTCTGTGTCAACTCAGAAACTTCAGATTGCCCCAGGAGTTATTGATATAGTTCTACAGAGGAATTGTTGAGTCTGTCATTTGTACTTTGATACCTGTCTGGTTTGATACAGCAATCAAACGGGGCAGGTACAGACTTCTGTAGATAGTTAGGACTACAGAAAAGACAATTGCAACCATCTTCCTTTCCATTGAGGACCTGTACATTGCCCAGATCAGAAAGAGAGCTGAGAAAATATTTACAGATCGCACTGTTTCAACTCCTGCCCTCTGAATGCTGTTATAGAGCATTGCATGCCAAAACAACTAGACACAATTTCCCGCCTCATGCCATCACTCTGCTAAACACCTAATTGCCATAATACTGTCTTATGTCTAAAGATATTTTCTTATATAGTACGGCTGTATTACTATTATACTTCTTATCTTTTCTATTAGCTTCTCCTAGTGGTATATTATGATTCTATTACTTTGTTGTTTGTAGGTACACTGAGACCTTATGCACCAGAGGAAAAGTTCCTTGAATGTTCAATCACACTTGGTCAATAAAGCTATTCTATTCTATTCTATTCTATTCTATTCTATTCTATTCAATTCTATTCTTTATTAATTATATGGAAGAAGGATTTGAGGCTGAGTTCTCTGGATTCATTTTCACCCCGTATCACCCTTGAAACAGACTTTTAAGATTACAATGACTTATTCAATATAAATGATAAAAGATGTTCAAAGACTAAAGCAAGGTAGGACTATAAATTAGGAGCAACCTTTCTGTCCAGTTATTGTGACTAAATCATAAGATTATAAATTACATGGGATCAACAAAAGGATCATATGACTGGCAAAGGTCATGTCATTGTGTGATTTTAAGCATTGTTAATTCCAATGCAGAATGAAATCTTTAAAAGTAATAATATTGAAAATGATAATATTGAAAAGGCCAATAATTCTCTAGACAAAACCAAAGCAAAAAGGTGAGAAGACTAGTACAAAATAAAGGTGGTTGTATTTCATTTCAATATATTTTTTAAAAAGGGAGATACTTTTATAATGACATTTCTGTAGCATTAATAATTGCAATTTGGTAGCAACTTGTATGGAATTCTGGAGACTACACTCAAGTCTTCAATGGAAGCCAAAATACATCCACCCCTGTGTTTAGGCATAGATTTCAGATAATACGGCCTTTGGCTAGTTAATCAATGAATTAATCTAATCTTTATTTTGGTAACTGACAATGTAGCATTATGCAATTATCCTAATAATTTGATCAGAACAAAATTGTCAAAGCCAGAAACTCTGATCTTGAAGATGAGATCAGATCAGTAAGTAACAGAATGAAACAAAATACTTATTTTCACTAAGACTAAAATAACTATTAATGATAGTTATGATATAATAATGAAATTATATTCTGTAATTCCAATTCATCTTGTATGTATGAATCTATGACTGTAAACTGGTGGTTAGACTTAAGATACATAAGTCAAGAAAAAAACTTAAATTTAAATTTTCCATAGTCATGAAGCCAGAGGAGCAATCATCTTTCTTCTAACTTAACTAGCACCATAAAGTTTACTAGCATCATAAATCTGGCAATCCTCAGAGAAATACTAATTGATCTGATAAGAGGAATTCTATATAAAATAAATAGACACAATTAGATATTTTCTTCAAAGGGGTAAAATAAAATGGACTACAATTTCTTCGTAGATCTAGCAGTAGAGTAATACGTTCCATATCACCTATATCATACTGACATAATGGAAGGGCATATGGCACTTTCTAGTATTGTCCTTCAAGGACAACTGAAGGTAAAGTATTAAATTGATCCAGCATAGAGTCTCTCCTCAAATTAGAAACTATGATGGAATTTAATTATCTCCCTTAATCAAAGGTTTGGCTATTCAGAAAAAGCATTTTTGGGCAGGCAGGACTGATCTTGTCTTTCTATGCTGAGAACATGTGTCATTATCTCTTGCATGTTTATACCTCATAGGCAGTTGGGCTTCCTGAAAGAGTCTTTAATTAGATATTTAATATAAATTTGGGAGCTGAGACATGATTTGATTGGAAGACCTTAATTAGAGGGAAATTGTGCAAGAGTTATATTAGAGTTTATATTAAAAAATAATATAAAAAATTATATTATTTCTCAAATTCTCAGTAAGCAAATATTTTTCTTTTAACAGTGATCTCAGAACAAGGCCCCTTATCCTAAAAAGGAAGCACTGCTATTCAATAAGTTGTATTTCAGTGTCTCATCAAATGGCAGCCCTTAGGTGACCCTGCCCAAGTTCTGATATTAAGCAGGGTTGGATCTAAATAGAACTTGGAAAGGAGATGTCTAGGAAATGCCTAGAATTTTCAGACAATACCTATTTTGACAACTGATGCACCAATTAAACAATGGCAGAGGGAAAAGCATGAGTTAAATATAGGTTGTTACAAGAGGCAAAAGAAAAAGGTTGGTAAATGAGATAGAACTCATTGAAATGGCCAGACATTTACATTCACTGCTGATTGGAAATCTCTTATGGTCTTTTTTTGATAAATAAGAAGAAAATGAATTATTGTTGTTATTATTGTTATTGTTTGTTATTATTATTTAGCATAGGTTATAGAAAGAATAGATGCAACTTTATAGAAAGAGATAAATTTATAATTATATTTGTAACTGTAAAGAAGATTGGAAGCCATTTTCTTTCTTTCTTTCTTTCTTTCTTTCTTTCTTTCTTTCTTTCTTTCTTTCTTTCTTTCTTTCTTTCTTTCTTTCTTTCTTTCTTTCTTTCTTTCTTTCTCTCTCTCTCTCTCTGTCTGTCTGTCTGTCTGTCTGTCTCTCTCTCTCTTTCTCAAAGGACATTTTATTTTAATGCTTTGAGAAGTTGCAAATGTCCTCTATGTAAAAGAAAAACACTCACCACAAAAGTGCTAATGCAAGAAGCTTGAGCAGTCTTCTAGGTTCATTAGCCAACATCTTTTTAAATAAATTTCAATTATATCCCAACATTTTTGTCGATTTAAAAAAAAAGACTTGATAACCTTTAAAAAAGTTACAAGCTAGATAATACCATCCTTTCTTTTCAATATGAGTATGTACACACACACACACACACACACACACACACACACTGTACTCATTATATGTACTCATATAATTTTATATGCTGTGGCCTTTTAGAAAGAGATGCAATACTTGTTAAATGTCCCCAAAGAAGACATAAAAACCCAAAATATATAAATAAGTGTGTAAGTACTCCCTGGAAAGACAATGACAGTCATACAGAAATGTCTTTATAGTATCACCATCATCAGTGGATTTAGATACCGAACATGAGGGGAAAATAAATATTGATCACTCCATACTTATGAACTAACTTGCTTATCTGAAAAGGTTACTTTTGAATTCAGTTTTGGGTGCTCCCACATTTTAATAGCTGTACATTATCATTTTTAAAAATGCAGGAAGAATTTTGTTGTCATGTAGCAACTAGTAACAAATGTCCCATGTTGAAACTGGTTGTACAAACAGTATTTTATTTATAAAAGAACACTAAAATAAATTGTGGAGCTCAGATTCTAAGCAGTACAACTTCGACCATCATTGGTTAAACATCAGTCTATCACCTGTCAAAAAATCACAACTGTGCTAGGATGTTATCCACATACAATATTACTAGACAATCTCTCTCAGTAGTTTCATGTATTTTTGTCTGCTAACAAAAATTATAAATGGTACCTTGCAGTCACCAATGATCAATAGTCTTATATACCAGTGATGGTGAACTTTGGCATCTTTAAAAAGTGTGGACTTCAGCTTCTACAATTCCATAGTCAGCATGCTTGGAAATTGTGGGAGGGGAAATCCATACATCTTAAAGGTTGAGAAGCACTGGTACATACCACACTTATTACTATTATTACTTATTATTATTATTATTATTGTGGTATATTACCACAATTATTAGATGTTAATGTATAAAAGTTGTATAATTGCAGAAGGTGGCACTTGGTTAGGGCAAAAGAATCATGAAATAAATATGGGCATCTCACTGCCCAGATCTTTATCATCTCACTGCCCAGATCTTCTCTGCTGCTATATGAAGAATTCAGATTTATAAACATGGAGGGAGAGGGTCTTATTACCACCAATCCTATCTTGTTGTATTAAAGCATCCTTTGTGCTGCTATATACCTATTAATGAACCCAGTTTTTATCAGTAGTGCTCTCATAAAATTGAGATTGTTACTTTAATTCTGTGATTTGAAAGACAATCCAATTCAACTAGTATAAGTGTAATGTGTAGAATGAATAACTCTTGAGGAACAGAAGAAGAGCCACAACCAAGATAACGATCAGATAAAAGAAATCTGAGCCTGGAACAGAAATGTAAATTGAGAAAGCATCCCAGACATAACCACACCTAAGTCTCCGCAAGATAAAGGGAAAGAAGGGAGAAGTACATTCCAACTTGCATGATCTACTCTGCAAGACAAACCAAACTTGGAAACCAATGGTACACAAAGCCAAACTAAGGCATCAGGTAGTAACTAATTCAAGGTCACCCTATTGGCTTTGTGCCTAAGGCAGGACTAGATTTGATCTAGTCAATCAATGGGGACTAGACTAGCAATGGGGTGACTTTGAACCAGTCACTCATTCACAGCCCTAGGAAGCAGGCAATGGCAGTCCACTTCCAAAATCTTGCCAAGAAAACTTCAAAGATCAGTCTAGAGTCTAAACAGTTGCCAGGAGTCAAAACTGACTCAAAGGTACAAAACAAACAAAAAGAAATTGGACTGGAAATCCTTATTCTTTCATTCATGCATCCTCCACCCTTCTACTGTATTATGGCAGTAGGAAATACAGAGATACAGTATTCAATAATTAATAATAGGAAAACAAATTATCCCATTCCTTTTCACATTTATATTGTTAAAAGAGAAAGGAGAAAGAAGGAAAATGAGAAAGAAGGAAAGGCCAATTCTAACTTAGCCCTCATCTGCCAAATTTCACCCTTGAGGAATTTTTACAGCAGAGCTATAAATCCTTGAAAATAAGGGATTTGCAGCATAAACACTGACAGAAGCTGAACTATAATAATTATTGTAGGCCTGGCTATAATATGATTCCTTTATACATCATATATTTGGCTTTTAAAAACTTCAACATAATTAATTAAGGTATCTTTTGAATAGAGCCCAAGTATGTCATTAATGAAGGACAAATAGGGGTTTGCTTCTCTATAACTCAGTGCACCTGTAAAGATAACCTAGCCTGTGAATAAAAGAGAATTTGCTTTGAATCTGTGTTTTAGAAAATGATTTGAATAAAGTATATTGGAGGAAGTATGTAGCTAACTTTGAAGAAGGAATGCAACAATAGTTAAGTAAACATTAACTTAGCCTGGGAAAGAAAAGCAGCTGAGAAAGAAACTCAAGTTAGACCCATTTTGATTCTCTTTGGTTATAAAAAGCAGTAGAGGGAAGGGCTTTCAATATTATTTAGTATAAAGAAGACCGAGCTATGACAACAGGTATACCAACCACTTAACAATTAAGACACTTAAGTGGTGGATACTTCTGCCTTACTGGATTATTGATTAACAGTAAAGGAACCAACAGTCAAGAAATATGCTACAGACTAACATTTAGTGTACTAACAGTGGAGATCTGAGATTGGTATGATAGTCAGGAAGACAAACATTTTAGGCACAAATTATCAGGTTCAAATTATCATATTTGGAACACATTGTTTAACAATAGAGCTTCTTTGAGAAGTTCATAACTGTATTGCTTCTTTCTGTATCACACCATGCCCCCATCAAGCAGTTTTAAGAGCCAAAAGTGGGTTCAGTACATGCACACAAATTCCTTTCATTTCTTCTAATCAGCTACTGGAAGTTCCCAAACAGTTCATGTTCATGCTTAGCCCTGCTAGCTTTTGTGGGTGAAAAGTTTTGCCATGAAAGGTCTTGAAAAGATGCCAAATATTTTAAAATCATGTCATCTGCAATCTTGTTACTTCCATGGAAGTAAGCTTGTCATAATACAGTAGAACCTCTGGTCACGATCATAATTCATTCCATAACTTTAATGATTTCTTCATCTTCTAATGTTTCATCTTCAGAAATTTCTGGGTCAGGGATCATGTTTGATCACCACCCAAGTATGTATTCATGATCAGATTCAAAAAAATTATGAATTGTTTGGTTGGACCTGATTTGGTCGTGGTCAGAAGTGTCCATGACCAGAGGTTCTACTGTAAATCATTGCCATCTTACATGGGCTTAATACCCATTCAAAAATCACACAAAGCATTAACATTATTAAAAATAATTTAAAAAGAATAGCTCCATAGGAGATAAAATTGGATAATGTGTGAACATCTGACACTATGAACTGACATTCAACTGCTATGAACTGAGTTTAAACTGATACAGATAGCCTTATGTGTCTGTCATACTTCTACAGCAATGAATCCACCCAACCATACTTGAGAGGGAAAAAGTTCATTTAAATAAATTAAAGTCAGTAGCTTTTGACTGTTAGAATGCTCAGTTGGGGTACTGAGGTAAGCAAAAAAACCAGTGATGGAGAATGGAATAGAATAAAACCATTGCATGTAGGCTGCACAAATCACATAATCACTAAATAGCTGAAGAGAAATTTAGTAGTTGCCTGCATGTTTGCAATCTTAGTATGGTAGCCTATATGTTACATATTTTATGCCAAATCTCCATTAATATTTGTATCAGTGTAATTGTGATGATAATATTACTGGTAGGACTGCCAACAATTTTAGTTTAATTTTTATTATCCCTTTGCTGCCTTAACAGGCTTTTTTTTCCCATTTCACCCATTTTGAACCCTTTCATATAATCTTTTGTGGCTTTCCTAATATAATCCTATTTTCCTTCTATCTCTTCCCTTAGCTACATTTTGATGTAGTGATTTTTGCATTTTTCTTGCTGCTCTTTTCCACTCTTTTTTTTTTCATAATCTTAATTCTTTGGTATAATGAACACAATTGCCATAATTCTAGAACATTTTTGTTGTAGATTCATTAAATATGAAAAAGACATTCCCAAATGAAAATAAATAGGAATTTTTTTTTCATAATCTGTTGAAAAATGAGCATTTGTAACGGGCAAAAAATGGTCTATCCTCAATTTTCCCTACAGATTTGAACTTTCCTTCCTTTTTATTCCTAGAAGGATAAAAATATCTCATTCTGTCTTCAAACAAGCCAGATACTTTCAGCTCAGACCACAATGACACTGGTTTTGCAGATCCCTAACAGTTGCTTAGCTCCTTGTGAAACTTAGATTTTAAGATTCTTAGATATTTACAACACACTAATACTTCTCATACTAATTACAGACCTATTCATTGGGAAGAGAAGTTGATCTGGTGACCTATAGATGAAATCACTTATGAATGTCCTGAGCCATTTGCATAGACTTCTATAACCCCTTAACCTACTTAGTGTAAACCTGGATGCATTTTCTGCCCAATCTTCCCAATTCTTTTTTTTATTCTAGTTGAGTTGGAAAACATAGGTCACAACTACTTAAAGCAGTACATCACAGTCAATGGCCACCAGCACATTGTTTTCTCCACAGGGAATATTGGTTGTCTTCTAATTAGTTAATTCACACACACTGCCAGCCAATTCTGACTCTTCCAGAAAGGCCTGAGGATGAGTAGAATGCATGGAAATAAACCAAATACATGATGAATGGCTGGAAAGCAGAGAGAGCAGCCGAAAACTCCTGCAGAGCCAAAACAATCCAGCCAAAGCCAAATAAACAACTGTCAACATACACGGCAGCAGCTGCAGAAAAAGACTAGCGAAAACCCAACTGTGAACAAGTGTTAGCCAGCTCATGGCATTAATCTTGTAGCAACTGATGCTGACACAAGAAGTACTAGCTAATCTACATATGGCCTCTCTCTTTGCACTCCACTTTCTATACAATGTGATGTCTTCATCTTGGATTATATGGTTGATAACACCAGGTTGGGAGTCAAGAGAATAGGGAGAAATTCGTGTTGACCTAATGAATTGTAAATTTGCCATGGAGGACTACATAACAAAAACATTTCATGGGTAATTGTGTGATGCGAAGAACTGTTTCATTTCTTTGGGAAGAACATCCCTCAGTTGGCATGTAACCGAGGAAGGGCCTACATAACACCCCCTGCAATTCTTTGGTGTGTGTGATACAATATACCAAGCAGTCTTTGCCTGTAGTTCTTCAGACTGAAGGAACATAGTGTTTTCATAGAGAATAATCCTGTTAGTACTTCTCTTTTGTCTGTCTTAAATTTCCCACCATTCATCTTCTCTGGATAACCACAGTTTTAATGAAAGACAGACAGAATCATATTTCTAATTATGATATAAATCATTAAGAAGTTCTTCCTTTTGCTTGCTTTTTTTTTTAATCAGGGCCTTAAGTAAGAAGTTGCAAAGGTAGACAAGATGCAGGGTAGAATAGCATAATTAGTTGCAATCCACCATCCAAAATCCTGTGGGCAACATTTCCAAAGCCCCTTCAAAAATCTACAGTATAATTGTATAACTTTGTAATATAATTCTTTTATTATTAAATTATAATGTAAGTTACATAGTAACAGCATAATTATCCAATATATAAGAGAAAGTGATTACATACATCTAAACTAATGGTATTAACTGTTCTTCATTATGTTAATGCAAATTACATTTATGTTTGAATTAAACCTAGTTACATTTTTGTTCTAGCCACTTTTTTGCCCTTGGCCCATTCAGACAAATCAGCCATTCACAAACCCTATTTAAATCCCATTTTAAAGATACAGTGTATCTTTAAAATGTAAAGGAAGCAAACAAACAGCCCACAATACATCCTATCAATATCTAGATATGCAGAAAACAGCAGTATATAAACAATTAGAGGAAGAAACAACACAATATTCAAGGTATTGTCAATGAAAAAACCACACTACGACCAGCAAACTCCATTCTCGATGATACCAACTAAGCTGATAATAAATTGTTTCTAAGGAAACAACCAGGTTCGGAGAACACTAATATCCCAACATTGGGTCAATGTTAACTACCAACTCTATATCACAACTGCAAAATTCCTTTTTGAACAATTATTCCATCTAAATTTCTACCAGTTTATATAGTTAAGTTCAATCAGATCTTACATTAATGCACTGATCCTTAAAAATAATATTAATCTGAAGGTTCTGTGCCTTAACTAAAAAATTGGATGTATTAATTTATTTTGCACTGTGGCTGAAATGGACTAAGACTATACTTAATAGCTACTGAATATGGCCTGTGGATCTCAACCCAGAAAATGAATGGCTAGCAATATTAAAAGAGATTCAATAATTCGTTGAAGATTTGTCTACTCCACGTTTGGGGAAAAGTCCACAAAGTGTATCAAAGTGAGGCCTGGAGGAAAAGTCACCAAAAGGAAAAGCAGCGTAGGACCTAATGGTCTGGGAAATACCATAATAGCCCCAGAAAGGTGGAAGATAAGAAGATTGAAGAGAGTCAGCAATATCACCATATGATCTAAGTCAGATGCCAAGTCATTTGACTGAGAGAGAAGAAATGTTTACCAGCAAGTTCTAGAAGCCCTTTTTAAGAATCTGTAGGAATAATTGTTAAAATTAGCAATATAATTTTAGGTACACTTTGAAGTTAAACTCGTACAATAATTTCCTAAAATATTGGTTGCTTAAAATTATTCTGAAGCTACGGATAAAGAGTACACAAATATACCTGTTTGGTACTTTTTCATCAGGCTACCATTCAAAAAGGGGAAGTGTTAGTGAAAAAACACAAAACTATTACTGAAGTCTAGAGCTGGGAGATGAAACTGCTGCACTGTTCTGATAAAGCTTGGCTGATTTTTTTTTTCTGATTGTCTTTTATCTGAATTTTTAAAAAAGTAGAGAGGCTGAAGAACTGTGTAGCCTGTTTCTTTCAATGAATTCCTTCAAAAGCTTCAACATATCCTGTCAGAGTTTAAGGGGTTTATTAATTTCTTTAAAATCAGATACATTCCAAATCTATGATGTTTACATGGGGGGGGGGGGGGGTTTATAGAAAAAGGTTAATACCCGTTTTATGCACAATAAGTTAAGATCCATGCTATGACATCTCCTCAACTAATTATCACACTCCAGAATAATCTGTTGCAAATAGGTCCCTCTACAGATTTTACACACTGTATCTAACAAAATAGTGTTAGCACTAGATTGCTTTATGCAGGAAATGAAAGGAGGTAGCCAGGATAGCTTAGTTCAATTTTTCCTATTACCAAGAGAACAGCTTCAAAAGCTGATGGTTTGATTATCTTAAAATAAATCAGTTTGTATTCTTGGTCTGCACTGTGTTAAATATTAAAGCAAAGGCAGGCAATTAGTTCCATGTCTTAAACTCAGCAGGTAGCAGCATCCAGTCAACCTCAGCTGATCTTGGAAGCCAAGCACAACCCCATCTCATAAATGTTCTTGGCAAGAAAACAAGAGGGAATTTTAGAGCTGTTGGTTGGAGTTGAAAGCTGAAAAACCACTATGGTAGAACAGAGGTCCTCCAACCACTGGGCTGTGGCCTATTTGCAACTGGGCCATGGGCAGTGCACACATACACCTGCACACTTCAACTTACACAAGCAGTAGGCCAGCGTACATGCATATATGTGCTTAGTTCAATTTGCAGCCAAGCTACATATGTATGCTTATGCATGTTGGCCCAGCCCTCGCACAAATTGAACTACATGCATATGTGCACCAGCCTACCACTCATGTGGCCTGATTTTCCTCTCTCCCCTGGCCAGACTGCCAAGCCACATACTGCTTCTGTGCAAGACAGCAGCAAAACCAGTGCACAGATCATTAGTAGTACAGTGGTACCTCTACTTACGAAAGGCTCTACTTACAAAAGTTTCAGGTTATGAAACGTGTCTTCGAGAAAATATCGTCTCTACCTACGAATATGTTTCAAGATACGAAAGGCTTTCTTGGAAAATGGTGCGTCCAAGCTGCGCTGCCATTGGTTATCTTCCTGGCATCCCATTGGCTAGGAGGGATCTGTGCGCACGCACCGCACCGCGTTCTAAGTCTCACGCTAGCAATCCAGCAAAGCAGGAAGTAATAACGAAGAATTACAGTGTGGATTTCAGGGGCTTGGAACGGATTAGGATATTTACAGGTAAAATGTGCCTCTACTTACGAAATTTTCAGGTTACGAAACGGCTTCCGGAACGAATTAATTTCGTAAGTAGAGGTACCACTGTATTATGAGTTGAGGGCATTTTTTCCTGTATTTTTATTTCAATTTCAAAAGCTGCTGTTTTGATTGGTTGTTTTACAATTGACATTGTATTATCCATCAAATTTGCTCACTTTTATGATTTACAAAATAATCTGATTTTACTCAGACTGAATCAGAGGCTACCAAATTGACTTTGAGATATGAGATAGAACAATGTCTATGACTCTCATGGACCATCATGAGAAAAATCTCAGTGGAGAAAAATCTCAAGAAGGAATAAAATTTCCATGAACAGACGATGCATGTGATGACATCAAGTTTGACTGTGTCATTGGAAATAAGTGCAGTGACTTTGAACTTATGGTTCTTTGAATTCTTTTTAAGAAAAAGAAACTGTAACATTACAATACATTTATCAGGGTTAAGCACTATTTACAGACTTAATTATCTTTACTTAATGAAAAACACTTTCTAAATACTTGACAAATAAGATCACAAATGTCATTCAAAGAAAAACATCAGAAGTTTTGGATAATAAAAAAATGCACAACTATTTATTTAGCAATATTTATCAAAACTGCAAAAATAATAAAAACAGAACAAGATACTTCTAGTTAACAAGGTACAAGATATTTGAAATTAGACTTATTTAAATTATGACTTTAAATAATAAATAGCTATAATCTATTGCAGGAGTAGGACAGAATTAAATTCTACTTGTAAATAAATTTGCCCTACTGGGGAGAATGTTGTTCAGTTATTTAATCACTTCCAACTCTTTGAGCCCCAATGGCCATCCTGTGATTGACCCACATTTTTAATTAATACTTAGAAAAGAGGCTGCTTTTCCAAACTCTGCCTCAACCCTTATTAGATAATTGTTTTCCTCTTTTGAATTAACTAGATACCCAATACCTGCTAAGCATTTAATAATATAACTAATCCTCACTCATATGTAATCGTCACTTGCTGATGTCCAAATTTAGCCACTTGGGAAAGTAGGAAGAGAGAGAAATTGATGGACTATAATACCTTCCCGATGAAAGCAACCTCTTTTTGAGCAGATGCCATAGCATTATCTTCTTGCTCTACTCTGGTTGATCACAGCAGGCTCTCTGAAGATATAAGTATTAATAAACTTCTATTATTTTTAATCATCTTGGTATCTTCCTCTGTGTATACTGTTTGGTATCCTACCCAAAAATGCTAAAACCAGAAGTACTGTCTAACTGTAACTGTTCTATTCAGTTCTGCTAAATTCCTGCCTATGTCATCAATAATATCAGGCCACTTGTTTTCTGACACGCTTTTTTTCTATTGTTTGAAAAAAAAAAAACTTCAATGGTTCCAAGTACCAATGTGTTCTCCAATGATTCTTGCCTTTGCAATATGATTCAAAATATTTTCAACTTTATCTTCATTATGATACATTAGTACTGTACTATCTAATTTTATTTCATATAAAATAATATTCCATCCATCTAATGCAGGGATATCAAACTCACGTCCTCACAGCAGCACCATGTGATGTATTGGGACTTTTTCCCCCTTTGGTAAACTGGGCATGGTCATAGCCAGCGCATGATGCTTCCGGCCCACGGGCCGGGAGTTTGACAGCCCTGATCTAAGGTATACACAACAGTTTTCTCCAGCAGCACAATTTAAAAGATATCAATTTTTCAACATTCAAATTTTTTGATGATTCAGTTTTCACAGCTATATGTTAACAGTTGAGAATCTTTATTGCTTTGTGATGCATTGACATTTTGTCTATGCAAATCATAGTTTTTCTGCCAAGTAGCAAACATGTCTTCAGTTCATGGCTTTAGTCACTTTCGTCGTAAATTTTTGAGCTTAGAAAGATAAGCTTTCTTATCTTTCTAAGGGGATAAGAGGGGGAGCTGAGGGGGATGAAATGCCGGAAAAGACGTCTGGAGGGCATCTGGAGGGCCAGTCGTGCTGAGTCTGACCGGACACAGGTGAGGTCCTATATTAGGACCTACCTAGTGGCGATAAGGGCGGCGAGGCGTTCACACTTCTCCACCCTTATTGCGTCTGCAGAAAATCGGCCTGCTGCCCTGTTTAGAGTGACCCGCTCCCTGCTTGAGCCGAGAGCGCAGGAGGACCTCTTGCAGGGTAAGGCAGAAGAGTTTTCCCGATTTCTGCATGATAAAATCGCCCAGATTCGGGATGGGCTGGACTCCAGTTGGGTGGTCCCGGGGGAGGTGTCCGGGGCAGGTCTTGAGACGGTTATCTGGGAAGAGTTCGATCCTGTGACCGCCGAGGGTGTGGACAGACTTCTGGGGAGGCTGAATGCCACCACCTGTTTATTGGACCCGTGCCCTTCCTGGTTGGTTTCTACCTCCAGAGAGGTGACACGAGGCTGGCTCCAGGGGATTGTCAATGCTTCGTTGACGGAGGGGGCGCTTCCGACCGCCCTGAAAATGGCGGTGGTGCGGCCCCTCCTCAAGAAGCCTTCCCTGGACCCGGCTCTTTTGAATAACTATCGTCCTGTCTCCAACCTTCCCTTTGTGGCGAAGGTTGTTGAGAGTGTGGTGGCGCATCAACTCCCTCAGTATCTGGAGGAAGCATCCTATTTAGATCCGTTCCAATCGGGCTTCAGGCCCGGGCACAGTACCGAAACAGCATTGGTCGCATTGGTAGATGATCTCTGGAGGGCCCGTGACAGAGGTTATTCCTCTGTCCTGGTCCTCTTAGGTCTGTCAGCGGCTTTTGATACTATCGACCATAGTATCCTATTGCGGCGGTTGGAGGGGTTGGGAATTGAGGGCACCGTCTTGCGGTGGTTCTCGTCCTTCCTCTCGGACCGCTCGCAATTGGTGTTGACGGGGGGGGGGAGAGGTCCACCCCTAGGCCCCTCATGTGTGGGGTGCCTCAGGGGTCGGTCCTCTCCCCTCTTCTGTTCAACATCTATGTGAAGCCGCTGGAGAGATCATCCGTGGTTTTGGGGTGAAATGCCATCTTTATGCTGATGACACTCAGCTTTACAACTCCACCCCAAGCCACCCCAACGATGCTGTGGAGGTTATGGCCCGTTGCCTGGAGGCTGTGCGGAACTGGATGGGCGAGAACAGGCTTCGACTCAACCCTTCCAAGACCGAGTGGCTGTGGTTTCCGGCGGCCCGATATAGTCAGCTGACTCCGTCGCTGGCTATTGGGGATGAGATCTTGACCCCCACAAAAGGGGCCCGCAATCTTGGTGTCCTCCTGGATGTACGGCTGTCTTTGGAAGATCATATTATGGCCGTCTCCAGGGGGGCTTTTTATCAGGTTCGCCTGATACGCCAGATGCGGCCCTTTCTTGATCGGGACGCCTTACGCACAGTCACTCATGCCCTGGTCACCTCCCGTCTGGACTACTGTAATGCCCTCTACATGGGGCTCCCTGCGGGGAGCACCCGGATACTCCCACGTGACGCCCCTCCTGCGCGAGCTGCATTGGTTGCCAGTGGCCTTCCGGGTTCGCTTTAAAGTACTGGTTTTGGTCTTTAAAGCGCTCCATGGCATCGGACCAGGATACTTACAAGACCGCATTCTGCCAGTAGTCTCCCACCGACCGGTGCGCTCCCACAGAGAGGGTCTCCTCCGGGTCCCGACGCCTTCTATGTGTCGTCTGGTGACCCCGAGGAATAGGGCCTTCTCTGTGGGGGCACCCGCCCTTTGGAATGAGATGCTCCCTGGATTACGAACGACCAGTGACCTGAGGGCCTTCAGACGTGACCTGAAGACCTGGCTCTTCGAGCAGGCCAGCCTGAGCTAACTAATGGGATTTTAAATGGGGTTTTTAGATAACTTGGGACGGGGTATGATGTTTTATTGATTTTAATTGGGGTTTTTAGATTTGGGACAGTCTAGTGTTTAATTCTTTTTTAAATAATTTATACTTTGTTTACTCGTATTTTAGTTGGCTGTTCACCGCCCTGAGTCCTTCGGGAGAAGGGCGGTATATAAAACTCAGAAATAAATAAATAAATAAATAAATAAAATCTTATCCACCTGTTTGCATTGGGTTGGCCCTTCCTGTTCATGCTGAGATAATGGTTTTAATTTGGTCTCCATAATATTTAATTTTAAATTGGGGTTTTAAGGGGGGGGGGTCTTTTTAGTCTCAGTAATCAGCCAATTAATTTAATAGTTTTTTAATTTTTGTATATTTGTGGGTTTTAGATGGGCTGTACACCGCCCTGAGTCCCTTGGGAGAAGGGCGGTATATAAATGTAAATAATAAATAAATAAATAAAATAAATAAATAAATAATCTTAGGGATTTCTCTATTTCTCTCTTAGCAGACAGAATAAAGTTGCACACCCTTATTCATCTTTAACAAGAGTTTCCATGACTTCTTCCTTTCTAGGATTTGAAATTTGTTTCTTTTTAATTGAAATTTGTTTCTTCCAGTTTAGTGTTTGGCATAATACATTTGGCATGCAAATTAAATAAATAAAGTAACAATATATATAGTGTGTGTGTGTGTGTGTGTGTGTGTGTATGCTTATGTACTGTATATATATACACACACACACATACATACATACATACATACATACATATATACATCCATCCATCCGTAGTTCATTTTCCAATTTTGAATCATTTAGATCAGGGGTCTGCAACCTTAAATATTCAAAGAGCCATTTGGACCTCTTTCTCACAGAAAAGAGTTGTTTCCCACAGAAAAGAAAATACCAGGTGCCTCAGAACCTGGGTGGGTATGGTCAACTCAATGTCATTCCCACCCAGTCACATGAACCACCCACCCTGCCACACTTACCCAGGTTTTGCGGCTCCCAGTTTTTTCTCTAGGAAATGGGTCTCTCTCCCTCCCTCTCATTTCTGTTTTACCTTCTCAGGTCAGGCGAGAAGTGACTGGGAGGGGAGGGTGAGGGGCAGGGCCAGCCAATGGTGGGATCACCCAACAGAGGCCACAACAGAGGGCCCAAAGAGCCATATGTGGCTCCAGAGTCACGGGTTGCTGACACCCGATTTAAGTGTTAGATATTCCATTTGCTTCTTGGTGATTATATAAATTCTTCAATATGGCATCTGAGATAGTCCATTTCATCTATGTTTTTAGAGGCTAATCAGAATTTACATAATGCTTTTTGTATAATAAAAAAGCAGATTTTATGGGTCTTTTAATGTCCTTGTCTTTTTTCTTTTTTATTATCCATGGGGTGTTACCAATGTGATCTTGGGTGCTCCTGACTCTTCTGAATCTATACTTACTTTCCAAAACATATATTGACTCTAATTTAGTAATCATAATATATAATCAATTGTAGGATCTTTTCCTACCAATCCTGGAATATAATTATGCAATATCTTCTTAATATCTTATTTTTACTGTAGGTTTTTTTCCCTCCTGACTTTTGTCATACCCTTACATAGAAGAATCAATCCTGGAAGATTAATGGGGTGACAGATGTTGCAGCCAAATCACCCTCACATCCTTGCATCGAAGATTTCCTTTATTTTTACAATTTCCTGAAATATCTTTTCATATCTTTCTCATGTGATTATTTTCTTTCTTTCTTTTTTCTTTTTAAAAAGATCTTCTTATTTAGATATAAGTTCTTGAGTGTTCTTGCTTTTTTCTGGCACTCAGCATTTTTTCTGTCTCCTTTGCCCTTTGCTTTCTACTTTTCAGTTATTTTTAATGTATCAGCAAGCACACTTTTCATTTTGTTTTGCTTTTTGCATTTCAGAATATTTTTGCTTGCTTCATCTCTAATGATGTCATGAATTCAGAATTCACAGTTCTTCAGGCAGGTCTGTTGATCAAATCTAACCTATTAAATCTTTTGTTTAATCTTACTCCATAATCATATGGAATATTTTAGACTGTTGGAAGGAGATATTTGAAATAAACATTGAATTTTCTTGGCAGAGTTCTGTTATTCGGGTCTCTTACTTTTTTCATATCTCGAAGTCAAATTTTCCTATTATTCTAACAAAAAGTTACCTTTAGCTTTAGCATTTAAGTCTCCTAATTAGCATTATATCTTATTGTGGCATTGTGTTGACAAAGTTCTGCAAACAGAACTTTGCAACTTCCATTTCCTCTGTGGTAATTGGTTTGCTTTAATTTGAACTTAAATCATTCTATCATCAAGGGTGTTGTATCTAAGCATTGACTCTAAGTAACACTTTTGGTTCAAAATGATAGCTGCTCTATTTTTTCTATGATCTCTTTGCCCACAGTAAAACATCTGATACTCTGTGGATGTGAAATAACCCATTCTAATCCATGTTCAGTCTTGACATTGCAGCCCTGAAAACCTCAACCCTGCCTTAGTTCATGGTTATGACATTCTGCATAGCAAGTGTATGTGTGTATGTGTGTATGTTTGTGTTTATAGCTTCAATATATTTTTTTTACCTGTGGTCATATAAGCATCTAGATCTTCTTTTGGTTTTAATTCAGCTATATCATAGCCAGTATTACTTGTACTTGCTCTATAATTTTCCCTGTAGCTTCTTAGATACCTTCTGACCTCAGATGCTCTGTGTCTTTCAGTATCATGATTGAGATTGGCAGTTTCCTTTTCTTAGCAGGATACTGGAGTGGGTTGCCATTTCTTATTTCTTTTTAGTACATTGTATTTAGTCTAGTTCTAAATTATCTATGACCTGCCTCCAACTAATATTGGAATTCATAAGCTCCATTACAAGGTAACAATCTATGAAGGGGTTTGTAAAAACAAAGCATATCAAACAATGTAAAATAAATCATATGAAGCATCAGACAGATACATGAAGAGTTTTGTTTTCTTTGAGGGGCATTGGTATTTTAATTTAAGGATGTTTTAGAAAGTTACGAAATATTTTGACTTAGTGTTGGTCTCTAAAATTGTCAGGGTAAACCTGAATGTAACTCTGTACCTCAAGCATATACTGGTTTTTGATTAACCTAATTTGGTCATAATCAGTCTGAGTTGTTTAATTCAACTTTGACTTTGAAACTGGATGAATCTGATTTTCTTCTCTAATTATATTAACATTTAGGATGAGTTCGGCTACAAGAGCTTAGATTAGAATTGTAACATAAAATAATAACATTTTATTTATATATATAGATAAATCTACCGAAGTTATATATGAAGAGGGGGAAAACCATTACTGAGTGAAAGTCTTTTAAATAACTATTTAATAAGCTAGTTCCTGCTTTATAGTATCAGCACTCATTACAGAACTATAGAGAATGTAGTCCAATATTTTGTCATTGCTCTGTAGATTGAAGTTGATAAGGTGAGCAGCAAAAAAATTAGGGAATGGAAAGTATGAAAATCTACTGTTCTGCAGTAGCTTTGTGTATCTGCAATAAAACAACTTATCTGTCCAAGCCACTCTTATCTAGATGCAACTACCTAGCCAGCATGAGAAGAGAACTGCAAGTAGCTTTTATGAAAAAATGAAAGAAAGGTTAACAAAATAATGGGAGATGCTTATACATGCAACCAGGTCCTTGAGCTGTCAGAAGCTACTCTTCACATTAACTAGGACTATTTAGCCCCAATAAAGGACTTTAAGTTCAGTTTTTGGTTTCCACTGAAACTGCAATTTCCAGAGCCAATTCTTTCTTTCAGAGAAAGAATTATTGTAGGGTCCTGAGGGCAATCTTGTGACAACCGATTTACATTGTCAGCTGTGAGGACTGACAATGCACATGCTGTAAGCAAAGACCCTAAGACCAGACAGGATTACTTTAAAACCTGAGGCAGGTGTATTGCATGTCCAAGGTTGAGAAATGAACAGCATGAAATATATTTAGCACATCAGGCCAGGAGAAAAAGATGTTAAGTTTGAAGCCTTGGGGCTATTATATATAGTGGACTGGATTCCAGAGCTTCTGCAGTAGTTTTCTATATCTGCAATAAAACAACTTATCTGTCCAAGCCACTCTTAGCTCCTGAGTGCTGGTTGAGAAATATTTATTGCCAATCCATGTATGAAAATCTGACATCATCCCTTCATATGAAGAAATTATTAAAACAGGATCAAGGAACATTATTGTTATGCTGACTGGTTTTGTGACAATCATAGTACCATGAATATATGAAGGTAATGATTCTCATATTCATTCATTGCACAGAAAATAGAACAGACACTGGTGTTCTTAAGAATGCTGTCATTGTCTAAGTCACCTTCAAGAATTTTAAACTATGGAAAGACCAAATGAATGGTCACATGTGATGAGACTATTGATGAAGAAAGACTTCAGTTGATCAGAGACAGGTGAGTGGAGATTAGAAAATACAGTACGCTCCTCAGTTCCTCCATGGTTGTATATGAAGCAGATTGGAATTGTTAAGTATTTAGCAGAGTATCCTTGGTGTCAAGGATTAATACAGCAGACGGAAGTAATGTTCAGATTGCAGCAATAAGTATAGAACCACACAAGCACAGCAGTTGAAGTGCAAAGTCTTTATATACAGTGATGTAAACACAGTCCAAGTTCCATTCCAACATCATACACAGTTCATCCATCAGTAGATTAGCTTACTAACCATTCTTGTTCAGTAGATATAGCAGCAATACATCATCTTCAATACATCCATGCATCAATGGAGAAATATAGTTACAGTGTTGAAGATACTTGTCAAGTAGCAGAGTAATATAGTAGAAGCCTAGCAAACCAGTAGCAGCATTCCAACAGTACAAACAGACATTCTAACAGTACTAACCATGTGCTCTCTGGCTTCTTACTATATAGCTCTCCTGCTTCCTGTAGCCAATCAGCATCGTGGCTACAAGATAGTGCTGAGTCATTTCTGACTTGCAGCCATATATAGTAAACCAATACAGTTAAGTTTCTTAAAGAAAACCTAACAAGAATAACAAACCAGAAGATGGAAATATATCCGTAATATTTTTAAAACTTGCTTATTAGGAAAAGGAAAGGAAATCTAGAAGTGGTAAACCAAGGTAAGGCATGGGGAAGAGAAAACCTATATGACAGAATTGCTGTGATCAGAAAATTCACAAATTATATTCTTTTATTTTGTGTATGCACAAAATGCTCTTTTCAAAACCTATAGGAGTATACATTTAAGAGGAGAAAAATATTGATTTGATGTTAATTTTTCATAATTGATGCATTTTGGTTGACAGGTTTTATTTCTGTATTGAGAAAGTTATAATCAATAGAGGAAAGGATATTCAGTGATTAGAAGACACTTTTCCAAATAGCATCAAAATCTAAATCTGGATATTGGTCTGTACAATTTATTTTAGGGTACTTATTACTACTCTACCAAATCAGTACAAATATTAAAAAAAACACCTCCATGTATAATGGTATTGAAGGTTGAAGCCTTCTTGAAAATTGCCACCCCTTGTTAAAGTGGGAAATAAAAAACACAACCTCTCACTCTGTGAAATAACATTCTGTTTTCTTAACATTCTGTTTTCTTCTGTTTTTTTTTCCAATTGTCTTTATTATTAGTTCATTAATATTTGTTTCAATGCTAAACAGAATATCTTCCAGAACATCTGTTGAGCCGTGTTTTGGGGGAATGACAATTGGCTACTAATAGCTGCAACAAAGAAATTATGAGAAGATTGTTTCTGAAGCACAAATGTTTGCTGTTGCTGTTTTCCAACCGTGAATATGATGGGGGTGGTGGCATACAAATAAACATTAAGATTGAAGCACTGGGTCTCCCTGCTGTCTGCTTCACATGTTCTATGAATAGGAGCACAATTTGTTACTGCGTATCTAAACAACTGCTTAAGTGATCGATAAAGACCATTATCTTAAATCATAGCATGAATTCCCAATATCATACATATAATCAATAAAACACACAAAGAACACGATGGAAATTTCTCACTAAAATAGAGCCTGCTGCTTTGGAAATAATATTTAGTGGGCTGTATTTTTTTTAATTCCCCCCCCCCCACTAATTATGAGCTCAGTGGCAGTTTATTCTGCAGTAAATCTGCTGGTGTGAGATTAAACCTGTTATTGAACAGAGTTTTGAATCTACTGCAAGGCACTCATCACCGCTGGAGAGTGAACATTGCTGTTATCTCATTTAAAAGTTGGCCAGCAAAGCAGCCCATTTGTTTAAAATGCAATTAAGCTGGTGTCTTGAAGAGAAATTAGCAAGGAGTACTTCATTCTGAAGGCATAACAGGTCTGTTCATAGTCATATTGTCCCCATGATTTGGGTTGCTTTTGCAACCTGGGACCTCCCTTTGAATGAATTTCCTGAGTGGTAATCATGTTCAACTGTTTTAGCCAAGGGAACAAACTGCCTTATGGAACTATAGACAAATCATTACTGCCGTTCAATAATACAAATATTTGCTATAACTATTTGTGTAGCCTTCATGGAACTGCACGTGTCTGTATTTCTTTCATAAAAGGGTATGCACACTGCATAGTAAAATGCAAGAAGATATGTTTTTCCCTGATATTTTACCATTCTATCACTCCAAATTATTCACAGGCCATCCTGAAAGTAGAAGTAAAATCTCATTCAAATCGTAGTCAGTTTTGGGTGAACTTCATGTTGTGATGTTTTTTTTACAACATACACAAGTGATTTGCTATTTCCCTATTTTGTATTTTTTATTTACTTTCCAGTCTAGTCCATCTCTTGGTACTAATCATGTCCAATCCTTCTTAACTTTTCCAAGATCAGTCAAGATTAGTTAGGACAGCCACCCATTGTAGAATCTTAGATATAAAGATATAAAATAAAACTGCCACAATTGTGTAAACTAAAATAAATGAGAATGAATATCTGTGGCAAATACAATAACAGAAAAATTACCCATATCTCAGAATGTAGGTGCAGTATACATACTCTATATGCACATGGCATATTACCTCACAAAACTGAGTTGGCCTTAGATGATATCTTCATTGACTTCCATGAAGAACAATAGTTGGCAATTAAATACCAGAAAATTGAAATAGTGATCTTTGATAAAAAGCCTAAAAAACATAAATGGATCATTGAGGGGAAATTGAACAAGTGAAGGATTTCAAATTCTTAAGCCTGGAAATGTACCATAGGTGGTATTCAGCAAGTTCTGACCAGTTCCCTAACCCAAGCCATGCCACGCTCACGAAGCCATGCCCACAGAACCGGTAGTAAAAAAAATATGAATCCCACCACTGTAATGTACTATATTTACATGTTACTAGTTTTTGGAAAACCCATATGAGTTACATGACATAAACTCAGCAGCAATAATGAGTTTCCATTCCCAATTCAGGGAATGTATACTGAAGAGATTTGATGCAAATATTATGGCCCAATGCTTTATGATGCTAAGTTAGCACCATTCCATAATTATAACTCCCTAAGAACAGTCTAAAGTTGTTTCCACTAGCAATTTTTAAATGTGTACCGATGGTTTCTATGGTTGGAGGTAGTATCCCTGAATGCAGAAGAAAGGGTGTAGCTGCTCATAATTAATGTTTGACTTTCTATAAAAAGGCCATTTTTTCCAACATTAATCTCTTGAGTTTTGACAGATCAATTTCAGTGCTCCTGCTAGTACTCAAATACCTTCTCTCTTTTGGTTTTCTTGAGCGTCTACTGTCTTCAGAATATAAATAAACCTTCCAAATGATCAAGGCCAGATTGCTTGATATTGAACAACAAGATAAACTTAGTTTAATTTCACATCATTTAGAACACCCAAGATAGGAACCAAATAAATATTTAATCATTCTTATATCCCCGGCTCAGCAATGAGCCGTTTTAGAGCCAGACATGATGCTTTACCTACAGCAGTTCTCAGTGGCAGCTTAGCCAAAATTCCCTTTTTTATAAAAACACATCCCTGTAATTCAAATGCTGTAGAAACCACCCAACATGTTTTGTTGCATTGTTCGTATTTTATCAAGATAGCTGTCAATCTCTCATCTTTCTTGTTGGAACATCTGCCAAGATGATAAGTTTTATCTTGCTTTTCTCTTATCTGACAATAAGCTAAAGTCATATATAGTGGTGCTACATTTTGTGCTGTAGTTATTAAAGTATGCAAACAAATCACAGAATTATATCTGCTGTAACAAAAAATAAATATTATGCCCAGGCTGAGCTATGTTATAATATATCGCTAGAGTTTTGCATGTTATAATGTATCATTAGAATTTTACATATGGTTTTCCATTAGTTTTTATTGTGCTTTTTTGTGTTTTCTAATCAGTTTTTGACTCATGGCAACTGCTATAGTTTTCTTGGCAAGATTTTGGAAATCGTTTGCCATTGCTGCCTTCTTCCCAGAGCTGAGAGAATGAAGGTCACCCACTTAGCTTTCTGCCTAAGGTGGAACTAGAATTCACAGTCTCCTGATTTCTAGCCTGGTGTCTTAAGCACTACATCAAACTGGCTCTCATTATTGTGACGTAATTTAGCTGTTCAATTCTTTATTGTTTTGTTTATCAATTTGACTACTGAGATGGTGGCACATAAATTTAATAAATAAATAAGCTTGTGTGTGTGTGTGTGTGTGTGTGAGTGCATGCAGCAATGAATAATAAAAAAAACCCAATATTTATGATACAACTATTTTTCAAATTATATTATATTAAAAAAACCACAAACAAAACTTATAGCTTTATTTGTGATTTATTGATAATGATCTCTACATATTTGTGTGCAATCCCTATCAGTTTCACACATGGACAATTGTGCTGGATTGCATTCCAGCATCCTTTATTACTGTGTAAGATAAGGTAAGCACAACCCAATTGCTTCACCATTTCTGTTTCAAATTTATTGAAGTTTTTTTGGTCCTTATTCCATATTGGATTTATTGGATAACAATCTAGATTTTAATTAGATTGTTCTTCTTGAAACCTGCTCTTGTTATTTTAATGATCTCAATTCAAAATAACAAAAAATGATGCTTCTTTTTGAATATGTAGAATAATGCAGGTTGATTAACATCATTTGCTGCAGCTTGACTGATATACAGTATATCATTTCTGTCAGATACATTTTGTAGATAGAAACACACTTGATAAATAAAAATATTCTTAAAACATTTTTATTTAAATGTGGGGACTACCAAGGAGGAAGTAGGAACAATAATATGTTACCATAAAGCAGACAGGAGTAAGTTTTGCAGATTTAGTGTGTTAAAAAACTTTTAAAGCAGCTGGGAATTCATCAAAATGATTCCTTACTATGTATTCTTGGTTTTGAATTACTGTTCTGGTATTGTTGATCTGTTTTGAGGCATGTTTATAAGGAACCATGACATATTGATAATATTGTAGTCTTGGTTCTCAAAGGATCTTTAAATATATGGAACCTGAGGTTTTGACCAAGCTTCCGTTCTTCCAAACTGTTTGGATATAAATTACAGTTTATACATTTGTACAAACACTAGTCTTTCAGCTGTTAATCTGAGCTTTGACACCAGACTATTCCATATAATTTTTTCATCCTAGTTGTAAACCCAAAGTTATAAGTTCATACTTTAAACCTATTTATTTGTTTCCTTTAAAGAAGCAAGATGGTAGGTTAATTTTGAAACTAGTTTTAAAACTTTCATGTGTTCCTGCATCGATCTCCCATGGGGACACTTCATAACTTTCAAAAGGTACAAGACATAGTGAAGGATTCTGAACACTCTTTTTTGTAGGAAAGATTAAAAAAATAAAAAAAAATCCATTTTCAGCACGGAGGAACCTGTGGATTGAAACATAACCTTGAATTTGTAGTGTCAACATGGAAGTCAGCAGAATTAAAATCTTTTTAACAGTTTCTTTCCCTTCCTTTCCTTCTGTAAAAGATAGCATCAAACTCAGATCTGTTTTGTTCAAAACAAAAGGAACTGTAGCTGCTGTTCTAATGGAGAATATGTCTCTTCGATAACCTGGAAATTTCATATTCCCAAGGCTTTTTATTCATTTATCTATGAATAAATAACACACAAACAAAAGGATCTTATTGTTACAGTTACTCCAAATTTAATTCTATCAGGTCAACTCATATGAAAAGGAGTAACTGGAATGGTTGCTTTGCCTGAACCAAGCCCTCACATGTCAAACTACATGATTCCAAAATCTTCCATTGTCCCACCAATATGCAGAATCCTCCTGCCTTTGTGGCCCTAAATCATTCTACATGATCTAAAAAGCAGTGAGCAGTGAGTCAGCAGTTTAGACTAGCAAGGTGAGAATGAGCTTAGAAATCACCTAGTGCAACCTCTTCCTCATTGTAAAATTTGGCAAAGTATTTCTGATATATGACCATCCAAGCTCTTTTTGAGATATCCAACATAGATATCCAACATCATCATTTATAAATATTGATAGTTTATACAGTCCAGTTCCCTTCTTTCAACTTTCTCACCAGCAAAACAGCAAACAAAATTAACCCCAGGAACAAAAAGAAGTAAGTACTTCTATAGACATGGTTGAGATAGAACTTCTAACTTCCCCAGGAAACATGGGACACAAGGAGAATTGTAGCTTTACAACACTTAGAGTCCCTCATCTTATCCTGTATTCTTGAATAGGCTATTCAGTGTAGTCCATTCACAAAGGCCATCTAGGATGCCAGGTTATCTAAAGTACACATTTCATTGGGGAAAAAATAAAGTAGAAAAAAATAATAGGTTTTTTTTTTTTTCGTATGGGTATGAGCCTCCAGGTAGGGTGGCTTGTCTAGAGTTCCAGCTGCTATTTTGAATGATTAATGGCTGTATCTATAATGGTTAATTATTGTGTCTAACCATACATTTCATCAGTGGTGCTGCTCACTTTATTTCATAGACCATATCATTATTGTTACACAGTACAATGATCCTTGTTGCTCACATCTTGAAGTGATTGACTGCATTCCTTTGAAAACTTTCCACAATTCTGGCTCTTCCTTTGTACATAGATTTCAGCTCCCAGTGATGATAGCTCTATTGGCTGGGAAATTCTAGGAGTTGAAGACTACCCAAATGGAAAGACTCCCATTTGGGAAAGAATGTTGTTCTACTTATAGCATTAACCAACCAATTTGATTATTTCTCAAATCCAATTCCTCAAAATGTGGCTACCCATTAAACAACTACCCTTTTGTTAGGGTGGAACAAATGTCATTGCATTGGTTACAGCTCAAAGATTTTTGTCTTGCCAAGAAAATCTTAGTTGTGTTAAGAGGGCCTTGTACACAGTCAACAGAAATGGGAGTGAAAAGTAAAGGAAAGTTAATTTCTTTTTAATTATCTTTTCTTTCTTTTTAATTATCTTTTGATCACAGATAAGAGGAACAAATTACAAGTGTTTCTCCATTATCAGCAGAGCTTGAGGATGTCTGGGATAACACATTGGTAATGTTTCCAATTTTCTTCAAAACGCATTGACAAAATTGGCAGGGCAGAAGGAAGGGGAAGTGATATAAATTTCAGAAAAGAAAAAAAAATCAACACACAGTAAACTGCCAAGTGCCTTTAGAAAAATACTAGAGGTTAGCTGACAGTTAATAAAACTGTTAATGAACAGGGCCACTATCATCATAGGGTTGTTGTTGCTGTTTTAAAGAAATAACTATGTGTAAGAAACTTATTAGACACTATTAGCTAGGATGACCAAAAATGCTACCTCTTTTTTTTTTTTTAAGGAGCAATATACTCTGCCAAATACTCTGTTTACAAAAAATATAGAAAAGATTCCCAAGTGTATAATTGATGGAGAGAAGACAGTAAGTACTACATATCAGAGTTTAATCTATTGGGACATTCAACTGTGATGGGCAACAGCCTGCATTGTCAAAAGTATGCCACTAACTGAGATAGGACGAGATGCATCACAGCTAAATGAATAAACAGGGAACAGCACACAATAAGGATTCAAACCCATGCCCCATTATTGATCTAAATACAAAACTCACTGATGATTTCAAGCTTTGTATATTAGCCTGGGATTGTCAGGTCTGAACAATTCATCAGACAAAATAATGGTCATTTGGTCTTTTGGTATGTTTCTTTCCCATCCCTTGCTTTCCTAATTTATCGCTTAGTTGGCATGGATTGTCCATTCTGATATTTATTTGAATTTGCCACTCTAAGCATACTCATGTCACTGCTGGACAGTCATTTTTCTTTTGTACACATCATCTGTGAAGACAGATTGTCAGGTAGGAGTACGAGTGGGACGTGATGGCACTTGTAGATATGAGCAACTGACTGCATGCAAGAGAAGTCAGGATAAATAAGTGCATCCTTATTCTGAATATATTAAGTAGAGTAAATGATCCTGAATAGAATAGAGCCATGGTAGCGCAATGGTTAGAATGCAGTATTGCAGGCTACATCCGCAGACCTCTGGCTGCCAGTAGTTTGGCAGTTCGATTCTTACCAGCTCAAGGTTGACTAAGCCTGCCATCCTTCCAAACTTGATAAAATGAGGACCAAGATTTTTTGGGGCAATATGCTGATTCTGTAAACCATTTAAGGCTATAAAGCACTGTGAAGCAGCATATAAGTCTAACTGCTATTGTTATGCTATCTCCCACATTAGGAAATGTCCAGAGACTTACCTCAGGGCAGGATAATAGTATTTTTGAGTCTGGATGTTTCGAGAATGAAGGCATCATGAAATAAACTCCATTTGTCTATCCATGAAGTTTAAATCTATTTTCCTGACCACTCTTCTGTTCACATTTTCACTGATTAAGTAGTCAGGTCTAAGTCATCTATATCTGATCCTAGACAATTTTGAAAAAGCCAAGCAGGGTCCAATTTGATTAATGTTGGATGGGAGGCCACAAGAAATATGTGGGCTGTAGCAGGGGTGAAATTCAACCACTTC
This sequence comes from Bungarus multicinctus, assembly GCA_023653725.1. Lineage (NCBI taxonomy): Eukaryota > Metazoa > Chordata > Lepidosauria > Squamata > Elapidae > Bungarus > Bungarus multicinctus. Next base: position 55,145,535 of record CM042842.1, on the reverse strand, counting down.
AGCCTGGCTCAGAGAGGTGGTAGGGATGATTTGAATCGGTAAAAAATCCCGGTTGCTATTACTATTATACCCAGCCAGGCCCACAGGGGAAGCTAATAGGAAGTCACAAATATTTACTTATTCATATAAATCAATTAATATTATAAATAAAGTTGCAAATAAGTAGCATGTGTCAGCACACTAATGAACACACGGTGTTCACATAACAATGACAACTGGAATTTCAAGAACATTTGTTATAAGTCAGCACAGTTACATGACATTGCATTTTACAACCACATTCCTTAGTAACAGAGTATCCTGACTCAATTATTGTCATTAACTAATACTTCTGTAATATATATATAGCATCAGGGGTGGGATTCTACTGGTTTGGACTGGTTAGGGAGAACTGGATGTTAAATTTGCATCTGGTTCACCGAACCATTATTTGAACCAACTGGCTGGCCCTGCTCACCCTGCACCTCCCGGGAGTCTCTAAGAAGCCCATTTTTGATGCAGGTAAATGGAGGGTCTGTGCAAAGGCTCTGTCAGGAGGGGAAATGGCCCTCTGGAAGTCCAGATGTGGTCCTGTTTTTGGCTTCTGGAGGGCCTCCATAGCTTAGGGGAGGCCATTTCACCCTCCCAGAGGCCTGAGGGAAGCCTCTGGACCCTTGGAAAGGCTAAAAACGCCCTTCCTGGAAGTTCTTGTAGGGCATGCCCACCATGGGAATTTTTGAATCCCACCCCTGTGTAGCATGTGTAAGAGTATTCTCCCAAATTGCCTCTGACAATTTAGAAACATAGATTGCTTTCTAACTACTCTCCATTTCCATGAGGAAGATTGGGATTTTGTCATTCTTAAGGCACCAAAAATATCTGCAAAAGTGAGATTATGAGTGCTGCAATTAATTTTTCAGCTGTCATTTTTCAAATATAAAGGGTACTCAAAAGTTGTGACATGCCTTGGGGATTGTAAATATATTTTGGTTACTTTAATATAACCCAGATGGGCTTGGTATGTACATAAATGCCATAACTTTTTAACATTTTGTTTATTTCAAATGTGGTGGGACTTTCTTATTGCCACTTCTATTCAATCTCTGTGAGGCTATGGAAAGAAAGACTTAAAATAGAGTATCCGGAGAAGCCTGTTTCCATGGGGCCACCTAAGACTTCAACTTTACCTGAGAAAGAAGAATAGATAGATAACCCATAAATAGACTATATATTATACTTAATGGTATATGTTTAGTTTTAAGCAGTGCTGAAGATGTTTTAAACTAAAGCAAACTCCTTCTGAATTACAGTAATTATCACAATAATTGAATGAGTTAAGGTGTGTTCACAACACATGAAAACTTTCCATTGCACAATTAAGGATATCATTCAAACATCAGTTGGATTCATGTAACTATCCCGCTAAACCTGCATTAAGAAAATACGCTTGTTTTGTTAATATGTCATGCTATATTTTTATCTTCTTGTCTCAGGGGACTGACTGCAAATGCCCATGCTGCAAATAGTCCATGCTACTTGAATTTCAGGGTCGACTTTTTTCAGCCACCCTCTTTGAGAGTAAAAGGCCTGCCCAATAGAATAACAGAATAACAACAGAACATCAGAGAGATTCAGTTGGAGACTCCAGTGGGCAACTTTCACTCCACCTGGGCAATTGTTTAACAACTGCAATGAAGGATGTTGGGTTTATGATTGTTGAGTGAAGCAGTTATATGATGTATTTTTTAGTATTTAGTATTTATTTGATTTGTCAATCGCTTACAAGATACAGGTATAAGAATAAATATAGTTTTGAGTACATGAGATAGATACTTATAAGAAAAATAAAAAAATAGGACAAGGACGGTAGGCACGATTGGTGCGCTTATGCGCCCCCTACAGGCCTCTTAGGAAGGTGGTGAGGTCAATAGTAGACAGTCTAAGGTTAAAGTTTTTGGGGTTTGGGAAGAAACCAGAGTCAGATAGAGCATTCCAGACATTGACCACTCTGTTGCTGAAGTCATATTTTCTGCAGTCAGGTTTGGTGCAGTTAACCTTGAGTTTCTATCTATTGTGTGCTCTTGTATTGTTATGAATGCCCTATATTTGCAGGTAGGATACATTCGCAATGTATGATTTTATATACTATATTTAGATTGAACCGGAGGCGGCATAGTTCTAGGTTTTCTAGGTCTAGAGTTTCAAGTCTGGTGACATAAGGTATTCTACAATGAGTATAGGAGTGGAGAACTCTTCTTGTGAAATATTTCTGGACTTTTTCAATTGTGTTAATATCAGATACATGATATGGGTTCCAGACTGATGAGCTGTATTCAAGTATAGGTCTAGCAAATGTTTTGTATGCTCTAGTTAGTAATGTGATATTACCAGAGAAGAAGCTACATAGGATTAGATTAACAACTCTTAATGCCTTTTTGGCTATGTAGTTACAGTGGGCTCTAGCACTTAGAACATTTCAGATGACGTCTTGCTTAACGGCTGCTTTACTTCAATGACTGAGAATTCTGATCTCAAACATGACTTGAGGACTATGTACAGTATTTGCCAAGCTCATGGGAAACAATTAATTGCACCTATTATTATGCAAATGGAGCACCTAAGGAACACTGAAATGTTAATCTCATCAGACAACACATTTCCCTACAAGCTGAATGCATGGATTCCATGACTTATCAATGGACTTGTTATTTTAAATTATGGAGTCTAAGTTGAAGAATAAATGTTACTATTATTTTGGTATTAATCAGAGGATGATGTATCCATAGATCAATAGATAGAATATCACTAATTCATAAATACTGTTTGTGGACATTTATAAAGGTATACATTTGTTATCTGGATATACCAATGAAATCATGTTTCCAAGTGCATTCTGCAAGAACAGGTTTCCATCTTCTATTTATTGGATTGGAACAGTCTAGGCACTTCCCCTGATTTGGGAACAGTCAGAAGCTACAACCCTGGGGCTAGTCATAATAAATATCAGCATAATCAGCACATAATTGGCAGTTAAAACAGAACAATCGATGTTGTGCTATGACAAAATGTATGTGGAGTGTTCAAGCATTGCAAGCTGGGATGTTTACATGCCTGGGAGTAAAATGTAATGCTTTCTTGGTCATATAAATATGTGGATTTAGAGCTTGAACCAATGCATTCACAGAGCTATGAGGAAATGCAAGGGGAAAACCAAATGAAGTTCCTGGGACTCTTGCTGATTGCAGATGAGATGATAAATAGGGTAGGAAAGGCTTCATGCAATCAGAAATTGGCTCTGGGCAGAAAAGACAGCCATCGGTAGTTTATTTCCTCCTGTTAGAAGATTTGACAGGTTAAGCGGACCAGGCAGATTTGCATGCAATCAAAGACCCTAGAAACTATAGAGGCATGTGGATGTATTGCAGGGTCACTCTGCTTTGAAGATGAACAGAAATGCTACATGATTGTGTGTTACCACATGTCTGGAGTCCACTAAATTTATGGATATCCCTGAGTCCGATCCTTTTGAGTTGGAACTAACTCATCAATTATGGGATTCAAAAAAAATTATTACCGGTTCTGTGAGCATGGCTTGGTGGGCGTGGCATGACTTGGTGGGCATGGCAGGGAAAGGATACTGTAAAAATCTCCATTCCCACCCCACTCCAGGGGAAGGATACTACAAAATCTCATTCCCTCCCCACCCCACTAACTTGCTTTCCAGCTCCATTCTCCAGCTTGGGAGGCAGAGAATAGATGGGGGGACAGTCAGAGATGATATTTGCTGGTTCTTTGAATTATTCAAAATTTCCACTACCAGTTTTCCAGAACTGGTCAGAACCTGCTGAATACCACCTATGTAACTTGTTAACCTGACAAAACGGATCTCAGGTGTTTAGGGCATCTGCTTGAAAATCAGAGGTAGTATTCAGCAGGTTCTGACCAGTTCTGGAGAAGCAGTAGCAGACATTTTGAGTAGTTTGGAGAACAGACAAATATCACCTTTGAGTGGCCCTGCCCCCATCTATTCTCTGCCTCCAAGTCCCAGTTGATCAGCTGGGTCTTCATTTGTTGTCCTGCAGAAGAGAACGGAGCTGGAAAGCAGGTTAGTGGGGTGGGGAGGGAATGGGGATTTTGCATTAACCTTTCCCCAGAAGGGGGGAAGGAATGGAGATTTTATAGTATCCTTCCCCTGTCATGCCCACCAAACCATGCCATGCCCACCAGGCCATGTCCACAGAACTGGTAGTAAATTTTTTTGAAATCCCACCACTGTTGAAAATGTCCCTATTTCTCACAAGCATGGCACTTGGCTGTTATCTCAGAAGGGGATAGATAATAGAAAAGAAAGAACTTTCATGCACTGTTTTTCATTGGCATCTGATGGCCCACATCAGTAAGGTACACTCCAATGTGCAGAAGGTAGATTAAAAGGGAATTAAAGAGACTAGTTGTGTCTTCATCTCCTGCCATCTATCAAGTCTGCAATATAGCCCCAAACAGAATTGGATTACTATAGACCATCTCTCGATGAATGAGCTTCTCATCTGTAAACTGCTTGTCTAAATGTTGCTCATTCCAGCACTCATCCTGAGCTAATAAAAGTTGGTTACATAATTTACACATAACACTTAGACTTATTTAGATAGTAGACCTTATGGTTGACTGTCATCTGTTTGGTAGAATTGTCCAAATCAGCCCTCACTGTATTGTTCGAATTCAGGCTGCTGTGCAGTAGAAGATTGCCATTTCAAGTGTACTTCAACTTGTAAACCAACTATAAATCCTACAGTAATCTGTAGCAGTTCTCCAAATTTGAGATCTTGATGTTTGATTTGCATTGCATGAGGAAAGTCATACTTTCAGCAAAATTCCTAAAATATTTGTCAGAAAGGTTGGTATTCAGCATCAAAGAACTGCTCTTTTTGCTATCACAGCTTGATTCTTGGTTCAGGAGGAGCCATCTGGGAAAATTTTGAGCCATTTGTTAAGGTATCTGATTTATAATCTTATTAATTGATTTGAGTTGCTTTGTGATTCTGATCCTGGAGCAAGACATTATCAGTATATTCCTAGGGGGTCAGAAGCCAGTTTTAGTTCTGAGGTTTTGTATATACTTCTTCTCTTGTACAACTGGAAATAGAAAAGTGATCTTCCTGTTAGGATATATTTTGGGTATGGCAATAAATCCATATTCATGAGATTAGCAAAGGATTCAAAAATGAAGTTTGAATACATATATATAATGCAGAGATCAAGCTGTCCTATTTATGATGAAAAGTCTAAGAACCTAGCTTTCTATTTATTTATCTCAAGTTCTAAATTCAGAATATATTTATCCTTTTGCTTTATCATGTTCTTTTCCTGGTTAATGACACTTGGCCTCCATGTTTACAATAACGGTCTTGCTTAATCTTAAGCTTTTTGTTTCCAACTTGTTAGCTTTGTCATTCATATTAGCAGTGGCTTTGGTAAAGCTGGAATTTTTGAGATAGCTTTGCCAATTGGGTTGGGTCAAATCCCATTTAATTCTTTATTTAGATCAAGTGTCATGTTAGAACAAGATGCTGCACCAAGTTGAGAGGAAAAAGCCCTTCAGGTGCTTTTGTGAACCTCTACTATCTAAACTATTACTGGAAAAACATGCATTTTGGTAAACCAGGGAAATGGAACAAAAACTAGTCATGATCTTCACTTCTCTGGCAATCAAATTATAGTTCACTGAAAACCCAGGAATTTTTCTTTTTTTCTTGGAGTTCCTCTGCATAGAGTATGCATCAGAAATATTGTGCCCTTAAAAAAGATGTTCGAGTACAAGCATCTTAGGTAAGCAATATGCTTTGCAAGCAGAATTCAGCTCAAGAAAGCCGTATGTGAAACTCTATAATAGAGTTGCTTGCCATCATAGATCAAGGATAGGCAACCAGGTGCACTCCACAAGTTTTGGATTTTAACTTCCATTAACTGGCATTGTTGGCATAGGTTTGTTGGAGTTGTAATCCAAAAGATCTGAAAGACATCAGGTTATCTTCCCCAAAGGTCCCTCTCTCTCAGGGAGTTAAGAAATATGAAATATAAATAAATACAGTTTTTATGTTCTACCACAGTTACATTCAAGAGTTGCAATGCAATACCCTCCAAGATGGTACAAAGGATCTTTAGCAACATCTTTTGAAGTAGTATAAAGTACAACATCTCATTCTGTCCCTTTGTACATAATAAATGAGTTTTCATTACTGTATGCTAACCAGAGTAACAATAAATTGTTAATTTATGTGTGTGTATATACATAAATACGTACATATATATATATATATATACTTTGTATTACAACACCCTGTTAAGCCCCAATTAATTTTATTATTTAAAATTATCAGCTCAAAAACCTTACACACACACACACACACACATATATATATGTTGAACTTATATATAAGTTGAACTAATAAACAAACAATATGTAAACAGTTTCACTACTGCCAAATATTTGAATGGGGGAGTATTTTAAAGAAGACTCTGGTCACGGTCTTCACTTCTCTGGCAATCAAATGATAGTTCATTGAAAACCCAAGAATTTTTCTTTCTTTCTTTGAGTATTAGCATTGGAATTCCTCTGCAGATAAATAGCATTATTAGTGCACTTACTATGTGCTCAAGAAGGTCACTGGCACTATTTAAAAATCTATGCAATGAGAAACTGCTACTTTATGCCTTTAAGTCAAATTGGGATATCTTTAATCATCAGCATTTCCTATGAAGAATGATAATACTGAGTATGATGGGTATTTATTTGGATTTTCAGCATTTTACCTTAATTTTGTTGAATTTGGGAAGGAGGGGGGGATGCTGCCAGTTCAAATATATAAGGGAGAAAAATCCTTTTATGATTTTTACCCTAAGCAAACAGAATGGATTCCCTCTAGTATAATTTATAGCACTTTGTCCCATCTTGTTTGAAAAGTGCCAAGCTATTTGGCATCTACTACCTCTGGGAGGCTATCCCATGATTTAATAGATCTTGGTGTTAGGAAATATTCTCTGTACTGCCAGTTTATTCCTTCGGGTGTCTATTTTAGCTGAAGGAAGAAGTCAGATTCTGGATGCTACTACTGATATTTCAAATACTGGGTTAAGGTAGCCAAACACCATCTGGTTCCCAGCTGGTACTTATATTTTGAGACACCTAAAATTCTTCCAACCTTCTTTGGCTCATCTCTGCTTCTGAAAACAGTTCCTTAATCATTTTAATCACTGTACTATTTTGCTATCTGGAACATTCCTTTTGTGTATACAATTATTGGAAGGAAGAATTTAATTATATAGTTCAGAACCTGTTATTATTATGAACAAAACAGTGGAGTAGCTTTTTTTCACTCTGCATTTCAGTTTAATTATCTTTAACAAGTTTTAATTGTCTATCTTTCCTCACTCCCCAACAGAGAAATGTACAACATTCCTTGAAAAATATGGAGATGGTTGGAAAGGAATTGAAAACATGGTGCTTTATTTGTACATTACAAAAAGAAACAAACATGGATTTTTTAAAAAATTAAAAGACATAGTAAAATCTTCACAACTTTTTCAATCTAAACATTTTAAATAATCAAATAGTGATACCAAACTGTGATATCAAATTGAAGAATGGGGAAGAAATTATTTTCCTACCATAAAATAAGAGATAAAAGTCCAAAATCATTTGTTGTCTTGCATGAAAAAAGTAATAGCCCTTATAAGTAGAGAATCTTAATCGTCAACCTTGACTGGCAGGGATTTCCAGAGGAAAAAATAGCTGACTGAGGTCAGCTCCATGAAAAGCAGAGTTGATGAAGAATGAACAGTAGATCACTGGAGATCACCCACATGTGCTCCACTGAGTTGCTCCTCATGAGGGGATCACAAGACAGTAGTCTGCCTTGATTTGAGCACTAAGCCTGTCTGGCCTAGGGGTTTTTAAATTTTTAATCTGGTTTTAACCTTTCTTAATCCCCTTATTTTAATCTTTGTAAGAGCCAATATATTTAATTCTTTTAATTTTTAAATATTGTATATGTGTTTTATATGTGCATTTTATTCTGGCTGTTCACCACCTCGAGTCCCTTTGGGAGCGGGGGCGGTATATAAATTTAAATAAATAAATAAGTGATGAAAGATTAGCTATCATGCTCGCAACTGCAGTTAGCACCTTTAAAAGGAAGCTACATTTGCAAACTTCCTTTTCTAATCATGTTAGAAAATTCCTTGTTAACTACTTTTCAGCTATTGGAAAGACCTTTGGATTAACAAGTCTTAAAACACTGGGTCAGTCTGTTTCAATCCTTAATGAAATAAAATGCTAACTACAAGCTTTAAATACTTAAAAAGTGAAGTGAACAGCAAAAAGCCAATTAAGACATTGATTTTAGAAAGGTATAAATGGATTAAGGGTTCAGATAATTTTGAAATAAGTTTTTGGAATTAAGTATAAAGAATACTTCCCAAGAAACAGTGGACTTGATTTGATTTTTTTTCTATGACATCATAAAGAAAAGCCATTTTAAAAATTGGATACTAAATGGAACTAAATATTTTAATTAAAGGAAAAGAATATAAAGCTGCTTAATAGCTTAAACCCAATTAAATATAAAATATTACAACACTGGAAATACTGAGAGACACTTGATAAATGGAATCAGAGTTTAAGATCAGCAATGTCAATAGAGATGTTTGCTTAACAGATAACAGATAATCAGAGTTGGAAGGGACCTTACAGGTCATCTAGTCCAATCCCCCGCCCAAGTGGAAGACCCTGCACCATTTCTGACAAATGGCAGTCCAATCTCTTCTTGAAGGTCTCATGTGATGGTACTCCCACAACTTTGGACGGCAAGCTATTCCATTGGTTGATTGTTCTCACTGTCAGAAAGTTTCTCCTTATTTCCAGGTTAAAACTCTCCTTGTTCAGTTTCCATCCATTATTCCTTGTCTGATCTACAGGTGCTTTAGAAAATACATTGATCCCTTCCTCTCTGTGGCAGCTCCTCAAATATTGGAAGACCGCTATCATGTCTTCCCTGGTCCTTGTCTTTACTAGACTACCCAAGCCCAGTTCCTGTAACCAGTCTTCATATGCCTTCTATGGATAGACTGGGTCCAAAAGATGTTTGGAAGAAATGGGAGAAGAGGAACAACAACAACAAAGCTTCATCCTCAATTCTAGTCACTTTAATGGTTCTTGTGCTGTCCAGACAGTTTAGAGTTAATGGGATAGTTACTTAAGAATTGTGAACTGTCCCCTTAAGGGAATGCATCATGCTAAATGTAGTTAAAGGTATCCTGGGAAATGTAATCCATGTCACATGACCACATCTGTAATCTTGATTGGTCACTATATTGACCCTTGTTGGGTTGGGGAAGGCTCTCTCACTCTTGCCTGTAACCATCATTAGATATCATGCTTCAATCATCATGGGGTTGAGACCTTTTTATTTTTCTACACTACAAGATGGATATGCAAAGGATTGGACATTGAGAAGAACTTCATCACAAATGTGAGTTATGAGGATACCTGATGTACCAATAAAAAAGATTTTGTTTTGGATGTTTTGTGGAGTTACTCTGTCTGCTTTATACCATCCAGAGAATAAAATGTAGAACAGTTCTAGTGGTGACTGTTAGGAATGTAAGTAACCTAACAGTTGGGTTGGAAATATATAAACCAGGATAGACATTTAATACTTGTCTCTTTAAGGGAATGCTAAAATTGTAATTGGGTGTGGTATCCCAAACAGCCATAAAATGGAGCCAGAAACCTGGTTTCCCAGAGCTGACTGAGCCAGAGAGAGAGTTTTGCTAGATGGTAGATGTTCGTGTTCCTGCATTTCCCTAGTGACTGTTACTGATTATCATTATTCTTGGATTGATGTGAGTCTATTACTGAACTGTTTTTGATACTGGACTTTGTTATTGGATTATCCCTGAACTGAAAACTTGAATGACTTGGACTGTGTTGGACTTTGCTTAACTGTATACTGGAAGTAAAACCTACATTTTAGTATACAGTATATCTGTGTGCTGTGTGTGTTATTCAACATTACTCTCAGTACGTCTCCCTGTGTGCACTCATTCTCCTAACGGGGAATTATCTCAACAGTGACAAGGATGTTTATCTCTTTGTTTAAACTGTATATTAACTCTACCACTTGTGGTGGCAATAATAGATTTTTTTTTCTGACAGCAGCTAGGCTCCAACTATTCCAGAATGTTCCAGAGGTAGCCTCATTGCAAAGGGATTATGGGAATAAATTGTTTCACATCAAGTAAATACACATAGAGTGAATGTCCTTATTAATTAGCCACAGAATGCTTCTGCTTTTATGACATTCAGGACTGGAATGGCAGTAACTAGCTGCTGAAAAATTTATTATAGGCGGGAAACTGATATATATTACTTAAAAGACAAACGAAAGAGAAAAATAATGGCAACTGAAACAACAGTGATGAACTCTTTAAATTTTTGAGGAATTACAATTCAACAAAACAATAAGCTTGCTAATTAGGAATTAATGAGAATGCATTCTCTGAATAAATTTTTAAAAATTAATCAGAGATTAAATGCATAAAGATGCTAACTATGGCTGTACATCACCTAAATTTACATTGTTTGAGTTGGGAAGCCCTATAGATCTATTAATATATTAATTAATGATCAGTACTAAATTATTTTTCTACATATGTTTTTCTATGTAATTTAAACCATGAGTTCCAGTTCTGGTATACGAAAAAAACGCAATAGCTGGTATTAGTATACCTGGGACACACTAAGCCATGATTTTATGCCAAAAAGCTATCAATGGAATCATTAGGAGTTGAGGCAGCTTGATGGGACACAATCAATCCACACCATGATTAATGCTCACAAGGAAAAAGAAAAGCTTCCTTCCAGATAGCAAAGGAAAGAAGGAAGGGAAATGCAGATATCTGAGCATACCAATTCTCCTCTGCTAGCTGTCGCTGATCAAGAAAGAGTTCTGTCTCTAGTAGCCCCAAAAGGAAATCAGTTCTTTCGCATGTGTGCAGCGGATTGGGAAATGATGTGGTATTCGCATTAATGCAACAGCAATGAATGAAAGGAAAAAATTGAAGCCAGACTACCTCCACAAAGCAATTTCACAACAACAGCAAAACTCAATGTCGGCTGCCCTTTTAAATGTTACTGCATTTTTAAACACTCTTGTACTTCTGCCATCCTCCTTATTGTTTAACAAAAGAAATAGACAAAAGAAAAACCTTATTCAGCTGTAGAATTTAGCTAATATGAAATAATTTTTGCCACTTTCATAGGCAGACTATATACATTTTAAAAAAAGAACTATCATAAGGGCTGGTTGACTGATAATGATTGTTCTTCCATTTCATCACCACACTCCAGAAAACCTCTTACTTTGCTTAGGAGGCAAAACCCATTTATCCTCTTAGAAGGCTGAAAGCAACAGACTGCAGAGTTTAAGATGCTAAGATTTTGTAACTTAATCATGTGCATTAGTAAGTATTATCTTTTTTCCATCATAAAACAAATTCGGAAACCAGATTTATACATAATACAAAAGTTTGTAGCGGTCGACAAAGGCAATAGAAAAAAGTTTTGCTGATCCCATGTTTCTTCTAATGCATTAATTTCTCCAAATAATGGCACCTTCTCTCAAAAAGTTTAAGAAGTTGAGCCCCAATTTACACAACTTTCCATCATTATGGCCTTGATTAATTAGATCTGCAAAGCAGAAACTGCTGCAAATCCAGCATTTTCTGAGTTCAGGGCACTGAATTGGGCCCTGATTATGGATATCTGACTGGATCACTCTTAGTTGATCTTTTGAAATATTTTAAAAACCAGATGGTATTAGACAGCTTTTTTTCTGTTGTGAACATTAGAATTTTCATTTCTATTTTATTGTTATTACTTTCTCTTCCGTGTTTCTTTTATTTTTATTGCATCCAGAGTTGTTTTTTTCATAGTGTATTAATCTATATTTGTTCTGTGAAAGTCACTAAGAATCTCTGGATTCTGTGGGTTTAAAAATGTGCTAAATAAAGTAACAAATTAGGAACATTTTACTAGGTCAAATTATTTACAAAAGACTAGCATTGCTTGTTCTGTCTTTCAGTGTCTAAGGAACCAGTCATCTCAGTTATCTGGTACTTTAAATGGAGATATTCTTTAATTGCAAAATGACCATATAGAGGGAGGCATCTAACTGGATATTTTTGATTCCTAACTATCCAAAATTCATAAAAACAGAAAAGAAAAAGAAACTACCTGGAACAGATTAAGGACCTGTCCATTCCAACATCCTGTTTCCCACAGAACGACCTGCCAGATGCCTCTAAAAGCTCATAAATAAGGCATGAGCACAATAGGTTCACCCTACTTCTTTTCCCATAACTGGTAGTCAAAGTCATGTCACCAGAGATACAATTATTCATTATGACTGATGGTCTTTCTCTTCACAAATCCCCCTTTTAGTTATATAGGTTGGGGCCCAGCACCTGGTGTTATGGTACCTGCAGAAGATGCTGTCTGCAGATTAGAATAGGAACTTACTTGAATTCCCAAGTGAGCTCACCCAGGCTCACTGCGATAATGCTAATCCATTCCTGTCAGGTTAAGCTTTTCAACAGTGTCGTATGATTTATTTTAATTTTCTCCATTGGATTCTGGAGTTTACTGGTGGGCACAACTTTTTTTCTCGTTCAGCATTGAGTCGCCTTTGCCACAACTCCTGAATGCTGCTTCAACTTTTGCTATCAGCCTCTCTCCCTACTCCCCTCCCACCACCCAAATCTCCTACTTCAGCACACTTAAATTGTTCTCCCATTCAACCTCAGGCAGATGCAAAGAACTCCTGCTGTGCCTTTTGCCCACATTGCGGTAATGACAGGCAGCTTTGGGGCTTTCGAGAGCAGCAGGGGTAAATTTTCCATCCTGTCAAAATCAATTCTGCCAGCCGGCTTCTTGATGGGGGATGGTGCTGCCCCCTTCCTTCATCCAGATGGCAATACACTTCTCACATCATCGCAGCCCCCTTGAATCCCAATGCACGCTCCCTGGGGCAGCCTTAAGCAGAACCAAAGACCATGTCTCCTTCTTTCTTCGAGCCATAGTTCTTACTCTTTACAGAATGAGGGAAAGGGGAATAGAGTGTCCTGATTCTGGGAATGTTTTGTTACGCTTGTTCCTGCCATTTCATGTGCTCCCCGGGCTTCTCAATTGACCAAAGATTCACCGTCAGTGCTTCTGATTGCAGCTTTACCCATGAAGTTTGTAGGGCAGGACTAATGTGTGCCATTAATGCATCATATAAAAGAGGATTCTGCAAAGATAGATTGAATCGGGGATGTCTTGCCTTTCTGTTTTATTTATATCTTTCATTAGTAGATTTCTAAATAAATCCCTGGGTGGATTACAAAGATACTTTAAGCGTGTTTTTTCCCCCCTAAGCAGATGAAAAATGAAAAATAATGAACACGATAGAAAGTAGTAAATAAATAACATTGTAAGGCATACAAAATCTGTATTTCACTGTATAATAGATACCTAAAATCAGGCTGGTAAAAGCATTAGAAACATCTAGGGGAGAAGGAATATCTTTGCTGGTGCCGAAAAGATATTAACAAAGCATAAGCAATTTTATTCCCTCTTTTCCTAGATCAACAGGGAAGGGAAGGAGGTGATCTTCATGTAGTACTTAACAGATCTACCCCTGAATTACTCTGTTAAGTTTAATAGGGAAAGAATAAGAGTCTACTAGTGAATTTTGTGTGAGAAAGAATTGGAGTAATTCTTGTTGCAAGAATTGCTAGAATAACGTTCCCCAAATTAATGCTTGCCAAATGGGCGTAACCTATGAGTTTCCCATATATTGAGCTCCTACACATGACAATGCAATGGGAAACAATCAGACTCAAAGCCCATTTTCCTTCAAGTAGTCAATCAAAATGAAGTGGCCAGATCTTTGCTCTTCTGGAAATGAGAATTACTTTAGCCCATGGTTAGCCACTATCATAGGGCCTGGAAAAGATTTCCTCCCAGTGCTAGATTACTTTGTTTATGCTATATTTTGGGCTTGAATGTTTTATACTTCCATGTTTTTTGCCTTCCATATGAAATCACCTTATTTGTGTATTTTGACTTCATTTTTTTTTCAGATCAAACTGCATTTTTTTTCTTGTTTCTTTGTCTTGATAAAAGAATAGACATTGAAGAATTCAACCAGATGGCTTCTGTTTATGTTATGCATGCATAGGAACAACTAAGTATAAATGTAGGGTCACTATATCTAAGTTGGAGAAAATCCAGATGATCAAAGATAGGTAAGAAGATAAATAGTTTTACTGCCTTGTAGTAATCAAATGTATATTTTCAGTTCATATATTTTAGTATTAACACATACGACCCCACTATATTTATCTCTGAGGCCGGGCTATGATGGACAATTCTAGTCAATCATTAGCAGTAAACTATGATAACAAAGTTATAGGAAGGATTGTATTTCAATAGGAAAGCGCATGCTTTGCATGCAGAAAATCCATGGACAATTTCTGGTATTTCTAACAAGACTTGAAAAAAGTCATGTTCACACTCTGCAGAGTTCCTGCCAATCAATATTAACAATCCTGGAGTAAATGAACCAATCATTTGATTCAATAGAAAACATTGTACTGTGGTCTTAAAAAGATAATAATGTGGTTTTTAACTGTCTCACTGCTGACAACCAATTTATCTGAACATTTTATAAATAGCATTAAAACTTCTTCATTAGTTTCAACTAAATCAAATTATGTTATTTTTTTCTATAAATGTGTTGTTTAACTAGTTTATTGTTATTTGACTCTTTCTCCCAGAACTATAGCTAGACATCTCATTTATTTTTAATTTACCTGAACTGCATTTGAATTTATAATTAATGTGAATTTTCAAATATGGAAAAAGGTGACTACAAATGATTTTAAAATGCAGACTTAATGCAAAGCTTAACTCTTCAAGTATATCTGTCACCCAGATAAATATAAAATTAGACAATATTTTATAGGGAACAGCATAAAGACTAATTTAAATAGCTACATATGCTATTAATTAATATAGTAATAGGTGAGCAAACCTTCAATAACATACACATTCCTACACAAATTACATTGAAAGGTTTTAATGCACTTTATATGACAAGGATTCATTCTGCTGATTTCATTATGTTTAAAGCCAGCTTATAGAACTCTGTTATGGATCTTATTTTCTTATATTAACACATTCTACCCAATCTCTAATCTGCATCTATCCTTCCTTACATCTAATCAGCACAGCTTTTAAAACAATGCAACAAATAAACAATTTCATTAAAGAAAATCAACTGTCTGCAATCTAATGATATTTGTAATACCATGCTCTCTTGGTATGAAAGAGTGGTATTCAAATACATTTAGAGAATGAAAGATTGGAAAAAGCTACAGGATAGTCAATGAATTAAAAATCACAATATACGACAAAGCAGCATTAATATTAACTCTCCATTTGGTCCAAAATAAACCACTGCTGCTTTCCTAATATTGGTTGAAACAGGAAGTCTTTCACTCATTTCTGGAAAGGGAGAAGGTAGAGTATGTTGGGAAGATAATATCTCAAAGAATGTTTTTTTTAATTTATTAATGAACAACAAAAAGAAAAACATTTAAAAACAATGAACATAGTGCATACAGAACAAGAAGTACAAATTTACATATGTACATAAATATTCATCATTGTTGATACAGTTACAACTTCTCCCAAATTTTGTAATAATCAATTCAGTCTTATCTTTTAATTCTTGAGTTACTCTATCCATTTCAGTGCACATCCAAATTTTTCTAATTATTTCCATCTCTTCTGGCATATCATTACCTTTCCATTTTTGGGCAAGGGCTAATCTTGCTGCAGTGGACTATTAGGTATATTATCTCTTTATTATATTTCCCCACATTGATTCCCAATAGAAAATTTTCAGGTCTAAACTCTGTTTTAATTTTACACATCTCTTCTAACCAGTTTCTAATTTTCAGCCAGTATGTTTGGGCTTTTTCACAGTTCCACCATATGTGCAGGGGTGGGATTCTACCAGTTCGAACCAGTTCTATAGAACTGGTTGTTACAATTCTGCGCACTTTAGAGAACTGGCAAATCACACCACTAGCTGGCACCTCCCCTCCCCTCCCACCCCGCCCAGAAGGCTTCCCTGAGGAAGAAGTGGCCTGAGAGCAGAGCTGAACCTTCCTTAGGATTGAAGCTTCTATTTTTCAGTGCAGACTCAGGCAGCAGATGGCAGAAAGACAGATCTGGGAGTGAAGTTGTGATTCTGCAAGCAGCTCAATCTGCCTGCCTGCTTTGCCTGATTTTGAGTAAAAGTTGCTCTTTTTTAAAAAATAAAAAATTCAATCTTTACATATATATTTATAATATTTACATACAAGCCACGCCTAGCCAGTCACATGACCACCAACCCACACTCAGAAATTAGGCCATGCCCACAGAACCATACGTGGTAGTATGTTCAAATTTCTTTGTTGCATTTCCAGCATTTAGGGGATAATTTTGGATACATTCTTGCCAATTTTGATGGTGGGATATGCTATCGGTAAAACATTTTATGTAAATTTTCTTTATATGATGCCATCAAAATTATTTTTCTATTCCTGTCCCATAAAATTTGCCAATCCTCAAAATTTATACCATTTCCAAAATCTTTCATCCAAGCCGACATCATTTCTTTCACCTTTTCCTCTTCTAATTTACATTCCAATAATATTTTGTAAATTTTTTTAATCAATTTTTTATCCGTGCAGCTTCAGAGCTGGCAGAGGAGTATGATTTGTCTCTCTGTTTGTGTGTATGTGTGTGTTGGGAGGGAGTTGTCTTCGGTCAGTCCCACTGAGCTGGTCTTCACTTGGGCTCAGCCATATCTGTTGAATGTTATGTGATCATCTCTCAAGCTGCTGCTTACAGTGCTGCAGCTTTGGATTACTAGAAGTCTGCAACACTTTGGATTACTAGAAAGAGGCCTGAATTCTAACTACTGGGGGACTACTCCATACACTGCACAAACCTTTCCTTTGGCATATGCTGTTCATTGAGAAAGCAGGCACCACTGTGCTCAACAGTTGAGTGAGAATCACGCTGCATGAGACATTAAGTTAGCAAGTGATTTACATATGTAATTTATTAATGTGTGTGCACCACATGTGTGCCCGAACTAGGCTTTTCCAACACAGGCACACTGAGAAAATTTATGAAAGTTGGGGAATTGCATTCTCCTTCACATGGATTTATATGAACACTCAGGGCCACTCTGTCACAGTGTGTGTGGGGGGAGGTTCAGTTTTTTTTTTTCTCACCCAACAAATTCCTTTTCCTTAGAAGAGCTAACAAGCATCCAGCAACAGATGACAAGGGGGAAATGCCTGCTCTGCTTCTTGTACATACAGCTCTAATAGTATCACCCAATATGTGTTCATGTGCAAAATCAAACAAGGAAAGTAATAAATAAACCAACTCTTTTCATACTCTACATAAATGACCTCTGTGATCGTATCAAGAGCAACTGCGTTCTCTTCACTGATTATATAAAGCTATTCAACACCACAGACAATACTGCTACCCTTCAAAAAGACCTCGACTATGTATCAGAATGGTCAAACAAATGGCAACTTCAAATCTCAACAAATAAATGCTCTGTCCTACATATTGGCAAAAAAATCAGAAAACAAAATACAGGCTGAATAGTCAAGACCTTGTTGATGATCCAAACTCTATCAAGGATCTTGGAGTACTCATCTCAAATGACCTAAGTGCTAGAGCCCACTGTAACTACATAGCCAAAAAGGCGTTAAGAGTTGTTAACCTAATCTTACGTAGCTTTTTCTCTGGTAATATTACACTAATAACTAGAGCATACAAAACATTTGCTAGACCAATACTTGAATACAGCTCATCAGTCTGGAACCCACCTTATGCCACCAGACTTGAAATTCTAGACCTAGAAAACCTAGAACTATGCTGTCTTTGGTCCGATCTAAGCATAGTATATAAAATCATACATTGCAATGTCCTACCTGTCAATGAATACTTCAGCTTCAACCATAATAACACAAGAGCAAAGAATAGATACAAACTCAAGATTAATCGCACCAAACTTGATTTCAGGAGTGGTCAATGTCTGGAATACTCTACCTGACTCTGTGGTTTCTTCCCCAAACCCCAAAAACTTTAACCTTAGACTGTGTACTATTGACTTCACCCCTTTCCTAAGAGGTCTGTAGGGGGCGTGCATAAGCGCAACAAAGCGCCTACCGTCCCTGTCCTATTGTTTCTTTTTTTTATATATGTATCCATGTATTCATAACTATGTTTTACTTATACCTATTATCTTGTAAGCAATTGACAAATAAATAAACAAATAAATAAATAAATAAATAAATAAATAAATAAATAAATAAATATTAAAAAAATGATAGCTAAAGGTTCCCCTCGCACATATGTGCTAGTCATTTCCGGGGGGTGCTCATCTCTGTTACAAAGCTAAAGAGCCAGCGCTGTCCGAAGACATCCTCGTGGTCATGTGGCCGGCATGACTAAACACCGAAGGCACATGGAACCTTCCCACCAAAGTGGTCCCTATTTTTCTACTTGCATTTTTACATGCTTTCAAACTGCTAGGTTGGCAGAAGCTGGGACAAGTAATGGGAGCTCACTCCGTTATGTGGTGCTAGGGATTCAAACCACCGAATGCCGACTTTTCTGATCGACAAGCTCAGCGTCTTAGCCACTGAGCCACCGCATCTCTTCAATAAATGATAACATACCAGAATTTCCAAATAGCACTATAGGTAGTCCATAACTGAGGCCAAATTTCTGCTGCTAAACAAAACATTTGTTAAATGAGCTTTTCTCCCATTTTATGACCTTTCTTGCCAAAATTGTTAAGTGAATCACTGCAGTTGTTATATTATTAATGCAGTTATTAAGTGAATCTGGCTTCCCCATTGATTTGCTTGTCAGTAGGTTGCCAAAGGGAATCCTGGTTTTTAATGGAAGGAAGGAGATTTATTTGCATTTCTGCTTTTGTTTTTTATAGTAATTGTTTTAATGTGAATTTTTATATTTTTGTATAAATGTATTTTAATTTCAAATTCTGTTTTCATATTTTTTTCTTCAGTGTTTACATGGTGCACATTTTGTATGCTACACAGAGTTGCTTTTTATAAGATGGGTGAGTATGCAAATTTGTTTAATAAAGGAAATAAATAAATGCAAGTTTATTTTATTGCAAGTTCTGCACTTATTGCAATCCATACATTTCACTCCTCTTTCAACATACCCAACAAAGTGCTGCTTCCTTATATATTTCAACTAGAATGGGGTAGCCATTTTAATACAGTGCACCATAACAGCATTTTAAAATTACCAATTGATTATGCTATACAAAAAAACCCACTATCAACTAAGACTGATAATAAAATTTGATGGATTGATTACAAGAAAAGAAAAGAAGAACATGTTAGCATGGATCTCATATGAGGTTTAAATGTCCTATGAAGAGTAATATTCAGTATAAGTGGTAGCAGATCCAGAAGAGATGAGAAAATAATTATGTATGCAGTCATTTTTTTCAGACTATAAAATAGGAATAAAGGAAAAAGAAAAATATTTCCTTTTTAATCATGACATTGAGCTTATAAACTGACAGCTTTCATGTAAAGATGTTCCAAATGTGTTACTTAGAAATGCAGAGTTTTTATCATTACATAATTCCTATTTTGAACCATCATATCATTCTTAACTTGACACGTGTCTGTCTTGCTGATGGCCTGTTGTTTCCTTCCATTTAGAGTTGCAGATAAAGTTTAGACTATTCAAATTAACAAAATAAAGCATCAGAAAGGACATCTATAAAGACTAAAAACTCAGTCAACTAGAAAAGATTTGATTATTTTATTTTTCCTTCCATTATAGTGTGGTACAGTGAGAAGGACTTATGAGCAAAAAGTGATTAGGACTTATGAGCAAAAAGTGATTCATCCTTTAATATCAAGCTTATGAGGATGATCTTGACTGGCCCAGACATAATATGAAGGCATGATTTGTTTATCTCAACATCTACAGATCAGTCACAACTAATTATATATTGGGGGACAAGAAACCAAATCTGAATTTATAATTTAATGCTATTGTATCTTGTAAAATTTAAAAATTCTAAATTTTTGCAGCTCTGAATTACCTACACCATGAACTAATGCAAGGCAAGACTGGTTTGAAAGTGGACCATCAGACTCTGAAGCTGGCAGTTGCCACTCATAACTTAATCTCCATTTCCCTTCACTTTTTCTTTCATGTGTTTTCCCAAGATAATAAAATTCTAAATTGCAGCAATAACATATTCACGATGCCTTGCTAAGAAACTCTACGAAGACTTGTGGGTAAATATAAAGAATTGCCAAGACAGCAGTAAATCCCTGGGATCTACATTCTTAAATTGAGGGACTATACAATCCTGTTGGTAAAAATAAAGGAGCAAATAAAACATAATTTGATGCTAATTTTAATTTAGACAAGTACATGGTATACAGTGTTTGTATGTATTACAATTTTATCTTGCATATATAAATATCTTAATTTGGAGGTTACACTTCAATGTTCTTTGCTTTTAAAGAAAAAGACCTTCTCTTCTGACAGTCATAATTTAGTTTTTTCACAAAATTATGGCCCATTTTTTTTTAAAGGAGTAGAAATAAACTAGAGCAACTCTCTGAAAAATGTTTGTAGGAAATCAGATTCCAAAATCTTTTTCTTTCTCCCCCTCCCTCCCTCTCCCCCTCCCTCCCTCCCTCTCTTATACATTTCAGTTGTTATAATAGCAAAGGTTAACAATCCTAAATGCAGAAATATGAAAAAAACATTCTTCCAGTTTGCACCAAGTTTTGAGCAAGAACATTTTTTTTCAAAGTGATCTGTTGATAAACAATATTTATTTCAGGTTTATGTGAACCGCTTCTACATTATTTTACAGAGAACTCCTACAGCTGGAGATTTTAGAAAAGAAATATATTTTTCTTTGGTTTTGGTTTCAGGGAGAGGATTAGAATTGAAGACCGGCTGTACAACTTTTTGCTTGATGTTTAAGTTAAAAAATGTCTTTGTTCAAAATTTTTACAATCTGGAAGAGGCGATATGTTCTAGGAAAAACCTTTGAGCTAGACCTCATTTTTAAAAACATTGCATATTAAAAATAAGATTTATAAATGAAAAGAAAATCATAATGTTATAGTAGAATAATAATCACTTGAAATCACTAAGCAATCATTTGAGAAATGGAGCCAAAAAAGAGAAAAAATTCCAAATGAGGAAAGAAATGGAACACAAACAAAATAAAAATCATGAATATCAGTGGTGGGATTCAAATTTTTTTACTATCGGTTCTGTGGGCGTGGCTTGGTGGATGCGGCAGGGGAAGGATACTGTAAAATCTCCAGTCAGAGGTGGTATTTTCCGGTTTTCTGAACTACTCAATAGGTATACTCTAAGGTTCTCCAGAACTGGTCAGAACCTGCTGAATACCATTTCTGATGAGTATGCAAATAGAATAAAAGCTCTTGAGAATCTGGAAGGAAAACATAGAATATGAAAGAGTTAAAGTGAAGAAATTATGTCTATCTTTAACTGTTATAGTCTTAATAGTCTGCCATTCCAACTCCAAGACTGAGTGGGTGTGGTTTCCGGCGCCCCGATATAGTCAGCTGACTCCATCGCTGGCTATTGGGGGAGAGATCTTAGCCCCCACAGAGAGGGCTCGCAATCTGGGCATCCTCCTGGATGCACGGCTGTCTTTAGAAGATCATATTACGGCCGTCTCCAGGGGGGCTTTTTATCAGGTTTGCCTGATTCGCCAGTTGTGGCCCTTTCTGGATTGGGACGCCTTATGCACGGTCACTCATGCCCTTGTCACCTCTCACCTGGACTATTGTAACGTTCTCTACATGGGGTTCCCTGCGGGGAGCACCTGGAGGTTTCAACTGGTACAAAATGCGGCCGCGCGGGTGGTTATGGGGATGTCATGAAACTCCCATGTGATGCCTCTCCTGCGTGAGCTGCATTGGTTGCCGGTGGCTTTCCGGGTTTGCTTTAAGTTTCTGGTTCTGACCTTTAAAGCGATCCATGGCATTGGACCAGGACCACATTCTGCCAGTAGTCTCCCACCGACCTGTGCGCTCCCACAGAGAGGGCCTTCTTCGGGTACCGACAGCATCTATGTGCCGCCTGGTGACCCCAAGAAATAGGGCCTTCTCTATGGGGGCTCCCACCCTCTGGAATGGTCTGCCTCCAGAGTTACGTAAGAACACCAACCTGAGAGCATTCAGACGTGCATTGAAAACCTGGCTCTTTGAGCAGGCCGGCCTGGACTGAAGTGGGAGTTTTGAAGCAATTTTAGTATTTTGAGTTTTAAATTGGAATTTTAATATTTGGGGTTTTATTAATTTATTGGGGGAGGATACAATTTTAAAGGCAGCCTTAGGATATTTAATTTTCTTTTAACTTTTATAATTGTAGAATGTTTTATGGTTGGCTGTACACCGCCCTGAGTCCTTCAGGAGAAGGGCAGTATATAAATACGTTAATATATAAATAAATAAAATAAATAAATTTCCCTGAAAGCTCAAGTTCTCCTACCTATTGGTCCCTCCTAATTTTATCCAAACATTAATCTTGTAGGATGAACTTACATTCCTGGTCAAGTCTTCCCCTCCTGTTCTGACCCAACCCTGTTATCAGCAAAAAAAATCTCAAACAAACTCAGCAACTCAAACCTTCACAGCTTTAATCTACAAATAACTTCTTTGTAGATAAAAGATGATTTGCAGCCAATTAGTCCAACCAGAAAAGCCTTGACAGAATTATTCAGACAAGCCGGAGTCTCTATACACAATGCTAGGTCCATAGAGCATTTTGCCTTTTTCGAATGCAAAAACCTTTTGAAACCAGGCTTATATTCCCTGGAGGAAAGGCTGTTACGTTGCATCCTTACTCCCAAGTCACCTGTGCTGCTCTAGCTGTTCTCTTCTACGAATCATCCTGTACTCATGCGCACTTGGCACAGGCTTCTCGGGAACCTTCTCATCACTGCTGCAGCTCCCACAATCCCTCAAGGCAGCAGTCCACTCCCTGATGGTCCCGGCCCCTCATCTGAGTCCTCACTCTTCTCCACCATCCGCATCTGCTGCAGCTAACCACAACACCTCCCGGTCCCACCCCCTCAAAGTATTCAGAATAAACTTAAGAAAAAAAATTGTTCTCCGGGGGCAGGGTGTCTTTGTTAGGAACAGGCAGATTGGCTCTCTCAAAGGGAAGTGGAATACTATGCCACTCAAAGATTTATTAATTATTTGGGGTTTTTTTATCATTAGTGTTAAAATTGAACAATTTAAAAAAAATCTCTTTTTCCTCCCCCTGATCATTGCTTCCTTTGAGTGGGTGAAACCCTTACCTTAAAGAAGGGAAACAACCCAAATTTCAATGGACAGGTGTCCGGCTAAAGCTGAGATTGAACTCCCATTAGTTCTAGCTATCATGGCTAACGGCAAGAGATTGCTAGAGGTGGAGTTCAAAAGATTAAGAAGGCATCAAAATGCCTTGTCTTGCAGCAGATTGTATATCCAAATCAAATTATCTCTTTGTTAACATGGATTCCCACTGAGTAGTGTTTTCCAGAAAGAGAAAACAAGATTCACAGCAAGGATCTTTGGGCTAATCTTGATTCCCCCTTTTCTTTAAAATGTGTTATTTATGATATTTTTATTCTGCTGTATGTAAAAAACAACAAGGTAGTATACAATAATTCAGAGTCAAGAAACAATAAATATATCATAAAATATTAAAACAATATCCACAGTAATATATTAACATTTTATTTATTAATAAAACGTATTTAATACACTGTATACATTGTTTTTCAGCCAGAGATTCCCCAATGTGATTCAGAAAATGATAAAATGTGTAAATTGACAAACAATAAAGTATATCAGAAATATTTTATTATTTATTTGTGTACATCCCACACATTCATACATGCACACACATTCACGCAGGCATAAGTTTTGTATATTTATATAAAATACGGAATATTTCTGTGGAATATTTTCCCTTTCTATCTCTAAGGCAACTAGAATGTATTATCTCAGTTACTATATATCTGCACGTGTCCAGGTGTGTGTATTCCTTATATAACAACTTTGTAACAATTTTACAAGATGTTTTGTATGCACTTCCATGTATATAAAATTCCCTAATAGGTACAATATTTAAAATACATATTTTGATCAGAAAACCCATTCGCAAAATTTGCAGAAAGATGAAAGAGAAAGGTAACTGAATTCCTGTTTTTCTATGGTCATGAAATATGTTTGGTTTAAACTATATCTTCCTTGCTAACTCATGGCAATGAAGCTGTTCATTGATTTTACAGTTCCAGGTATCTGCCTTCATTTGCAAATAAAACTGTATGCATTATTTCATTACCTTATCCATATTAAAGTTTGCCTAGGCTTTTAGAAAACTTGCATCAGCTGAAAGCAGGTATACGTAGTGTGTGTATGCATATGTTCATATTGCACGCACCTCTTAATATTCAAAGAACCAATTAAAGATTCTTGAGGGGAGCGACCCCAAAATGTTGAATCATGAAATTTCAATGTCATTTTTTTCACATATTTCCTGCAATTTGTATACGTTTTGTCTAATTATTTTGGAAAGTACATCTGCTTTGACACCTGCAGAATTATTGCAAGCTGTCGTTTTCATTCTGGGGGGGGGATATTTAAATTTTAGATTTGGCACCTGTCAGGCTGTAGTACAACAAACCAGAAACCAGAGGGAGGATGGAATTCATGCTTGCGAATATTATTTTGCAATGGCTAATAATTGCCATGTTTCCGTCAGTCACCCAAAAATGACAAATGGTGCTGCTAGCGTGGAACTTCACGTCAGCAGGACGAGAAGGAAAGGGTGTCTTACAAAGTAACATCTCCTGACATCACAGATTTTACTCTGATTAGTCCACATAAAAGGAATCGCTCCAGAAAGAAAACTTATAAACACTTGACAACACTTGCCTACCACCCACCCCCAAGTTCTGTCAAAAACATTTGCACTGGTCCCAGGAACACAAGTCTCAGTTACAGGTCCTGTTTGACAGACTAGGATATAGGGACCTGTCAGCTGAAGAACAGACGAAGATTATTGTGAAGGGGATTTGGTACTTTGTGTATTTTGCCTAATAGGGGAGCCTGTGCTCAGCATTTCCTGAAGCAAAAGAAGACAGATGAAATCTCTGGGCACTTCATTGCTGCTGCCTCTCAAAGATTTCCTGTCAAAATGGCCTATGAGGGGAAAAAGGGTTGCAATAACATTTTTTTTTAACCTGGCAGGATTTCTAGCCTTGCTATGAAGAGAGTTTGAAGGCGCTGTCTTTGTAAAAACCTCTGCTGCCAAGCTACCAGATGTAGTTGTGTTTAAAAATAAAAAGCAATATGATTCACATTACCATAGTGTACACTATAAAAGTAGTTTTGATTGACAGCTTATCCATATTTTATGGAGTGCTTCCTACTCCCCACCCCCTCCACCCCATTAAACACAGCAAGGAACTTTGATGTTAGTGCAATTCTCAACTTAAATAAGCCAGTGGTTGCCAACAACTTTAGTGGCAGGGTTTCAGCCAAGCATGAAGGGAATGCCATCTACTTTCTCCAAACTGGAAGTTGTCTCTTTAGTTTTTCTTTTTCTTTCTGCCTCTCTCCCACTTCCAAGAGAGTAAAAAACAGCCCAAAGGGATTCACTAAATTTTGAAGCATCCTCACATTTGCAGAATATAGAATTAGGAGCAGGCTGTTTCTCATGGCAGAACACAATGGGAAGTGATCTCAACGTGGTTTCCATTGCTGTCCTAGTGTGAGATGAGATGTAGGGAAATCATTCTACATGGGTAGGATTTTCAAATCTATCTCAAAATCTAATTTTTGGACCAGGAAGACCTTTTTTTTAAAAAAAGAATTGCATCTGTAAGGTAATGCAGCCTTAGGGGAGAAGGAACATTCATGATAATATAACCATCTTTCTCTGTAACTTTTGTCAGTTAAAAGGAGTTTGTTCTTTTTTTTTTTTTTGAAGAATTGAGAATTGCAAACACAGATATTCAAACATTTTTGTAAGGAAGTGTTATTATACTTTTATAACACAGCCTCTCCATGCTTGCTTGGAAAGGAGCACTATGAAATCAATGAAATGGAGCTTATTTCTCAAGAAAGCTGAGAATTTTGTGATACATTTATATTGAGACTTAGAGTTTTGGAGTTCAAAACACTAGCGTAGCACATTGATTATTATGAAAGATCAGCTTAAAGAGATACCTGGTACCTGATGTAATATACTCCAGTCTTTTCAATTAGAAGAATCAAACTTAGGAGGACTGAAAACACTTAAAGAATGCATTCTTAAAGAACTACACAGTCATGATAGAAACTATTAGGATACGCTGGTTTATGGGTATTTTAAATATTTTTATTCTGATTCTGTACAATTTATCAGAACAGCCCCTTAAGAGTTTAGATATGAGTTATAAAAAAAAAAGGGGGAGGGGAATCAAAGGTCAAACTGCAAAGCTACACCATGTATGGACTCAGAAGAATAAGCAGGATGAAGGCAGATCCAAAAACCTCTAGTCGGGAAATGTTTGCCATCCAGTCAGTAGCTCTTTCTTTCTTTTGTATAACATATGTTTGCATTATGGAGAAGAGAAAGCAGGAAAGTAAACAGGCATGATAGTCTTTTATCAGGGAGGATGTAACGACTCCACATTTTGCAGGGGATCAGCTTGATGATCTCTTAGATACTTTCTAACTCCATAATTTTATCATTCTAGGAGTACTGTTGTACATAATACATAATATGTAATGTTTATATGTATGCTAATGTTTACATAAATACTTGGAAACCATTTACAGAAGTACAAAAGTAAGATTTATAAAATAAATCCAGAAGGAAATTTGGTTAAACCCAAGTTATGTGCTAACTGGGAGCAGAAGTAGTAGCATCCTTGCCTTAGATTTTTATATTAAGATTTCTGCATATTTCTCAGATATCTGATGAAGGAGGCTGTCTGATAACAGTCTGAGTTTTACTGATAACGTGCAGAAATTACTAAAGAAGGCTGAGTCTGATTCTTGTGAATATTTATGTTCTGTATTTTGCATAGAGGCAGTTAATTTTCCAATTGCAAAATTAATTCCAATTAATTTATTAAATAATTAAGTTGCATGTCTTTCATTTATATTTTTTTTCTTTTTAATTCTTTAAAATCCTTGGTATTTAAATAAAAGGAAAATACCTTAACATTTGTTTCTCAAGGGCGGTCCTGCTCCAAATTCATCTTTATTTTAGCTATGTGAAACTGAATATATGGGAAACCATTTTGGGAAAGCAAATTTCTACAGATTTTGAATTATGTTAATTATGCCAATGCTACTGTTAGTCTAAGTTACACAACAGCTGTTTCTCATTTCCCGTGAGTATTTTCTTCCTGCAGAAAGTCACTCAGGTTTGTAACATGATAAAATAGTCCTTGTACACAGAAACATTGAAACTTTCCTTTTTACAGCTATTTCATTATATTTAAAAAATTTTGTGAAATATCCTGCAAATATGCTTTTGTCTGGATCCCTAATACCAAGTTTCTACTATAAAGTTCAAAGGCCTTCTATCAGGATTTGTGTGTATTTGTCTGGTTTTGTGAATTTGCAAAAACACAGAGATATGTTAGCCTGTAATTTGGCCCAATAGGGATCATTAAATTTATTTCTTGATTTATCTGACAATATGTACAATTGGTAGAAATATCCTGGGGGGAAAAACCATGGCAATGTGATGAGAAATTTTCTTAATCTGATGTCAGACACAGGTTATGGTAAAGAAAGCGATAAGATTTATATTAAAAGATAACATATTATGCTGATTCCTTGTGTGTCCAATCACACTTGGCCAATAAAGTATTGTATTGTATTGTATTGTATTGTATTGTATTGTATTGTATTGTATTGTATTCTATTCTATTCTATTCTATTCTATTCTATTCTATGGACTGAAGTAATGAAAAAGCATGTTTAGTTTGTCTAAGAATTAGTTACAAAATTCGAGAACACTAAAATGCATTGTTATTATTACAGTTTATAACACAGATGTTTAGACTGGATTTGGCATTTTTTATCTACCTAATCAAGTCCTTCCTAAGGATCTGGGATATGAAGATGTTCTTGTTTGATGGTCTTAAGGGTATCATTGCAGGATGTAAGCTATTGTTGTTGCTATTATGGTTTGTTGCATTGCAAGCCAGCTGTTTAGGGTAGATTTGGCATTTTTATCCATCTATCAAGTCCTTCCTAAGGACCTGAGATAGGCAGATATTGTTTGATGGTGTTAAAGGTAATTTTTCAGAAGAAGAAGAAGAAGAAGAAGAAGAAGAAGAATTAGAAGAAGAAGAAGAAGAAGAAGAAGAAGAAGAAGAAGAAGAAGAAGAAGAAGAAGAAGAAGAAGAAGAAGAAGAAGAAGAAGAAGAAGAAGAAGAAGAAGAAGAAGAAGAAGAAGAAGAAGAAGAAGAAGATAATATGATGTATTTTTATATTATACTGTACTTTAGGGTAACATTTGCTTGGAATGCATATTTAAATGGTGAAGGTTTTGTTGATATTTTTGAATGTTATCTCCTCAGAGATCACTGGAAATTTCTGCTAGTGATGGCTGGTTGGGTTAGTTGATGTCTTTTTGTTTTCTAAGAGGTTGTCTTTTCCAGTCTATACTAATTTTCTAATATATAAGTCAGCCAAAACATCCTTGGGATATTTCCAAGAACTGCCTAGAGCTACAGCTGATCCACCATTTTTTTAGGGCTCTTTGAACCTAGAATGACCCACTGCCTAGATAGGGTTCAAGGATTCAGGCTTAACTTGGAGCCTCCCGTTGATAACATTTACTTTAGTATATTGAATTAGCTCATATCAAGCAACACAATATAACAGAGTGGAACATCCTTCAGTCCCAGAGAGCTGGTTCAATGAAAACCGCTCTAAACAAATAAACAAACAGACCTCAAACCAAAGCCAAATGTTTCTTTTCAAAGTCTCTTTGCACAGGGTCTTTCTTAAAGCAACTTATTCAGTTTTTGGAAGTTTCAGGGGGGGAGGGCTAGTAGGGAGACAGTGAATAACTTAAGCCAGTCTATTCAAGAAATATTTTGTGCAATTTGTACTAATGGTGTTTTGAGTATCAGGCACAAATTCTAGCTCAATTTCACTGCTAGATTAAGGCTGTAAAATATAACTTTTATTTATCTTCTTTCTGTACCAAGCAGAGAATCACTTATGAAAAGGCATTTCTTAAAAATAAGGGTAGTGAATTTCCACTTATAAAAATCAATGTAGCATCTTGTTGCAGCATCTGGTCCCATAACAAAGAAAAGTGACAGGATATGCTTCAAATGGTTTTCAAGGATTCTTTTAATGATAAGATGTTCTATCCATTTAATGAAACAATCAATGAGTTGTTTCAATATCTGTCAATACTCTTTTCTTTTAACCTCAAACCATTTTTCCCCTTGGTCTTGGCTCATTTCTCTATTTGAAATACCTCCACAGAGGATGGTAAGTTACATAATGAGAACCACTGTATTTGTGATATAGCCATAAAGTTTCTGGCTGCAGTTTGGTTGCCTGTCTTGAGCTTCAAGTCACACAGCCAATATCATTTGATAGGATGATCCCTTGAGGAAAATCTAATCACTAAGTTTTGTGAAAATGGATTTGCACTGAGTATAAAATTGCCAGTAGACTAGTTTAGCCTTTCCCAACTAGTTTCCTTTCCCAACTATCATGGATAGAATGTCTAGGGAAGATGGTAATTGCAACTTAACATATCAGGAAGGCATCAGCTGGACAAGAGATGAGGGAAGGCTGGACAATAGAGAAGCAACATGTTTGATTTTGGTTTTTCTGAGACCAATTCCAGATACAAAACTAGTTTTTGGAAAAGGAGGCACAATGGAATGTCTTGGATTCTCCTCCCCCCCCCCCCCATTTTTTTCCCTTTTAGAGTAATTTTATTCAACATTACAATTAAAAAGATTTTTTAAAAAAATTAATACAAACTAATAAAAATAAAAGATCACTTCCAGGGAAGAAATAGCAAAGCGAAGATGGCTCTGCCAAGAGCAAAGCCAATGACTGCAATAGATTGAAGAGTCAGTGAGTGGACTGGCTCTTCAGGTTTCCCGTCTGGATAAGGAGACAACTTGGAATTATGCACAATTGCTTCAGACAGTTGTTCCTCATGACTAGACCCTTTCTGGTGGGTTAATGTCTGGGTAACCTTTGGGGTACAAAGCAAAGAGATGGTGCCTAGGAAACATCAAACAAAAGAGATGAGACCCCTTGTACAAGTTGTGCATTAATAGTCAAAAGAAGACTCTTAGAAAGGAACCACCCTAATTGATCAGACAGTTAAAAGTGGTGGATAGGAAATTTGTACTTTCAAACTTTCGAGATTCTGTTACTGTAGCTTTAACATAAATATAGAATTAGGTCATCTAGTTGTATTTTCTGTCTGGTTTACCTAGAGGGGTTTATACCAATCCTGCATTGGTTGTAGTGCTGTACCAATGTATTTGTGAACTTGTGTGCATTGATTAAATACGATAGGGAAAGAAAGTAGTACAGTTTTACTTCAATATTATAATTTATTTATTGAGTTTTAACATTTACCTGAATAATATCCTATAGTACACAAAACGAATCACAATTGTTCACTACGTTTATCATTATGCAGACATGCATTTTCTCTACATAAAGAGAAGTAAGGCTAGTGTTACTACTCCAAATCTTGGAATTGGAACCAAAGAACTTACCTCATCCACAGGTAGGCTACAAATTAATAAAACAATAAATTTGACCTGTCATTTAGAGTTAAATTAAGAATTCTTATAACATCAATATTATTAAGAACAAAGCAACAATAATACCCAGGGAAAAGAAGTTTTGAGAGTTGATCTAAATGTGTAGCAATAATGAGGCTTGAACATAATGTTGATGAAATGTTGGCCCGAACGTTACCCTGGTGAGAAAAGCTGTGAAATAAAGCTTGTGCTCTTTTCTCAGTAGCGGAAGCTGTTG
Source organism: Bungarus multicinctus (assembly GCA_023653725.1). Classification (NCBI taxonomy): domain Eukaryota; kingdom Metazoa; phylum Chordata; class Lepidosauria; order Squamata; family Elapidae; genus Bungarus; species Bungarus multicinctus. Next base: position 55,114,293 of record CM042842.1, on the reverse strand, counting down.
CTGAATGTGTGGAACCCTGGTGGAAGCAACCCAAATAAACTTTTTTAGCCCATGAACAGTTCCATTTATTAATTAATCTGCAATTATCCCCTGAGGATAGTTTGCAACATAGTATATAGGTAAAGCAAATTTTAAACCATGATTGCACAATTAAGTAAATGAAGCACAGAGCTGATTGCTCTGATCAGTAATGAACTTTCACAAACGTTAGATCACAATGTTATAGCTTCACATGGAGAGTCGGCTCTATCAGGGGCTTGGGAAATTGTTGGAATACTGCCAGAATAAAACACATTGTGCTCAGACCAGCCATGAGACCATTCTCTAACTTTAGGAAAATAAATAATGTGACTTTCGATTTTATAAAGTAACTCTTCTGAAATGGTCAGATGATTCCCCAAAAATTTGGGGTGAGGAAATCAGAAATGAAGAAGAAATCTTGTCTGTTTTATTAAGGACTACTTAACTGTTAAGGGAAAGTAAAGATTTGGGAGATCACCAGTGGTGTGATTCAATCGGTATAACAACTGGTTTGGTGAGCGTGCGCTTCGTGTGCATGTTTTGCATTTAAACAAGCCCATTTTAAAGTCTAATACTTACCTTCTACTGCAGCACAATGTGACTAAAACAGCTTAGGCACGGCAAACTGCTCTATCGCGTGAATCAGCTCTGCTGAAAAACCAGGAAATAAAGCACAGGAAAAAGCAGATGTGGGGGGGAAGGGGCCAAATGCTTGCTGGAACTACCAGTCCACCTGAACTGGTCCGAACTGGTAGAATTCCACCACTGGAGATCACTAACCTAAATCCTATAGCTCCTATAAATATGCCACCAGTTTCTTGTTCAATTAACACTAATATAATTTTTAAGCAGTGCTTCTCTTTTATGGGATTTTGTTTCGCTTAGAATTTATCTGCCGGCATCTGGACAATATAAGAGAGTGGTAATGATTTAGATTTTTCTATATCTTTTTGCTGCCATGTGGTAATATACCAAATTTTCATAGTCCTAACCTGGCAGTTTGTTTAAGATGTTATGCTAAAAGACAGAGTATACTACAAAATAATGATATAAAATAATAACTGTGGAATCTTGCTTCATAACAGATGACACTCTTCATGATCAGAATCATCAATTCCTACCTGGTTCTTAAATTAGAAAGGCCAGAATATTATACCTTTTACAACTGAGCTATAGTTGCTTTTCTTCATTCCTGGCATTTGACAGGCATTTTTCAGATAGGAAAAATACAGATGGCACCCTTTGACCTATCAATTTGTTGCTGGACTCCAGCTCCTGTTATCATTGGCCATGATGTGGGTAATCACACCAATAACATCTAACACCCTGATCCTCTTTTTCCTATAGATATAGATAGCAGATGATAAACCTACTCCAGTTTCCATGCTCCTACTGTAACTGTAACCTGGTTGAAATCCTCAATCATTTTTCTTGGTTAAGAAATGTCAGTTTATATTCTACTGGCTTGCCCTGTCAGAGTAGATGGGGACTCTTTGCTGTTGGTTTCTTTGACAGTTTCTTGATTAGGGTATTGTTTACTAGATTATTGGTCTGTTGTTAAGTTTGGAGTGAATCTATGCTGATCTGGGTACTGATTGCTGGTAGAGAGATGCTTAACAGAGGTTGAATTCAGCAGGTTCTGACCAGTTCTGGAGAACCAGTAGCGGAAATTTTGAGTAGTTTGGAGAATCGGCAAATACCATATCTGACTGGCCCTGTCTCCATCCATTCTCTGCCTCCTGAGTCCCAGCTGATTGGCTGGGTCTTCTTTTGTTGCCCTGCACAGGAGAATGGAGCTGGAAAGCAGGTTAGTGGGGTGGGGAAGGAATGGGATTTTGCAGTAAGCTTTGTCCAGGAGTGGGGTGGGAATAGAGATTTTGCAGTAACCTTCCCTTGCCATGCCCACCAAGCCATGTCCACCAAGCCACATCATGTCCACCAAACCATGCCCATAGAATCAGTAGTAAAAAAAAATTGAACCCCACCATTGGTGCTTAGGTCTTTGGGGTTATTTTTTAGATGTTATTGAGTCTGTGTCTCTGGAGGGTTAATTTGTCAGACTGTCAAACTCTGGCATTTTGGGACTTGGCTTGGACTAGGATAGTCACATTTTCCCAATTGAAATTATGGTTAAATCTGTCTCTGTTATGTAATTAAAAAAAATAATCATGTCTTCTGATGGCTGGTTGGTATTCATGGATGTGTTTAGCCAGTCTTCTGCCTGCTTGTCCTACATAGTAGTTGTTGCAGTCACTACACTGCATGTTGTAGATGACTCCTGGTTGTGTTTTTGTTTTTCTTCTTCTGGGGTTTGGTGATATAACCTGTCTTGCCTATAATATTACAAAATACTGGCCAGATTTCGTATTTTTGCTCATCAGTACTTCTGTGTTGAGATCCTGAAGTGGGCTTAAGTTCCTGTACACCCTGTATACAGCCTGTATGCATCCTGTGTGGTGTCACCATACATTCTTATGGCTATTCTCCATAGTGTCATCTGAAAAACATCAGAGTTGGCAAAGCATTTTTAATTTATATAACATATATAGCAAAAAGATAAAACTAATTGAATGTGTCATTTTCCATCGATCTTTAGATTTCTGAGAGAAGAAACCATAATTTTAAATAACAATAGTTGTTGTCAAAATTTAAAATTTCTAATGAATGCTGATATTATAAGAGAAGGAATTTTAAAATGCCTGCTGGAATAAAAGGAGCTCATCTGTGTTCTCATACTAGAAGCTCTGGGAGTGATAATCGTTTTTTCCTTGGGTTATTGTAGATTTTTGCTCTTAATGTCAAGAACCGAGAGTTCTATTTAATGCTATAAAGCAACCCTGAATAAATACAAATAGTTTAATTTTCTTCTGCTGTTACATCCTCCCACAGTGGTGAGTGTAATTAGGAAAAAGCTACATTGCATGTTTTGAATAGTGAATGCATCTGATTGTTAATCATTATATTTACATAGTTTATATGAAAAATATTTGAATTCATGAATGCCTTGACTGACTTTCTTTCTTTCTTTCTTTTCTTTCTTTCTTTCTTTCTTTCTTTCTTTCTTTCTTTCTTTCTTTCTTTCTTTCTTTCTTTCTTTCTTTCTTTCTTTCTTTCTTTTTTTCTTTCTTTCTTTCTTTCTTTTTTCTCATTAACATTTGAACTGAAGTATTGTAATATTACAAATACAGTTTTATGCTAAATCTGTAATGCTATATTTGTAGCTTGCTTTCTGGCTTTACTGAAAAAAGAAATAGACATATATTGGGAATATTGAAATAAAAATCAAAGAGACATTATTTGGAGAAACATGACATCTTATAGAGAGGATAAAAAGAAACATGCATAAATATATGATATATTTGTTAAAGAAATGATAAACTATAATATTTTTTAAAGATAATAGGAAATTACCCCTCTGAAATTTAATCTTCAAAATACAGAAAACTATCATTCATATTAATTTTATGTACTTTTTCATCAGAAATGTTATTGGTTTCTGTAAAAAGACATTAGATAAAGAATGTATGCAAGACAAAATCTCATCTGTGCAACAAATATAATAATTGTGCCTGCTTTAAAAAACTGAAGCACAAAAAAAATGGAAGAAATGCTACAGCTATTTTTGAAATAGAGTAAGACATGTAATACAATTCCTTATCTTTCAACAACCTCAATCATCTAAAGGAGGGAAAAATTGGGGTAACTGATATTTAATAAAACAGTTTATGTCATTTTCATGTCTGAAAGTTATATCTAAAATGAATAATGGGTAATAGAAATGCTTTTCAGTTTTTCTCGGAAATACTGCCACTTGGTTCAGTGACTAAATATTTATTATTAATTTATTACCTTATTTTATTTATTAATTTTTATGCCATTTATCTTCTCCCACAACGTAACTTTTATTAAAAGTATTTTTCTTAATACCATTTTAAAATATCCTCCTAGGTACTTTAGAACATATTTTGGCCCATCATCACAATGCCGATGTAGACATTGAACATCTGTGAAATTACTTTTTCCCAAAAGGAGCCTCTGTAGTGAATATAGTGACATGATGACTTCAGATGAAAATGTTGCATTTTGACCAATGTTCCTCTGACAATTAACTGTTCCCCCCTAAAGGATAAGTTAGCTCTATAAACAACAATAAATTATATAACTTTAAAGATAAATTTACTGTGCAGATAAAAACATGACACTGATGCCAAAATGGTCTTCCATCAATGTGCATTCCAATTCATTATTGCATGTCATCCAATATCCCTAAAGATTTACTTTGCTGCATTCTAAGAAGAACTACGCCACCTACGGTGGTCTTAAGCGTAGTACACAAAATTATCTGCTACAATGTCCTACCAGTCAATGACTACTTCAGCTTCAACCACAACAATACAAGAGCACAAAACAGATACAAACTCAATGTTAATAGCTCTAAACTTGATTGTAGAAAGTACGACTTCAGCAACAGAGTGGTCAATGCCTGGAATGCACTGACTCTGTAGTTACATCCTCTAACCCCCACTCCTTTAACCTCACTATTCACCTCACCCCATTCCTAAGAGGTCCGTAAGGGTCATTCATAAGTGCACCATCGTGCCTCCCGTCCCTGTCCTATTGTCCGCATTTAATTGTACCTGTTTTCTGTATTCTTACTCATGTTTATACTTATACCTATTATTTTGTAAGTGATTGACAAATCAAATCAAATAAATAAAAAATAAATAAAAAGAATATTATAAATGGCAGCGAGAAGCCTGTTAGAGCCAATATCCACCCTTCAGGAATCCAAGAGGAAAATATTATTCAGAATGCTTAAGTCCTGGCTGTAGCACCCTATTTCAAGCAACTGTGCTTTTATGAATTGCTACTGTACAAATCCAGGAAGAGATATACAGTATATGGTGTAGGGAAAGTGGGTTTGATGAAAGGTGCTGTAAGTGTACCCATGTATGTATGTACAGAGTCTTTCTCCCCTCTGAATTCAGATCACTAACTATTATTTAATAAAGAATGTGTTAATTCCTCTGAGAGTTCTCTAGCACTTTTGGCTGCTGGCCCATATCTAGACTTTAGAAAATGTTTTTGCTTAAATTTTTGCCACTCTGCTTTTTTTAGCAAATTATCAAACTTGCCATTTATCATGATTTAATCCTATTAGTAGATTCAAGTTCTACTTGCCACACTTCTCCCAGGATCTTTAATTAAAAGCTTGCCTTACTATTTTCTACTTTTGGTACCCAATAAACCTAATTTAGTCTGATCGTAAGGATCAAAATGAAGTTTTGCTACTCCAGGATGTGCCAAAATTGTGGGACTGCTGGATATCCTCCAATTTGTAAATGTTACCAGACACATTGATTGCAAGATGGATTGACCCTTGAAGTTAAATTTCCAGTAAGAAAAAAACTGCCATTTTATTAATTTGAGACAGTTAATTAATTTCAGAATAGAAATCAAAGAGATCCTGGAGGTCATCTAGTCCAACTCCCTGCTCCCTGCTTACCCTATACCATGACAAGTGGCTGTCCAGTCTCTTCTTAAAAACCTCCGGGATGAAGCTCAAAACTTCTGAAGTTGTGAACATTCCATTAGTTAATTGTTCTCACTATTAGGAAGTTTCTCCTTAATTCTAGGTTGCTTCTCTACTTGATTAGTATCCATCCCTTATTTCTTATCTTGCCTTCTGGTGCTGTGGAAAATAAGTGGAAGCTCCTCAAATACTAGAACATTGTTATTTTGTCACTCTTAGTCCTTTTTTTCTCCCTCTAGACTAGCCCTTGTTAGTTGTTTGAGAACCAACAACTTACAATATAAATTTAAATCTGGCAGTCATGAGAGCAATCATAACAAATCAAATCTTAAAAGCACAATTGTTACACAATCTAACCAATGGATTGAAATAAAATTGAAGATTTTATTTCTTTATTTAAAAGATTTGTATGGCTGCCCATTTTTAACCACAACTCTGGTTGGCTCATAATAATAATAAAGGGACAAAATTGTAAAAACAAAACCTCATAAGAAATAAAAACAAAAATAATTGGTGCTTGTTAATGATGAGAAATATACGGGATACAAATATTATTTTCAAAACTAGAGGTATTTGTTCAGTTATATCACTTTCTTTAAAAATGATAAGGCAACCATCCCTATAAAGTAATATTTGCAATGAAAAGAAAAAAAAATACATTCAAGGACAAATGCAAAGTATTGGATTAGATTTACAAAAATCAGTGTTTGCACACGCCCAGTTCTACATAGGAATGCACAGGTCAGTTCAGGGGATAGCTTAATATACTAGAGACGTTTACTGTAAAGAAGGAATGCATATTTCAAAAGTAATCTTCAAAGAAATACTGGCCTTTACATAATGCATCGTTCTGACCTGAGGGATAATGCTTCACTAGCATTCTTTTGCGTAACTAATTTTGAATACGAGGTGTACTTAAATAACATCCCAAGGCTTTTTAATAATAGCCAAAAAAAAAAAGGATATCGGCACTATTTACCTGATGAGCTGAGGTTTCCAAATACCATGCTAACTGTCTTGAGGACTGAATCAAAGTTTGCCAGCCTTGTTATTTATTTCAGCAATCGAGTATAGAATAGTCTTCATGCAGCCTTTACTGATGGCAAGATCTGAAAGTCATTCAAGTCGGATGAAATTTTATGCAGGAACATGTTCCAGCATAGAGGAAGGAAGCAAACAAAAGTATATTGCTTTGTGCAAAATGCATGACTTTTGAATAAATTTGGATCTTTTGTCACCAGAACCAGGGTATGATGGTGATGATAATATACCGAGCTATATAATGTTTCCATTTCTAAGAAAACAAGTTCCAGAAACTAAGTTTGCAAATGCTGCATCCCCAAGAAAATGATTAGAATGTTAGTCCCCAGGGCATCATTATAGAGTGCAATTTGTATTTAAATTTCTATAACCCTTAAGCACAAAAAAAGTGCTTGTTTATAAGTATGGATATGCTGTTTCCCATTTATGGACGATGTTTATCCTTTTCCCAAGGATCAGCATTTTATTACTTAGGAAGTTTGCATTGCAGATCGCCATATGCCGTTAGTAGTAGTTCTTTTGTTGCTATTATTTTTTCTTGCTTTATTTTAGCATTGACTTTTCTTGTATGGCCAAGGCTTTTAGTTAAGCCTGTGAATATGATTTTTATTATTATTATTATTATTCAGACCCTTTCATTCTGCCTCGTAAAAGGGTAGAAAACAAAGAACTTTGCTATGTTTTGAAAATAGCAACATTTTGAAAAGAATCCATACAACTTCAGAAATATCGGTATGATTAATCTGAAGTTATGAGCCAAATGGAAGGCAGAAAATCTGGTAGAGAAGTTGCTTCTTTTTAATTTTATTTTTTCAGCAAAAGAAAGCAGGAATATTTGAATATGCTGTAAATTACTCATGTGTCCACGGATGAAGAGGTCTTGACATTCCATTTTGATTTCAGAATACAAGGGAGAATTTATAAAACACATTTTTAAAAAAATAAGCCAGCTATCCTCTAATAATATTGAATGAAATCTTCAAAGCAATCAGTGCAGCCTTCTTTTTCTTTTGCAAAATCAACGGTAGTTTGTCATCAGGCAGGAATTGATTTTATTTTCTTTGCTATCCAACTTTCTTTTAACCTTTCAAATCGCTTGTATAATTATTTTAATGAAATTACCCCTACCGTTCGGCAGGCTCTGATTGTATTTTACACTGATTAAGAAGCAAAATAACCTCTTCTAAACAGAACACTTTTATGTTCCAACTGCTATGTTTATGCAAGATAAGACAGAATCTAAATCGGACAACAGAGAATCAAATAGTATAGAGAGATGTCCCAAACCCAGCATTTGCTGGCAATCAGTTCAATAGGATTTTCTTTCAGGTATCCATATGAATGTATTTATATAGCATTCGGCTAATCTTGGCTGATCCCAAAATGTTAAGCAGAATTGGACCATGTTGGCATTTGAATGAGAAACCATTTGGGAATCCTACAGCTGTAGATTAATCTGGAAAGTAAAAAAAAACAAAAAACCCAACCAAAACCAGGAAATAGCACACGGCATGCATAACATCGGCAAGAAAGCTACATGAATATGCCCACAGTTAAAGAATCCAGCTGTTCCATAAAATTGTGTTAACCACATTATCAGAGAAGTAAAAAAATAATCTCCACCTGCTACCATAGTGCTTTAATTTTAGTATTTATTACTGAAAGTCCACTTTATTTCATAAATGTTGGTCTGAAACAGAATAGTTTTGTGACTGAAAGGCACATCCTTCTTCAGTCTTTCTCCTTTTCAAAGTATAGGGGTGTCTTTTTAATCTATTTATACTAGGGTTTTTCAATCTTTGCCACTTTAAGATGTGTGGACTTCAACTCCCCTGCATTCCCCAGCTTGCATGGCCATCTGGGATCTGGAGTTCACACATCTTAAAGCTAAGGTAAGAAACACTGAATTATATAAATGGTTATTTTGGCTATTGCTTCTGCTAAGAGAATCCATATTGGCATCAGAGCTTCTCCCAGCTTCTGGAGCTCACTTTTTACTGACCTACAATGTTCCCATCATTGTATCATCGGTTTCATTGTGGTTGCCATAAAAATGCTTTAGCTACTGAGTATGAATGGAGCTGTAGATAAGACTCCCGTTTCTTATTTCTTGCCTGCAGTGCACAATGCACAATACATAATTGAATGGAATTCATTCAGTACTACTGTCGGTGTATCCTAAATCGGCCCTTCAGAACCATCTTTTTTGGTCAAGGGCCACATTTGATCAGAGAATGGCATATTAAGGGATCTAATAAAACAACAAGAAGTAAAGAAGTGCCTGTGTATGTGTGGGTTAGTTTTGTGTGTGCAAAAAAGGGCTTAACTAAGAAATGAATTATATATGATGTGTGCATTTAATGAATTTCCCCCATCTGTCACATTAAAGCTACAAATACAACCACAACTTTTAAAATCTCTCAGTGAGCCACACAGAGTATTTTTGGGGTGTTATAGGTTATGTTGCTTTAAATGAATCACATCTCTACTTAAAATGTCAGTTGCAGATTAATTAAGTTGCTGCTTTATTCTATATACAGTAATGTCACCCATGGCAAGCCTATATATGTTACTGTCAAAATACTGCACATAGGTTACCCTCTTGTTCATGATACATAATAATATGCCTTGTTCTTTTTTTTTCCCATTAAAAACATGAACAGGAGAGAAGGTGGTAGGAGGGAGGGAGGAAAAAAAAAGAGTTTCTTTGAAACTACAAAGAAAAGACTATTGCAGCGTAGCTTTTCTGTGAGGTTTCCTGTACTTTTCATCAATATGCTTTAAGCTTGATCTGCTTCAGTTGATGGAATAAAGTAATTAAGTCTCGCTGCTCATTACAAAGTAGGTACATTCGTGAGCTGAGAAGGTCCTTTGAGCCAAACAGCCTGCCAGATGTACGGCAAAGCCCTGTGAAATGTAGGGTTAATACTCCAAGACAGGCAATGCAATCTCTTGGGAGGTGTGCTGGACACTGGAGCCACATCATCCCCTTAATCTATTTGAAAGAACACTACAACTCTTCTCAGCATCTTCTGAAGGTTTCTATTCTCCTGTCACTTCCAATACTGGCAAAATATAAAGGCAGCTCTTGAAGTGTTAGAATAGATCAGTGTTTTTCAACCATGGCCACTTTAAGACGGGTACATTTCAAGCTCCTAGAATTCCCCCATTGCTGTCTGGGGGATTCTGGGAGTTGAAGTCCAGACAACTTAACGTTGCCGAGGAAACCATAAGATTACATTGCTGAGATGTGCAAACTGGGCCCAGTTTGTCGAATCTGTGGTATGTAATCATTTGATATTATAGGTAGTCCTTGACTTACAACAGTTCATTTAGTGACCATTTGAAGTTACACCGGCACTGAAAAAAAGTGACTTACAACCATTTTTCACACTTATGATCATTGCAACATCCCCATGGTCATGTGATTTACATTCAGATGTTTTATAGCTTTTAAGGAAGGAGTTAAGGGAGACATTCAACAACTAACAATTTTAACAAGGAAGCAAGTTACCCATGGCAGCCGCTAACTAATGGAATGGCCATCTGATGGGCAACAGCTGATACCATCTGACAGCTTCCTTTTATAGTTAGCTGTCAGATGGCTCAGCCAATAGGAATGACTCCGGCTCCCGCTCAAAGTGCGGACCAGATTATGAACTTCCATAGAACACAAAACTCCTTTTCCCCAGCTAGGAGTATGCGTAGTCATTTAGGTAGGTGGGGCGTCTTCTAGCTCACCCCGACCTACGCAGTTCAGTTTGAAAACTGACAGAAAAGGATCTGCTGTAAGACCCACAGTCTCCTGTAGAGGCGGCGTTGGAGTTCTTGCCAGGATGACTCAGGTTCGCGCAGAAGACCCTTAGATGGTAGGCCTGATTCCGAGTGCAGCTAGTTCATTGTTTTGAACCTCAGGTCATCAAGCTCCATGCTTTTTGGTTGCCTTTCCTCTGCATGCTCATTCCCTGAAAGGTGACCTGGGGATGTATTCCAATGACCTCTTAATTGGTCGATATGGCAATGACATATTCATGAAAATGGCTGCGGAGGGATCTCCTTCTTGACCCTCTCAGAATGTCTTGGAACAACAGTCCATTCTTCTTCCATTTCGTCGTCGTCTTTTTCCTCGTCGCTAGCCTCAGCATCGATGGCATGCGAAGACAGAACCTCAGGTTGAGAAGAACTAGTTGATGGAACATCCACCTGATAATCTTGATCATCAGACTGCGTTACATCATCTCTAGGAAAATAAATTCCGGGATCATTGGAGTGAATCCTGGACCAGTCAGCATCTTCTTCAAAATTAAAGGATTGAGAAACCACAATTACATTTCTGGAGTCAACAAACTTGCTGCATCTGGAATTGTCATCAAGAAATAAGCTGGACTGGTTATCAAGTCTCCATAGTAACAAGATATGAGTGTCTTGTGAAGTTCTATTTTACTGCACATGTGTACAGGGGAGGAGTTTTACTTCTACTTCATCTTTCATTATAGTTTCTTTTGCTTGCTTAGTAGAATGGTATTGCTGTTTCTTTTGTGTGTTAGTTATTTGTAAATAAAGTATGCTGGCAACAGAAAAACACGATCCATTTCCTCTAATTTACAAAACTGAACGTTTTCATTTTGACACTGTAAACTTATTTTGTAAAACCCAGGGCCCGTAATAGCTACCACTTGGCCTGTACCCATAGAGGACAACCTGCAAAATTCCTAGCATAGACAGGATCGTCTGCCTGGAAAGATCTAAACTTGCTATAAGAATCTAAGGGAATTGATGGTGCGTAGCTTGGGTGCAGCCTGTCCAAATATTCCTAAGCTTCCTTTCCATTAGTAATTCTGCTGGGGAATGACTCATCACTGAACTGGAGATGATGTGCTGAGACAGTAAATATTTGGCTAGTTTTGAATGCCAATTCTCACCTCCTGGTCACCCTAAAACTTTTTTGGCTGACCTCACAGTTCTCTTAGCCTGACCATTCACTGCTGGGTGATAAGGGGCTATCAGGCATGTCTGACCCACTTCTTGGCTAAAAACAATTCAAAATTAGTTGCTATAAATTGTGAACCATTGTCTGACATGAGAATATCAGGAACCCATGGATTGCGAACAAACACTCTATAGTCGTGTGCATGAGGGTCAATTCTATTCATTTGGAATAAGAGTCAACTATAATTAGGAATGTGCAGCCTTGAATGGGACCAGCTAAGTCTATATGGACCACAACCACAGGGTCTTAGCTGATTCCCATTCTCCCGGACTGGCCACTGCTGGGGCTGGTCTTGATAACTAACATACTTGGCAGGTTTTGACCTTAGTTGTGATATCTGCATCTATGCCAGGCCACCAAATGTAGCTTCTTGCCAGGGCCTTCAACCTGGCTATTCCTGGATGCCTCTCGTGCAGACTATCTATTATTCTGGGTCTCATTTGGCTAGGGACAATAACTCGGCAGCCCCATAATAGATACCCTTGCTGGGTGGATAATTCGTGATGCCTGGCTCTGAAAGGAATTAATTTGGTGTCTAATGGTCCTTTCAGCCACCCCCTCCTCACCCAGTCCAAAACTTTCAGGATTCACCTGTTTTTTAGATGAAAATTATGCAATAACCGCGGCAGTTAATGGTAATTGTTGATCGTCCAGTAAAAATACTGCTGCTGAAGGCATGAGATCTATAACCTGGGTTAGCAAGAGGCAGAAGCTTACAGCATCTGCATGTCTAAAGTGTTTCCCTGCACTGTGTGATAATGTGTAGGAATAGGCAGCAAGGAATAGTGTCCATTGAATCATTCTAGGAGATAAAACTATAGGGCTTTGATGATCTCCAGAGGGGATGCCTAACATGGGTTTATGGTCGGTCATAAGCTCAAATCCGTGACCATAAAGGAACTCGTGAAACTTTTTTACAGAAGTGATGGCTGCTGGACAAAGTTCTTAAAAAATAAGCTGTCGGGGCTTTCAAGCCATTTGGCAATTTGTGTGCAAGAACAGTGCAGATAATTTATTATATAAATTACAGGTAGTTCTCAACTTAAAACCATTTATTTGGTGATTGATGGCAGTGAAAAAAGAGACTTACGGCTGATCCTCACACTTACAAACATTGCAGCCTCCCAACAGTCATGTGATCAAAACTTGAGCACTTGGCAACCAGCACATATTTATGACGGTTGCAAAATCCTAGAGTCATGTGATCACCATTTGTGATCTTCCCAGCTGGCTTCCAACAAGCAAAGTCAACGGAGGAAGCTGGATTGATGTGATTTGCTTCTTCCACAGCAAATAAGGGCCATCAAATTAACCACAATTCACTTAAAACTTAGCAACAGAAATTCTGGTCCCAACTGTGGTTATAAGCCAAGGACTATCTGTACATTAAGGGATGTGGTGGCTCAGTGGCTAAGACGTTAAGCTTGTCAATCAGAAAGATCAGCAGTTCGGTGGTTCAAATCCCTAGCACCGCTTAATGGAGTGAGCTCCCATTACTTTTCTCAGGTTTTGCCAACCTAGCAGTTTGAAAGCATGTAAAAATGCAATTTGAAAAATAGGGACCACTTTGGTAACAGCGTTCTGCGTGCCTTCGGCGTTTAGTCATGCCAGCCACATGACTATGGAGATGTCTTCAGATAGTGCTGACTCTTCAGCTTTGTAATGGAGATGAGCACCACACCTACAGCCAGAAATGACTAGAATGTATGTGCGAGTGGAACCTTTACCTTTACGTTAAATGCTTGAATTGGTTGTCATTTTATTTATTTATTTATTTATTTATTTATTTATTTATTTAAATTTATATACCGCCCCCTCTCCCAAAGGGACTCGGGGCGGTGAACAGCCAGAATAAAAAGCACATATAAACACATATACAATATTTAAAAATTAAAAGAATTAAATATATTGGCTCTTACAAAGATTAAAAATTTTCTAACAAACACTTCCTTACTTATTTGACAAATGATGTTTGAATATTCCTAGGCAGAATAATAATTTGATTAGTCTACAGAGATTGAGTTTTGATAGGCCCTATATAGCCCCAGTATATTGGGCTTGTGAGATTCTTATCTGTAATGCAGTTGAATATTTTTTATCTACCTTTTCTTACTGCTTCTCATTCCTTTCCAGCACTTTGCATAACGATGCTTATTTTTCCAAAACGGAATTGTGTGATGGATGTATAAATATGTATGTATTTCTTGTGTGGTGCTTCTACATCCTTAAGAAAGATTAAGAGAATACTTTCAACTGTTCCTCCCAGGGAAGTATACTTTAAAATATCAAATTTCTCCAGTGGAAGTTGTTAGTTTCTTAAAATCCTTACCTATTCCACCAAGCCTCAAAATATGATTATCTTAATATAAAACAGTAGCTGGTGAAATTGTTTTAAGAGGAAAAACATATATTCTGTATAATCTCTTCTGATGAATACTGTGGTCATAGCATTGCAGATAAGCAGAAGTATCTTTAGAATTTCTTTTTAAAAGACAACTTCATGCAGTTTGTAAATATTAAGCTTTCCTACCCAATCTGCTCCTTATTTAATATTTATATTTCACATTCTTTTTTCTTTAAGCTTCCATTCACTTCAGCAGATAGAAACTGTGTGGGCATGTTAATCCTGTGCTTAGTTGGATGCCCTAGACTTAATTTTGAGTACAAAAAGGTGACATATTAAAGAGAGCACAAAAAGGTGACATATTAAAGGGAGCAAATAGTTTCCATGTAATGCAAAAATCAGAAGTAATGCTGCAGACTCTTTCCATTGGATGAGACCTTCTGTGGGTGGGAAAACTCACCCCTGCTCCTGGTGACAGGAAGCATCTCCAGTGTTTTCATGTTACTACTTCAATTCAGACATGATGGGTCAGAGGGTGGAAAAGAAAACCTGGCTCCTCAGAAAAAATGTCAATGTTTTTTAAAATGTTGTTAAGCTTTGCCAAAGCTGTGTGTGCACCCTTGATGCAGAGGATCAATAGTATGTGGGAGACTGCTTGTGAACACAATGAACTGAAGTGTGATAAACTCAATAACTATTTCTGGAATGAAGCTTCCCCATTAAAATAGGGGCCACTGAGTTCAAGAAATGTTTTTCAAGCATTCACTGAGATCTTCCTGGCTCCTACACTATTTTTTCTTTCCTAATCAATAGAGTGCCAGTATAACATCTCCACCAAAATTGGGGCTTTAAATGAACCACTAGCCACTCCTTTTATTTGGGTGTTCAAATAAATACAGGATTATTTTAATTGTGAGCAAAAAGCCATTCATTGTTACTGTTGTTATTATCCAAACTGATCCACAGAAATCAAACAGTTACAACAAGAAAGCCTTAGTATTTTTCTGCAAGTTCATTTGGGCTATAATAAGAATAACATTAAAACTTATTAGGAATAAATGTGTTAAAGCCTATTTTGTCTCAGTAGAGAAGTGCTGACGAACTTGCAATTAATTTCCTTCCCTATGTAAACACTTGCTCACACCCCTATACATGCTCCAAGTCAGAGTCAATCCCTTAGTTACCTTGAGTGTTGGCCAGTTGCTGAAGGCTTGCTGTCTTAAAGGAACAGGCTGATCATCTAACCAACTGCACTTATTTCACTGATCCAAAACTTTTGTATTTGTAGTCACCTTCAGCTTCCTGCCACCTTCCTGCTTGTTTTGTTCATTGTCATCTTGTGTGATTAAAAAACACTTTCATAAGAAAGACTTTCATACATTTCTGGAGGAGACAGGGAGAAAGAGAGGGGGGGATGGAAGGAGGGGGAGGGAGAGGGAGAGAGAGAAATGTAGTGCAGTGTAATGTAAGGTTGCCTGATGTAGCACTGGCAATGCAGTGTTGAACATTAAGGTGATGTCAACCCTGAGTGGACTTGACTGAGGCCATCTTTCTGGCTTTAGGGTTGCCACAAGGCAGAAGAGGGGTCAGGGAGGGGAAAATAGTTAGCTGGATTTGCCGTCAAAACAAAAAAGTTTTTCCTGGGGGAACCAAGGTCATTCCAACAGGTGGCTGGGAGAGGAGGATTGAACTAACCAGGCAACCAGCCAGCATCTCTATTGGAGAATGTGACTGATGGCTTGGAGGAAGGGGAAAACTTTCGTTTTTAATCAGGTAAAAACTCCAGGAACTTTCAAAGATAGTTTTCACCAGTTGTGCCAATATGATATATCCAATAAATTGTTCTTTGAGGAATCTACCTGCCTTGGAGTTCTGCTTTCAATGGGTGCATTACTTGGAATGCTGACAGGTGACATATTTCACTGAAGCTGAAACTAGCTTCTAAATACATGATGATGTCACACATTTACAAATTCTGGTATGATACTATTTGGTATTGCAGAAAAGTTGAGCACAAGGCAAGAAAGGATGAAGCATTAAATTAATGTATAGAATGCAGGATGCAAGATTTGGGGAAAAGTTTGGGGAAGAAAAGTATTCCCAGATATACAGGCTTGTATTATAGTTTAATCTGTCCTAGCCCCAAGAGGCCTGGCAGTGGGAGTGAGGAAGGATGGATGGATGGGAAAGAAGCAAGCAAATTACTTTGGAGAAGATAAAGAGAGCTAGTTGAGAAATGGGTGTCCATAGAGACTGCTCAAGAGTGTCAAAATGGCAGGCTGCAACAAGTGACTGTCTGACTTTCAAGATTTTGTTACTAGAATCCATATTAATAAAGCAAAGTTCCAGTCATTTCTGTCTCCTGATCTGGTGTACCTCAAGGAGCTGACAAGGCCACAACGGGAAGATTGAAGCCTTGCACCCTTTTGAAAAGGACCTGATAGCCAACACACAACCATAAAAAGGATTGAGGCTTTGATTACCTAGTCACATCTGCCAGTTCGACCTCATTGTCAGTCATTGTGAATATCTCCGGGAGATATAAAATCCCAATTTTAGGGGTGCCAAGAAAGACAAGAGAGAATGTCAGAGAACATTTTAAACCAGCAGGGTAGGCAAAGGAGTGCAAAGTAGTTGACTCAAAATGCTAGGAAAACCTGTAGGAGAAGCTGAAAAGCAATTTACAGATCAATCCCAAGAGAAGGATGTGAAGACCAGAAGGAGAAGAGGAAAAATAGGTTGAAGATCTGGCAAAGTGCAGGAAACTTGGCCAAAGAGAATTAAGTGAACCAGTCTTGGAAGGGGGAAATGCTTTGGTGACCAGACTATTCATTCAGTAGCTTAATAAAACATTGTGATTGTATTAATTTTATATTATACATGTGTCAGTATACACAGATATAGATAAATGCAGAAAATAATTCTTGATTATGACTAAGGGATTCTTTATCTTATTGGATGCTCCAAGGAACAAAGTAGACTGATTTAAAAGATAGTAGCCATGACCATCTTGGATTTTTTTTCCTTTTCTGGTTCATTTGGGGAGGGGGTCATGTTATTTTTATTCCTTATATTTGTTTCTGTTTATATCTTTTTAATGTTTTTACTTGTGAGCCATCTAGAGTGTTTGAGCATCATTCAAATTTTAAAATAAATAAACATAACATATTTGTGTTTAAGAATACAGTTTTTAAAAGGATACTATTTGTGAAGAGAGAAACATACTGCAATATTAAGGATATTTCACAGACAGTTGGAGGTTTAAATTCTGATTAGCAGGTAAATCAGGCAGTTGCAAATATATATTTGATTACCTAATCACATCTGTCAGTTCTACCTCATTGTCAGTCATTGTGAATATCTCTGGGAAATATAAAATCCCAACTTTAGGGGTGCCAAGAAAGACAAGAGAGAATGTCAGAAAACATTTTAAACCACCAGGGTAGGCAAAGTAGTGCAAAATAGTTGCAAATATATATATTCAGCCATGTGTGTGTGTGTATGCATGTGTGTACATGCGTATTCCAGCATAACTCTGGAACACCTCTGGAACGCCAATTTCAATTAAACTTGGTACACAGATGACTTAACCTCTGGAAACAAATACTGTGGGGGTAAGACACCCCTTGAGGGGGGTGCCTTAAAATGGCTTCTACTGTGCAGCACAGTGGACTTGCCATGGTAATGGTTTCACAGTACGCCACAAGGGGGCTCCCTTTCAGCCTTCCAAGGAAATGTCAGATGATTGGCCAAGTGCAATAAAAATAAATCAAACACCAGCATAGATAAGAAGGAGAGGAATAGAAGACTTGCTGCGTGAGAGACAATACAACGGCATGAGTCCCGACTACAGGATTTTTCTGTCTAATAGAGGATTGGGATAAATAAATACCCGGGCAACGCCAGGTTATCGGCTAGTCTAGCTATAATACTGGAATCAGTCCTGACTTTCAAGAGCTTCCTAAAAATGTGGCTATTCTAAGCAGAACCTCTTCCAGTGCATATATAATTTAATTTTATCAAGGCTGTTGTAAACCTTTCAACCACAGCAGGCAGAGTTCTAAGGGACAACTCTCCAGAAATGTCTGTAGAATGTGTCCAAAATCAACATCATCACCATCACCACCACCATCATCATCATCCTAGCTTGGATGATGCAATTGAGCTCCACCTCTTTTTTGTGTGCATATAATAAGAAGGTAGTTTCAGTTGCACTGTTGGGGATATCACTGTTTTTGGTTTTTCATAGGATGTTATGCACACAGAACTAGCACGCTTTATAAACTAGATGCTAAAGATAACAAAGAATGTGATGAATCAATTGATAAGAAAAAAATGTAATAAATCAGTAAATATTTTATTTATAAAACATGGGAAATAAAGGCATACTTTGGAATGTTATGCTTTTGATTTTCACTAAAGCACACTTTATTTTACTGTCCATAACTACACAGAATATTACAACAAGACACCTTATGGGTAGAAATGTGTGATGATCACTGAGATATCCAAGACTGGAAAAAAAAAAATCCTCATGCCTTCTCACTATATGGCAGCCCTGAATTAACTATTAAATGAAACAGCCCTTTGCTTAATACATCAAGGAAAGAAGGGCATCATACAATTCCCCTTCCCCCAATTTAGGTTCTTGTATATGCACACAAGCACATGTAGATTTTCATGAAGTACTTTTGAAAGAAAATGCTACTAATTTACAGAAACAAGATGCAAAAGTTTAGACTGATGAAAAACAAAGGTGAATTGATGTAGACAGGATTTAGTGTGATGTATCTATTCTATTTTGTTCCCCTTGTTGTCCTACTGTTAACAGCATTAGGATGTAGATAAGAAAAACAGGATGACGAGAAACAGCACTCCAGATGAATCCTTTCCATCATTTGCTTTTCATTTGTTTTGTTTTAAAACAAGGGAATGCTCTTGGCTACAATTCCCCACAGTCTTCCTAGAGAATAAATCTTATTGAATTCTGGAAGGTTTACACAACTGGAATTTTATTGATAACCAGAGATCTCACATTTGGTTTGGCCCAGAGGATGTACCAGGGAGAACTGATCTATTTCATGCTTTTGAACACATTTCTCTGCTGTCTAATTAAGGAACATGTGCAAGATAAGTCATAGCTTATTTTGTTCTCACAAGCTGGGGCTGGAGAGTGGGGAGGGGGGGAGAACCAGATTGTTTGCAAGCTAATATTAGTCTGGAAAGATGACACCATCATTGTATTCCTATCAACTGGAAGGATGTCACACATTCTCTTGTAAGGAAATTTGCTTTCTCGGTTCCCCCCTCTCATTCTTTTTTATTCAACACAAAGATTTAGCCACAATCTGTGATGCCAGTACTTTGCTGGAAGGAATAGTTCAGGAGCTCTACTGCTGTGTTATTATCTGGGATCCATTATGTTTTACATTTTTCAAAAATCTTTAAGCTAGATCTTTGACATTCAACTGCCTATAAAGACATACACCACCTGATGGGAAGCTTTGATGTGCATTTTGAGGATTAAATAATCTAGATGGAAGGCAATGTGTCTCCAGCCAAGAAGAAAACCATGGAGGAAATTTTGCCTCCCGCCGTTTAGCACCACTGGCAGTCAATACCTTTTAGCTTACCCTCTAAATTTGATTTCATACATATTTACAGACTATTTCTTCCTCTTACGATTAATTCTTTGGAGACCAAATTAAGAACAAAGATAGCAAGAAGAGGCTTCATCAAATAAAAATGTAAATATGCTGCATCTCATTTGCAGATGAAGAAGCTTTATTTAAATATTTTCTCAAACAGAATATCATTATCACTTGCAACTGAAGAACAGTAATAGCCTAACAAGCCAGCAAAAACCTATTGGGATGTCAAGGAATGTATGCGTTCTGGTAATGTCGTTTAAATCCATCCCCCTCCCTGGATTTTTCTGCCTCTTTAGCCAAGCCGAGGGAAAGAAAGATGGAAAGAAAAGCATCGATAATTCTGTGTCAGTGCCGGATACCTAACCTCATTAAGGCAGATGGAATTACAGGATTATTATTGTTATTACTGTTGTCGCTTTTAAAATATCATGAGGTATCCTTTGTCATATAAAAGTATCAGTTAGTAATATGACCTTTCGAAACTTATGAATCTGATTATATATATATATATATATATTAGAGTGATTTAAAAGGATATTCCTATTTTGTGGATTATCAGCATCCTGAATGCTTTTAAAGTCAAGTTTTCTTCCTTGCCATGCATTCTGCTAAAACATACTTAAAATAAATCATTAGTCTTTCTCCGATCAAGTCCTGCTGAAGTTTTTTTTTTTAAAAAAAAAACTATATTTCAAATTCCAGAGTACTCTTATCAATGGTCAAGATGATTTAAGGCACCCCAGTGAACCTGCATTTTAATTGTTATCATTTTATTTGTGTGTTATAAAAAGGGATTAAAACATGTTAGAACATTAAAACATAAAATAGAGTATCATTATTTCAATGTTAAAACTTAAATAGGAGAAGTCAGTTAATACAAATTTTAAGTGCAGAAACACATTACCCAGATTTAGTTTATTCCCTGCCTAATTGAGTAATAGGGAATCAGGCCACTGAGAGAGTAATGTTATTTACACTTATCCTCTCAATCCTTTTAGTTGTGTGCATTTTCTCCAGTATAATATACCTGAGTCAGTGGTGGGATTCAAATTTTTTTACTACCGGTTCTGTGGGCATGGCTTGGGCATGACATGGCTTGGTGGATGTTGCTTGGTGGGCATAGCAAGGGGAGGATACTGCAAAATCCCCATTCCCTCCCCACCCCACTAACCTGCTTTCCAACTCGGTTCTCCTGTTCAGGGCAACAAAAGAAGACCCAGCCGATCAGCTGGCACTCGGGAGACACAGATAGATGGGGTGGGGCCAGTCAGAGGTGGCATTTCCCAGTTCTCTGAACTACTCAAAATTTCCGCTACCGGTTTTCCAGAACTGGTCAGAACCTGCTGAATACCACCTCTGCTCTGAGTGCATACATGTGTTGTGCTCTTCTGGATACTCAGAAAGTTACAGTCAGCATTGCAAAATTCAGAGTAATATACACAGCTGTTGAATAACTATACAATTTTAGAAAATACAAAATAGGCATATTTGTATCAAATCCAATTAATTTCCCCACCTTTGGTCTGTAGAATAGAATAGAGCTGGAAGGGACCTTGGAGGTTTTTTAGTCCAACTCTTACTCAAGCAAGAGAACTGATCCCATTTCAGACAAGTGGTTGTCCAATCTCTTCTTAAAACGTCCAGTGATGAAGTACCCATATCATTTTGAAAGCAAACTTTTCTACTGGTTAATTGTTTCCACTATTAGGAAGTTTCTTCTTGATTAGTTTATATCCATTGTTTCTTGTCGTGCCCTCTGATGCTTTGGAAAATAAGTTGATCCCCTGTTCTTTGTGGCAGCCCCTCAAATACTAGAATACTACTATCATGTCCTTCATTTCTCTAGGCTACCCAAATTCTATAATTGAATTGATTGAATTGAATATTTTATTGGCCAAGTGTGATTGGGTTTGTCTTGGTGTAAATACTCTCACTATACATAAAAGAAAAAATACATTCATTAAGAATCAAGAATCATAACATACAACACTTAATGATAGTCATAGAGTACAATCAGCAACCAAATCATACTAGGAAAGAGTCAATATAAATCGTAAGGATACAAGTGACAAAGTTACAGTCCTACAATCACAAGTGGGAGGGGATGGGTGATAAGGAGTGATGAGAAGATTAACAGTAATAGTAGTGCAGACTTTGTAATAGTTGAACAGTGTTGAGGGAATTATTTGTTTAGCAGAGTGATGGCTTTCGGGGAAAAACCTGTTCTTGTGTCTAGTTCTGGTGTGCAGTGCTCTATAGCATCGTTTTGAGGGAAGGCGTTGAAATAATTTATGTCCGGGATGTGAGGGGTCTGTAAATATTTTCACAGCCCTCTTTTTGACTCGTGCAGTAAACAGGTCCTCGATTGAAGGCAGGTGAGTAGTAATTGTTTTTTCTGCAGTCCTAATTATCCTCTGAAGTCTGTGTCTGTCCTGTTGGGTTGCAGAACCAAACCAGACAGTTATAGAGGTTCAGATGATAGACTCAATAATTCCTCTGTAGAACTGTATCAGCAGCTCCTTGGGTAGTTTGAGCTTTCTGAGTTGGCACAGAAAGAACATTCTTTGTTGTGCTTTTTTGATGACGTTTTTGATGTTAGGTGTCCATTTTAGGTCATGTGATATAGTAGAACCTAGAAATGTGAAGGTCTCTACTGTTGATACTGTGTTGTCTAGTATTGTAAGAGGTGGTAATATGGGAGGGTTTCTTCTAAAGTCTACCATCATTTCTATGGTTTTGAGTGTGTTCAGTTCCAGATTGTTCTGGTTAACCATGAGGCAAGTTGTCCGTTTGCGGATTCATCATTGTCTCGAATAAGACCAATCACTGTTGTGTCATCAGCAAACTTCAGTATTTTAACAGATGGATCGTTTGAGATGCAGTCATTGGTATATAGGGAGAAGTGAGAAAGCACACAGCCTTGGGGGAGCCCCTGTGCTGATTGTACAGGTATCAGATGTGATTCTGCCTAGCTTCACCTGCTGCTTCCTGTCTGTTAGGAAACTTATGATCCGCTTACAAGTGTGTTCAGGTACCGCTAGTTGGTTTAATTTACTTAGAAGAGTGTCTGAAATGATGGTATCGAACACTGAACTGAAATCTACAAAGTGGACCCTTGCATAGATATTTGGAGATTCAAGGTATTGTAGGATGTAATGCAGAGTCATGTTAACAGCATCATCTGTCAATCTATTTGCTCGGTATGCAAACTGCATGGGATCTAACAGTGGATCCATGATGGTTTTCAGGTGGGACAGCACAAGCCTTTCAAAGATTTTCATAGCTACAGATGTTAGAGCAACTGGTCTAATTGCTGCAAAGCAAGTGAATTCTGGATCATTATGGGATAACTGAGTGAACAAATGAGAAAAAGAGTAAGTGAATAATTAAGTAAATAATGGATAAGCTAAAATATTGCTAAGTAAATAATGAAATTGCACTCCAGAAGAATCTGATTTCAGCTCCCATAGGTTTGGGGTTGTGCGAATGAAGCAGCCCCATGTAGTTTAGTGAGTCTGAATCTCACCCAAACTCTGTTTTTTTTAAAAATCCATATTGATGTTCAAATGTAAAAAGTCTCACTGATTAGCTAGTATGGTTCCACACTCATGATTTCAGAGTAAGACAATGATTTCAATTTCTGCAAGTTAGTGAACAGAGAGTGAATCAACATTCATTGAGATGTTGGTTATCTCTAAAGCCAAATAAAAATATTTGCTCTATTCAGTCAAGAATGGTAAGAATAAGGTCTCTATATGGTAGGTCTTGAATTTTCTGGCAAGTGATCCAGGTCAACAGAAAGAGAAATTGAAAGGATAACTATTTCTACCCTGGCTCTGAATGAAAAGTAGCATTTTAAGTATTTAAATAAACAAATAAGGGAATAAGTACTTTGATTAACTAAATCAGTGCTGATGAATCCCATTGTTCTCCTTTCTGAGTATTTGATAGGAAGTATTCATATATGAATGATCCTCTTATCAATAGATCTGAAGATTATTGTTAATTGTTTGTTTTGACTTCCATTTCTCTGATGCATATTTTTTTTAAAAAAAGAATGAAGCATAATTAGTAAAGGGGAAAAATCATTTTAGTCAGATAATAACAACTTTCCAAAGAAAATGTTGCATAAATAGTGAAATAAAATCTAATTTTTAACAATATATTACCTCCAGGACCGCATTCTGCCAGTGATCTCCAATAGGCCGGTGCGTTCCCACAGAGAGGGTCTGCTCCGGGTGCCGTCGGCCGCTATGTGTCGTCTGGCGGCGCCGAGGGGTAGAGCCTTCTCTGTGGGTGCCCCCGCCCTCTGGAATACTCTGCCACCGGAGCTCCGTACCAGCATGGACCTGAGGGCCTTCAGGCGCGCGTTGAAGACCTGGCTCTTTGAGCAGGCTGGCCTGGGCTGAGATAATGGTTTTAATTTGGTCTCCATAATATTTAATTTTAAATTGGGGTTTTAAGGGGGGGGGTCTTTTTAGTCTCAGTAATCAGCCAATTAATTTAATAGTTTTTTAATTTTTTGTATATTTGTGGGTTTTAGATGGGCTGTACACCGCCCTGAGTCCCTTGGGAGAAGGGCGGTATATAAATGTAAATAATAAATAAATAAATAAATAAATATTAGGCCCCTTTAGTGCTTCATGTTTAGATTCAAAAACCTGCTTCAAAAATTCAGGAATTGAAATGTTATTAAAGCAATTGTCTCTTTTCAGTTCAGATAATAACTCCAGAGGTCATCCTCATGATCAGGATAAAAGAAATAGCAGTTGTAACGTTTTATGGATAAGTGCTATGCTCATAGTTTGCATAAGTGCTATGCTCATAGTTTGCACCTTTCTAGAATCAAAAATGAACTCTGGCAGAACAGTGGTATATATGTGTATTTGTTTATGTTTATTAGATTTCTATACCGCCCCCTTTCCCAAAAAAGGGACTCGGGGCGCTGTACAGCCAGCTAAAACAGAAACAGTATATACAATTAAAAACAATTTAAAATGATTAAATTGGAGGCTGAATATAAAATTAACAGATATAAAACTGATAAAAAATTTAAAAATACCAATTTTAAAACCCCACAAATCGTTACTGGGCCAGGCTGGCCTGTTGAAAAAACAGGGTCTGTACAGCACGCCGGAAAGTCTGAATGTCGGCAATATATCTTAGATGAAACATATTGATATAAATATTTGAAAAAAAAAGAAGTAGAAAAATAATCCTTAATTATTCAGAAAAAAAGACCTCTGAACCATTTATACCTTTTTCAAGATTTGTAAAAGGTGAAAATAATATAACTTGGATTATTATAACTTAAAATTGCTTTGGCATATCCAAAACCTAAAAAGCCATAATATTCACTGACAAGACTCTAGAACTTTGGTTTGATGAGTTTCACCCAGAGATAGATGCCCTATTACAATTTTGTAATTGTATTCAGAGAGCAAATATTTTAAATAACCCAGGTTCCTATCATCTGACTTAACAGATGTCATTTTTTGCCAAAATGCAAATTCCTTGAGAAGCAGCATGTGTTCAGTATTCTTTGCCCTGACTGAATTTTCTATATTTTTTTTCCTTTTCTTATTATGGATTCTTTTGGCTGGCTAAATAGTTGGGTATTCTTACTTTTTATTAATGGTGTCAGTATTTAAGCCTATTAATTCCCTTCAAATTTAATGTCTTTGCCACTGGAAAAAAACAAATCAAAATTTTAAAATGCTCTTCCACCCCTCAAAAACTTCCAATGGGTTTTAAATTTATGTGATGCTTAGACTTAAGAACCTGTTTAATGTCTTTGTCACTGCTGGTATATCCATAATTTATTATCTTGACCCAAAGGTTACATCTGCAGATGCAACAAAGGGTAAATAGATTTACAAGATGTCTCTGAACACTGAATCGGTAGAATCTATGTCATCACCAAACTATTGCTAAAAATGTTTAGGGGCAGAATACAGTATGAGTGGGTGGACGAGCAGGTAATTAAAGTGGGTAATTAAAAAGAATCCAAGTTGGGCAGATTGAAATGATGATACTCTGGTTCTGTAGAAGCTATGGATAGGAATCCATGGACAAATTATAAACAGTTGAAATCTCCTTTTGTTCTATTATAATTGTGCTTTCAAGATCACTTTTCCAGCTTTCAACTGGAAATCATTGCTCTGATGGCCCTGCATAAATAAACCAGGCCCAGAAATGTATAAATCTCCATCTTTTTAGGAAAATTTTGACAGTAGATAGTAATATATTTGAGGTACAAGGCAGAAGAAAGGGAATGATGTTTTGATCATGAGAAAGAAAGGGTTAAGGTTGACCTTTTTAGAAATATATTTCATTCGGCCTTTTTTTTTTTTTTTTGAAAGCACTAAGTTTCCCATTTCTGTGGATGAAATGTGTTCCATGTTAATAAGAAGTTTCCTGAAATGTTAATGTCTAATTCATGAGAGAGAGAAATTGTCACCTACAAGGGTATATTAAAAAAAGGAGAAAGAATATAACTATACAAATAGTTTGTATAATGACTTTACAAACATGAATTATACAAATGAGCATTTCCATATCCTCGAAAGTTTTTTACCAATGGTAATGAAAAGGAGAATTAAATTCTGCTTTTATTTTGCTGTTCTTATCTCCTGAGGCTAATTTAGGCCTTAAGAAAAAAAACTGTAATACTCATTCATTTTTCTCTGCCATGTTGTATGTTATTTTAAAGGTAATATCGAGGGTGTCCTTGCTTTTAAATGTAGATTTATTCTCTCTGGATGAAGGTAGGTGAAGCAGCTGCAGTAGAAAATATGAAAAATTACCATTATTATTTTTTCTTTGGGACCCCTCCTTTATCTTACTTCTTCAAATAAAATTAAAACATTGTTAGTGGTCGTAGAGCTGGATGGCCTTAGGCATCACATGACAGTGTGCCACTGAGACCTCTTGGTATAAACAGTTAACTTTAATTTTAGCCTATATTATACACCTAGCCAATCCAGCCTGATCTCCAAAAACTAAGCAGCTTCATGCTCAAGGAGCTCTATGGTACAGTGGCATCCATAACAAAGCAGTGACATTAAAATGACATGTCTATCATGGTTTCATCCTGCAAATGATGTGATTATGGAGTTACGATAGGGCATCTGATACAAGAATGTGTTATTTGCAAGACCACATTCATTTCTCTCTTTTTGTTCCCCCATGGATACTGAGCTTTGTATGAGCAAATACCAGGGCATTTTTGTGAAGAAGGAAGGAAGGAAGGAAGGAAGGAAGGAAGGAAGGAAGGAAGGAAGGAAGGAAGGAAGGAAGGAAGGAAGGAAGGACTTGCATACGACTGCCAGGAACATTGCATATATTTTTAGAAACAGCATATAGGATTTATTGTACATTTTCATCACATCTAGAAAACATATTCTTTGGCAGGACAAGCAAGTAGTATATAATTTTTAAAAATTGTAAAGATTTTACAATTTTACATAAGTTTTCATAATTACATATTCCATATGATAAGTGTATAATTCTGCTTTAATAATTTCATTCTTTTGTGTTAATTGTACCTATTTGCCAAATGCCCTAGGAATATGTACTGTATCATGAATATATGTAGATGTATGGTATTCAGCTTTGTTCGGGTATTTTCCCACGTCATTATAGTTGTACTTTTAAAGTTGTAGCGAGGTTTCATCTGCCATCATCAGGCTTGTGTATTGGGTTCGTCTGTGAGTCAGGCTTTCACAGCCATTTCTGTTTTAAATTTGATGCTAGCCTACTGCTGTGTTAGAATGTTTTTTTCTTCATCCTGATTGGTTGGGAGTCTTGGTCCGTGTTTATTGGTCTTGGAATTTGCTGTGTTCTGCTTGATTGGTGTTTCTAATATCTTCTGTCTGTTTTGTAGCATTTTTTTGTCTTGATTGGCTGGCAACATTGTGTTTCCTGTATTGGAGGCTTTTAGTGTCGCTTGGCATATATATATGTTTTCGGAGATTTTCGCGGGTATTTGTATGTGGATCTTTGGTTCTTCGGGTTTTCTCCCGCGTAGAATTGGAAATATCTAGGCGACGTTTCGATGAAGTCTCATTCATCATCTTCAGGCTTGTGTCTTCGGCCTTGTGTCTTCGGCCTTGTGCTTCACTCTGAGAAGCACAAGGCCGAAGACACAAGCCTGAAGATGATGAATGAGACTTCATCGAAACGTCGCCTATATATTTCCAATTCTACGTGGGAGAAAACCCGAAGAACCAAAGATCTGTATGTATATATATATATAGCAGGTCTTGGTGTGTTCAGGTCTTTTCCCATGTAAGATTGAGAGTATCTTGGTGACGTTTCGACGAGGTTGCCATCTTCAGGCTGGTGCTTTCGGCTTCATGCTTCTGCAAGCAAAGCATGATCGGAGCTGCCATCTCTCTATAAATACTGGTGGGGTTGTTGGCTGTGTTGTCATTTCTTGATTGGTTGATGGAATTGATGTTTGCAGATTGGCTGACTTTTTCATAAGAATATGTGTGGCTGAGGTATTGGCTGTGTGTCTATCAGCCTCCTGTGTTGTAATGACCTAGGTAATGGGCTGACCTTCTGAGTTCTATTGTTTTGACATCCTGGGTCTTGTGCTGTAATCTCCTGGGTTGTAATGACCTGGATCATGGGCTGTGTGATGACCTTCTGAGTTCTATTGTTGTGACGTCCTGGGTCTTGTGCTGTAATCTCCTGGGTCATTGGCTGTGTTGTAACATCCTGAGGTTTTGCAGTGTAACCTCCTGGGTTCCGTGATGTGATATCCTGAGGAAGTGGCTATGATATGATGTTCCGGGTTTTGGTTTGGCTCTGAGTTTGAGGCTTGGCTATTGAGTTCAGACTCAAACCCAAACCCACCCCATAGACGAAAGGCAACCACCGTGAAGAAACCAGACCTCGGCTGCATCACCAGCTTCCACACACTCCAACCCCCAAACCAAGCAAACTGACACATGCCATGAACACATAGCCAGGCCTCAAACCTGGAGCCAAACCAAAACCCAGAATGTCATGAAGCCCAAAGCACTAGCTTGAAGATGGTGAATGTGACCTCGTCAAAACGTCGCCAAGATACTCTCAATCTTACACGGGAAAATACCTGAACACGCCAAGACCTGCATACCAGTACCTGTGAAAATCTACAAATATATATGTGT
This sequence comes from Bungarus multicinctus, assembly GCA_023653725.1. Classification (NCBI taxonomy): domain Eukaryota; kingdom Metazoa; phylum Chordata; class Lepidosauria; order Squamata; family Elapidae; genus Bungarus; species Bungarus multicinctus. Next base: position 55,085,552 of record CM042842.1, on the reverse strand, counting down.
GTGTGTGTGTGTTTATGTATGTATGTATGTATGTATGTATGTATGTATGTATGTATGTATGTATACAACTATATATGTCACTCCAGACCTACATTGACATGGCTTGTGGTTGCAGTATTTAACTAGTGGGCATCCTGACAAGATTTCAGAAACTCAAGTGGGACAAAATTAATGCCTTAAGCTTTGCAAAAAAATATGTATGCATTAATACATAAATAAACTAGATTCATCTGCACAATCTATTTAGGACATATCATCATTCTTGGTGCAGAATGTTGTTTCCATGTTTTTTAAAGGAATAGCATATACACACATAATTGCCGTTAAATCATTTAAACTGATACGAATGAACATAGAAGCAAGCATATTTGAGGTCTTGTTTTTCAAAAAGTGATTTTTTTTTTCTTACAGATTTAATTCACTGTACAGGAAAATTATGTACCCTAGGAAAGATTTAAATGCATCCAAGACTGTGCATGGAATTTGATTTAAAACATTTCCCATTCTGACAAAACTAAATTTATTTCGAAAATACATTAGGAAGAGGCAACCCTTTTAAGGCTGACCTGAACAATTTAGGAAATGCTCAAGAATATCATTTTAGCAGTATGCATTTCTACTTGGAACAATAAATACCTGACATCATCTTTAAACTAAAGATTTTTGAAAATGCACTTGGATTGAGTATTCAAATTGAGGAGAAAATATTTTGAAACTTAAAAAACCAATACAGTGATAGATACATCCTTAAGGATAATTTTCTTCCCTCTGAACACAAGCAACTTTACTTGAAAATGCAATAGTAATAATAAAACAAGTAGCATTATCAAGGTATTATTTGGCAACCATTTAGTGTGTTGGCATTTCTGAGTGGATATAAATATTCCGTAAATATGAGAAAAGAGAAGGGAATAACATGGGCCACTTAAGTATAAGACGCACCTAGCTTTTGGGGAGGAAAACAAGAAAAAAAATTCTGCGTCTGCCTCCCATCAATTTGCCTCCTTGCAGCAAACATCAAACAGCCTGTTTCAGCTTCTGCACAGCCTGATTAGCACAAGCAGCTGATTGTCAGTTGGATCGGCCTCCTGACAATCAGGTTGCAGGGATTGCCATAGTCTATTGCCACTTCCACATCCCATTTTCAGCCTCTGCATGCCCTGTTTTTGGCTTCTGCATCAGGGGTGGGATTCAAATTTTTTAACAACCGGTTCTTTGGGCTTGGCTTAGGTAATGGGCATGGCTTGGTGGTCATGTGACTGGGTGGACGTGGCTTGGTGGTCATGTTATTGGCTGGGTGTGGCCAACTCTATCACTCACATAGAGGCATGCATCTCCTTGCCTGGCTTCTCATGACTGTGAGGATGCTGCAACAGTCGTAAGTGTGAAAAATGGTCATAAGTTACTTTTTTCAGTGCCATTGTAATTTTGAATGGTCATTCCACACAAGCAAAGTACCAGCAAAGGAGGGAGAAAAAACTCCAGAGACATTTTTTATTTTTATTTTATTTATTTATTTTGTCAAACAATTATTAGATAACAGGTATAAGTATAAACATGGTTATAAATACATGAAATGGATACGAATAAGAAAAACAAAAGAAACAATAGTACAGGGACAGTAGGCACGTTTTGGTGCGCTTATGCACGTTCTTGAGACAGGAAGTCTAGTCCTGCCAAGAATCTAATAAGGGTTAATGGAGAGGCAGTTTCTATAAGCAACACCAGAATGTTTCCTTCCTGCCTTCCTTACAGGATTAGGCCAATAATTTCTTCTAACAACAGGTTCTCTGAACTGCTTAGAATGTTAACAACAGGTTCTAGCGAATAGGTGTGAACTGGTAGAATCCCACCCCTGCTCTGCATGCCCCATTTTTGCCCCATTCCAGGTAGTGGGGATTGGAATGGGCAGAGAATGGGGCACACAGAGGCCAAAAACAGGACCCATGGAGGCTGAAAATGGGATGCAGAGGCCGAAAATGGGATGTATGGAGGTAGCAATAGGCTATGGCAATCCCTGAAGCCTGAAACAGAAGTCAATCCTACCAATAATCAGCTGCTTGTGATAATCAAGCTGTGCTGAAGCTGAAACATACTGTTTGCTGTTTGCTTCAAGAAGGCAAATTGCTGGGAGGCAGAGACCAAAGTCTCTGCTGGTGGTTAGGTGGGGCTTCAGCAACATTCACTGTATAAGACGCACAGATATTTCCACCCACTTTTGGGAGGGAAAAAATGTGTCTTATACTCCGAAAAATATGGTAGTTTCCATTACATGAAATTGGAAAAGTTCAGGGTTTTTTTTTATGGCCCCACTCATTGTCTTTGAAGAGAACATAAGAACATAAGCAATATCCTGCTGAGTCATACCAGATCCCTGGCCCATCTAATCCAGCAGTTGTGTGTTTTTTTTTTCTCATAGTACACTCTCTCATAGTACACCTGTACAAGGAAGCTCACTAGTTTCCCAACAGACACAATCACACTTTCATGAAGACTAATAGCTATTGATATTCATGACCTCCAATTCTTTTTCTTAAGCCCACCAAAGCTGATTGCCAAAATGTGTTACTTTATACATTATTTTTTTTAAAAAAAACTTTTGTCTGTTCTGATTCTTCCAAAATTTAGGTTCATTGAGTGACCTCTGATTCTACTACTTTGGGAAGGGAAAAATAGCTTTTCCTCATCCACCTTATCCACACAATGTATGATTTTATACACCCAAGTAGATCTCTCTTCACTTCCTTTCTACACTAAAAAGTTTCAAATATTGTAACCTTTCTTCAAAGAAATTCTGTTCCAGTCCATTGAACATCTTAGTTGACTTCATCTAAATCTTATCCAGCTCTATTGAATACTTTTTTTTAGAGATGTGTCTATGGAGATTCTTAGTTATGGTCATGGTTGTCCAAAAGTACTTTTTCAAAAGGCAACTGGACTTTTCCTTGCAGACATTTCACTTCTCATCCAAGCTTTTTCAGTTCAAGAAATGTTGATCCTCTGTACACTTAACCCCATATTTATGGATTTGCTTTCATCAGAAACTTATAGAGATGTCATGGCTGAATAAGATATTCCATAGTCTTTATAAGTCAATGAAAATTTGATCATTCCTTCCCAACCATGGCATTTTGAATTATCTACTCTTATGTTTAGAGAATGGATCTGTCCAGCCTAAGAACCACTGGTCGTGCTTAGTCAACTATATCCCTTGCATCTTAAGGAAAAAAGCCTAAAGTAAGTGGTCTCATTTCTATTATGCATTATCTCTAACACACCTTGGAACATTATAATGTGAACCATGCAGAATAAACCAAGCTTTTAATAGTAGAAAAAGCAAAGGACTTGCCAATGACCTGTAGAATATCTGAAGACTGAAGCTTACTAAGTGCTGCAGTAACTCAAAGTTTAACTTGTATTGCAAAGACGTACATATACATTACATGGAATGAGTACATTTCTTAAAATAGAAAAGTTCAAGTCAAATGTTTTAAAAAAGAAATATATCAAACTTTATCTTGTATCAAAATTACAAGTGCTTTAAACTGATACATGTTATATCAGTAATGTACTTTTGAAATTGATTTCTTTTCCTCTGGTTCAATGGTGAAAGCACTACTTATTGATAGAGCTCATTAATTCAAACTCTTAATTAAGTAGATTAAATGAGGTTTAAATTTAGATTTATTAGTGTACATCTTTGATGCTAATTAAAGACCAATTGATTATTTAAAAAGATTTTTGCTGAATTTTTAGCTGTTACAACATATAAGTTAGCACAGAGGAAGTGGATGGGAAAGAAGGGAGGGAAAAAGTATTTATTTTTAAGGTAACAGCTTAGGTACATGCAACAGCAGAAGTTGGTTCAACAAATGCATTTTTCCTTGTCTAATGCTTGTATAACATATAATTGTTCTATAACATAATTTATAAATCAAAAGTTCTGCTAAATCCATTTAGATTATTTAAAGGTTTAAAATACATTATTAATCTTCCAGATACTATAATCCTGTAAAAATACTAATAAATGTCTTTCTGTATTTATTAAGTTTTATAGCATGGTTTAATGTACGCAGTTGCTAAATTTTATTGGCACATGAGCACAAAGCACAACTGTATAACCATACATAAACTAAAGATGGTAAAAACAATTCAAGCAGATGGCCAATGATCACATCAATATAGACATTCTTAGTATACATCTTATTATATACAATTCATATAACTTTATGAAAATGGATGTTCAGTCTCTTCTTAAAAATCTCCAGTGATGAAGTGCCCACAGTTCCTGAAGGCAAGGTACCTGTTCCACTGGTAAATTGTTCTCACTGTTAGGAAGTTTCTCCTTAATTCTATGTTGCATCTCTCCTTGATTAGTTTCCATTCATTGTTTCTTGTCTTGCTTTCTGGTTTTATGGAAAATAAATTGACCCCCGCTCTTCTTTTTTGGCAGCCCTTCAAATACTGGAACACAGCTATCATGTCACCCCCAGTCCTTCTTTTCTCTAGGCCAGCCATGTTCAATTCCTACTGCTGTTCTTCTTATGTTTTACTCTCCAGGCCCTTAAACATCTTAGTTGCTCTTTTCTTAACTTTTCTCAAAGTCTCAATATCTTTTTTGTAACGTGGTGACCAAAACTAGATAGAGTATTCCAGGTATGGTCTCAATAAGCTTTTATAAAGCGGTACTAATACTTCATGTGATCTTGACTCTGTGCCTCTGTTTATGGAACCAAGGATTGCATTAACTTCTTTTGGCTGCTGCTGCACACTGCTGGCTCATATTTAAGTGATCCACTAGGTCTCCAGAGTACCTCTCACAGTTATTATTTTTGAGCCAGGTTTCACCTAATGTGTACTTATACCTTTGGTTTTTCCTGCTTCCATGTAAAACCTTGTTGTTGTTTTTTACATAATATTTCATTTTGTTGGTTAGGGGCCATTGTTCAGGTCTGTCAAGATCCTCTTGGATCCTTAGCTTATCTTCTGAGGTGTTGACTATTCCAGCCTGTTTAGTGTCATCTGAAAATTTGATGAGTTCCTCTTCCATTCCCTCATCTAAGACATTTATGAAGATATTGAAGAGCATCAGTAATGGCCTAAAATGGAAGCTTGTAATACTCAACTCCTTACTTCCCTCCATGCAGATGTAATAGCATTAAGGACTACTTATTGAGTATGGTTTGTTAGCCAGCTACAAATCCATCTGGTGGTGATGCTGTCTGTCTCACATTTTTCTTGTTTACCAAGGAGTACATTGTGGTCTATTTTATTGAATGCCTTACTGAAATGTAAGTATATGATAACTACAGCACTTCACTTGGACTGGACAAAAACAAATTATGCAGTACTAGAGGAAATAAACTAAAACAGTCCAGAAAGCTCTAATAAAGAAACTAGGGCTTAAATATTTTTGACACAGTGTGAAAATAAGTATTATTATCAACAATCCTGATGCATTAAAAAAATTGAAGCTGGCAAAATATAAGATGACTAAATAGTAATGGCATGAGCTAACAAGAATTAAAAGAAAACATTTAATTTAATTTACATCATACTTTTATTACTTTATTATAATACCTAATACTCCTAATCATGTGAGATGGATTGGATGGAGACGTGAGGTTGTGAAATTAAAATTTCTAACAACTGCAATTTTGAAAGCCTACCTATGAGACAAATTTTGCAATATTCTTGACACTTGTTCTTGCTCACATCTCTGCTTCAGCTATTATCTTATCAAAATATTAGTAGGAAGAAGTAATAATAAAAATAAAACTACTTTCCCCAACTTCCTGTCCTCCTCATATAGTGGATTTCAGGTGCCTCAAATCTTAGACAAGATAGCTTTTTATTTCAGTTATGACAACTGGAGCCAAGTACCCTTAGAGGACACAGATTAAGGAAAAGCTTTTCTAAATGAACATTATACTGAGGCTGTTCATTCATATTGGATGTTGTACAGTAGTAATGTTACTCCCTTGTCACAGGAAATTACACCATCTGCTTAATTCTGTTTAATTCATGTGTCAATACTGAGCTTTTAGCTGTGACAGAGATGATAGGATTGATTGTTAAAAGAAAAAAAGAGAAAAATACATTTTTTGAAAAGATATCAGGGGTTTTACTGTTTTACTTTACATTAAAGTATAAAAAGTTCATATAGGTCCAAATTCATTCCAGGATCCCATTTGCTCATGATTTCTCTACTCAAGGATCAAACAAAAGTCCCACATAAGTTGGAACAGACTCTGTACATCAACTTATCCATTAAACCCAATTCATATCCAGAAAATACATGGTCAATAAGATCAAAATATGTCAAATCAAAAACAGAACAAAAAGGCCTCTCTTGAGTTGTCTTTCTCCAGGCTATCTACTAAGTGATCAAAACTATTTATTTGCTGACAATTTTAGTTTCAATTTATTTGTCAAAGATGACAATCCTTTAAAAATCAGTAGGCAAGACTGAAACAAAGAATGAATTAGGCTAGAGACAAAGGTGGGTAAAAGTACATCTTCCCTTTCTGATACCCCGTTATTTATTAACATTTACATTTTATTTAAAAAGCATAAATTTTCATGAGTTGCAGTATTCTCTATGATCTGATAACAAAAGCTGCAACCGAAAAAGCCAATGTCTTGTTTTTATTTTATTTTATTTTTGCCACTGTAGACTAACACAGTCCTCCTCCTATAAATGTCCTCTTATTTGCTTTCTCTTTATAGCAGTCTCCTTTCCACAGGTAGCTGGCTTGTAGGGTAACAGACCATTCCAGAGGTCTGGTGTGATTTTTGTATAGGCCAGAGGACAATATTCACAATCAGAAAGATAGGCTGCTGGGCTCTGGTCTGGATAATCAATGTCCAATAAAAGGCTGGTGTTGGATTGACACTAGTCATTCTTATTGCTGACTTTACAGTTCGACTATTATTGCTGCTGCCCTGAGATGAAAAATGTGGAAGCTAAATTATTAACTGAACAAATAGTATTAAATAGTCTGCACACAAGATAGCAAGAAACTGCAAAGCTTATAAACAAACATTTATTGATAGAACACAGAGTATGCCTGAACTTATTGTAGTAGGTTGTACAAAAAAGGAACAAAGCAATCCTGGCTGAATCCATTCCTGCCTAATCACATCTTTAACTTCCAGCCTGCATTTAGAATCTGTGACCTTGCCTTAAAATAACACAATCTTAACTCCTTATACAATGCATAGTATAGTTTCCAGACCGAGTAATCAATTGTTTTGATAATGTTGCTTCCTTTAGGATCCCATTGTGGCATTCATCCTTAACATAGGCACAGGGGGAGAAATAGTTGGGGCCACCTGTTAAGGGTTATCTCTGCAGTGCCTTCTTTGAAACAGATTGTATGAAGTTGTGTAGATGGTACTTGGCTGATAAAGAAAAGAAAGAAAAGTTGGTCATGAAAAACTGCACCTTGGGACTGAAAAAGTCACTAGTTGATTCAAATGAAAAGTCAATGGCAGGTAAGTGCCTTACTGGTAGTCATTGTGTCATCTCCAAATCTGTCTATCTCCTATTTGCAAATAGGAGTTCAGTATATCCCATTGTTGTGGATGTGTCCCACTGTAATTCCCATTCATAATTCAGAGTCCTATGGATAAAACAAGTGTAAATTTGAAGATACCAGTACTAGATCTAAATATTCCTCTCTTTTGAGTTGTGAATCTTTGACTAGAAATTTCAGACTACAGCTGTGTGCTTCAGAAGCATTAGAATGTTGTCCTTTCAATTATATTTTCACCTACATATGTTAACATGGGGATTGGCCAAATTAATTCAGGGCTTCCCAGGGGGTTATGTGGGTTTTTGTTGAAGGAAATAACCACTCTTTAAGTTAACTGACCAACCAACCAAGGTCAGAAAGAAACTAAAAAGGAAGTGGCTGTGGAATCTGGGTTTCTGCTATCACTCATAACCAAAAATTACACTGCAGAATAATCATCAAGACTATGTGGAAGGAAGTGTTTCCACAGCAAAGTTGTCAGATCAATTTTAGCCAAACAAATTATCATCTCCAATCATAGCACCTCAGGTCTCTTCCTTCCAGCATCATATGAAAGGTCAGGTGCCAGAGTGAAAGAACTGTCTTTTCACACTGGGACACTTAAAGCCAGACTTAAGCCACTTGAGAAATGGACTGGTAATGATATAAGGATGGAGTTATGAGGACACATGTCATTAGCAAACATTAAATAGGGCATGTTCATGCCACAGTAACTAGGATGTATGGGTGAGTCCTTGGGGCGATATTATGCAGACTTTCATTAATGTTTTGTGGACTCCATATAGCTTGCTGGCACAACATAGTCTCAATTACTATAGACCTCCTGTGGAGCTTATGATAGATGAACTTCTCTGGTCTGCATTACTTCTACTCTTTCTTCTTTTAAAAAAAAAATTACAAAAATATATGGATGATTACTTGGCTGAGTTTTTCCTGGATTTTGGGGAGCAGTTCTTGTTCAGTTTAATGAGAATAACTGCTTTTAACATTTCTTGATAACGAGGAAAAAATGAGTAAAATACTCATGGATGAAGTGTAAGATGCTTATACTTAGAAAATGGTTGCAACCAGAAAAAGAAGTACAAATACAATCCTACCTAGATAACTCATGAAAAGTTCTCAAGACTCAGGCTGAAAAACAGAAGTCTATTTCATAAGATTAGACAAGGTCGAAGAAACTAAATGACAAATTTCAATACAGTATCCATGTAAATAAAGCATATAAATGTGTATATTTTCTCTAGAATATTTATTTTTTCCAAATGTATGCATGCATACACACATGCATGTATGCATACAATATATTTTATTTGTTTAAATGGAGAAATTGTTTCAATTGTTGGCGGTGGGGATTGTGAATGTAGGTGAAATTAGCATGAACTACTTGATTTCTAAAGAACAAAGCTTCCAAGTTTCCAGGCTCAAAGCAGTTAAGAAACCAAATATTTACCATCTTCTAAAAGTGTGCACTTCCTGCACACTTAGATAAAATACAGATGCTAAGTCACTGGCCCATAAGAGCCTTCCACAAATCTATAATAAAAATAATTAAATCAGTGAGCTGTGTTTAGATCAGTTTTTTCTTGCCAGTTTCTGAGAACTCTGGGAATTCAGGACCACAAAAGGATCATTTGGAGTCCATTTGGCAAAAATGTCAGAAACTTACTGCTCCTGGGAACATCCTTTTTCAATAACATTAATAGCTCTAGATGGAAGTGAAAAGCACCATACATTAAGAGTTTCCTGCAAAGTTCCCAATAAGAAAGGAAATAAATTCAGCTTGTCAGATCAGTTTGTGGGCCAGTCAAGTAGGATTTTATCAGAGCCTTAAGTGGTTTGCAAAACCATGCAGGTATCAACCAAAAGGTGGCTGTAGTTTTTGATGTTTCATTTCTCCATCCTTTTTCCGAACGTTCTTATAATCTCAATTATTCAGTGATGTATAATTCACTAGCATTCGGTATTACAACTTACTTGTGTTTTCTTCAGAACGAGAATTATTTATGATTTTCTATCTGTAAATTCTATTGCAGTTCTAGAAAAAATGCCAGCTCACGGAATGTAGTTACAGTACTTAGATAATGAACTCCAGGTTCAGCATATGGTTTTAGTTCTTCTTTTCTTTTCTGCACTGAATTTGCTGCTTTTTAGATGTTCTGAATGTCTGCACTTCTTTCCCATTAGATATAATCAGAACTTCAGAACTTCAACTTGAATCTTGCTACTTTCCAAAAGGAGCCTGAGTTGGTGCTTGTTTCATTCATTTCAATATTCTTAGACCAAACTATCATATCTGCTTGTTAGTATGAATCTCCTGTATTTTTAAAGCTTCAATATCTTAAAGATTTCTAAAACCTGGGAGGGGGGACGACATAGATAAGTTCTAAGTTTTTTTTCCAATGTAATATTCAGCCCCACAGGGAAAAAGAAAGGTAGTTGTGTTTTCTATTGATTAAAACAATTAGAAAAAATTAGGGCTAGGGAAAAAATGTTAAACTGTTTTTAGACAAATAATCAACTGACAGAAAATTGCTTCTTTAAAAATAAAAATTGGTCCTCTAATCTGGGTGCATTTATGGAACTGATTTCATCTGCACACACAGTATTTAAATACATATCTTTATGGACAGGTGTACGTAGATGCAGATACAGACACTGCCCTTTGTGTGCTTAGCTTTGACTTGTGCTAATGGAAGTCTGATATCAATTTGGAAACATAGCCCTGAGAGCTCCTTGACTTCACTCCATCACTGCACACTAAGCACAGGAGAGAGTTGAAGGAGCGCATTGTCTCACATTCAATATTCATGCCGTTATTGAAGAACACTGCAGTTCTACATTTGCAAACTGTCCATAATAATTTAATTTTGCCTCTTCAATTTATAATATGTTAATTAGACATGAAATTAAATGCTTTTTAACATACAACTGATTATGCCATAATGTATCCAACAAGGTTGATTACTGAATAATAAATTGTGATTTGCATAAGTGTTTTATTTATTTTCTTACCCAAAAGATAACACATTCCGTGAGAGTGGATAGAATATGGAAAAAGGCAGGATCTCAAAACTTGACCAAATAACACATTGTTGGGGTAACAATAACAGTAACAATAATAGATACTTCAGAGTAGTATGTTTGATAAAACAGAGAGGTAGGAATAATGCCTTCAAACAACACCTTTCTGGATGATGGTAGTAATAACGACAATAATAAGAGAAAGAACTGGAGAATATAACAATATAAAAAGATCTGAAAATAGAAATAGAATGACTGTGATAAAGAAAGCAAAAGTAGTGCCAATAATAATAGGTACCTTGGGTGGAATCCCCAAACATCTGGAGCACCACTTGAACACCATTGACATTGACAAAGTGACCATCCATCAATTGTAAAAGGCAGCTTTACTTGGAACAGCTTATATCCTGTAATGGTACTTTTAACATAATCAAACAAAACATCTGCCTGTTCCAACTCCTTGGGAAGGATTTGCTAGGTGGATAAAAAATGCCCGATCCAAACATCTGATTATATGACATAATTTTTCTATCTCTCCCTTTTAAACAAATAAACTAACAAGAGTCCTGCAGGAATGGTACAGCTAGAGTAACAGCTAGATAGGAACTCAACTCTTCCTCAAACAACCACATTTGTTAAAAAAAATAACAGTAATTCTACAAAAAGAATTATTATCTTCAGGATGTATTCTTATCCCTGGCAAAATAACCAAGGTAAATAATAAGACAAAAGAGTGCTGGGATCCATAGACCTGGTTCCCACATGTGATCCTTCTGCAAGGCCACTGTTCTTAGTGATTCATTTTTATTCTCAGTCCAAATAGTACATATAAGTATTATATCACTAGAATGTTTTTTAATTTTAGTATGAAATACAAAGGAGAGGGCATTCAGGAGGAAAAAAACAAGATAAAAATAATTTCAAAGTACTCTGGGAATTTTATTTTATATTTCTTTGATCTCCTCGCCACAATATGTGTATTTTACTAAGGGATACAATAAATATATTCAATTATTGCAGTCTACCCTGGAGGCAGATGCTGTGAAAGTTGTACCTTAAGAAAGGCTGAGCACCAAAGGATTGAGGCCTTTGAACTGTGGTGCTGGAGAAGACTCCTGCGAGTCCCTTGGACAGTCAGCCCTAGAGGAGATCAACCCTGACTACTCTTTAAAAGGCCAGATCCTGAAGTTGAAATCTAATGGGAAGGAAGGACTCACTGGAGAAGAGCCTAATGCTGGAAAAGTTTGAGGGCAAGAGAAGAAGGGGATGACAGAGAATGAGGTGGCTGGATGGAGTCACTGAAGCAGTAGGTATGAGCTTAAATGGACTCCAGAGGATGGTAAAGGACAGGAAGGCCTGGAGGAACGTTGTCCATGGGCTCACAATGTGTCAGACACGACTTCGCAACTAACAGCAATAACCCTGTAACTAACTAGAGAGATCGGAGCTGGTTTAGTATAGTTGGTATAACACCAGATTAAAAACCAGGAGACTGTGAGTTACAGTTCTGCCATAAGCATGAAGCCAACTGGGTGACCTTGAACCAGTCACCACCTCTCAGACTTAGGAACAAAAATCTTGCCAAGAAATCTGCAGGGACTGGTCCAGGAGTCAACACTGACTGAAACATTAAATGTCTTTTAATGTTATGGGCTTCTTAGAAGCTAGAAAAGCAGAAAACTCATAGCCAATTTCTCCAGTTCCCCTTTTGTCCAGTTCTTTGAATCTGACCTGATGGAACTGAATGTCATAGCATATAAAAGGCTATGCATTAATACACTTGGCTGAGGAGGGAGTATCCGTAGGCACAGATGTTTCCCTAGCAATTTGGAAGTTTGTTTGGGAACTTCCCATATTATGAATAAGGAGGAAATGTGGACATGCATTAAAAAAAAAAAACCCTGCCTTTTTACAGAGGACTCCTATCCTTCAGAAAGGCGATTCTCTCAAAATACCTCAAATCAATAAGGAGATTGTTTGGAGCAGCTGTTGGCTTTCCCTGGTTTAGAGCACCCTCAGGCAAGACTATACTTAGACATAACAGAATACCATAATTTCTCCTCTTCCTCCTCCCTCCTCCCCAAATGCTTGCCTACTGTATTGGGCATGGTTAATAGACAATGACCGGAAATACCATTGCTCTGGCTTCATAAGGACAGCTTTGTCCTTAATCTGGATGAGATCACATGGCAGATGCTTGGAAACAGCAGGAAGGCTTAAAGGAAGGGAACTTTTGCTCTGAGTGTTAACGGTTCAAGAAGCAGATCAGTTGGGATATTAAATAAATAATGAATACATTGTCCACCTTTAAGTAAACTTCTGACCATGACTTAGAGAAAAGACATTGTGCCATTGCCAGTAATGATGGATATTTCTATAGACCTTCTAATCCAGAGGGAACGATAGCCCTTTAGGACTTGTGGACTCCAACTCCCAGAATTCCTAAGCCAAAATGGCTGACTCAGGAATTCTGGAAGTTGAAGTCTGTAAGTCATAAAAGGATCATCATTCCCCAACCATGATCTAATCAGTTATGAACATAGAATGAGAGATAGCATCTCCTTATTTGCTAGAGTCAGTCTTGGACTGCCTTAAGATTGATTACCCACACTTCTTACAGTCTGATATTTCACATGGAAAGAAGACGGAACAGATCAGATGGTTTTAATGCTGTTTTCTTAATTGTGGAATAATTTCCCCTAAGATGATCATTTGATGGTATGCTTTGTAAGATTCAACTGAAAGACTCCAAATTATTGAGATCAACTCTATATTATATAAATTCAGCCCAAGGTAAAAACTCATCAATAAAAACTGGCAGGACAAAATTTTAATCTATATGTAAAATTCAACAAGGTAAGAAATTCCAAATGGCACAGCTGAAATTTATAAGAGACAGAGACAATTGATTATCTTTTGGGAAGAAAGGGGGGGGGGGGGGGAGTTCCACAATCTGGATGCCAGTGACCAAAAAGGCCCCACATCTTCTCACTTTTATAGTTGGTATTTCCTGTACTTTGACTTTGCATTTATTTATTTATTTGCTGGAAGCTGCTTTGAATTATTAACAGAAAAAGCAAACTATAAATCATAATTCTTCTAACCACAATATTTCTGATATGGCACATAAAGCTGAATAAGCAGAGGCAGCTGTGTCTGTAGGGAGGTGAAAAAAATAGTAGTTGCTGCAGTGTGATCCAAATTCTGCCTCTTCTAAGCCTGTGTGATGTTGACATCTATAAAAAAAGGTGAGGTTTAAATTTCACTGCAACAGCTGCCATCTTGATTTTATTAATAACCTCCTTTGTAGATACTGCTAAGTAGAGAGAACTTGTTGTTTTTAAAGTGCTTTATAGAAGAGCATCTCAGATTGAAAGAAATCAGGTTACAGCTCATACCAATTTTCATTTAAAGTCCTTTTCATTTCTCAGTCCCAATGAAGAACTAAATTTAAGAAAAGTTTTCCATTTAACCTTCTCATGGTCTTCATCCAAAAAAATTTCTCTGTTCCTGTTTCTCTACCTTCCAAATGCTCCCAGATTATCTAATTTGAAAGTCAAAAGAAAATGCACATCTTTGTTTTGCAAGAGAGAGAAAGAGAGATTATATCTATTGACCTTCCAGTAGGCATAATACACTACTTGTGTATTCTCCCACTCCAAAGTGTGACCCAAAAAAATTAAAATATTTTAGTTCTGCTTTCTTCAATTATGGCCCTGCAACACTAACACATATCCTGTAACAGCTTGAAATCAATTAAAATGAGTGCAAGGGAATTCTGGGAATTGAAGTCCGCACATTTCAAAGTTGCTGAGGCTGAGAAATACCATTTTAGAGTGCTCCGTGGACCAGACCATTCACACAAGCAATTATTTTCACGAACCCTCATGGTGCAGATCAGAATGTCGTCTATTTATTTTATTTTTTCTCCATTTTATTGTGTGTTCTAGAAAGATTACAAAAGATAAACAGAATATAAAAATAAAAGAGGTAAACAAACAATAAAGTACTTCATAAAAAAGAAAAAAATGAACATTTCAAAAATGTGTTTAATGAGATGATGTTATATTATGTATATTTATTTCCTTCTCTTTCTCTCTTTTTTAATGAGGAGGTAGATTTTAAGGAAGCATGCTCAAGCTCTTATAAAATGTGAATTTCCTTGTTCTGGAAGTGGAATCAAAATAGCCAAACAATATTTTTCCCAGGCCTTGCTGTGTGAGGATTGTTCTTATCAAGAGAAAATCATGAAGAGTTGGGGTGATCTCTATTGGGCAAGAAAAAGAACATCTGGATTCCACATCAGCCCTACAGTGGATCAGTCAACCCCAATTTTACAGACACAAAATAGGAACAGTTAAGAACAATAAGAAGGCAGAGTCTGTAACATCTGCATAGAAAATATTCTCCAACTACATTTCTGCAAGTGCCAAAAAGAAAGATATTATATTCTGCTGAAGCCATTATATGTCCTCACCCTCATTGGTTCAGACCCTTGTAAGATCAAATCTTTCAAAATCTATATTGTTTGTATTGTCAAGGCTTCTCTAAATCTAAATAGGGCTTACTTTGCAACTCAGAAAAACCAGCAAGAAGAAAACAGGGCCCAAATATGAAGAGCTTTAAGATATCCAATTGGGGAAAGCCTTGGAGGGTAAAAATTTCCCCTGACTGATGATGAGATCATAGGCAAAAATGAATTAACTACATCAACAACACATTGTATCCAGAGAGCATTGTGCAAAATGAAGCTGTGCAATGTCAATGAGAAAGACACCATTGTAATATCCTCTTAGTCAATCCTGTTTTATAACAGGGCAATCCAACATGTCTTTTCAGGGTTTTGAAAAACCATTTGAAGCCTATCTTGAAACTTACACTATGTTTTTGGTGTGTGTGTTTGCTGCTTTAAATATTCAAATTATAAAACATCTGTAATGAAAGCCCTTTGCTGTCTAATGAGGCAATTAGGTAAGAGACCCCACCCCTCATCAGTCTTAAATGAAGAGCTCCATCTTGTACCTTAAATGGAATCTTGTACCTCCCACAAGATTCCATTCTGCATGACAATTGACTTTAATATGAGTAGATGGAGAAAGTGGGGTTTTTGGATTCTTGCTAAGAAATACAAAATTCTGAAGTCATTTTACTGTCTTCCCATTAAATTGACTAAATCAGTGGTTCTGAACCTATGACATGGTGATCTACCATTGACATTTCAGGTGAGACACCATCATTTACTAGCACTCAACAACTATTCTTGAAAGCATGCCCTGTTCTGGTACAATTTTGGGGGGCTGAAAAGGCCACACAAGAATGGAGTAAGCTCTTGCTCAGCCCCTGGGACCCTGCAAAAATAATGCAAGAATGTTTTCTTTTCAAACACTGCACGAATATGTACTCTTAGTGGCCTCCAGACCCCCAGAGATTGCAAGAGGGCTGTGTTCTCATCTGGCCTTTGGATCCTTGAAAACTCAAGGAGAATGAGGAGTGCTTTCATGTGGTTTTCGGAAGTTGAAGTGGCTGCAGAAGAGTATTCTCTGAAACTGCTTCAAGAACAAAAAGGCCTCATGCAACCTGGAGCTACTTCAGGTAGGCCATAGGGACCTGTCATCAGAAAAAGAATTCCACCTGAAGGTAACAGTGCACATGAAATCCTGAGGAGAGTTGGGCCTTAGAGCAATTGCACCTTGGTGAATGGCATGAGGTGGCCTTTTTGAGAGGGTGCAATGGGATTAAGGGCTCAGGGCCTCTACGTCAGGCCCAGACTTGGCAGCTGTCACTAAGTGTTGTTGCTCAGGGTGGCCAAGATAAGAGAGATATAGAGAATTGTTTCTTTTTTGTTCATGTATGTGTGTGTTTGTGAGGCATGCCAGCAGAATCAAATTAGGCATTTTCTGAATTTACTGACATACCCAGTTCACAAGATTTGTTATCACTGATCTAAACCCACTTCCATGTGAGATCTCTGCTAAAGAATAATAACCAGTACATTAGCCCTGCTAAATCAAAGTTCTTCTTGATATTACCTCTATATTATTAGGAAGCAATGGTACAAAAACAAAAACTATATGGAGATCATTACTGAATCTATTGAAGGATGCAAGTCAACTTACATTTGTTGAAATAGTCCCAGGGTGCACTTAGATGTCTTTCATATAAGAAACACATTCAACTATCTTAGAGCTTTCTCAACAAATTCTACTTAACATTCTTCTCAAGGCAAAGAGGACCAATGGATGGGAGAGTAGGATAATTCAATAATCACAATTAGTTGTACCCATTAATTTTCTCCTCACAATCTAACTGTTTTGATTTGGCTTCACGCATACATGAAGATCCAGGTACACAATCCATTAAGGATCCTAAACAAGCATTACGGTATACAACAGAATGTCAAAAGGAATTTGAGACTTTTTTCTACTATGAGCAATACTATTAATACTGTAACAGAACAGTCAATACTAGTTTTTGTATAGATACATAAAGACAGTAATATAAAGAAGAACCTGGGTCAGATTGGCAGGTACCCATTTAATTATTTGAGAGAATACTCTGAACACAGAGGGAGAAGAGAGGAACAGGGAGAGACAGGTTGAAGATGCAGACAGTGAGAGGGAAAAGTTGCTTCTTGAATAGACAGGAAGACAGGAAAGTATTTTAAGAGCAAAATTGCTACTTAAGATCAGTAGTTGATGGATAAATTCAATCAGAACATAGGCCTTTTTATATACCCTAAACTTAAGTCAAACAAAATGCACCTGCTGGTAGAAAAACATTCCCCCAGGATCTGGATGGTTTTTCTAATGCCTTAAAAGATCTGTGTCTTGTCATTCATTTAAGTACAGAGGCTGAAAAATAATGCAAGGGTGACTTTTTCATTGCTTTTCAAAAATTAATTGCATTGCATTGTAAACAAAACTGACATGCTTACAACATTGCCAGACAACTAGCTTGTACAATGTCTGTTTCTGGAAATGAACTCAAATTCCCTAAAGAGCTTTGCAAAGCCTCAAATGTTTGATTCTTTGGATTCTCTGCTTCGAGGGAACTTGTCACCGAAAAGGTATGAATTGCTTGCTACTAGGTAATCTATCCAGCTGGAGAAGAACAAAAGAAGCAGACCCATTAAACTGCCATCAGCACAGGCATTTTAATTGCATGCAAACAACAGTACACCTTTTATTATTATTTGTGCTGGGCCCAGCACAGCAGGAGTTTACATTAAGTAAAGACATTCTAGCTGGATTGTATTATAATTTGAATTTTGGAATCCTAGCCTGAAGTTCCAAGCTCAGTTTTCAGATCTGAAATTTAATGATTTTGCATTAGCAAAACTGACCAGTTCAAGGAACAGGAATAAGGTGAGGGACACATTGTTGGCTCTCTGATATTTTTCAAAAGAGTGTGAAAAGAGCCATACAATGTATCCTAAAATTTAATTACTGTAGAAGTATTTCCAGTGAAAAACAATTGTGTTGGCCAATGTAATTATAATGTTTTTACAATCTTGTTATTATGGCAGAAATTCCAGGTAATTAATTTTGCAAATGTTCTACATCTAACATGTGAAATTTTGGTATAAAGAATTAGAGATTATTAAAGGCTATACAGGTAGTAATCCTCGTTTTTTTCTCTTTTCTACCTCAGTAAGTTCTTGTAATGTAAGCAGGGAGAGATAATCAGTTTTAGAGAAAGTTGAAGATCATAGCAGAGTGAATACTATCAAATAGTTCTCATTATATAGCGCACCAGCGTGCCTACCATCCCTGCCCTATTGTTTCTTTTTATTTTTCTTATATGTATCCATTTCATGTATTCATAACTATGTTTATACTTATACCTGTTATCTTGTAAGCTATTGACAAATCAAATAAATAAAAAAAAAATATGCAGGAATTATATTCCAGTTTAACACTGAGGATTTCCCAATTGTGGATAATGAGACTTTGAATGTGGGAATGAGGAGTTAAGTTCCAGAGCTTTAGAAGGTGCAATGAAAGTGGCAAATTTGCACAGGAAAGTTTGCAGTAGGATAAGTATTGGGAAGACTGGTGGCAAAATGGGGAATTGATCAGAACCACATGCTAAAAATCATGAATATGTGATGCCTTCTATGCAGAAAATGAATCAGATCTGTATTTATCAGAAAAAAAATATTCAAAGGGTAGACGATAAGGTCACAAGGGCCATCCATACTTTAAAAAATATATATATCCAAAATTTGTTTGATTAAAAGATATAGTGTAACAAATGCTGTACTATTATAGTGGAATCACCAGTGAAGGAGAGGGCCCTGCTAGGAAGAGTAAAGGCTTAGAAATTGTTTAGGAGAGAAAACGTCTGAGATCAAATCCTTACATTTATATCTGGCAGATATAGGAAGGTGAAATTCTTGTAATATGGGTGATCATCAATAAAATATTTGTTTAGGCTTACCCACAAGTGGTTCTGGTTGCTTGTGCATGACAATTATACTGCTGTTCTTAGGCCTGTTTTATACAAGGTTTTTGGGACTAAGACCACCGGACTTAGTTTTTTTCCCCCTAAATCATAGATGGTATTCAGCAGGTTCTGACCAGTTCTTGAGAACCGGTAGTGGAAATTTTGAGTAGTTCGGAGAACCAGCAAAAACCCACATCTGGCTGGCCCCACCCCTATCTATTCTCTGCCTCCTGAGTCCCAGCTGATCAGCTGGGTCTTCTTTTGTTGCCCTGCACAGGAGATCAGAGCTGGAAAGCAGAGTGGAGTGATAAGAGAATGGGATTTTGCAGTAACCTTCCCCAGGAGTGGGGTGGGAATGGAGATTTTGCAGTAACCTTCCCCTGCCACGCCCACTAAGCCATGCCCTCCAAGCCACACCCACAGAACTGGTAGTAAAATATTTTGAATCTCACCACTGCCCTAAATATTAAAGAAGATACAGGAACCACAGTTCTGTATTGAGACCAAGATCTATGAAGACACCACGGGTTACATGCAATTTAAAGGAGAAAATCTGTAGAGATTCTCAGGCATCCAGGTCATGGTTGTTCCAAAGGTGGTGTTTTCAGGAGGCAACTGGACTGTCTTGTTTTTTTCTTTTGAAGATGTTTCACTTCTCATCCAAGAAGCTTTTTCAGCTCTGACAAGATAATGGGGAATGGAAGGATTTATATTCCTTGCTGACATCTGGCAATTTGCATCCTTTTAGAGGGTCATTGAAGTACTTGGAGGTTTATCTGTATCCTCAGAGTCATTTGAGAAGTGCTCCTGGTTCCTGTAGTCTTCAATTTTTCCTCTGGAAATTCATTTCTACTCCCTCACCATTCAAAGGATGCTCATCCCAAATTGTATAACTAAAAGACTTTTAGCTATAGTCTTAAAAAAAAACAAAACACCAAGAAACTTCAATTGCCTCCTGAAAAAGCACCTTTGGGACAATTCAAAAGGGACATTACATTTGCATTGGTTCTAAATAGGCACAGGTAGTCCTCAACATATGGCTGTAACAGAACCTGCTCGTTACAGATGTATTGTATATCACATCAGCTGTGAAACAGATTAATCCCATGGCTGACCCAATTTTGCTATCTTTTTTGAGGTGTTCATTAAGAGAATGCAATGGCTGTGAAGCAAATGCCGTGGATGTTAAGCAAACCAATGATTCATTATGGACACGATTTTGTCGAAAGCCAGAAGTGCCAGTTGTAAGCAAAGAAAAAAGAAAAAAAGTCTGCTTCCACAAAATTGGCAAGGATGTGCTCATTGCATTGAATTCAGGTTTTAATTACTCTGCAAGTCTTACATAAATACATATGGCCTGGAATAAGGCTTGTATTGATATAAGCTACCAACCTTGTTATATTACAAGATATGTAGAAATATAAAAGGGTACAGGGATGATGTTCCTTTCACCACTATTAAAACAGCTGCCAAGCTATAATGTACACACTGAAGTTAGGCATTCCTAATCTGAACTCAGGCTAATTGACTAGCAGTTTTGTCCATAAATAAAATATCTCCTAAGTAATTGGTGTTCTGACCAAGGCTTCTGAGACTGTAATTATGCATAAACCAATTTTAAAAACAAGTCTTGTTTTATTGCAATGCTGGGAATTATTTTCATTCCCAGCCGGTAATGAATCTCAAACAGTCCCTCAAGATAAGCACCCACCTTTCTTTTTTGTGAAGTGCTGCCAATAACAGAAGTGTCCAATGAATTAGAAAAAAACCCAGCCCAACTACAAAGAGCTTCAAGAATGAATCTGAACTGAGTGAACGACTTTGCTTCCTGTAAAAGTTTCATCATCTTTGCCTGTCCTTTATACCTTATGGGAGGGGCAGTCTCCTCCCAGACTTACTCCCAAGTCATCCCTTTTGTTTCAGCTTCTCTTGCCTTCTAGCAGCTCTGTGCACATGCACACTGGGAACAGGCTCCCTTAGGTCCTCTGCCTCGCTGCTGCCAGACTCCAAAGGCTCCGGAGGCAGCATCCCACTCCCAGATGGTCCTGGCCCCATCTCTGCATCAGATGCAGGACCTTCATCCAAGTTCTCTCCAGACTCCCAGACTGATCCCCTTTCTTCCCCACTGTCCAATTCTGCTGCTGTCTGCACAGGCTGCTGGCAAACAACAACAACTGGATGTAAGCAGAACAGATCTATGGACAAAATGGTTGTCTGGTCATCTACGTCAAACATTCTACTTATACAATTGGGGTGACCTGGCAGGTCTTTAATTTTTCATAAAGCTGAACTTCAACTAAAGAGGACCATTAACCTATTTACTATTCCAATTGGGCTCCTTTCCTTCTCAGATAGCTTTTCAAATTGACTCTCCCCTTCTTTACCTTATTATAAAAAAGTCACTTCTTCCTTCAGTGCTAATCTTCTTTCTCTTTGGAAATGAAAAATGATGGTCTGTCTCCTTTTCCCCCTTCAGACATGCTTGTGCCATCAGATACAACACTATGCTATCTCTGCCTCCAGGCTATTTCAAACAAGCAATGTTCATTATTAAGAAATCGCACAAAGTACAAAATGTGAATACTATCTAGACAATGCTGATTGTTTCCCATTTATATCCATACTTTAAAAAAAATGTGGTCTCAAGACTGGCAAATGATGGCAATATGCTGATTCTGTAAATTACTTAGAGTACTATAAAACACTGTGAAGCAATATATAAGTCTAAGTGCTATTGCCATTGTTATTATGTCCTATAAGACCCTTGTTGCCTTGATAACATCAGCTTATACAAGACATAATAAATGTGGGTATCGCCATTAGTGTTCATCTATCTACAGACTGATCAGCCATACAATATCCAGATGCATTCCACAATAGAACTCACAGCTTTCCAAAATAAAATAAAAATAATTATATTTTGTTAGTGGCAAACATCATATTAGATTGTCAACTTTAATGATGTTTCATGAGATTTTGTGCAAGAACCCAAATATTGTCAAGGAGACATCTCATGAAATGTAAACATTCTTGCATGAGATCTTGGAAACTCACCAATACATAGAGAGTGAGGACATTTTCAGATGTTAAAATGTGAAATCTGGATCTCTAGGTTACCTTGTAATTCTGCCCTTTTAGTAAACAAACAAAAAAAAAACATAGGATACACATCTTAAGAACTGGAAAGTAACGACAACTGCAATCTTATGTATACCTGGGTATAAAATCCATTGAATCTAAGAAAGCTTCCTTCTGAATAGACACAGAGAGAATTCCACTGTGAGTGAGGTATTTAAAATGAGATAGCAGGTGTGCAGCACACTCCAGGAGTTGGCATTTTGTTAATGATCAAATGTGAAGTTAGAGTTTTCATTTATCTTTAAAATCTTTTTTTTAAGACAGTAATTTCAGCCCACTTTTTCCTCCAAACATCTCCCCTGTCCCCAACAATAGATGCTATGTTTTTTTTTCATACCAAAACCATAACCAGTGCAACTTCAAAGAAAAATTCTGGAAACTGGAGCAGGCTAATATTAGATTCAGACTGTCCTGCCTCCTGAAAGATACTAACTAGTAGGTGGGGAGGAGAGAGGAAGATGTCCTTAATTCTCTTTCCCTTTTTCAGGGACAACACATTATACACATGTTATTTGCATGTCTTACATATGAGCCATTACTCAATGTAAAACATCTTGTTACCATAGTAACTGCCACCCACCTGCTGTCTGAGGCTACTGCCATCACCCTAATTGATGCACAAATGCAGAGTCACCACAGTAAGTCATGAGAAAGTCAGATTTCATTGGCCATAGGAGAAGGACAGAATCCCTTTCATTCCACCAGCTGTCCCTCCTTTTCTTCCACCCTCCTGATACATGTTTAAGACATAGTTTTTATGTCAGAAAAATGTTTTCCTTCCCTTCTCCACCATGCAGCGATATGAAAAGAAAATGTGTGCAACTTTAAATGTTCATTTGGATGCCTTGCCAATAATATCGGCATCCTCTCTGCAGTCAGATCCAGCAAATTATGTCAGAACATTTGGTGCTATGGTTTCCTCTCTCCAAGGACCTGATTAGTATGAAAATTATGGTAATTAGAGATATGAAAGAGCCATTAGGATATTGGATTTGTGCTCTGCTAAAGTGGAACTGTTCTTTCTGATATAGATCTGTGGTAGAGTTCCAGGAAACCAGTAGCATGTTCCATTCAAGGATGCTACAATAGGAAATAATTCCGGTTCTCGATACATTACTAAATCTTTGCATCTGAGTTTCCTTTCATAAGCCCAGCTAGATGGAAGCAGGTAGATGACCTTGGCTCATTTTGAAAAGCTGAACACAGTGCAACCTGGCTGGTATTGTGATGAAAGGCAATGAGGAAATTCCAGAGCTGTACGCTCTACCGGGAAACTAAGAAAAAAGAAACCACATCCTTCAAGAAAGCAATAGCAGACCATTAAGTACTGTGGCCAAGAAAACTGCATGGATATGTCTCTAGGATCACCTGAACTTTGACTCAAACCATTTTTTTTTAGTATTTTTTTTGATAGACCATCTGAAGTAGATTTAATTCCACTTTGTTTTGCATCAATTACTGATGCTAATAACTATTGTTTATTGTTTTATTGTTTCTATCATTATATCCCTTTATATCCCATCTTTCATTTGAAAGAAGTGAAAGATAGCCCACAACAAGGAACAGCTGATGATCACAGCGAACAAGTATGCTGGAGGGAGATTGCATAATGCAAAGGGAGAGAGGTATCTGCAATACAGGTAGTCCTCAAGATACCACCATAACAGAGCCCTAGATTTCTGTTGCTAAGCAAGGCATTTAAGTGAACTTTGCCCTATTTTATTATCTTTCTTGCCAGAGTTATTAAGTGAATCACTGCAGATAAGTTAGTGACATGGTTGTTAAGAGCCATGGTGGTGCAGTGGTTAGAATGCAGTATTGCAGGCTAATTCTGCAGACTGCCAGCAATTCAATTCTGACTGGCTCAAGTTGGAGTCAGCCTTCCATCCTTCCGAGGCCAGTAAAATGAGGACCCAGATTGTTGGGGTGACTCTGTAAACTGCTTATAGGAGGGCTGTAAAATACTGTGAAGTGGTATATAAGTCTAAGTACTATTACTAAGTGAATCTGGCTCCCCCATTGATATTCCTTGTCAAAAGGTCACAAAATGTGATCCAATGACCCCAGAATACAGCAACTGTTATAAATACAGGCCAATTGCTAATCATCCAAATTTTGATCATATAACCATGGAGATGCTGCAGGATCATAAGTGTTGAAGTCACTTACAATCAGTCACTTTTTCAGTGCAATTGTAACTCCAAACTGTCACTAAACAAATGGTTCTAAGTCTAGGACTATCTGCATTATGTAAATTCCCTAATTCCTACCAGCTGGTCCTTGGTCTCCTTTCTGTATGGCCTCCTGGAATGCTTCATCATTTCCCAGCAGTACATTTCCCAAAAGAAAAGTTATTCAGAATATATCCTTTTCTATTCCAGGACCCTTACTGCTAGTATATTACAAGCCACCTGTAAAAGGAGCAGCTGGATGCTTTCCAGGACAAAAAGGGAAGAATCCTATATTTATGGAACAAAAAGGTTTGCAATCAATCACTGAGATATAAAGACTGCCTTAGTCCTACCATAATGAATGGATAAAGCCCAGTGCATAACTGCAGCTAAAATGCAAAAGCTGGATATGCAGAAGGAAAAGAATCTGCATCATTAGCCAGGACATTATCTATATTTAATAATGATATATCTAATATATTAAATGTACTAAATCAGCACAATCTAATTCTTAGAATCATAAATTCAATTAAAGAATGCAATAAATAGACCCTTCCAACCTTATAGAAGAAACTATTTAGGCCATCAAGTCCAACTATCTCTTCATATGGAAACAAACATTGGTGCCAGATCGGAGGGAATAAGAAAGGAATTATCCTGGCTGAAGTAAAAGAAAGAAAGGCTGAGTTCTTATAGTGATTTGTTTGCTTGTGGCAATGAGTGTATGCATATAACAATTGTAGTTATTAAACCATGGTTCAGCATCGAGGTGAGCTGCTACTGGAACACACCAGTTCAGGCAAACTGGATGTTAATTTTACATCTGGTTTGCCAAACCGATAGTTGTAAATGACTGGCTGACCCCCGCCCACCCCACCCCACCCCATCCCTCCCAGGAGTCTCTACACAGCCCATTTTTTATCCCAGGTAAGTGCAGGGCCTGCACAGAAGCTTGGGGAGGAGATAAATGGGCCTCCTGGAGGTTCTGGAAAGCCAGAAACAGGCCCATTTCTGGCCTCCAGAGAGTCTCCAGAGCCCAAGGAGGCTGTTTTTGTTCTCCTGGAGACTAGAAGAAAGGCTCCGGAGCCTGGGGAGGACAAAAAACAGGTAGAAGTTCTGGAAGGCCAGAAATAGGCCTATTTCCAGCCTCCAGGGGGCCTCTGGAGCCTGGGGAGGCTGTTTTGCCCTCCTGGAGGCTTGAGAAAAGCCTCTGGAGCCCAGGGAGGGTAAAAATGGGGCTCCTGCCATGGTTCAGAAGATCGGCTAGGCCACACCCACCATGGCCATACCAACCCAGCAACTGGGCAGAAAACTGGTTGCTAATTTTTTTGAAGCCCATCCCTGTTCAGCATGTTGTGTGAAAAGCTAATTTGGGTGTATTTAGGAGATCACAGTTAAAGAGACTCGGTTTACTGTGTCATATGAACCCAATTAATATTAAATAAGCTTTGGTTTCTAGCTTTGGCACACTTTCCTAAGTGTAAGCCACAGTGTATTTGCTGAACCTTACTTCTGATTAGATATTTATTCTTAATCAGAAATGTAATAAGCCCTTCAGTTTATCCTGTAGTTTATATCATTAGTTTCTCAATAAAGAATTGAGACAACATTTTTGTAGCATTTTTATTTTGCTCTTCAGCTTGGCACAGATAAAATATGAATTTCTGACATCAAAAGGAAATGAGCTCAGTCCCCAGACAGACACGGGAAGCTATAGACGCCTACTTTCTATGTTGGTTCAGCCCTGAAATGTTCCTGCTGATGCTATAAAAATGCCAACAGTCTCCATTATCTGATTCTTTCTCTGTAAACAGATGCTCTAACTATCTTAGTAAAGAAATAAAAAGTATTTAGTAAAGAAACTTCCATGGATTTCTATGAGTTTTTACCAGCTTGTTGCATTCAATCAGCATTGTTCATTTGTCTTTCTCCAACATTTTAATTCTGACATGCCATTCCATATGTCTAAATGTTTCCTCTAATTCAAAAGAGGTGATCTCTGCAGTGAGCAGATCAAAGACTGCAATCTGATGCCCTCAGGCCACCCTTAGGCCCCACCCAAGCCCCTGCATAATTGCTACCAGACTATCATTTAAATATGACAACATGGATAAAGAGTTTAATAAATAGCCAGAAAATAATTACATTAAATATGTAAAGGTTTAATTACATTTAAATGCAAATAAAAAGAAATCAAATTTAGTTTAGTTTCCCCCCTCTGCACTCTCATTACTTTATAGAATACAGACCTCAGCATATCACTCAAAGTGCCAAGAATGGAGCCTGCCTCAGAAAAGTTGTTTGTATAGCACAGAATTGGAGAGGCGGGGAGGATGCGATGAGAACTTCTGTTTGGTTACACTTAGTAGTAAAGGCCAATATCCTTCCATGGTTAATCCATAGGTCAGATCCTGAAGGTACACAAAAAAATATTGCTACAAATAACTCTTATTTTGCCATGAGATGACTTCATAGGGTTAACCTTGGAATGTGACAACTTGGTGCAGCCAACTTGCCATGGCCAACTCAGTGTGGTTATCTTGTGGTGGGACAAATCACCATGGCCAACTCACTGCAGGACAATTCTCTACAGGGCAATTCAATAATTCAGTTTAAGTATTTAAAATATTTTTTTTAATATTTTAATTTTTATCATTCACATTTCATTTAGTCTCTCATTTTTCTTCCTTTCTTTAATGGTTCTATTCTACAATTTCTTCAATATTTGTGTAACTCTTGTCCTGCAGCTACTTGTCCTGTGACGAGTTGGCCATGGCGAGTTGTCCTACAGCAAGTTGGCCATAGCGAGTTAGCCATGGTGAATTGGCTGTGACAAATTGTCCTGGATCTGGTTAACTTAGTGGTTTATAACATAGCATTGCTCTAATCTCAAGATAGAAGGTCACTGTTGGTGTCATAACCAAAATGTATCAGCAACCAAGCATATGTTATTTGTCCTTGTGAAAATTCCACAGGACCTTTACACTGATACAGTAATTCATAACCAGTCAATGATATTTATTAGGTTAGCTATGTGACTAAGTTAAGACTGGGCCTATACATGAACTATGAGGGTTGGTGTTTCTGGAAGTTCTGTGATCACTGGAAGTTTATCTTACACAGGAGATATCCGAGTGGGTTGCTGTCTTTGCATCCCACTTTATCTTTCTCACAGCTGTTACACAGATTGTTGCTTAAAAGAGACGGCTGATAAAACCAACGTTTACAAGCAGCAATTTGTGTTCTTAACAGATTTAAATGTGGAATGATGTGATTGCTTATTTCCTCATAATGTCACCAGAAGCATCTTATTTCTAATCAGCAGACAAGTTTTTGCACCTAAGAAAATCTTGCATTTAAATTGCAACCAAAAAGTGTCAAATGAGTGGCTAAATCCATGACTTTTATGTGCCTGAATGGAGATTTGAAAGCTTTTTGGTAAGGGGCAAAAAGAAGAAGAAATAGTGAAAAATGCAGGATCCAATCTGGGTCAGTTACTGGAACCAGAGGTTTGGACTTCTGAGCTGTTGGGAAACTCTAAAAAGTATGATCATAGAAGCCCAGACCAGCACAATACCACTGAGAAAGAAAAACAAGAAATCCAAGAAGAAACCAGCATGGCTGCACAAAGATCTCTCTGGCAAATTGAAAGAAAAAAAGGACAAGTACAAAAAATGGAAAGATGGATATATAACTAAGGCAGAATATCATCAGATAGCGAGAATCTGTAAAGACGAAGTCAGGATAGCAAAGGCTCAGAACAAACAAAGACTTGCAACAAAAGTCAAAGATAATTTTAAAAAAGTTTCTTCCAACATATAAATAACAAGAAAAAAAAATCAAGGAAACAGTCAGTCCACTAAAGAGAGAAGATGGCAAGGAAGTAACAGGCAACAGAGAGAAAGCAAAACTGCTTATCCTTTGCATCGATCTTCACGCAAAAAGAAACTATAGCTCAACCCACCAAAAACATAATTGTAAAAGACAGACAAGAAATAAAAGTTAAACTAAGCAAAAAAAATAGTAAGAGAACACCTGTCTGATCTTGATGAACACAAATCACCAGGGCCTAATGTATTACATCCCAGAATTTTATAGGAGCTGGCAGAGGTTATCTCAGAACCACTTCACCATATCTTTCAAAAATCCTGGAGCACTGAGGAACTACCAGAGGACTGGAAAAGAGCCGATGTGGTTCCCATCTTTAAAAAAGGCAAAAAAAAAAAAACAGACCCAGGAAACTATAGACCAATCAGCCTAACATCAATACCCAGGAAGATACTGGAAAAGATAATAAAAAAACAGATCTGCCAACATCTAAGAACAAGTAAAGTAATAACTAGCAGTCACCACGGGTTTGTTAAGAACAGATCATGCCAAACCAATCTTATTTCATTCTTCAACACAGTGACTAAATTAATAGACTGGAAAAATACCGTGGACATAATATATTTAGATTTCAGCAAGGCATTCGACAAAATAGACCACAACCTACTTCTTAGTAAGCTAGAAAAACGTGGAATAGATAGCACCACCACAAGATGGATTTGTAACTGGCTGACAAACTGTACCCAATGAGTAGTCCTTAATGGGTCTAAGTCTACATGGAGAGAAGTAAGCAGTGGGGTGCCACAAGATACCATCTTAGGCCCAGTACCCTTCAGTAACTTCATTAACGACTTAGATGAGGGAATAGAAGGGGAACTTACCAAATTTGCAGGTGATACTAAGCTGGCAGGAATAGCTAACACCCAAGAAGTTAAGCTCAAGATCCATCTGGATCTTGATAGACTAGAGCACTGGGCCATATCTAACAAAATGAAATTCAATGTAGACAAAAGTAAAGTCTTACACTTAGGTAAGAAAAACCAAAAGTACACATATAGACTGGGTGAAACCAGTCTCAATAGCAGTAACTGTGAGAGGGATCTTGGAGTCTCAGTGGACAACCAGCTAAATATGAGCCAGCCAAAAAAGCTAATGCAATCCTAAATTGTATTAACAGAGGGATACAATCAAGATCAATACCATTCTATAAAGCCTTAGTAAGACCACACCTAGAATACTGCATCCAGTTTTGTTCACCACATTATAAAAAAGATCTTGACACTCTAGAAAAAGTACAGAGAAGAGCAACCAGGATGATTAGAGCACTGGAGGCTAAAACATACAATGAACGGTTGCAGGAATTGGGCTTGGCTAGTCTAGTAAAGAGAAGGACCAGGGGAGACATGATAGCGGTCTTCCAATATTTGAGGAGCTCCACAGGGAGGAAGGGGTCAAGCTATTTTTTAAACACCTGTAGATCAGACAAGGAATAATGGATGGAAGCTAAACAAGGAGAGATTTAACCTGGAAATAAGGAGAAACTTTCTGACAGTGAGATCCATCAACCCATGGAACAGAAGTTGCCCTCGGAAGTTGTGGGAGTGCCATCACTTGAAACTTTCAAGAAGAGTTTGGATTTCCATTTGTCAGAAATGGTGTATGGTCTCCTGCTTGGGTAGGGAGTTGGATTAAATGACCTATAAGGTCCCTTCCAACTCTGATTATTTGTTAGGGACTCATGATGGAGTCCATCTTCAGGGAACTTCTCTCTAGCAGAATGTATCAGTAAGGGATCCTACCTTAGTTGCTGTCAGTTCGGTGGGTGATCGTGCATGTGTGTGCATCTAACAAGCCAGTCAGCTGAGAGGATGAAGAAACGAAAAGCTAGGAGTGACCCTCCCACCCTCCCATGCACTTTTCGGTCTTTTATCCTCTCAGCTGATTGGAGGCTCTTTTTTACTACCGGTTTGGCTGAACTAGTAGTTTTACTACTGGTTTGACTGAACTGGGCTGAACCAGTAGCATAGCACCACTGGAGTATGTGCTAAATAGTGAAGAGTGCTTGAAAAGCACTTACATATGGTTTACTGTCTCTGAATTTTCATTCTGAGTTGGAGAATCAAACAGTTTCCTCAATGGATGAGGAACACCTTGTAATCTGATTTAATAAACTCTGTATTATCTATGATCAAACTTAGCTTGACCCTTTTCTCTATTGTCTTTTTAATATATTTGCCAATAACTATATAACTTCTAACCTAAATATTCTAGCCCTTCAGTGATGGTTAAATCTCCAGTTTCTGTTGACCATAATAAGCAAAAAGAAAAGAAAAGAAAAACCATATCAAAAGCATATAATTTCTTGTTTCGGGGCTACTGCCAACCTGACATCTCCAAACTTTTTATCAAACTATTATTTTGACAGTTGTGACAAAAGGGAAAGTATTCTAAATCTGACTTGAAAGGATGTTATTATAGTTAATTTTATTTGAATGTACATATAGGTGAAATCAAATCCATTTTAAGACTGTAATCCACAGTATGTGATTTGATGGCCATAAATCTCACAACATGAGAAGCGGTACACCTTTGACGTGGATCTGTAGTATGGAATGGGAACTCTGGGATTTATAGCCCACATATATGGAGAACACAAAAATATGAAGACTGCATGGATCCTAGTTAAGGGAGGGAGACTTTTAAACTGAACTCCATGCTTTTTTTTTTTTAAATCCAGATTAAATACTCTCACGCTGGTCATGCAGAAAACATTGAAAATATACAAAACTGAGACTTACTTGGCAATGAAAGTTATAGCTGCTTGGCAACTTGCAACTGATAGTCCTTTGTGGCAATTTCTTGACAATGTTCTACATGCTTGGCTTTATTTGTGCAATTCCTCTTGATCTCAGAGATACACACATTCACAAAGGCATGCCTATGTTTTAAATAACTCCATAACTGGCCCCAAGACAGCCTTGGGTATTCATGGTAGTTTCACCAGGATTAGATATGTCTAAATGGAAATATAACTATATAACTAGGAAGCAATCAATTCCTACATAAGTTTCTTCTCCTTTTCTTTCCATTCCAAGAAAGAGGAAATATTACTTTATAAATATATGTGTGTGCCATGAGTGTGTCTGGAGTGTTGTTGTACTGAAGTAAATGACACTTACATTACATACAATAAGATATTTCTCTTCAACAGTATTTGAACATAAATATAATTATCTTACTATTATCCCACACTCGCTTACTCTGTAGTCCTCAAACATCCTATTGTTGAAGCTTGCTACATATAAAAAAATATAAGATGTTTTTTAAACTAGCAAAAACTTCAACAACAACAACAACGACAACAAAACCCCTCCGAATCAGACATGGATGCTTTTAGAATTTCCTGCCCAACTCATTCTGAATTTTTAATGATTTGGATAGTGTGAGTAGTTGAAACAGATGCTATCAGCTCTGCATTTTGGCGAAAGATGAAGCAACAGAGCCTAATATATTCATGCTGTTTGCAAACTGAAAACACGAGAGTTCACCATTCCAGAACACACTTATGGAGGAGAGAAGTTATCCAGTCTTTAATATTACTCAGGGCTATCATTAATATCTAAATATAACCATGATTTCTGGGGCTGGAATCCAATTGTGGAATGAAAATGCACTGAAAATTAAAAGAGAAGTGCACCTCCTGCTCTATAATCGAGAGACAACAGGCAGCAGAGAGGTGTACAGATAACCATATTTTAAATAATCATTGAAGAAGCCTAGTTTTAGACAAGACCCTGATGAGTTTGAGCAGTGTCCCTCCATTTCCATAAATACATTCACAAAAAGAATGGGAAAGAAGAATCACATGGCCCTCCTGGAACCGAGTGTCATAGAAGCCATAGCAAATAAAAATAAATGAGATAATAAATGAAGAAGGAAATAAGTGAAACATTGTATGCTAGCTCGATACCCATGCTTTGCTACAAAACTATGTGATCGGGCTTAGTTTTTGGGGAGGAAAATAAGGGGAAAAATTATGCCTCTGCCTACCAGCATCTATCAGTATTCATCTCGCTAACATCCTTTCAGTGTGTGAGGGCTGTTTAGAAAGTGAAACAGTATTTGCTATGTGAGCAAGAAGGAGACAGCAAGGAGCCTGGGTGTGGCTTAGCTCAACTGTTCTGTACTAAAGCTGCTTGGTGCTGTGAAACTGAAACTGAAACTCCTCTCCTCTGCTAGTGTTTTGCATCTGGAAGAGATTTCTTTTCAGGTGGGGAGGGGGAGTAGAACTTAGCATCAGAGTGTATTACTAATAATATAGGAAATATTAATGTTCTGATGGTCATTTCAAAAAATCCTTTCTTAGTGAGCACCTAGAAGCCAAGAGGAACATATGTGCCAAATTTCAAGTTTATAGGGTTTACTGTTCTGGAGATTTTTTTATGATGTGTGAGTGGCATTTCATTTTTATATACTTTATAAATATAAAATATATTTTATATTTTTATATATAGATTGGAAAGTCTCAGACATAAGGCTTGGGTAAAACAAATTATCATCATTAATTTTCATTTACATAAGTTTTTTTGTGTGTGTGTGATGCTTACAAAGATTCAGTTTTGTCTTTTAAGTTATGGTAGGTCTCAGACACATCAGGTATGAGCCTCAAGTCACCTAAACTAGATATGTTAAAGTGCCAGTTTCAGTTCACTTGTTCTGGTGGTTTCAGTGGGACTACAACACCACTTGCTTTAACAGGACCATTAGTTTTAATAGCCACTTGAATTTCTTCCCAAGATGGGGCATGCAATATTTCTTCTTTTACCACACTCTCTTCTTAAAAACCCCATTCCCATTGCATTCAACTCACTTTCTTTTGACATATCAATTTATAACAAATTAGGCAGGACTGATACCGAGCCATTTTCTTTTCTTTTGACAAACATGAATTCCTTTCAATGGACTACACATTGCTCTCTAACGTTTTGCCTGCTTTTGAACAGCTTCCCATTTTTCTATTTACCAGGTAGTCCTCGATTTACAACACAATTCATTTAAGTGACTGCTCAAAGTTACAATGGGAAAGAGTGACTTATAACCATTTTTTTGCACTTACGACCTTTCTAGAATCCCCATGATCAAAATTCAGATGCTTGGCAACTGGCTCATACTTATGCCTGTTGCTGTGTCCCAAGATTATGAGATCCCCTTTTGCAGTCTTTTGACAAGCAAAGTCAATGGAGAAGCCGATTCAATTAACAACCATGTTGTTTATTGGCACAGTGGTTAGAGTGCAGTATTACAGGCTACTTCTGCTGACAGCTGGCTGCCTGCAATTTGGCAGCTCAAATCTCACCGGGCTTGATAAAATGAGGA
Organism: Bungarus multicinctus; assembly: GCA_023653725.1. Classification (NCBI taxonomy): domain Eukaryota; kingdom Metazoa; phylum Chordata; class Lepidosauria; order Squamata; family Elapidae; genus Bungarus; species Bungarus multicinctus. The sequence continues at coordinate 55,052,035 of CM042842.1, read as the reverse complement.
CCCAGATTTGTTGGGGGCAAGATGCTGACTCTGTAAACTGCTTAGAGAGGGCTCTAAAGCACTGCAAAGCAGTGTATAAGTCTAAGTGTGAGTGCTACTAACTTATCAATTGCAGTGATTCAATTAACAACCATGGCAAGGAAGGTCATAAAACAGAGCAAAACTCATTTCTCACTTTGGGCTCACTTGTGGCCATAAGTCAAGGACTACCTGTGCTTTGCCTTCTTTAATCAATGTTCTTCCACTAAGTATGAATTGCAATTGTTCTCCTCACTTTCCATATTAAAGATTAATGGCTACATTTTCCAATCTGTAATCTTTGCTGTATCAAATGTATTCAACCTCTTAACCAACAGTACCATATCATCTGCATATGAAAGTACAAGTAGATTCATTTTCTAACTGACATAGCTCTAACATTATCGTAAGCATTCCCATAAATATAGTAAACATGCAAGAGGACAATGTACATCTTTATCTTCCTCTCTATTCGGTGTTGAACTACTTGTTAAGTCTTCCATTTACTCCCACATATCCTTTATTTCCATCCCATATCGCTCTTATTGTATTAAGCAACCAACCATCAACTCCATATTCATGCAAAACATTCCGTCCTTCCATGTAATTCATTCTATTATCTGATGTCTCTAAATGAATATACAATAAACATTCTTTCTCACATCCATATATTTCTCAGTCAGTTGCTGAAAAGCAGAAGTATAGTCCAACAAAAAATTACATTGCACTTTCTAACATTTGCTAATTGTTCCCAAAGTTTTGCAGAACACTTTTCCAGGGATACTTAGCAAATGCCCTGTAGTTTTTGGTTTACTCTTTCAATCTTTTCCTTTGCACAGGAAAACTGTATACTTCCTATCACCAGGCACAAATGCAGCCCTAACATATGTAAAAACGACTTGCACAGACCTGTAAGCAAACAATATTTATAGTTAATATTTTTTTATTCTAGTTTATATATCTGCATATTATAAACCTGAATGTTTCTTCTTCTACCTGCATGTTATCTTCATATGTTCTCACTGTTTGTGTGTGTGTGTGTGGGTGTCTGGGTTTGTGTGTATTAATTATTCTGCCATATCTGTCATCGGACATTGGCGATCATGTTGGTGAGATAGATAGATAGATATAGATAATATCTTTTTAATCTGTTGTTGGACACTGACATACATAGAATTAGTATCAATTCCACTTTTCAATGTACCACTATCATTCAGTTATTTCTAACTCATTGTGATCCATGAATATCATTTCATTAGGGCTGTTTGTCAGTGACTGATACTTTGTGTTCTTACAAACTTATTGTCACCTCTAGTGACAATATCTTGTCTACTAAACTTTTTTATTTTTCCCAAGCATCAAGGTCTTCTCCAACGATTTTTGTATTTGCAATTAGGTGCTCAAAAGATTTAAGCTTAAGACTCATTATTAATGCTTTCAGTAAACCCTTTTTTTTTATTTTACCTAGTTCTGAATTATTTGTTTTTCTTGTAAGCCAAGGTTTTCACAACAATTTTATCCAGCACCACAATTCAAAGACATCCATTTTTCTTTATTAGGTCTTTCTGTTCATCCAGCTTTCGCAACTATAACTTAATACTGGGTATACCATAGCCTTGACATTATGTATCTTTGTTGTCAATGTGATGTCTCTCTGCATCAAAAGTTAATCATAGTTTTTCTCTTAAATAGAAAATATGTGTTTATTTCAGGGCTGTAGTCACTATCCTTGTGCATTTTGAGTCTAAGAAGGTAACATCTGCTACTACTTCATCACAGTCAAAAGCATTTGGATAATAAAGAATATAGCAAAAAACATATGTCTTTTTGGAACTCCTTTTCTTTTTCCATTGCCCATGTGATGTCATTTGTCCTTGTTCCTTTAAATCTGACTAGTAAAGTTGGCAATTCTTGTTCTTTATAATTCTTTATAAGTTCAGACTACAAAATCTTGAAAAATACCTTTCCAACATGTAAAATAAGAGCAACAGTTTGATACTTTAAGTGTCCTTTAGTATGATCCTTTTTAGTAGTGAAAAATAAATTGGTTTTCCATATCTCCTTATAGGTATCATATAGCACTTTAACTACATCATCTTATAATAGTTTAAACACTTTGGCTGCTGTTTGATTAACTCCTGTAGTGTTATTGTTAGTAATATTATCTAGGGTCCATTTAATTTCACTTTCCAGAATGTCTCTCACTAATTCAGTGAACAAGCCTTCGTACAAATAACTGATTGTTTTTGTACAGGGCTTCACATATTTGCATCATCTCTTCTTTGTATCTTTTTTCTCTCGTGAATCTTTTTCATTCATAGCCTTTTCTCTGACCCATTTTTTTAAAATTACATTCTATCTTGATTTCTTAGATCAAACAGTTGTTCCTATTTGACTATTGCCCTCAATTTCTTTGCATTCCTTATTTAAATATAACTCCATACTCTCCTCTGGAACTCATTGTATAGTTATTTTCTGTTACTTCTGATATGTTTTGCTTTCTATCTTTCTTGAGCTATTTTCAACATATCAGCAAATTACCATTTCAGGCTCCCTTGCTTATTGCCTTTCAGATTGTTTTTGTTTGTTTCATCTTTAATAATGTCACAAACAGAGTTTTTCAGGCACTTCATTAATCAAATGGAATCCACTGATTTTATTACTTACTTTCACAGAATAATCATATAGAATATTGCTGAGCTTGTATCTTGTTTGTTTTTGTTTTTGTTTTCATTTTATTTAGTTTATGTTGAAATTTTGCAAGGCAGAGTTTATGATTTGAGTCATAGTTAGTATCAGGTCTTGTTTTTTTGATATCTGAATAAAGCTTTGCTTGTAGAGTGTATGGTTAATTTTCTTTTGATATTGTCCATCTGTCATGTCCAGGCATTGTTTTTAGTTTATTAGAAGTAAGCATTTGTAATATACATTAAAATTTAATGACATAACTCTAGTGCCCTCCCTCCTGTTATGTTTCATACAACAAAACTATTTTTTTTTATTTTTCCTGATGCAAATTTATTTCTAACCTTAGCATTCCAGTTTCCCATAATCAATAAGATGACTTTCTGTATGTGTTGTGTTGACAAAATGTTGTAAATCATCATAAAACTATTCAACTTTTACTTCTTCTCTATCTGTAGCTTTGTCACTGCAATACAGATGGCTTTGCTCGGATACCAAGTGAATTCATTCTGTCATGGGGAGGATGTTGTATCAAAGCACTGATTTTGACACACTTCTTAAAAATAATTATCAATATTCCATTGCTTCAATATTTTTTATTATTTATTTATTTGTCTATTTATATCTATTTATATAGCTACCTATCACATAAAGGTGATTGCCGATTTCCAAACTTGATGATCTTCTCATATGATTTCACCCATTGCAGTCCATTTCAGTTTGCTGATTTCCAAAATAATACTGTTGAATCATTGCACTTCCGTTCTGATAATATCAAGGCTGCCCAACTTCATGGTTCTGACACTCCATGGGCCAACTGTATACATTTCTTTGCAGCATCAAATTTTCCTTTTGTGTTGGGCATAGCTGGACATCCTTTTGGCCTCAATCCAGTCATATTATAAACACCATTGTCAACCTGGGGTGGGGTTCGCCTTCCAATATTATATTGGTACTGTGGTGGTCGTGAATGTCCATTTAATTTTCCTCGAAATAGTAGGGTTGCCTTTGTTCCTCCAGTGAATTATGCATCAGCCTGCCCCTTTGCCCATGAGCTGCCTATCACAAGTGAATATTCTTGGAATGCGCATTGCTAGCCTCATTGGGATATGCAACCCCTTTCACTACTCCAAAATAACATTCCAGGAAAGGAATCATTCACATACAAAACTTTAAAGTTAATTTTTCCAGCATTATCTCATGTCAGATTTCATTCTAAATCTTTTCATCATTTTTATTTCAAATTCATTTCACTCTGCTGGAAGTTGTTTAGCTCTTTCCACCCACTTCCAAAGCATTTTCTTTTCCATCAAATTGCTTTGCATATCCTCTGCCCCCTTTTTATTCTTAACAACTCCAATCTCTTTTATACTATAACAATCCTTTTCTGTGTAAATCTAATGTATAATACCTTTCCCAGTTTTCATTTCCCCCCGTAACCATCGATCTCTTATATATAGTTCATTCCTTCTTCATTATTCTTTCTTTAATGCATAATTTCATCAAAGATTTTTTTAAAAAATACTTCTTATTGTTAGTGTAACTTCCAGGGATTGTAGATACAATCATAGCATCTACTGTATGTGTGGGTATGAATGCATATTATAACATATGACATATATCATATATGAGAAAGACATCTACAGATTTGTGAGTACATTGACATATTAAAAAGGGAATGTATTCAAACAGCCAGTTTCATTTTAATAACCTTTTTGGGAATATCTCTGTTACATGATATAATAGAGCTAATTGAAGAATTACCTGAGATATTCAGGAGAAAGTATTTTCTCAGTAATGAAAGTATTTTCTGCCTTCTAATGACTCCAATTAGTCAGTGGCTATTTGCATATGAACTTGACCAATTCTTCCCCCCCAAACTCAAACTGAATCAATTTGCGGAGTTAAGTTTGTCTTAATTTGATGATTCATTCAGGCATTTGAATATAATTGACTGTTTGAATTGAATGTAATTTCAATACTTATCTGAATCAAATTGTGGGAGATATGTATACCAATAACAATAACAATCAGTCCAGATCAATCTGCTGCTGGACAACAGCTTTTTTTTTAAGTTTATAGTCTGTAATCCATCATATTGATCAAATGTAGATTGGAAGATAGATGATTTTCAATTTCCAGATTATGGCTGAGAAAAAGTGATGGGCCCAAGGTCACCCAGCTGGCTTTCATGCCTAGAAGGAGACTAGAGCCTGGATCTTATTGATCTTAGTCCGGCAAGTTAACCACTACACTATATTGCCTTTCCATACACACATATGATTTATTATGTGCTATCAAGTCATTATCAATCTTAGCCACATAGATTGATTTTCTCCATGATGATTTGTTCCTAACCTGGTTTTTCAAGATTTCCAATAGGCCACTCATTGTAATTTTATCCAGCTACCTTGCTGCTGGTCATTCACTTCTTCAACTTCCTTACATTTTTTTCAGATAGCTAGATCTTCACATAATGTGTCCAGAGTTGGATATTTTGAGCCTGATCATTGTGTTTCAAGTGAGAACTGTGGGTTGAATTGTTCAACAATTCACTGGTTTGTTTCAGGGATGGGATGGGGGGTGGGTTGGCTTACAGTGACATACTTAAGAGTTTTCTTAAACACCAAATAGGCACAGAATATCCTTTGTGACATGTAGTCTTGGACACTAGATCCAAAAAGAATAGATGCTGTTTCTGTGGTCAGCAGTCTTTATACACTGAGAATACACCCACACATTTATTTCAAAGAGAGATGCTTCTTCAGGCCTTAGATCTGTTTATAGGCCTTTTAGTTATTTATAAATTTGCTCCTGCTAGTCCCCTATGTCTGTGTAAAGTTTAAAGTGCTTGTGATCTTGAGTTTTATTCTTTATTATGGCTACTGAACGATATGTGCTTTGCGGTGGAAGAAAAGTGGTTTTAAATTGTAAGCTTGTTACAATTACTAATTAAGTATAGTGAACACAATTTCTAATATATTTTTAGAAAATAAAAAAAGAAAGGAGGAGGAAAGTGTTAAACTACTCAAAGAATAGAACAATAATCTTGCTAAATTGTTTTAAAGACTGCATTTTCTGTATTTAAAACGAACTATGTTAGATGACTATGAGGACTAGAAGGTTACACTTTTCTGCTGTGTCCTTGGATTCCAGATATTTTTCATGTTTGATTATCTCTTTTCAGATATTTGAGCTTCCAAGAGTTCTAACATAATATTTTTTATTTTGTTTCTAAACCATAAATTTTATCCCTAGATAAAATTGACATTACTGATTGCATCCCAAACAAAATATCATTGATGATAAGGAAGACAAGGGCATACTCGGACTTTGTGTAGGGTAGGTTGGGGAAATCAATATGAAACCCATTGGGGCAATGAACAAAAGATTAGAGAGTAAATTGATGATATTTTAAAACTGTTTCAAAAACATAATCAATACTAGGACCAAGAGAAGAAAAAAGACCCATTCTCAGGGAATGATTTCTGATTGATAGGTTATATACAGTATATTTTAGTTGACATCATGAATGGAAGGACATTTTTGTATTTTTAATGGAAATACATTTATTAAAGAACTGTTTTCAACTGTAATATTTAAAAAAAGAGTTCTAAGACAACAAGATACAAGATGATTCAAAGCATGAGTTAATATTTTAAGTTAAGAAAAGATGAACCTGGAAGTGGCTGGGGGTTAAATAAAAGAGATCTGTTAGGAACCAACCATGATATCCATATAAATATGGATTAAGGATTATGGCCAAATTAAATTAAAGGGTATATTGAATATATAAAACTAGATTTCCATAAACGTAACAGAACATTGATAAAATCTGCAATGACAGCCTATTAATAGGCTGGATGAGATTATCATTTCAAAGGCAGATGTAATGATATGTGGGAATGACTTTGGAGACAGGAAGGAAGGGAAGATAACCTGCTAGGAACTAATTAGATAAGAGAGGACATAGCCCACAGCTGCATAGCTGGGTAGAGAAAGAAACTCAGAAAGGAATGTCCTAATTTATCAGGCTGTAAAAAGAGAAACAGAAGTTTTGTATAGATTGGCAAGATTCACTTAATGTAGTCTTACAATAAAGTAGAATTAGCTTTCTGAATTTCTTTCTTTGCCCATTATGTAGCTGCGGGCTACACCCTCTCTTATTTTTATGTTGTCTTTGTTCTTTGCTTTTTTTTTTGATGGAGGGCTATTCCTCTATTCTGGGAAGAAGGATTAATTTTAGTCCAATCTTTTTTTTCCTAATCATTGTAGGAATTATATTATCTTTGATGTGTACTGGCATTTGTCAGAATTTCTGCACATTTTATACACGTTTTTCAAATTACTTTTGCTTTGCTTGAACTTTAATCCAGGTTTCCTTTCCCCACTTTTTAACTTGGATATATATTGTTTCTTTAAGATAGCAGTATCGTATTTTCCTAATTATAGAAATATACTTGCTATATCTATCGATTGATCGATGATTGATCTATCTATCTATCTATCTATCTATCTATCTATCTATCTATCTATCTATCTATCTATCTATCTATCATCTCTCTCTCTCTCCTCTCTCTCTCTCATCTATTTTTCCTCTGCTTTCTTGTAGTTAGTTAACTTTGACAGAATGATTAGCTCAGTGTTTTAAAATTACAAGATGGACCATTAAAGTAGATAAATATTAATCATTCTTGAACTTTTAAGAGGTTTTGGTATATTATATTTGCCTTATTAAGAGGTATATGTTTCTGCCTGAGTATAGATGTCTAAGGAACCCTCTATATCTTGCTTAATGGATCCCGATGTATTTTATTTATTTCACTGTATTATTTAGGAAGTTTCCTACATGAACAGGTTTACTCCTTTGATGGTAAAGTTGTTGTTGACAAAGATGATTCCATTAACTATTTCTCAAATCTATAAATTCTTTCACCCAGATTATATCCAATAAAAAATATTTGTGTAACATGGTGTTCTTATTTCTATGTCATGGTCAGATCCCCATGGAGCTCAAAAGATGTACAATACTGGGGTATTCTTTGGCTATGGTGAAAATTATGTGACAATGAATTGGAGAATCTGCAAAAAAATATTCTAATGCACTTAGATCCTATTCCTGAAATCTCAGGTATCTATTTATTTCAGAATTGGTACAATTCTAATCTTTACCACAAACTAAGCTGGATGTTATTCTGGAGTATTGATCTCTATAAAGGAAATCTTTTTTATAATAGGCTCTGTCCTAATATACATTAATTTAGAATGAGTGACCAATAGTAAAGAATCCCAACAACCGGAAATCCTATTCCTTCCTCCTATCCTCCATTAGGCTGTTTTATCTTTTCAATGAAGTCTTATAAGCAGTAGCCACTCTCCTGCCTACTGCTTTTCATCCTTTGAAGAAGACAGAAGAGCTCAAAGGAAAAAGGAACCTCAGTCAAAGTGGTTTGAACATTTTCCTCAGTATCATTCAGAGCAGTTAGTCCTTCGCTCTGAGTGAGATTAACAAGAACCTCATTACTTTCTACGTCCCGTTGAAAAATTCAAGATCCTTTTCTACCACATATATCTCAAGTATCCCAAGGAATTCACCACAGGAAATATAACATGTGGCCATTTAAACATATAGTCGCAGATATGTCACAAGGCTGTAGGGAAATGTTAAAATATGCTATTCCATCTGAACTTGCATTCTACAATGGAGTAATCTGAAAGAAATTCACCAGATTTGGGGGATAATCTTGCAGCAGACTGCCCAAATTATTCCATTATGTTGTGGAGCGACGGAATAACTCAGGCAGAGACCAGGTCAAGGCTAAAAGCTTAACTCTTTATTATAAGTAAAGAGGGTTACCGCTACTGCCGCGCTAACACGGCAGCCAGCTGGAGCGGCAACAGCTGATGCCGTTTGACAGCCGCCTTTTATAGCCGGCTGTCAAACGGCTCAGCCAATGGGAGAGGTCCGTGCTTCCCGCTTGAAGCACGGACCTGAGTGAAGACTCAGTCCATACACAACACATTAATCCTATGCTATAATGTAAATAATTTTCATTGATAGGTTGTGTAAAGTCTGTGCACTGTGCTTCCTCAGAAGAATATGTCCTCTCCTCTTGCATTTCTCATCCTTTGCTGTTTGGCTACTGTCTTTTAATTTTTCTGAAAAATTAAAAGACAGTGGCCAAACAGCAAAGGATAAGAATTGATTCAACAATTGCTATGTTGTTGTTAATTTGTGGCAATGGATGTACAAAAGAGTTACCATGGCAATTAGCTGACTGAAATTTGCTCTACTTTGCTTCTCAAACAAATCTGTTTTGGTAGAAAAGACTGAGTAGGCATGCAATGCCAAAAGAATGAGAGAAATAAGATTTTTCTCTCCAACCTATCCCCATTTTGTTGTCGTAGGTACTATAGTTAATTCCTCTTCTGTCTATGTGCCTGAGGCTGTAAATCCCACCAGTTAAACCTTTCACCTTTCTTATTCAAAGATGGACAAAGCTGATGGCAGCAAATGCCATCTTTATTGAATCACGATCCTTAGTATTTTCCTGAAATAAATAAGTAGTAATCAAAATGTAAAAGGATTGGGGAAAGAGAAAGGAGAGAGGAAGAAAGGACAGGACAGGACAGGACAGGACAGAAAAGGAAAGGAAAGGAAAGGAAAGGAAAGGAAAGGAAAGGAAAGGAAAGGAAAGGAAAGGAAAGGAAAGGAAAAGCTTTATAAACTACAATGTTTAACATGCTGCTGCCAAAGCAGATTTGACAGATAGTCTTTCTGGATTTTTAAACAACTATCTGAATATTGTGTACATTTGTTGTTCAACCTCTGATAATCTTCAAAAGGTGGCAATATGACTAGCTTAGTCTCTCATATATAATATTCCCAGGGCTCCATCAGTTTCTTCACCTCCTCCGCCCTTTGCTATGTCCTTACAACTTCCTTGTCATATTAATTATATTTCTTATTTCAGTAGTTTGTTTTGGCCTGACAAAAAGAGAAGTTTGCTTTTTTTTAAAACAGAAGCCATCTGTTTTTCTACCTCAGATTGGACATAACACATCAGCAGATTTTTTTTTTCTCTTATGTATTCAGAGAAATAGTGGAAAAAGTAATTTAAGGAAACTTGCTGAGAAAGCCAGAGATAGAGATGTTGTATAATCTGTAATGTTCCATCTGTGAGTTGAAGTTTGTAATCTGTTGCATTCATAAAGTTAGGGAAGGAACTTTTTCCCTTTCTAAACTGAAATGAAGCTGCATGATGAGAATCCCAATTTGGGAGAGGGAGCGGTATATAAGTTAAATAAATACTAATTAAATACTAAATATCTATTTTGTTGATTTATTTTTCACCCCTTTTGCTCAAGTCCAGGTCCTTCAGTGACCATCATAGCCATCCATAGCCTCAGATAATCTTCCAATCTTTTTCCAGAGGAAGGAAAAATAATATTAGTTTTTTAAAAGGACTATTACAGTGCTTCTGGAATCCAGCACCTTAGATGAGCACTACAAGAGCCCTGATGGCACAGCAGTTAAAGTGCAATATATGAACCTCGGTGGCGCAGTGGTTAGAGTGAAGTACTGCAAGCTACCTCTACTGTAGCCAACTGCCTGCAATTTGGCAGATCGAATCTCACCAGGCTCAAGGTTGTCACAGCCTTCCCTCCTTCTGAGGTGAGTAAAATGAGCACCAAATTGTTGAGGACAATATGCTGACTCTGTAAACCACTTAGAGAGGGCTGTAAAGCACTATAAAGTGGTATATAAGTCTATGTGCTATGGCTAGTGCTATTGCAAGCAAACTCTGCCCCCAGCCTGGAGTTCAGTCCTGACAGGGATCAGCCTTCCATCCTTCCCAGGTTAGTGAAGTGAGGACCCTGATTGTTGGGTTCAATATGCTGATATTATAAACAACCCAAAGAATGTTGTAAAGCCCTATAGGGCAATATATAAGTTTAAGTGCTATTGCTATATCAGAGGAAGAATTCTGCAATTTTGTGACCATTCCCTTATTATCAGAACATGCTCACAATAACTCAAAAATCTTGAAATACAACATACAACTATCATTAACAATATTTAAACAATAAATGTATATTAAAAATTGCTTGTCCAAAAGCAATTCTGAAAACTGGAGCAGCTTTACTGAAATCACTTCAGTAATACTCAAATTTAAACATCTCTACAGATTCTGAGTAACAAACAGTAAGTATAGAAGATAGTCTTGAATACTCTTCCAATTAATGAGTGGGAGTGTTTGTTTTATTCTAAGCTGTTAAGTAGATGATTGATTCATTAGGTCTATTTTTTTCATTAGGCAGATGAAGAAAATTCTACAGGTGTGCAAATGCAGTGATCCTTCTAACTCAGGGCTGTCACACTTGCGGACCACGGACCAGATGCGTCACGTGCTGGCCATGCCCATGCCCAATTTAGTGAAGGGGGAAAAAGTCCCGATATGTCAAGTGACACTACCATGATGACATGAGTTTGACACCCCTGTTCTAACCTCTCAGTTTGTGACTGAACTTCTGCCTAATTTAAACAATCATGCTGCTGTCATCACTGAAAAAAGAAAGCATGGTTTATTCATGAGGAGTCCTTGATATTCTGTGAGCTTGGTTGTTTCCTTATAGATGTTTCATTACCCAAACTTTCATGAAGCATTGATTTACCATGAAGCACTGAGTTACCTAGTTTGGGTAATGAAACATCTGCAAGAAAACAAGCAAACTTAGAGAACACCAAAGACCCTTCCTTTCAACCCTGAAATAGAAATATTCTCCTTTATTGGTACTGTCATTCATTCTTAAAAAGCTGTGGGGGTAGGGGGGGGAACCACTTTTTTTAAAAAAATAAAAAAAAAAATACTTTCATCTTACAATTTCAAGATGAAAGCATTGTGAGACGCACTGTTAAAAATGGAAGCCACATAGAAAGAGAAGCAACATGAAAAATGAAGAAAAATCTTTGCTAGAACTGCCTGAAAGCTGGTCAGACATGCCGAACAGATTTCACTGTAAATGACCTGCTGTAAACTTTAGCTGATCCTAGAGTAATTGTTTATAGGTCCATAGGACTTGTGTTGTTTATAAAATAAGATCCACATAGGAGAATGGCCAGAAGGAAACATTTTTTTCTGGCAAACCAGAGTATTTAAAATCTTGGTAAGCCTAAAATAGAATGCTTTGGACTAATAGAATAACAACTGGACTGTTAAAACAAAAGCACGCAACATGGAGAAAAATAGGTAACAAGTTTGATGAAAAAAAACTCCTTACTTGTTAAGCAGGGAATGGCCTTGTATGCTTTTGAGTAGTGAGACACCCAGTGACCCAAGAAACAAGTTGTGGATGGAACAAAGAGTGATTTCAACTAAATATATTTTGGACATTAATGTTCCATGTTCCATGAAGAAACTGAATCTAAAAAAAGTTAGATACTTCAGTAACACAACAATATAGGTAGTCCTTGATATACAACCACAACTGAGCCCAAAATTTCCATTGCCAAGCAAGATGGTTGCTAAATGAGTTGTGTTTCATTTTAGGACCTTTTTTTGCCAAAATTGTTAAATGAATCATTGCCATTGTTAAGTGAATCTGGCTTCCCCCATTGATTTCTTTTATCAGAAGTCATCTGGGAAGGTTGCAAATGCCACTGTGATAAAGCCATGCCAGTTGCCCAGCACCCAAATTTTGATCATGTGATCATGGAGATGCTACAATGGTTGTTTAGTGTGAAAACTGGTCATAAGTCACTTTTTTCAGTGACATTGTGACTTCAAATGGTGACTAAAGGAATGGTTCAAGTCAAAGACTGCCAGTACAAAAGGAAGTGTCAAAACAAACAGAAAGTATTTAAAGGAAGTATAAAGGTTTGGAATGATCTTTACAGTTACTATGACAACTTGAGTATCATTAGTGGTGGTATTCTACCAGTTTGGCCTGGTTTGGGCGAACCAGTAGTAAAAAATATTACTGTTCGGCCGAACCAGTAGTAAAAAAACAGCTACTGTTTTGGCCGAACCGGTATTTCTTTTTTTCTGTCCTGACGATCAGCTGTTCTGATGATCAGCTATGCCAGGATCCTCTCACTCTCTTACTGCTTCACCAGAAGGCTTTCCTGAGGCTCAAGAGGCAAAAAAATGGAGTGCAGGGGGTTTGCTGCGCTGGTCCCCTGTGCTGTATTTTTGGCCTCCTGGGTCTCAGGGAAGCCTCCCAGGAGCAAAAAGGGCCTCCTATGAGGCTTCCTTGAGGCCCAGGAAGCAAAAAAATGGAGTGTGCCGGGGGGGTGCTGAAGAAGAGGAGGAGGAGGAGGAGGAGGAGGAGAAGAAGGAGAAGAAGAAGAAGAAGAAGAAGAAGAAGAAGAAGAAGAAGAAGAAGAAGAAGAAGAAGAAGAAGAAGAAGAAGAAGAAGAAGAAGAAGAAGAAGCCATCCCCACCCAGTCACATGGCCATGCCCACCTAGCCACAGCCACCTAGCCACACCCGCAGAACTGGTAGTAAAAATATTGCATCCCAACTCTGAGTACTATTGAAAATATGTGGGATCTCATATATACAGTGTCTGCAAGAAGAATGAAGAATATTTGTAAACTAAAAGAATTCTGCAAAAAAGAGTGGAAGGAAAAATCTAAAAGCAAGAACACAAATAGTTTACTATTAGAACTATCTGGAAGTTTTTATTTCTATTAAAAAGGAGTTGGAAAGTAGTAGCTGAAAGAGTATACTTCTGCATTTGCTGTATTTACCACTTTCTTACTTTAGACCTAAACATAAATCAGGATTCGGATTTTGCTAAAAAATGTCATGTTTAATTTTATATAGCAATAGCACTTATACCACTTCACAGTACTTTACAAACCTCTCTAAGCAGTTTACAGAGTCAGCATATTGCCCCAACAAGCTGAGTCCTCATTTTACTGACCTCAGAAGGATGGGAGGCTGAGTCAATCTTGAGCCTGATGAAATTTGAACTGCCAACTTGCAGGCAACTGGCAGTCAGCAGAAGTAGACTGCAGTACTGTACTCTAACCACTATGCCACCATGGCTCATGTGAAAGCTATGCACTTAGGGTCAGAGTTAGACTGAAACAACTTTGACCTGGGGTGTTTAATCTTTTACGTTAAATTATATTTTTAGAATGGCAGAAAATGATCCATTGTCATGATTATTTTTTTTAAAAAATAATAAAAAATAAAATAAAACGTGTTATATATTTTGAGCATTCATTATTCGCCTTCTTACAGTTTTCTTGCTGCCACTTCTCTGGTTCCACATCATATTTCAGACTGTTAAGACTTATATGCTCTGTTAAAAAGATAACAATGGTAAGACACAGTTAAAGGCCAGCTGGGAGAAGAATTTAGGGGAGCCGCAGAGGAAAACTAATGACTGGGGTTAAGCATCACATCACATGAGTTGCTCCTTCCTGTGTCCACTGTAGGAACTGTGAGGCAAACTGGGGCTTCAGGAAATGAGGACGATACGGACTGTATTTTCCTCACCAAGGAATGAAGCAATTCAAACAAACAAGACAAATCGATTCCAGTTCAGATGTATCCTGACGGACGTAAATCACTTAAGCTGCAAAGGGGTAAGAGAGAGGAGTTCAAAACCATCTACTCTAAAACTTTCCATATGATATAGTTTATAAACAAGCACTACATTCTGGGAATAAGAATAATCAAAACAGACCCATGTCATCGGAACATTGTCTCGAATTCTTTATGGCTAATTACATAGAAGAAAGAAGATCAGGTTTACAGTTAGGTTAAAGAAGAAGAAATTATATTCAAAAGAATGCAAACTTAATGTTATTGGATAATGAGAGCAGACTTATGTGCTCTGCCAGCCATTTTGTGATTACTAACAATACTGCTTCTGGAGGAAAATATCTATTCCTCTATCAAAACAAATAAAGAAAAATGCTCATTACAAAAGATAATGCTCTTATGAAGTCCAAATGTCTGATGATCTTTCAGAGATCAGAACAAATATGAGAACTTACAATATATTTATCTGAATATATCTTAACAAGCTTCCAGAAATTTTAAAAATGAAACTACAAAATATGCTGAATACTGATAAGTGCCAGAGATATCCGAAAGCAGATATATTTCTTGCATTGTTTTTAATACAGTATATTTCTAAATTTAGTAACACTAAGTTATTTGCATTTAATAGATACAAAAATAAACAGAGATGGATAAAAATGCTATTGATTTGGCATATCTCATTGAAGTTGCATTAGTCATAATTTCATACCACAATCTTTACACAGTGCAAACCTTGCAAAGCTATTGAATGCAACAATATTAAAATCTGTAATAAAAGTAAAAAAATAAATCCATGTGCATTCCAGACAGAGTAAAGAATAGCAAAATCAGTCTTACTACAGCCAAGATGGGATCTTTATTTAAATTTAATGAACTTTGATGATTTGGAATTCTGAATAGAAAATTGCACAAATAGTAGCGCTTTGAGCAACATCAAAGATCATGAATGGCATTCCTTCAGCGCTCAGACCTGGATCAATTGCTTACATGGTATATCTAAGCTTGATATATCTTTTCTTTCCCAGGTAGTCTTGAGTTTACTTTGACCACAGATGACTTCAACTTACTTGTCAAGAACATGTCTTTCACTAGTTTAGATTACAGGTGTTGGATTGCCCTAAGGTCTTTCATCCAATGGTGGCATTCTACTGGTTTGGCCCGATTCAGCAGAACTGGTAGCTCCGAGGATCATCTGTGAGCCAACCAGTTCACTCTGACGATCAACTCCTGGGCTCTCCCACCTACTCTGGCTCTATACTGATCTTTATTTCCTGCTTTTCAACCTCAGCTGCTTCATCTGTTTTACACCCAGGGCTTGCAGCAGAAGGTTAATTGCAAATGCTGCGTGCCCACAAAGTGTGCATTTGGCGCATGCATGAAGCATGCGCTCAGACCAAACCGATAGGATTTTTTTTTTTTTTGAAACCCACCACTGCTTCCATCAATGTAATAGCTAGGTCTATCCTTTATTTATATATTTGAGATAAATTAGTTAGGGGATAACATCTGCTTTGGTATATTAGTCATAAACTAATGGGATATATTTACTCTGAGAGTCTAGTTTTGTGGTTGCCTGTGGAAATAGCATTTTATAATGCATTGCATAGCTAACAAGCCACTCCTCCAACTCCAAGGTGTCTCCTCTGGGATATAAGTAGGGTAGGACTATAATTCACATGAAACAGAAACAGATTGCATATCAAATCCCCTGACATTATATATATAACATAGTTACCTTCATAGAGATTTTTTCCAAGAAGGCCAACAATTGCAGGGAGAAGGCCTCTGTATAAATAAAGCTTTATAATTCTTGAAGAGTGTCTCCTCCCCGCCCCCTCTTGCTCCTCCTCCTCCTCTTCTTTAGTGGAATATCATTTAGCATCTGTCTTCTTCTTTGAATAGGTCTGCTAATACAACCAAAGAAAGAAGCAGAATTCCGAGGTGGTAAAATAAATATATCATCAGAATATATAACATCAGAAACAATAAAGAGCCAATAAGGATGGCATAAAGTTTCTGCTTTGGTTTTTGCTATGCTACTGGTCTCATGAGAAGCACTGAGAAATTCTTCTAAAGTAGGACCATTCAACTAAGAGGAGCACCCTCAGGGAAATAGGGTTTAAGAATGGAGATATTGGGGATGATGAGGAGACATGATGAAATATGTACTGTGGCATTTGCAAGGCCAATTCTTCCCCTCATACACTTAGGTGAAGTGTTGTGATACAAATATGAAAGGGCAAAGCGTGCATCTTGAGAGAAGATGAAATACTGATGCTTTTTGGTAAAGCAAAACTAATGGATAGAGAGATGATAGTTAGATGATAAATAGATAGATAGATAGATAGATAGATAGATAGATAGATAGATAGATAGATAGATAATGTATTTAACTAATTTGGTTGGCTATCTATCTCATATAATGATTCTAGGTGAGTCACAACCATCCAAAAAAAAAAAAAAGCTAAAAAGAGAAATACATTTGCTCCCAGATGCTACCCCAAATAGCCTCCCAATTCAGATCCCATTTTAACTTAATGCTCAGGGAAAGAGCCAGGTATTTATGATCCCCAGAAGGCTAAAAGTGTAGGGATTTATCAGATCTTAGATGGGAAGTTTCTCCATTTGAGTGAGTAGACCTGGAGGTGAATATGTCCACTATATCTAACCTAGTAGTATAAGCAATTACCCTCAGGAAAAGTTTAATATATACAGTTTAATATACACAGATAGGACAATTCATAGATGTCACATATGCCTGATAATAACTGGGGATAATGATATTCAGTTATCTATTTAATGCAACAAATCTATATCCGAACTTTCAGAACTAAATCTTTTCAAGGGACAAAAATGTTCAAAATGAGTGGCCGATGGTATTCTGAATGGCCAGCATACATCTATCTCTTAGGCCATTAAGCTTGAAGATCCCCGACAGTTCAAAAATGGAGCTGAAATATCTTTCTGGCTGATAACTCCATTTGGGATGATGTTACAGTGTTTATCTAGTGAGCCTCAGCATTCTTCCTGAGCCATTATTAGATTGATAGTCCCCTCAGGTACCCGGCAGGTGGCTCATAAATGCTTAAACATATTCAGATTACTTGGCAGATGATAGCCATCCCTTGTGAAGTTTTGGTCATCTTAATGTGATTTTCTATTTCAAACAAAACTAAATAGATATGTAAGGAGGGGGAAAGTTATTAATGGATGAGAACGCAAATAGTTTGTAACCCACTGCTAAGGTTAGAGATGTCATGGTTTGCTGCCGTTATCATGGAACTTATATATATATAAATAAATAAATAAATCTCAAATGCATTACAGTATCCACAGGTAGTCAAGATAAGTTACTATTACCACATATGTTGATAGGCAGATAGGACTCGGCTCATTGGGATGGGACGGACTTATGTGTGAACTGGGAGGGGGAAGTAGCAATGGGCTGTTGTTTTCTTCTTTTTGTTTTCTTGTGCATATTAAACCAGCTTTCTGACATTTCCTCATAGCACTGTGGTTGTACCGAGTGAAGGTGGAGTGAATTAACTCATTCATTAATATCAAATATTTCTATAAATCACTAAATGTACTAATAAATATAATGTGGTTTATCATGTATGACAAAATCTCTCTAATGAGTGAAAGAATCCCATTAGAACTTTCACTGGAATTAGAAAATTCATATCCTGCTTTTTTTCTTTTTTAAAAAAACAGAGGTAGTCTCCTCTTTGAAATCTTAAAAATCCAGTTTCAATAATTTCTATAATCAAACTGGAAAACCTTGCCCAATTAGATAATCATTTTAGAGATACTTCCATACCTAAATAGAGGAATAGAATGTCCATAGAAAGGCAAAACAACAACAACAACCAGTGGGAGTAGGAGCCACTTCTGACTTCTTCCAAGCTTCTTTATGGAATTTCCTTGTGGGAATCTGGTCAAAAACATCAAAAATCTTCCTCTTTTCCTTTCCTTTCCTTCCCTTCCCTTCCTTTCCCTTTCTTTCACTTCACTTCACTTTCCTCTTCTTCCCTCTCCTCCCATCTCTTCCCCTCCCCTCCTCTCCCTTTCTCTCCTGCCTTTCTCTTCCCAGCAGAATAGTAAGTGGCTATTGCTGAGCAGGGAACAAGGGATTGTGGGACTGTCTGAGAAACTGTCAGAATGTTGAAAATTGAAATTACAGCACCTTTACAGCAGCAACTGTCAATAGCACAAATTTCATTCCTCTTGAGTCATAGTTCATGGATTTTAGACACATTCTATAAATTAAGTTATCTGAAGTGTCTTGCTCCCAAAATTGTTGGCCTACAATGCACCATTTTGGCCAGTTAAAGATCATGACAATGAGTGGCTTAGTAGTATATAAATAAATGGATATCTAGGTGTTTTTTTAAGTCAGTATTCAAAATATTCTCCTTAATTACACCTCAACTAAGACTAGAAGAGACTGCATAATTCCAAATCATCCACACACCATAGATCATTGAAATGTGTCTCGGAAACATTTTTAACTATAGCAGCTTAGTCATTATTTGTTACAAATCAAGGCAATCTGATCTGATATGTCTCATGTAATGTTGGAAATTAATTTCTTGTTTTAAGAAAAACGTCATAGCTGAAAACTTTCTGAGGGATTTTCTAGCTTTAAATTTGTTTTTAGGTCAGATTGTCTTTCTTTCCACCTTTCCTAAGAAATAACAGCCACTTGTATATGACCTATATTTCCGTGCCTATGATCTGGTGAAATTTGGAATTATGCTCAGGCTCAGCTGAGGCATTTTTTTTCATTCAGAATCACTACTCCAAATATGAAATTTGATCTTACTCCATTCAAGTTGCCCAGCAAAGCACTAATTGGAAATCCAGATATCCGGATGCCTGCTGGTCATAGGCGTTTGAAATCCACCAGCTAGCTTATTTCAAATGAAACAACAATATTGAGTTGGTAAGTGTGTTTCAGTATCTTATATGGAGGCAGTGATTTCCAATCCTTGAACCACAAAAGGCTAGTGCTGGAGGTTATCCCTTGGGATTAAACTAAAGCATTGGTAGCAAAGGAGATAGTAGTCCATTAGAGAGAAAAAATGTAGTATAAAAGACCCACCCAGGCAGGCACTGCATAACTAAAATAAATGCCAGGACAGCCCAGCAAAGGATTTCAGAGATATTTTTCTTCCTGAGGGAGAAAAGCACAATGTCTTTTCCATTAAATTGAAGCGAGCAGGAGGGGAAAAAATGGACTTTCAGTTAACATAGGCCACTTCAAAATAAGGAGGAAATACTGTAATTGGCAAGTGCTTCATGGAATTCTTTCAGAGCCACCTCCATAGAAAATGCCCCCCCCTTTTTTTTGTTAGTGTCCTAAAAGTTGAAAAGCAGTTACTTCAAATATGGTAAAAATATTTTAATGACTTCTTAGGCCTTGGGTTTTTTTTCCTGTTTTGTTCATCATAACATTTAAAACCATGTTGTGTGATCACATAAAGAGCACAGATGTACTGGGTGTTGGTGTTAGAGAGTTATAGTTAAATGTTACTAACTTGACTTGCATCTATTTCTGATCCACAGACAATGTAGACATAACAAGGGAACATTCAGGATATTATATAAATGAAATTTTATTAATATAAAATACAAATGAAAATAAAGACAATGGGAAAGGGGATAAGGGGATAAGGGGAAAAAGGAAAAGGAATAGAAAAGGAAAATAGAAAAGAAAAATAGAACAGACAAAAAAAAACCCCAATTATTTCCAACCTATTTCAGTGAAGTAAATTACACAATAAGAATATAGTCTCAACTTTTTACTTATACAAAAAATAATACTAGTTATTTCTATAACAACCTTTTTAATGATCGAAACCCAACATCAAAATTTCATTTTTATCTTTTTTGAAAATCCAGAAGTGGTTTCCAAGTGGGAACAAAGCTAGTTACCTTCTCTTCCCTGATTAGCATAGTTACATTGCCCTTTCTGTCAATTCTATCAATTTCATTCAGCATGTTGTGCTAAAAAAAAATGCAAAGCTGACTTTTCAAAGGAAAAAAAGTGTGTGTTTTAGTGTGGCCTGCTAGGCATTTATATTTATCTATATTTCACATTTCTGAACCACCCATGTCTCTCAAAGAGGGGCTCTGGGCAGTGTACAATAAAATATCAAAATAGAAAACAGGATATAAAAAGTAAACTGTTAAAGCTAAAATGTTAAATTAAAAATATAAAAATATAAGATATTTTAAGGAGGCAAAAATAATTAATAATTAAAGAATAATTAAACCTTGTTAAAATTAGTTGACAAAGGGGAAGGAGAGGGCTCTCATGGCACAACTGTGCACCTTTGGGCTTCCCACACAAAGCTGCAGAGACAGGTTTTAACCCCTTTACAGAAGGTCAGGAGACTGGGGCTAATCTCACTCTGCGGGTAGAACAAGAGTGGGGGCTTTGGCAGAGAAGGCTGTCTTCCTAGACTACAGGTGTCAAACTCACCTTGTCACAACGGCATTATGTGACTTTTCCCCCTTTGCTAAACTGGGCGAGGGTGGGCCTAGCACATGACAATCCCACTCACTGGTCCTGAGTTTGACACCTCTATCCTAGACACTGCCAGTTGGAGTTATTTATCTGATGGAATCTGTATCATACTTTTCAGTTAGACAGGGTGGGACATGCCAGTGTAATGGGATAAGGCCAGTCCTGTAGGTATTAATGCTTTCTTTCTATGCATGCAGGCATTTTAGCTTGAGCCGGGCAGCATGGCAATCCATTCAACAATGCTCTCTATACTAGCTTGTGACCTTTAAAAGATTTTCTGTATACACATTTGGCTATATGGTTGGAGAAATGATTCTGTTTCCTCTTGATGCATATCACAGTCCCTAAAATTGAAACTGCTTATTTTTATGTTAGTTGAAATGCTAGTATGAAGGGCAGATCTTCTAAAATAAAACCAAAACCGGGTGAAAAGGTGGGGAGGAACCATCACGAAAGAAAATGATGTCCTTTGTGAGCACATAGCCCAGATTCAAACAACAAGGTCTGCTAAAGCCATTTATTTCTGATGAAAAGTCTGTTTAGTGTAGAACTCCAACTGCTTAAAGTCAATCAGTGAGTCTATTTTAACAAAAGGCCTTGTAGGGAGAGACTTAAAACATACAACTATTCTTTTTTTTTCCTTTTAGAAACAACTCAGGAACACTCGCAACAGATTTTAGGACAGTGGTAGGAAAACATACAGTCCATAAAATTTTCTACATATGGGTAGAGGATAGGCAGAGGAGAAGCAGAAGAATTAAAGTGGAAATATCGGAATGAATTTACTCAGGGGTGCTTTCAAAAATTTTAGCAAAGGTTCTCTGCAAGGTTGCTGGGTGGGCATCAGAGGTGGTATTCAGCAGGTTCTGATCAGTTCTGGAGAACCGGTAACAGAAATTTTGAGTGGTTCAGAAAACTGGCAAATCTCACCTCTGACTGGAGATTTTACATCCTCCTTCTCCTGCCACGCCCACCAAGCCATGCCCACAGAACTGGTAGTAAAAAAATTTGAATCCCACCACTGGTGGGCATGGCCATGTGGGCATGGAAGAGTCAGCCTCCTGCACCATGACGGGGGAGGGGGGTGTTTTACTAATCCATGCAGGTACTTCGGACTAATATTTCACATCAAGTCACTTTACTGGCTCTAAGGCATTTTTTTCCTGTTCAAGACTTCATATGCTTTCAAGTAGAGACATAGATCGCATTTAATTCAGCATCTCTAAAAGCTGGGAGGGACTTCAACCATTTTCAGCAACAATAACAATGGATCCAAAAACTTTGTGTCTGGGGTATCAACAACAAAAAGCAAAGGCAGCGGTTAAAAATAGATTTCCAGAAATATTTTTAGAAATGTTCTTTTTCAACAAAGAATGATAATCTATACAAGATTATAAATTCCTGATTATCTGTCAACAGTTCAAAACTTTTGGATCTGAGAAAGTGGGCAGGGTCCTTAGGACTGTGAGCTCAACCAATTGCTATTTAGATTCAAGTCATCTTGGCTTGTTAAAGCAACCTGAGGGTGTTGTGGGAGTGAGTTCTGGTCATGGGACCAGGTTATCTAAGACACCACCTAATTAGATCTGGCAGAGAAGGTATGCCACAAGTACCATTGTTAGGGACTTGATTTTTGTGGGTCCTAAGACCTGGTCTCCTTTGCCATGGTGCCTGCCTTATGGAACATTCTTCTCCTCAAAATCAGGTTAGGGACAATATTATCTTTTAGAAACATTTACCACTCCATGTTCTGTTCCTTTTTTCCCAACATACCTTGCAAACTTTTTTTAAAAACCATGTTTAACCTCTGCTCCATTTTCACCAGCAAAGACATATGTCTCAATCCAAATCAGTTGTTCAAAGTGCCATTAAAAAGCTGTAATACACATTAGGGTTCTCCATCTGAAACGAATAGTTTTATAAATTACTTGTCATAGAAGGCTTGTTCTTTTAATGTTCCTCTTCTCATCAGAAAAAGAGAAGGAGAACGGGGAAAGAAGAAGAACGGCAAAAAAGAAAAGAAAAAAAGATGGATGATTTTCAGGGGCCAAACAAGAATCTGATGAAAAGCAGATCACAAGAAAGATATTTCATAAAGTTTGGCAGTCCAAGGACAGAAATATTTTGTTAATAAAATAAATTAAATGCCATCCTAGGAATCTCTTCATCTTTCATGGTATAGAAATAAATTTTGTAATGATGGAGAGCAAGGATAATAAGGAAGTATCGAATACATGGCTATGATGGATGATAGTTTGGGGGCCAATAAGTGGTTAAAGTTGCTCCTCCTCATCCTAATTTTTCCAAATCAGAGTAATGCTGTACAAATAAATAAATGCTTAGCTCAACCTAATGATTCAGACCAAGCTGACAGGGTGGCTGGAAACAGCGTTTCAGAAGCGTAAAACACTCTAATGATTGAGATATAAAGGAGTCACTTTTAAGTGTTTCATTAAAATCCTGGCAAATACTATGCATAACAATTTGCGGTATACTACCGAAGACCCAGAAAGCTGTTTGTGTAATAAATGAGGTTCATCTGTAGGAAATGGCTTGGCACTACACAAGTGGCCCTAATCAAATTTAGGGATAGATGAGTTCTGTAGATTTGGTTTATTTTGTTAATTTACTACTACTTAGTACTCAGAGTAGAACGTCAATTGATATTATTTGTGAGAATGCTAAATAAAATCTTGCAGGGGTGGTGAGTGGGGAATAAGGAACATGATGTATTACCGAGATAAATCACAATTCAGAAGGTAGGCAGAGGAAAACCTCTGGCAGCATCATTCTACGTATTCCATTTGATTCTCATTTGTCAGTTTTAGTGCCAAAGTCTTAAAAGAGAACACAAAGGTAAAAGTCTACATGTGTCCATGTTCCTACACACAGAAATTCATGCTCTCTATGATCTGCAATATCCTGAAAAAAAATCCAATTTCCAAATTTTCATTAAAACTTTGACAGTGTTCAAGCAGAAGATTTGAATATACATTTAAAAATAAAATTAATACAGAGGCAGGTGTGGAAAAAACCTCACAGATACTTTAGCGTTTTCACACCCCTGCCAGGACCTGGCATGCCATTTTTATTTTTCAATTAATAAATATTAGTGTATTGATATGGCTATCAATAGCATTGGCATTAACTGGTCTGTTTATAAAATGACAAGTCTTTTTTGGATGTCATTTCTGTTTTTGCAATCCTTCATAATATTTTGTGAAACCTAAACTCTCCTTTGCTGAAATCCCCACCAACTTCGTTGAAACAATAAAGATGCCCCAACTTCATTTCTCTCTACCTTTGTTGGCTACAAAATACTAATTTCTCTGAGATCTATTCTGGAAACAGGTCCTTCAGCTGAAGGAGTGAGAACTGTAGATTTTGATAGCAACCAGAAAATGCAGGGACTGCTATTTTCTGTATTATGCCTGTAAGGCATCATTTTAGACCAAAGTCTGCTTTTAGTTTCAAAGTGGTACATTCATAATGAAGTCTGATTGGAGCTTTGAAGCCATTGTTTTAAAAGAGGGCAGTGATTAGTATTAAACCAATATTTTTGAAATGCTGGCTGAGGAATTCTGGAAGTTGAAATCCAGACATCATAATTTGCTGAGCTTGAGAAACACTTTGCTAGATATTTCTTGGAGTGGACATCCAAAATTTATTCCAAGGAAATTCTGATTTTTTTTAAATTATGAGTGTGTGTGTGTGTGTGCACGCGCGCGCCCTTTCACTACAAAGCAAAAGTTTTTGGCAACTACCCTTTAGACAGAGATGGATAAGCTAACTAGAAACTATGAATAAAGGAATGAATTATTTTTAAAGATATTAGATATTAACAACATAATAAAAGCAATCAACTATACAGGAGGAAATTAAAGTGCTTCTTTTATTTTCTTGAGCACAGTCTGTATCTTTTAAATACAATTCATCTGCAGCTTGAAATGTGTTGATTTTTATCACTGAATACAATTGTATCCTTCTATGGATTAGTAGGCGTTAAATATTCTGATTGAAATATGCACTTTAAAAAAAATCCCCATTTGATCAGGAAATCAGATTAATTATATTTTCATATGATCAAGTATTCTATTTTGTTTCAGTACAATTTTACACTGAGCCTTTTGCTGTTAAGATTTCAATGTACTCTTTACCATCATAAGACATTAGTTTCTGATTGGCTGCAATGGTCCATATCATCTATGACATCATATTGTGATATCATAATATTACTGGGAATCATGTATCATGCTTGAATAATGGAGATAAAAGATAGTGTAGGAAAATTAAAGCCTCTTTTGTAATAAAAGTAAGGCAGAGGTAGTGAGAGGTAGTTTCTAGGGGTGTCAAATCTGTTTTAAACCATTCTTAGTTTCATCTGAAATGGGATAATTTTCAACAATTAAGTAATAAAATCATTTAGAATTAATTGTGTATTAGGTAGGTATTAGGAAATGTCAGTACAAAGCTGGTTTCCTGAAAATTACATCAATATGCAAAAAAAAAAATCTCTATGTTAAGAAACAATAAATATAAAAAACAAAGGGGCAATTCTTTAAAAAAGAAATTTTCAAAAAAAATCATTGCGGAATGGAATAATAAGGCATTACATATGACATTAATGCAAAACAGATTCATGTATGAACTTTCACTGAAATCTTCACTTTTATTTTCTGTGGAAGTTCTATTTCTAATTCTCTGTATAGATGATTTTGCAGATAGAATTGCCTATATAATTTGGTTAGATATTCTGATTTTTTTGTCATGCTTTGTTGCCTTGCTTTGATGTGTAAATAGAGGAAAGTTTATGAAGGCAGAAGAATTATGAGAACTGAAACTTGGCAAGGCAAACTGGTCCCAGAATGTCACATATCATACAGCATTGTTGACTACCTTATATTTAATTTTAACCACCCTAAATTTAATACCCCTAAATCAGGGGTCCCTAACCTATGGACCAAAGCCCACTTCTGGACTGTGGGGTAATCAACACTGAGCTCCGTGAGTGGCCGACCTGTCCATGTACTCACGGTTCCACTTCTATGAGCATCATTGCAGGCACTCATGGCCCCACTCATTCAAGCATCATCGCAAGTGGTCATGGCCCCACTCACACAAGCCTCATTGCAATCCCATTCATACAGCCTCATCTGAGCCCCATCCATCTGAGCCTCATTGCGGGTGCTTATGGCACCACTTGCGCAAGCATTGCCACAAACATTGTGGGTGTTCAGGCCCGTGGAAGCATGCAGACATGTGCTTGCCCCTCCCACAAAATAATCCCTTCTTTCCTCTCTCCCCCTGCTCCAGGCTACCAACCCAGAAAGATTAGGGAACTCTGCCCTAGATTGGTCTACCAAATTTTAATCAGAAAATCATAGCAGTAATTAGTCTAGGTTTCGCCTGCACATCCAATTTTCAGTGCTAAAATAAGAGACAGAACCCTCCCAGACTCCAACCGAAGGCTGAAAAATTGCAACTGTTATAACCATAAAGGAAAGATTATAAACACAGTCTAATGGTGGATATGTGAAGTCAGGTTCTTCTTTTTCCAGTCTCTCCTTCTAACATGCTCAGGCATTTGCACTTTCCCCTCAATGGACAGGAGATCACATCAAATCAAACACGAATATAATTATTCACATTGACAGAACAATAATGTCCCCAGCAGAAAATCAACCTGGCAGAGACTGTGACATTCAATAAAGGAAAATGATGCTAAGAACTGCAGGATCAAAACAATGCAATTATATTCATGAGTACTAAAGGCAAATCATGCTCCCAAGAATCATAGGTGCTTTCTGACACCCATCAACAATAACAAAAAAATAACCTAAGTGCATATTTTTCTCTGCACTGTTAGGTTGTATTTATCCGTCCATTTTTCTAAATGGCATGGGAGTCTTCAGTATCTGAAAAAAAGGATAAATATAAGAGGCTACTGGAACTGAGCCTTTTAGTTCAGTATATTCCAAATGCACAAACACTCAAGTTGCATCATGCTGCATGCAATAACAATTCTGTGCATAGATGTCATTTTCAAAATAATATTTCCAACCTAGAAAGCTCCTTTGTTTTCCTTGTTTTCAATGCCAGGTTAACAATGGACTGGGTTCAATCATCAGTGGTTCTTATTAAAATTCATTATTATAAACATTCTGCAATGATTCAAGTATTAGTCCTTCGCTTCCAGGAAGCCTGAAGATTAAATAAGCCAAGGCTACCATTCAATTGCTTTTAATTTTTCTGTATTCACATTCAAACAGTTGTTAGCATAATTTTATGCCAGTTCTCTGGCTTGTATTTTTGCAAAACTACAACAGAAAATATAACAAAACTTAATACAATTCCAGAACTCAGTAAAAAATTGTCTGTGAATGAAAAACATTCATTTGTTCAGAAATGGTAATTTCTAGAAGCTAAGCTCTCTTCTCTCATTTTTATATTTTTTATTGTGGCAGAATTTTATTGGTTATTTTGACTATTGCTTCTTATTTATTCAAATAGCTGTTATAAACTTACATATCAGAGGAAATGAATTATTAACAATTCTAGACTTTCTTGGTTTCAAACATGCGCATTAATTCAGAACATTCTAAAGACTAATGTACAATTGAAGCCAGAATATTGATTCCTTTTGGAACTGATAGACAAACAACAAGAAAAACCCTATGTAATTTTGTTGTTATACATAAGAGCAGTAAGATTTACATATATGCATCAGTGTGGAAAGATTTGATAGTATCCACAATTGAAGAATAGATGCTGAAATTGATGGAGCTGGCTGAGATAGCAAAACTGACAGTTTTAATTAGAGAAAAGACATTGATTAATTTTAATGCTGATTGGAAGCCCCTTCTGGACTTTCTGCATGAAAAGAAAAAATTATGATATATGGATTTTGCAATTAGAAAAAATAGTAAATAATAGAAAAAGGAAAGTCAGGTTATAAACTTAGACCTCAATTTATACTTATATCTGTATAAATAAAATTTGAATCATTCCTTTGTATTTCTTTTTTCTTTCTGCACTTTTGGCTTTCTTCTTTTATTCTTTGCTTTTCTAACTATTATTTTTTACTAATACCAATTATTATTAGTTGTTAGTTTTTATCTCCTTATTTTAAAATTTAATGTTATTCAAAAAAAAATACCCCCCCTCAATTCTAGACTTCCTGAACTATACAAAAGTAAAGTTTAAGCATTTCAGTATGTATTAGCAAGCTATCACTCATATTTCTGGAAAATACATTTGTGTGCTAAAAAAAAATCACCTTGCTCTTTCAGAGAGCCTTCAGGAAAAAAAAACAGTTGATGAATTTATTATTGTCATGAAGCTATTTGTATTTATTTATTTTGTTGCTTTATAATTTGAATATTAAAATTTGTACAGCTCTTCTCACGATTGATAGCCATCTGAGACAATGAACATTTCCGTGACTTATCTTTTGATTTCAATCAACAAGAATCATAATAGATTTAAAGACAAACTGATAGTAAGAAAGCTCTGGAAAAGTAGACATTCCTTAATTTGAAAGAAATCTGATGCAAATTCCATACTAAAGAATTTACATTAAGTTAAACATTTTGACTGATACCTTGGAATGTCAGCCTGATCCTGAACCATACACAATGCAAATAGTTTGGTCATAATAATAACCTTTGCACCTCCAAATGTTATAACCACAACCTACCAATTTAACAAAGAATCCCAAGAAAAATATTAAAATATTTGATATATTTGCAGAATTATTCTTTCACAAATTATTTTACAAAGTATAGAAATGACTTCAAAAAAGTCATTTCATCTGTGTGCATAAAACCAGTCTCACTCAAACAACACAGGCAAATCTTACATTCAGCCCAACAAAGGGCTTCTTAAGTCAAAATAAAGCATTTTAACATCATTGAGAGAATCCACTAAATCATAGGACCAAATGATTCTCATTATTTCATTTTCAGAGGCAGGGTCTTGCTACATTTATAATCTCAGTTATCTCAGATTAAGAACATTTACTCTTTCTACAAAAGTCTCTCTGGTCTCCTCTATTTCCTTCATCTCTCCGCCCCCCCCCCCCCATAATTCTATTTATCTGTGGTTTTATGGGACTACAAAGCAATTATGAAACTAGATAAAATTGTTTCCCCCTGGCTTATATAGAAGTCCTAAAAAGCTTTCATTGAGAACATAAGGATTTGTATAACAGAAAATATTAGGCAGCATATGTGTGAAATACAAGGATGAGGAACAGATGTTACTGACCTACAGATCTTTTTATTCTTCACCAGTGCCATGTCAGCTTGGGCTATTAATTTTTTTAGTACATCATGATTTGAAGGATTTATTTATTTATTTATTTATTTATTTATTTATTTATTTATTTATTTATTTATTTATTTATTTATATAACATGTTTATATACCGCCCTTCTCCCGAAGGACTCAGGGCAGTATACAGTCAACCATAAAACATTCTACAATTATAAAAGTTAACAGAAAATTAAATATCCTAAGGCTGCCTTTAAAATTGTACCCTCCCCCAATAAATTAATAAAACCCCAAATATTAAAATCCCAATTTAAAACTCCAAATACTAAAATTGCTCTAAAAGTCCCACTTCAGCCCAGGCCGGCCTGCTCAAAGAGCCAGGTTTTCAATGCACATCTGAATGCTTTCAGGTCGGTGTTGTTACATAACTCCAGAGGCAGACCATTCCAGAAGGTGGGAGCCCCCACAGAGAAGGTCCTATTTCTCGGGGTCACCAGGCGGCACATAGACGCCGTCGGTACCCAAAGAAGGCCCTCTCTGTGGGAGCGCACAGGTCGGTGGGAGATTACCTGCAGAACACGGTCCTGCAGATAGCCTGATCCAATGCCATGGATCACTTTAAAAGTCAAAACCAGAACCTTAAAGCGAACCCGGAAAGCCACCGGCAACCAATGCAGCTCGCACAGGAGAGGTGTCACATGAGAGTTTCGTGACGCCCCCATAACCACCCGCGCGGCCGCATTTTATTTATTTATTTTATTTATTTATTTATTTATTCGATTTATATACCACCCCCCTCTCCCCGAAGGGACTCGGGGCGGTGAACAGCCAATAAGAACACATATACAAAGTACAATACACGAGACAACATAATAATATTAAAATTTAAAAACTGAAATATAATATGGCTCTAATTAAAATGTAAAGCAAGTATTAAAAGAGATTAAAACCCAGTTAAAATTTAAAAACCCCTAGGCCAGTCCGGCCTGCCGAAATAAGTGCGTTTTGAGTAACCGACGGAAGGCCATGAGATCGGGGGCGGCCCTTACCTCCGGGGGTAATTCATTCCAGAGAGGGGGTGCTCCCAAAGAGAAGGCCCGCGCCCTCGGGGTCGCCAGCCGTCCAGCCGGCAGCACCCCGAGGAGACCAACTCTATGGGAGCGTACCGGTCGGTGGGAAGCCGATGGTGGCAGGAGGCAGTCTCGCAAGTAACCTGGTCCTGAGCCATGGAGCGCTTTAAAGATAGTGACCAAGACTTTGAAGCGCACCCGGAGGGCCACCGGGAGCCAATGCAGCATGCACAGAAGTGGCATAACATGGGAGCCCCTAGGAGCTCCCATTACCACCCTCACGGCTGCATTCTGCACCAACTGGAGCCTCCGGATGCTCTTCAAAGGCAGCCCCATGTAGAGAGCGTTGGCATAGTCTAGGCGGGAGGTCACCAGGGCGGAAGTGACCGTGCGAAGCGCATCCCGATCCAGAAAGGGCCGCAACTGGTAGATCCTATGGACCTGTCCAAAAGCCCCCCTGGCGACGGCCGCCACATGATCTTCCAATGACAGCCGTACATCCAGGAGGACACCCAGATTGCGGGCCCTCTCTGTGGGGGCAAGAATTTCCCCCCCCCACAGCCAGCGATGGAACCAGCCGGCTGTACCGGGGTGCTGGGAAGCACAGCCACTCAGTCTTAGATGGGTTGAGCTGAAGCCTGTTCCGTCCCATCCAACACCGCACGGCCTCCAGGCACCGGTCATCACTTCGACGGCTTCATCGGGGTGGCCCGGGGTAGAGATGTACAGCTGGGTATCATCAGCGTACTGATGGAACTCTACCCCAAAGCCACGGATGATCTCACCTAGCGGCTTCATATATATGTTGAACAGAAGGGGTGAGAGCACCGACCCCTGAGGCACCCCGCAAACCAGGGGCCTCGAGGCCGACCTCTGCCCCCCTGCCAACACAAATTGTGAGCGGTCAGAGAGGAAGGAGGAGAACCACCGCATAACGGTGCCTCCCACTCCCAACCCCCCCAACCGCTGCAATAGGATACTGTGGTCGACAGTATCAAAAGCCGCCGAAAGATCTAAGAGGACCAGGACAGAGGAATAACCCCTGTCACGGGCCCTCCAGAGATCATCCACCAATGCGACCAACGCCGTCTCTGTGCTGTGCCCAGGCCTGAAGCCCGATTGGCGTGGATCCAAATAGACAGCTTCATCCAGGTGCTGGGGAAACTGTTGTGCCACCACACTCTCAACAACCTTCGCCATAAAACGAAGGTTGGAGACAGGACGATAATTAGATAACAAAGTTGGGTCCAGGGACGGTTTCTTGAGGAGGGGTCTCACCACCGCCTCTTTCAAGGCGGCGGGTAGATATCCCTCACTCAAGGAAGCGTTAATAATACCCTGGAACCAATCTTGGGTCACCTCCCGGGTGGCCAACACCAGCAAGGAGGGACACGGGTCCAATAAACATGTGGTCGCATTCAGTCCCCGCAGCAACCTGTCCACATCTTCGGGGGTCACAGTATCAAACTCATCCCAAATGACTGTTTCAAATTCCGCCCCCGATCCCCCACCCAGAGCTGCCCATTCGGAGTCCAACCCATCCCGGACCCGAGTGATTTTATCCACCAGGAACTTTGAAAAATCCTCAGCCTGTCCCTGCAAGGGGTCCTCCCGCGCTCCCCCTTCTAAGAGGGAGTGGGTCACTCTAAACAGGGCAGCCGGGCGGTTTCCTGCGGATGCAATAAGGGTGGAAAAGTAAAGACGCCTTGCCACCCTTATCGCCACTAAATAGGTCTTGATAAAAGACTGTAAAAGTGTTCGGTCGGGTCTGGAGCGAGTAGTCCTCCAAATACTCTCCAGGCGTCTTTTCCGGCGCTTCATCTCCCTCAGCTCTCCGGAAAACCAGGGGGCCGAGCGAGACCGGCGCTGGGTCAGAGGCCGCAAGGGCACGACCCGGTCCAGGGCCCCAGCCGCCACCCTTTCCCAGGTGGCGACTAGGTCCCCCACCGAGTCGTGAGTCCGAATGTCGGGATATGGCCCAAGCTCCATCAGGAACCTATCTGGATCCATCAGGCGCCTGGGGCGGTACCAACCTATTTGGTTCACCTCCCTGCTATGGGGAGGAGCGGCCTGGAAGTCCAGCCTAAGGAGCGAATGATCTGACCATGACAAGGGTTCAACAGAAACATCCCCAACACCCAGATCATCCTGCCACTGTCCAGAGACAAAAACCAGATCCAGAATGTGACCCCCAGTATGCGTGGGTTCCTTAATTAATTGGGTCAGGCCCAAGGCTGTCATGGAAGCCAAGAACTCCTGGGCAATCCTCGAGGCCCCACCGGCCGAAGGCAGGTTGAGATCCCCCATGACCATCAGCCTGGGGGTCTCAACTGCCAGACCGGCTATGACCTCGAGGAGCTCAGGCAGGGCCGATGTCACATAGCAGGGAGCCAGGTATGTGATCAACAGGCCCATCTGAACCCCGGAACCACACTTAACAAACAGGGACTCACATCCGGTCGTCTGAGGAACAGTGGATTCCCTAGGATCCAGATCCTCCCGAATAATTACCGCAACCCCCCCACCCCTCCCCTCGGCCCTCGGTCGATGAAAGACCCGAAACCCGGCTGGGCACATCTCCACTAGAGGGACAACCCCTCCTGTCCCAGCCAGGTCTCGGTAATGCCCACCAGGTCCGCACCCCCCTCCGTGACAAGATCGTGAACACAGGGGGCTTTATTCACTACGGACCTGGCATTGCAAAGCATCAGCCGGAGGCCCGGGACCCGATCATTCAAACAACTCAGGGAGCGAGACGTGACCTGGGGGCTGGAGCGCACCACCGCTTGTAGACAGCGGGGCCGAGCTCCCATAACTTGATAAGACCCCCCGTCAACCCCATACCTGCCTCTCCCACTGATCGTAGGGATAACCCTTTCATCCCCCTCCCCAGAAGAAGCCCCCATCTTCGGATCGACCGTCCCCGATCCCAAGGCCTCCCGGTCGCAGGTATCCCCCGGTCTGGCCTTATCCCCAGACGGGTTGTCCCCCAAACCCAGCCCGGGCCCCCTCCCTAACCCAAATAATAAATTCCCTTTCCCTAACCCCATTAAAAATTTCGTCAAAAATTTAAATAATTTAAAAGACCCCTTAAAATCCCTATAATTAAACCCCCCAGCTGCGTCATATCTCCTCTCTGGTACCCAAGAACCATCCTCGAGGTATGACAGGGAAAGGTCTGAGGGCCACACCTGAGAAAGCGGGGCATTCCTCAGGGCCCACAGTTCGGCTGCCGAATAAATAGACTTCAGTTTTTCATCACCTCTGGGCAGTAAGGCCTCACAAAGCAAGGGCCAGAATAAAATGTCCTGTGAAAGAAGAGATCCTCTACCCCAATGACCCTCTCACGGTCACTGGGGAGTCCTGATGATAATAGGCCCACCATCCTCTCACGATGGTGAGGGACCAGATCACACGGACCTTAGGGTGGAGGGTAAGATTCAGCCCTCTGTCCTCTCACAACAGTGGGGAGAGAGATGATATACAACGCCATCGCCCTCTCACCACGATGGCAGTCTAAAAACCTCCGCCTCTGGCACCTTTCTCCTGGTCAAGGATAGTCAGATAAGGGCATTCGCTGGCTGATGGGAAATGTTATACCACTAAAGGTGGCAATGGCCTGGAATTAATGGTAGACAGCAGACAAGTTTCCAGAGCTCATACAGGAAAACAACGATGTAAAACGCTGCCGGGCAAGACGGTACAAGTAAAAGAGGGCGACGAGGTAAGACAGCAAATGCCAGCAGCCTCGGCCGTCCACTAAAGCAAGAGCGAGAGAGGATCGCAGCAGGACAAACCTCAGCCGATCCTCTTGCCTAGAATTCAAATATCCCGCCATCCAAGATGGCGGGCGCAGCTGTAATCCCGCAGGCCCGGCATCACAGACCCACCGCTCATCACAGACACACTCCAGGATGGACTCAAGGCGACGGCCGGGTCCATCTCTACCAGCTGGCAGAAGACCAGGAGGGAGAACTCTCCCCCCAATGTCCTCCACCCAGATCGGATACAGCCCTCCGAAACATCTCCGTCGCAGCAGGGAAACCTCAGCCGATCCTCTCGGCTGGAATTCAAATATCCCGCCCTTCAAAATGGCGGGCGTAGTTGTAGTCCTGCAGGCTCTGCATCGCGGACCCACCGCTCAGCAGCCGCGGCTCCAACACAGTCCAGGATGGCCTCAAAGCGACGGCTAGGTCCATCCCTACCAGCTGGCAGAAGACCAGGGGGGAGAAATGTCCCTCCGACGCTCTCCGCCCAGGCCGAACGAAGCCCTCCGGGACGTCTTCATTTCAGACAGCCGACATCCCAATCATGCGCAGTTGCATCCCATCATAGTCAGCAGGCAAAATAGCAACTTCGTAGCTCAAACACATCAATCATTTTGTACCAGTTGAAGCCTCGGGTGCTCCCCACAGGGAGCCCCATGTAGAGAGTGTTAAAAAAGTCCAGGCGAGAGGTGACAAGGGCATGAGTGACTGTGCGTAAGGTGTCCCGATCCAGAAAGGGCCGCAACTGGCAAATCAGGTGAACCTGATAAAAAGCACCCCTGGAGATGGCCGTAATATGATCTTCTAAAGATAGCCATGCATCCAGGAGGACGCCCAGATTGCGAGCCCTCCCTGTGGGGGCTAAGATTTCTCCCCCAATAGCCAGCGACGGAGTCAGCACGGATGTACCCGAGGGCAGAGCTTTGGGCCCTGAGGGATGCCCCCCTCTCCCTTAAGTGGCCTTCGAAGCTCCCTAAGACCTTCTGTAATGATGGATCCTGGGATCCGGAGCAGTGGTGGGACCGGGGAAACCGGGGAAAGCATTCTAAACCGGGGGTTATTAAATTTTTAATGGGGTTTTTTAAGGGGGAAAGGTCCAGGGCGGGTGGGGGAGACAGCCCGCATGGAATTGGGGGCAGCCGGGCCGGCTTGCGCGCCTGGGGAGCCTCGGGGGTCCCCGTGTCGGGGTGGCAGACAGAGGGTGGGCAGCCGGGGGCCAATTTTATTAGCACGGTGACTGGGAGAGGTAGGTATGTGGGGGGTAGAGGGCCATATCCGGTTAGGGGATCACGCTCCCGATGTCTACAAGCGGTAGCGCGCTCCGACCCTCCTTACCCATCCTATAGTCCTGGTTGTCCGGAATCTCAGGCCCTGAATACCCGGCTGCTGTTGTGCAATGCCAGGTCCGTGGTTAATAAGGCTCCCCTGATCTTTGAATTGGCTCAGGAGGAGTCCGCGGACCTGGTAGGTGTC
This sequence comes from Bungarus multicinctus, assembly GCA_023653725.1. Classification (NCBI taxonomy): domain Eukaryota; kingdom Metazoa; phylum Chordata; class Lepidosauria; order Squamata; family Elapidae; genus Bungarus; species Bungarus multicinctus. Next base: position 55,016,659 of record CM042842.1, on the reverse strand, counting down.
ACCGAAACCTGGTTGGGCCCAGAGGGAGGTGTCCCTCTGGTTGAGATGTGCCCACCAGGTTTCCTTGCATTTCACCAGCCTAGGGCTCAGGGAAGGGGTGGTGGGGTGGCGGTGCTTATAAAGGAAGTCCTTTGTCCTAGGGAGGCCACTGTCCCTCAGACGGCTGGCTGTGAATCTCTTTTTGTGAAGTGGGGGCAAGGGGTTCAGATGGGCCTTTTGTTGACGTACCTGGCTCCCTGCCACGTCTCATCAGCCCTGCCCGGACTCCTAGAGGTAATAGCCGGGCTGGCGGTTGAGACCCCCAGGCTTTTAGTCATGGGGGATTTCAACCTGCCATCACTCGGTGAAACCTCGGGGTTGGTCCGGGAGTTCTTGGCTTCCATGACGGCCATGGACCTGACCCAGTTAGTTTCTGCGCCCACTCACATTGGAGGACACATGCTGGACCTGATTTTTGTCTCTGGGCAGTGGTTGAATGACTGTAAGTGCGGGGATTTAGTCATCACTCCCTTGTCATGGACAGATCATTCCCTCCTTAGACTGGACTTCTGCTCCGCCACCCTCCACCGCAGGGAGGCGGAGCCACTTAGATGGTTCCGCCCCAGGCGCCTAATGGACCCGGAGCGGTTCCAGAGGGAGCTTGGGCCATTTCCTGAGTCTCTGGCTCTCAGCTCGCCTGGAGACCTGGTGGCCACCTGGGATGGGCTGGCCACCGGGGCTCTAGACCGAGTTGTGCCTCTGCGACCTCTGACCCGGCACAGATCCCATTTGGCTCCGTGGTTTACGGAGGAGCTACGGGAGATGAAGTGCCGGAAAAGACGTCTAGAGGGCATTTGGAGGGCGACTCGTTCTGAATCTGACCGAACACAGGTGAGATCTCATATTAAGACTTACCTTGTGGCGATAGGGGTGGCGAAATCTTCGTATTTCTCCGCCCTTATTGCGTCGGCAGGAAATCGGCCTGCCGCCCTGTTTAGAGTGACCCGCTCTCTACTCGAACCGAGAGCGCGGGATGATCTCTTGCAGGGTAGAGCAGAGGAGTTTTCTCGATTCCTGCATGATAAAATCGCTCAGATCCGGGAGGGACTTAACTCCAATTGGATGGTCCCGGGGGAGGTGTCCGGGGCAGGTCTTGTGAATGTTATCTGGGGGGAGTTCGATCCTGTGACCGCTGAGGGTGTGGACAGGTTGCTGGGGGGTCTGAATGCCACCACCTGTTTATTGGACCCGTGCCCTTCCTGGCTGGTTTCGGCCGCCAGGGAGACGACACGAGGCTGGCTCCAGGGGATTATCAACGCTTCTCTGAGAGAGGGGTCGCTCCCGACCGCCCTGAAGATGGCGGTGGTGCGGCCCCTCCTCAAGAAGCCTTCCCTGGATCCAGCTGTTTTAAATAACTTCCGTCCAGTCTCCAACCTGCCCTTTGTGGCGAAGGTTGTTGAGAGTGTGGTGGCACGTCAGCTTCCTCAGTACCTGGAGGAAACAACTTACCTCGATCCGTTCCAATCGGGCTTCAGGCCTGGGCATAGCACTGAGACGGCATTGGTCGCGTTGGTTGATGATCTCTGGAGGGCTCGTGACAGAGGGTTCTCCTCTGTCCTGGTCCTATTAGATCTCTCGGCGGCTTTCGATACTATCGACCATAGTATCCTGTTGCGACGGTTGGAGGGGTTGGGAATTGGGGGAACCGTCTTTCGATGGTTCTCCTCCTTCCTCTCCGACCGTTCGCAATTTGTGTTGGCGGGAGGGGAGAGGTCCACCTCTAGGCCCCTGGTTTGTGGGGTGCCTCAGGGGTCGGTTCTCTCCCCTCTCTTGTTCAACATCTATATGAAACCGCTGGGCGAGATCATCTGTGGTCTTGGGGTGAAGTGTCATCTCTATGCAGATGACACTCAGTTATACATCTCCACCCCGGACCACCCCAACGATGCTGTGGGGGCTATGTCCAGGTGCCTGGAGGCCGTGCGGGATTGGATGGGCGGGAACAGGCTCCGGCTCAACCCATCCAAGACCGAGTGGCTGTGGTTCCCGGCGCCCCGATATAGCCAGTTGACTCCGTCGCTGGCTATTGGGGGGGAAATTTTGCCCCCCACAGAGAGGGCTCGCAATCTGGGAGTCCTCCTGGATGTGCGGCTGTCGCTTGAACACCATGTCGCGGCCGTCTCCAGGGGGGCATTTCATCAGATCCGTCGGATCTACCGGTTGCGGCCCTTTCTGGATCGGGACGCCCTGCGCACGGTCACTCAGGCCCTTGTCACCTCTCGCCTGGACTATTGTAATGCCCTCTACATGGGGCTCCCTGCGGGGAGCACCCGGAGACTCCAACTGGTGCAGAATGCGGCCGCGCGGGTGGTCATGGGGGCGTCACGTAGCGCCCAAGTGACGCCTCTCCTGCGCGAGCTGCATTGGCTGCCGGTGGCTTTCCGGGTTCGCTTTAAGGTTCTGGTTCTGACCTTTAGGGCGATCCATGGCATTGGACCAGGTTACCTACAGGACCGCATCCTACCGGTGATCTCCAGCAGGCCAGTGCGTGCACACAGGGAGGGCCTTCTCCGGGTTCCGTCGGCTGCCATGTGTCGCCTGGCGATCCCAAGGGGCAGGGCCTTCTCTGTGGCGGCCCCTGCCCTCTGGAATACTCTGCCACCGGAACTGCGTACCGGCATGGACCTGAGGTCCTTCAGGCGCGCGCTGAAGACCTGGCTTTTCGAGCAGGCCGGCCTGGGCTGAGAGAGGGTTTTAATTTTTGTCTCCATTTGCTTTTTAGTAATTTTAATTTGGGGGTTTTAAGGGGGTGGGGTGGGCTTTTTATTTGGCCAATATTCAATTTAATCTTTCTTAACTTTTGTATTATTGTTGGGGTTTTAGATTGGCTGTACACCGCCCTGAGTCCCTAGGGAGAAGGGCGGTATAAAAATTTTAAAAATAAATAAAATAAATAAATATATTGGGGTGCCAGAAACTACAGCCACTCAGTCTTGGAAGGGTTGAGCTGGAGCCTGTTCCCTCCCATCCAAATCCACACAGCCTCCAGGCACAGCTTCCACAGCATCGTTGGGGTAGTTTGGGGTGGAGATGTAAAGCTGAGTATCATCAGCATACAGATGACACTGCACCCCAAGACCACGGATGATCTCCCCCAGCAGCTTCACATAAACGTTGAACAAAAGAGGGGAGAGGACCGACCCCTGAGGCAGCCCACAAATGAGGGGCCTAGAGGTGGACCTCTCCCCCCCCCCAGTCAACACAAATTGCGAGTGCTTAGAGAGGAAGGAGGAGAACCACCATAGGACAGTTCCTCCAATTCCTAACCCCTCCAACCACCACAATAAGATACTATGGTCGATAGTATCAAAAGCTGCCGACAGAGGAATACCCCCTGTCACGGGCCCTCCAGAGAACATCAACCAACACGACCAATGCTGTTTCAGTACTATGCCTGGGCCTGAAGCCAGATTGGAAAGGATCGAGGTAGGTCGTTTCCTCCAGGTACTGAGGGAGCTGACACACCACCACACTCTCAACAACCTTCGCTAAAAGGGGAAGGTTGGAGACTGGACGATAGTTATTTAAAACAGCCGGGTCCAGGGCAGGCTTCTTGAGGAGGGGTCGCATCACCGCCATTTTCAAGGCAGTAGGAAGTGACCCCTCTCTCAAAGAAGCGTTGACAATCCCCTGGAGCCAGCCTCGTGTCACCTCCCTGGAGGTCGAAACCAACCAGGAGGGACACGGGTCCAACAAACATGTGGTGGTATTCAGCCCCCCCAGCAACCTGTCCACACCCTCAGCGGTCACAGGGTCAAACTCCTCCCAGATAATAGTCTCAAGACTTGCCCCGGACACCTCCCCCGGGACCACCCAATTGGAGTCCAGCCCGCCCCGAAGCCAAGCAATTTTGTCGTGCAGGAATCAGGAAAACTCCTCTGCCCTGCCCTGCAAGAGGTCCTCCCACGCTCTTGGCTCAAGCAGGGAGCGGGTCACTCTAAACAGAGCGGCAGGCCGATTTTCTGCCAACGCAATAAGGGCGGAGAAATGCAAACGTTTCGTTGCCTCTATCGCCACAAGGTAGGTCCTAATATAAGACCTCACCTCTCTCCGGTCGGACTCGGCACGGCTAGCCCTCCAAACACTCTCCAGACGTCTTTTCTGGCACTTCATCTCCCTCAGCTCCTCTGTAAACCACAGAACTGGATGGGATCTGTGCTGGGTCTGAGGTGGCAAAGGCACAACTCAGTCCAGAGCCTCGGCAGCCAACCTATCCCAGGTGGCCACCAAGTCTCCAGGCGAGTTATGAGCCAGAGTCTCAGGAAATGGCCCAAGCTCCCTCTGGAACCACTCAGGGTCCATCAGGCGCCTGGGGTGGAACCATATACACGGCTCCACCTCCCTGCGGTGGGGGTTGGTGGTACAGAAGTCAAGCCTAAGAAGAGAATGATCTGACCATGACAAGGGTTTTATAACTAAGTCCCCGAAGCTACAGTCATTCAACCACTGACCAGAGACAAAAATCAGGTCCAGCGTGTGCCCCCCCATGTGAGTGGGGCCAGAAACTAATTGGGTCAGGTCCATGGCCGCCATGGAAGCCGTGAACTCCCGAACCACCCCAGAGATTTCCCCGAATGAAGGCAAGTTGAAATCCCCCATGACTAAAAGCCTAGGGGTCTCAACCGCCAGCCCGGCTATCACCTCGAGGAGTCCGGGCAGGGCTGATGATATGTGGCAGGGAGCCAGGTACGTTATCAAAAAGCCCATCTGAACCCCTGCCCCCACTTCTCAAAGAGAGACTCAGAACCAGCCGTCTGAGGAACAGTGGCCTCCCTAGGACAGAAGACTTCTCTAATAAGCACCGCCACCCCACCACCCCTTCCCTGAGACCTTGGCTGATGAAATGCTAAGAAACCTGGTGGGCACATCTCCTTCAGAGGAATACCACCCTCTGGGCCCAACCAGGTTTTGGTAATACCTGCCAGGTCCATGCCCTCCTCCTGAATAAGATCATAAATCAGGGGGGGCTTATTGACAACGGACCTGGCATTGCACAATATCAGCCGGGTACTCAGGGTCTGAGACTCTGCACAACCAGGCCTGCAGGACGGGTGAAGAGGGTCGGAGCGCGCTACCGCTTGAAGACAGCGACTGCGCGATCCCATAACCTGATATGGCCCTTTACCCCCGCTATATCTGCCCCTCCCACTTACCGTGCAAATGGAACCTCCCCCTGGTAACCCACTCCCTGTCCGCTTCCTCAACCCACGACCCTCTGAGCCCTCCCAGACATGCGTGCCAGCCTGGCTATCTCCAAACCCCTGCGGGTTGTCCCCCAAACCTGGTTCGGATTTCTCTAACCCCACTAAAAACCTAACTAAAAATTTACAAACCCGAGAACCCTCCCCAACACATTTCCTGTGGCCGTACCATCTCTCGGGATCCCAGGATCCGTCATTAAGATAGGTTTTAGAAAATTTTGAGAGCCACTTGAGGGAAAGGGGGACATTCCTCAAGGCCCAGAGGTCTTTCATAGAATACTTTAAAGGCTCCGATGGAAATGTCCCAGCCATCCGATGATGCGGGGGCCCCTCTGATCGACACCAGGGCCGGGACCAAAAATGGTCAACCCACATCCGTGGTTCATTCGGCCACCCTCTGAGTCTCCGGTGGCATTGAGGCGGCCGCAACACAGGCAACGTCGACACCTCCAATGCCGGGACCACCATCGCCGAGGCCAGCACCCCCGCCAAACTAGGCGACAGCCCCAGACCTCGACTCTGCCACCACCAATGTCGTCGTCCTCGTGACTACCCAGTCACCACCACCTCCATCACCATCAGGGTTCATGAGGCCGTAACTTCCTCCACTGGAGCCACCGCCATCAGATCAGGAGATCCCCTCTGCCGATACCATCGTCGCCCAAGAGACCCTCCGGTGACTTTGATGTTATCCACAGTTCCTCTGCCAACTTTGCTGATCTGCTGCTCCTCCAGAGCCCCCTCCCCCCCGGCCCTTTAACCACCTCTGCCACCAGTGGGGGCCTAGGGGTGAAGGAAACTCCAACCGCAGCTTCACCCAGATGACTCCGGGGCTTCCGGTGACGCCGACACCTTCCAGGGCCTTCGGGGCCACCAACCCCCCCCCCGGTCCAACCACCTCTGCCACCGGTGGGAATCTAAGGGGGAAGGAGGCATCATCCGCGGCCCCACTAGTCCTCCGGGACCATCACCATAGAATACCGGGTGCAAAACCCGGTCGTGGCAGGGCCTCTGCCACCCAAGAACCACCTGGGTGACTCCAAAGCTTCCAGCGACTTTGACACCCTCCAGCTACTTCAGGGCCTATGACCCCCCCCCGGTCCAGCCACCTCTGCCACCGGTGGGGACCTAGGGGTGAAGAAGGTCTCATACGCGGCCTCACTCCTCATCTGGCCTCACCGCCACCGAACGCTGAACACAGGATCGAAACCTGGCCTCACGGCCACCCGAGGGCCATCCGGACGACTCTGGAACCTGGAGCAGCGACGTCTCCCAGTCCCTTCGGGGCCGCCAACCCCCCCCAGGCCCGACCACCTCTGCCACCAGTGGGGACCTAAGGGGGAAGGAGGCATCATCCACAGCCCCACTAGCCATCAGGAATGGTCACTGCCGCCGCCCAATGCTAAACACGGCTGCCTAATGCTAAACGCAGCCGCGGCAGAGCCTCCGCTGCCCGAGAACCACCTGGGCAGCTCCAGTTCTGCCGACAGCTCCAGCACCCCGCGGCTTCACCAACCCCTGCCCTCTGGTCTTTCCCCCACCTCTGCCACCAGTGGGGGACCCAAGGGGGAGGAGGCTTACCCCAAAAACTGGCTATCCCAGCGGAGCCCATCCTGGGGACACCCTCCAGCCGCCATCTTATTTATTTATTCCATGTCAGCTTGGGCTATTAATTTTTTCATTGAGAACATAAGGATTTGTATAACAGAAAATATTAGGCTTATATAGAAGTCCTAAAAAGCTTTCATTGAGAACATAAGGATTTGTATAACAGAAAATATTAGGCAGCATATATGTGAAATACAAGGATGAAGAACAGATGTTATTGACCTACAGATCTTTTTATTCTTCACCAGTGCCATGTCAGCTTGGGCTATTAATTTTTTTTAGTACATCATGATTTGAAGGATCACAGGTTCCCTCTAAGAACTCTTAATTTGAGATAAACTGTTTAAAATCTGAATTTATAATTCAACTTTCATTAATCTGGCCCAGGAGCACATAGACCTGCCCCCACCCTTAAACCAATAAAACATTAGTAGTAGAGGTTGAGAATTATGCAGATCACTACAAAATACTGGGCTATGACCTGTAGATGAAAGAGAAGTTATAAAACATGTTTCAGTTTAGACCAGAGTCCTTCAAACTTGGTAACTTTAAGATATGTGGACTTCAACTTCCTGAGTTCCTCTCTCAGCCAAGGGAGCAACATCTTAAAGTTGACAAGTTTGAAACAATATTGATTTAGATAAACAGGGAAATGCATGTTCCACTTTGAGTGGTTTACTTCTAGAAGGAAAAAAAGGATAAGTGTTTCGAGATTATGGAACTGATCCCTTACTTAACTCTTTCACAAAAGGTGGCATAATGGGTAGAACTTTTGTTAAAACTGGTTTATTTAACTTCAACCATAACGGCCTCAACCAAACCAGTATTTCTTGACTTGGCTGGCCTGCTCAATTCTGTAATTTGGGGACAATAATAATATGGATAGAAATTTAGAGATTGATTTGAAAGATTGACATGATAATGCATGTGAAACAGATTTTAATAGTAAATATCTCTCACACCACTCTCCTTTTTTCATAAATATAAGCACACAGGGATAATGCTAGCTTTAGCAATCCTTCACACTCCTGTTTGATTCACATTCACTCTAAACACAAACTTCCAGATTTTTGTACAAAATCAAACCAGATATTCCAGCATACAATATCATTTGAAGAACCTCTAATACATATTGGAGAAGCCTGAGTCCTAAATGAGAATGTGCCAAAATATTCTACTTCTATATCTAGCAACGATGACTTGTTAAGAAGTCATGGATTGTGCCTGCCACAGTCTTGACAAAATAAAGATGACAACCAGATTTTGCAGTGTCACTAAGACACATCATCTTCAGCAGTTGCATAAATACACCTGGGGGAAAATACTGGCTGCCTTGGGGCTTGCAGGGTTTTCAAGTTTTTTTTTAAGTGAATAGGACCTACTGTAGGGCCAAAATGTGGAATCTAGGCATTTTCTGGGGTGACAAAGTAACAAGCAAAATCTGCTACCCTAAATTTTATTTATTTATTTTATTTATCGTATTTTTATACCGCTCCCTCTCCCAAAAAGGGACTCGGGGCGGTGTACAGACTAAACATATAAAAGATACAGTCAAACAGCAATTAATCAGAATTAAAAATAAATAGATGAAAATAGAATAAATGAGTAAATAAGTAAGTGAGTAAGTGAATGACTGAGTCCCGTCAATAGAATTAAAGTCTTATTAGAATTTAAAATTTAAAATCTCAGAAAACCCTTAATTGGCTAGGCCGGCCTGCTTAAAAAGTAAGGTCTTGACTGCACGCCGGAAGGTTAGGATGTCCGATATGTCTCGTATCTCCAGGGGGAGATAATTCCAAAGGGAGGGGGCTCCCACAGAGAAAGCACGTAATCTCGGGGTCGCCAGCCGACAGCGATCAGGTGGCGGTACCCCAAGCAGGGCGACCCTGTGGGAGCGTACTGGGCGGCAGGAGGTTGTTGGTGGCAGAAGGCGGTCCCGTAAGTAGCCAGGTCACACTTAATCACACTTAATCAATGTGTACTAATTAAAGCCAACATTAGGTGGTGCCAAAGAGATACAAAATATTATTTTTACTCCCACCTTGTGGTCATGTGGATTTTTTTTTTTTTGCAGCCAACAACTAGTGCAACCTGTAGACACTGCTCTGTCCCCAGAAAATTCCCAAACTACAATTTTTCTGGTTTATGCAAGACCTGGCCACTGGAACCTGTGTGCTTGTTCAAATGTAGCTGCTAGCTCTTTAATTGATATTCAATATTGAGAGAGCATGTACATGGAGAGATCTGCATCTGAGATCTTAGAGAGCTTAATTTGTTGTATACCTCTGATTTTAAGTGAGAAAGACTGTGGGCTACCATATGTAGATGACTTGGCATGTCATAGATTATTCTTACCCAACCTAGTGATTGTTAAAAGTTTATTTTGACAGAAGTACAGGTTAATCAGGCTGAGATTACAAACATGTAAAAGTAATAAAAATAAAGGAAAAAAACAGATTTGTTTTGGTTCCTACATTAAAGCAAATTGAAAAGGTAAATAGGGAAAAATAGCAGATGCACCTTCTTTTAACAGAACGATCTGCATGACTTCCTGCCCCTAAGTTAAAAGAAACCAAATGAAAATAAACATTTATTTTACTTTATTCTGTACAAGAAAGTCAATTCAGGATTTCTAACAGATCGTTCCCATGAGGCAGTTTATGTACAGAATTAATAATTGGTAACTAATCTCTTATTTACTCACATTTATTTTCTATTCTTAATAAAGTTCTTCTTATAGTTTGTGATTTTTTTTCCTAATGCATTTATCTCAGACTCTATTCCACATGCACACTGCAATATGTTCTCATTCAATTCATTCCCACATTGTGCTGAAACTAGCATTCAAACTCGACAATCTACAATAGACCTCAAATGCAGCACTTTTCATAATTTTTCATGACTTGGGAAAAATAATTCCTCAACATTTGGATGAGTGGCTTAACACATGATGACTTTGATACACCATGTTACATGTGAGTTTGCACGAACATATTTTAGTTAGAAGGAGGAAAAAAATCCAGGAAAAATCAGAATGTTGACAAGGGATTATTAGCCCTGTTGAAGTACTATTCCCCTGATGATTCAATATGGGAACACAGTGAATGACCTCTTGTTTCTCCAAATCATGCTGGAAATAACAATGAAGAGTTGGTCTCCGCGGACACAGATGATTATCTATAATAGGCAGTATTTTTTAGTATGTAACACTTATTTTGAAAGATTATCAGGTTTCTAGTTAATGATAGAAGAGACAGGCTGTTCATAAATTCCTATATGTTCAATTCAACGCAAGAATGTATTGCATAAACAGAGCATGTGTATGGGAAGGTGGTTTGTTCAAAGGTTTTTTAAAAAAGAATATATAAAGAGGTAAGACATGCATGTGGTTTCCTGTTTAATATTATTCCTAAAAAAAATGAGGTGCAAAAGTGTGCTTACGTCTTTCTCTCAACTTCAATAAGTTCTAGAGAGGCTTAGGCCTGGAAGACATAAAAATACCATAACAATCCTAAGATTTTCACGGCTCAGGAAAACCACTGAAATAATAAACACCACTAAACAAAGAGAAACAACTGACTGATCAAGTAAAAGATTGCAGGTAGAATCATGCAGAGTACAATTCCACGAACTGAATGAAGCTACAGGTAGAAAGGAAAGGTCAGACCAAATTATCCTTTCCCTTTGTGTCCCAATGTGCTTCTGAAAAATGTACATAAAGTGATTCTAAGAACTTTAAAGGAAAGATGGAATTGGTAAAGATTCAACCCAGTGATTAAATCCCAATGGAAGAAATTTTTCCATTCCTGTGTTGTGGTTCGCCAGCAGCAGGTGCGGATGGCAGCAGTCTCTAAGAGCAAGGACTGGATGAGGGGCCTACATGTGATGCAGAAATGAGGCCAGGTCTATAGGAGAGTGGGATGCTGCTTTCAGAGGTTGTGGAGTCTGGCAACAGTGACAAAGAGAACCCTGGGGAGCCTGTGCTCAATGTGTGTGCGTGCAGGGCTGCTCAAAGAAAAGAGTAGCTGAAGCAGTACGGGTGACTTGGGAATCATGGAAGATCATGGCCCCTCCCATAAGGGATAAAAGCCAGCCTTCTGGCTTGGCTTCTTTTCAGGAAGCAAAGAAATTCTTTATGCTCAGAGTTCTCATCCTCTGGTTTGTTTTTGGAAACTTCTGGCTTGGGATATTTATCTGCAATTAGTCTTTTGTTCTTGGCAGTCTTTTGTAACCTTGAAAGGGTTTGCTCTTATCTGGGACAATTAGTTTGAAATTATTCTTGACTGTGAATGCAGGTTTGTTTTTATGAACAATTTTTGTTTGTTTGATTTGAACAAGGCTTGGGTCAGAACATCCTGGACGTGTGAGGTGGAAATTGATATAATGGATCTAGTTCCTAGGCAAGTGTTTCAAGTAACTCTTCTGTTTATCTGTAGGTTACAGTCATATCTACAGCAGCGGGGCATGAGTTTAGGATGCTGGGCTGACAATTGGCAGGCTCATGTTCAAGGCCTGATTGCTGCTGCAAGATGGTATGAGCGCCAATCACACACTCCAGTTCCTGCTGACCCAGCAGTTCAAAAGTGGGCGACTCCCAAGTAGATAAATGGGCAACTTCAGCAGGCAACTTAATGGAGACATGAAAGGAACCCCCATTGGCTATTCCCCAGGCAATGGTGATATCACTATTCAATCTTTTCAACCCAGAAGCTCTTTGGCAGTCCTGACATGATAGTAGTAGTAGTAGTAGTAGTAATGGCAGCAGAGAAGCAATAGCTACAGGATGTGATCAGAGGAACCATACCTAGGCTGGGGATCATCCAGAACAATCTTCCTTTGAAATTTTGGCATTACCAGAAAGACTATAGTCCATTATTTCTAAGATTTGAATTAAGACTAATGATACTAAATGTCTCGAGTTTTGTCCATAAAATATTCATCAGTCTAACATGCACGTGCAGCAGAATTATTAGCTTAAAAGATCATGGTCAGGGATTAAGGCCAACCTATGAAACATCTATAAAAAAAATCAATAGCTGTCTAATTAGCTGGTGCCCTGTACTACAAAAATTAAAACACAACCTGACTGGAGACATGGCAATCGATAAAATAATTTGTAATTATAATAGGTTGCGAATCAGTATCTAAGCAGAAAGTTACCTATGCTGGAACAGCAGAACTGAATACAAACATGAGGGTTTGTACTCCAAATTGTTTTTTTTTTTTTTTAAGGAACCATTTAGTAATTCCAATCTAAGGAAATTTTGTCCCATTCTAAACTAATAAAATGTCTTTGAGTACAAATAGGTTCAAAGAGTTGCAGTTGAAGGATAAAACATTGCAAGTAAGTTGTTCTTACTTTTAGAATCTCCTCATGCTAGAGAGTTTGATTTTTCTCTTCCCTTTCTTCTGAGACCCTCAGAGCTCTGAATCACTACAGCTTTCCAAGAAGTAATAAACAAGCTGTTAATGATCTTGAGAAAAGCTGAAATTGTTCATACAGATATTAAAAGAAAGTTTGCAAAGAATCCTACAGAAGATTTAGGATTTAGATTTAGATTTTTACATGTAGCAGATCTATCGAAGATTAAGGAGGGGGAAATTCTGACTAGCATTTGTCTTCCACGGGGGTGGGGATCATTTTTGAAAATGTAAAGGCAAAGGGGGTATTTTTCTGCTACTTCTGCAGATTGTCTGCTATTTTTCTTTTTGTGTGAACTATCCTTCATGCTCACAGTTGGAAGAGTCTTCATTCGGACTCAGTTCCTTCTTGCAGCTCTTCTTGAATCCATCATTGTAGTTATTGCAGAAAGCGAGCAATCAACTTTGGTATTGGAGGCTCTACTATTGCAGCAAGATTTTGAGTGTCAGAAGACAAGATTTTAACTGAATGAAGCTGTTCAAATCTAGCCAATATTCAAATTAAGGGTTAAGTGTCTGAGACTTCTGATTAATTGCCGAGCCCTGGTGTGACATTCACATAACTTTATGTCAGGCATTTGTCTTCCAAGAGAAAAAAAGATGAAAAAGCAAGGCCCCCACTCTTCTATTTCTATTCGTAAGTTAATGGATGACTAGAAAGAGAACAAGAGAAAGATTGATCATGCCACTTTGCCGAACAACATCTACTAGATTTGTATATGGAAGCATTGTGTAATCCCCTTGTTATGTCAGTTTTTCTCTTCCCTTCTCTTATACTTGCCCTCCTATAGGGACTAGTGATGTATGGATTAATATAAATCCAGTTCACTGCCTGCATTAACAAAATGATGTACAGGTACATCTTTTCATAGAGAATCTGCATCTACTTTTATTTACCATTTTTCTATTACAGCAAACAATTAAAAGGAGAAGGAGAAAAGCTAGAGGAAAAAAGACAAAAACCAGAGTATGAACAGTTTCAGGGATAACAAAGGGTGAACATGTACCAATGGAGAACCGGTGCATGCAAATTCAGTGAAAGGACTAGAAAAACTTAAAGTGCAAAAATGGATATCAGAAGGGAAATAAGAAGAAAGAGGAGTGGAGAGGGAGAAGGGAGAAGAGAGGAGACGGGAAAGAGGGGAGGTGAAGGGAGAGAAGAGAAGAGAAGAGAAGAGAAGAGAAGAGAAGAGAAGAGAAGAGAAGAGAAGAGAAGAGAAGAGAAGAGAAGAGAAGAGAAGAGAAGAGAAGAGAAGAGAAGAGAAGAGAAGAGAAGGATATGCAGAGCCTGTGCATGAAAATTTAGTGAAAGGAACATAAAAGTCTAAAGTTCAAAAATGGATATCAGAAGGAAAATTGAAACAGAAAAGAAACAAAATACAGGAAAAAGGGAAGTGGGTGACAAGAGATAGTGAGTGGATGGGAGAGAAAGGTAGAATATATCTAGATGAATGGGATGGACAGAAGATATATTTTAAAATGGTAAAAAAAAGTTGGATTTCCTTTCTCCCCAAATTTTCTCCATAACTTGAGCAAAATATGTCTAGACTAATTCATACATATACTCCAACAGAAATTGCAATGAGGATAAGAGGAATGGGATAAATTCATCTATTATTATTTTCATTTTGACCAAAATCATAACTAAGCTCATAGACAAATTAGAATGGATGAATAAACCATGTTTACCTTCCCTGAATTTGTATTATAGATTTATGATAAAAAATGCATTTAAAATATGTATAAAGAAGATATACGTAAAATCTACAAAAATCTGTACTGGTGAAAATGTCTACAAACTTATTATGAATTTTCATGTAGACAGATGGGAAAATGGAAATGAAATGAACTTGCTCTTAAAAATGAATTTATACTACAAAATATTATAGAAATATAGTATATCCATCTCTCCTCTGATGTCCTTGTATACCATGCTATAAAATAATAGTCAAAGCTGAGTTACTGCTTTTCTACTATCAAAGAATAAAATGAAAAATCAGTGTAATGGTAAACTTGGGAATGAAACTCTGAAGGTGGAGAAATCTTAGAAGATAATATGTGGAAAGTTTTGTTGTTGTTTGCTTTATTTATTTATTTATTAAAACAGATTGGATGGGGACAAAAATAATAAACTAATAAAAAAGAGAAAAAAAACAATAAAAGATTAATTATGTACAGTATATGAGGGTTTTCATGCATCTATAGATGCAGCTACATCAAATGTTGTATATAACAATATCAGTAAAAGATAATCATATTTCGTTACAATTATCCATGCATATTCTATGTCTGTAGAATGTTATGTTAAACTTGCCAAGGATGGAGACTCTTGCTATAGACAACTTGTTTATAGGATCAGCTAACATCAGACTTTCAATTCACCCAGTAATGAAGTCATATATCTTCTTTTCATTGTTGAAATACTAATCACATGGCAATAATAAGACCTCAGAGAATACACCTGAAAACACTAAACTTTGTTTCAAAATCAAATTAAAATAGATAATTGTTTATTTTCAGAACATAACTTTAGTACAATTTCTAAAACATATCAAATCAAATCTTTCTTATGGTAATAGATTAGCATAGGAGAGAGGGGTATTGTCAATTAGAAAGCATAGAAGAACATTGGTTTAAGAATATATTGATGGTCATCCAAGTAGAATTGTTTAGAAGTTGAGTCATGGCAACTAGACGTATTTATTTGGTTTAAGATGTTTCACTATCCTTCCAAGCAACTTCTTCAGTCTAAACAAGTTGTTTAGTGGAATCTAAGTTGTCATACACTTTGAAGAAGAAACCCTGAGGTTGGTGTTGGAATACCCCTAAGCATTTTAGGAGTTGGCACATTCCAATGGCTTTTTATCTACTCAATTTCCCCTAACCAATTGTTTGGACTAAAGAAGTTGATTGGGTGGGCAGCAAAATATTTCAAATCAACAAAAAATAAGTCCAGTTGCCATGATTCAACTTACAGGCATTGATTTGAAAACTTTTCCAAACCATATATTTTTTAAAAGTGTCACTTTGATTGTATTTCCAGCAACAGGATGATTTTTTGTTCCTCCTTTCTGTACAAAATATAATGGTATACCCATAAATCTAAACAGTATCTTTTTGTTGTATGAACCATATTTCACAATATGATTAGGTTTCTAATACTGAAAAATTTTCCATTCTTTAGGAAAAAAACTATTTCTGAGATTTAAACATCGCTTATCAAAATTATTTATTGATAACAAATATTTATAGATTGGTTGTGAATTTTTGGATTTAATTTCTCTAGTTATGAGCCTGAAAAAGGCTGCTGGTTCAAATTCAGATCACAATAAATGTTGCAATCATAAATAATGCCAGTGAATGGTAAGTGATAAATGGTACTTAGTTTTTATAAATGATAAAAACAGCATTATTACCCACTGCGAATAGTTCTGGACTTACAACTGGTTGTTTGAGGACTATTCAGAGTTATTAAAGCTTCAAAAAGGATGTGTTATGACCTATAAAACACTTCCAGTTATAAAATGTCACACTGCCACCCCATGGTCACATGACCACAATTTGTACTGTTTTTATTTATTTTATTTTTTTTCAGTTTCTGTGTCTTTTGCTGTTTTCTGATTTATTTATTTTTGGCCAGATAATAGATTTATATTTATGATTATATGATTTGCTGAATGGCTGCAAATGTTTATATAAGCCAGGGGAAAACAAATAGTGATAAATTAGGCCCTGTGACATGGGTACCTTGACTTATGTTTATACTGACAAATGACAGAAATTCCTATTGGTGGATGAAATGTCCATCTGGGTTCAGTTCCAAGTGGGGAGAAAGACACTGGAAACATGAAAGCTGCTTGGAAGAATGGTTTAATGGTGAACAGGACTATATGGGTTTGAAGTCCTGGGTAGCTGACCACATGGAGTGAAGAGTGAGGGTTATTTATACCCTCTCTTGGGCTTTGAACTTGAGCTTCCTGTTCCTGTGGTAAGGTCATGTATCCTATTGGTTGCTGTCAGACTCCCGTATGGAGTCAAGTTTGTCTGAATCAAGTTTGGTGGAACTTTGCTGAGTGATGTAATATCACCCACAGGTGCCATGTGATGAGTTCTGTTGCTAGATGGGAAAATGGCCAAACCTATTATATCTTGAGGGTCATGTCTTAATCTCATCAGCCTGGAGCTGATGGTCTAATTGTCTTGTAGATAGGCTGGCAGTCTTTTTTTTTTTTTTTTGTAGATAATACATCTGCTGAGGGCAGGGAGCTGGGGCTGAATTTTTGTCTCCAAGAGCATGTTGCTCAATTTCTCATCCAGGGAAATATAATATTCTGCCTTTTCAATATTTCCTAAAATATTTCATTCTTCTAAGAAGGATAGGTGCTAACTTTCTTCACTATCATAATTGCAATTATAAATTGAAGACTACCTGTAGATGATCCCAGCATTAAGGATCCCAGCAGTTATCCAATACTTTGGTAAAACCAGCTGTTTATCAATTTTGAAATTTACACTAGTTTAATACCAAGCATCAATTTAGTTTAAAAAAAGGGAATCCTTTTTTTAACCAGAAATGTATGCCAGACTTTTAAATTGATATGACAGTGATAGGAGATACAGTAAATATATTATCTTTTTAACATTAAACAGATGTTATGCACAAAACAATATATACAAAATATTCAAAAGGGCAGAGTATGTAGAATTTAAACTAAGTGGAGATTACAGTGCAATATTTTATTCCAATCAAAGGATACCTTTAGGAGTATAATTCAAAACCTCCATCTGTAGCTGACAATTCTTAGTTATTTCTGAAAGATATGAAAGTTTTCTACCATCAGTAACTCTTTTTAACCACATTAACAACTGCGGGTATCTTATTCTTTCTGTATCTTGAAAAAGAAAAGAAACATTCTTTTTTGTACTTTGTATTTAATTGTGTATCATTGACAATAGGTAATTTCTTTGTAATGCCTTGACAATGGATAATTTCCCTCCAACATTTTTGTATGAGGGGAAAAAAGAGTAACTTGCTTTATTCTTAGTAGGTATTACTTCAAGTAACAAGGGAAAATTGATCCTAACATGTGCTGTTCCAGTCTCTGAAGGAACAAAGGACATAAAACACTTTGTGTATGCTTAAAGGAAAAAAAAATGCCAGGTGGAAACAAAGCTATAATTTAGAAAACAGAAAGTAGCATGACGTTTTTTTTAAAATGAAGATCTAGAGTTTGAAAATTAGCCATTTAGTTGGGAGGGAGGGCAGAGGAGAAAAATGGAATTCTAACAAAGACAGCGCAAAAATAAAAACAGGCCCAAGCTAGTGCCTTTTAGATGTCTTGGGACTGTATTTTTAATCTATAACTCATTTTTTGAAGTTTTCTACAGAATTTCATTTTGTTTCCCCTCACAATGTTCTCTTAACTTGCAATTACTCCTGAGTTGAGACTGGACTCATTGTTGGTCACTCAGAATCCATTTTACCTTGAAAACTAATCCAAGTTTTCAAACTTCCAATCTGCCCACTCTGATACTTTATTCACCAATTCTTACTTTCTTTGAAGAAAATGCCATTGCCAATTTTACATAAAGCAAACCCCAGGCAAATTATGAATGTGATAAAGCCAACCTCCTGCAGGGTATGAATATGAAGAGTGTTACTCAGGTGAACTTTAAAGAAAGTTCAGAACCACTTCATACTGCCACCAAATTCAAAATTGGAAATGAATGAGGCTAAAATGAAGTGATTTTCTTAAGGCTTAAGAAATAGCTCAGAGCTTTCATATATCTCTGTTGATTTGCTTGCCTATAACTATCAATGAATTCATATCTAAGTCAATAATCCAAGCCTATATGCATCTGGGGGGCATACTTTAGCTTTAAACAAGCATTATTTTATTTTTTAAAAAGTACAGAGACAAAGAGAGAGAGATTTTCAAATGAAGAGTTGCAAACAAAAGGCCAAAGCAACATTTATTTTGTGTTTTCTTTATCCCAAGGAGAATATTTGCTTAAATAATAGCCACATTTCCAAAGAAGGTAAAGTGTAATTCTAAAAGCTATTACAATGGTTACAGACTCTTAAAAATCAAGGGCATACAAATATCTCCATGCGATAAACGGAAGAGGAGGACAGCAACCAAGAAATTAACAGATATTCACAAGTTCATTTAACTTTGAAGACACCCTTGGGGACTGAAAAGTGGTGAATGTAACAAAGTTATTTAAAAAGTGCCTGGAGACATAACAGGAAACCAGAGACCCGTTAGCAGGAGAGACGGTGTGGAGAAAGACCTAGAATATCAAGTGAAGAAACAGTCGGAGAAGCACAGCTTGATTAAACATTGGCAGTATATGGGTGTCAGGGTGTGTGGTGAAAAACATGGCTCACTAACTTGCTGGAATCCAATGCAAAGGCATTATTCTCAGAGTGCTTTATCGCCTTAGAAAAAAATGTGGCTTTTAGTAAAGAGCTAAGCCTTCTATTAGTTTCTCTGTTGAAATGTATAGCTGTAGCCACTTAGAGCTATAAAAAATACTATAGGTGTGTATGAAGGAGAAAGGTCATTATTAAATTAAAAACAGTCTTAAAAAAAGAAACCTCCGCCTTCAGTCTGGACCATGCTCAAGCTAAAAACTCTTGGTGCCTTTAAAATTACAATTCTATATTCTAAACATGATGGGATTATTAATTTGGTCTATAAATTGTTGTAGAGGGGGTAGTTATGTTCAGGTCACAATAATATCTGTGACAAATTATTCATAGGTGAAATCAATCCTATGGATTTCAGTGGTGGTAAAAGGTAACTTAATCTGCAGCCAAAGCTGAAATGTTGTACAGTGCAATCCGATGCACAATTATTCCAAAGTTAAGTGCCACCCAACTCAAGAAGGTGAGTTCTGGTGGGTTTAGGTAAAACTAAAACCACATAATGTTGTGTTCCATGGGAGGAATGATATTGTATAAAATGCTAGAAATGCAGTATTTCACAGTTATATATATCAAACTAAGTGGATTTGCAAAAACAAAAAAAAGGTTCCTTTTTAATGTCTGTTCATTTGGGACTTCTATTCTACTCTGATTTATAACTTGTCTGTCTGTCTTGAAGCACTTCAAGAAGCTGTAGGCTCCATGATAAACATCTGCTCATTTAAAATTGAGTCTATATGGTGCTTCACTTCCTTTGTAAACAGTTTGTATTTTCCTGGCATGCTTTTTCCCTAGAACAGGATAGTACTGGAGATGTAGAAAATTAAGTTCCAGAATGGGCAATGTTTGCTTATATGTCCCACCAGTGGGAAATGGGACACAAAAGTTTGACAATTTACCCACCGTTTAGACTATGTTTTTGGTGTAGCAGCTGATGCACCTGCCTTTCCTCATTTCTTTACTGCTGGAAAATGGAGGGGGAAAACCTCTGGTTTCCATTTCAAATTCAAGTGTCAGCACCTTCTCCACACACATCAGCAGTAGTCTGCTTGCTCACTGTTGAGCAGTGAGTTTCTTTATGCAATCAACTATTTTCAGCTTCTTCCTCCACATTTTCTCCAAACTCTCTGAAGTGTTGACGTATTCTCTTCTGTGCCGAATATTTATAATGGGTTTTTTTTAGAGAGAGTGATAAAATGTGGTTCCTTTTTCCCATCAAGGTTTTAATAGGCATAAGTAACCAACTCATTTGGCATTACCATGAAAGCATTTAAACAGTTTCTTTCTGAAAAACAACAATAAATTATTATTAAAAATGAAGACTTTCCTGCCTTGTAAATTACACTGGAGTCTAATAGACCCATTCTGTTATATACTGTAGTTCTTTATAAGCAAAATATGAGAGTAAACATACAAGCACAACAAGTTGAGTGAGTTAAATCTATTTGCATCACTTTTCAAAAGTAATGACCAAATAGAAAGTATAAATTCAAGGCAGAGACAGTCAGCCTCATATCCACAGACAGTAATAGACTCTTAGTGATCCTTCTTTTGCCAGTTTTTTCTCTCTATAGTAAATTTGGTTCTGTTCTGTTTAAATTTCAAAGATATAAACAATGGCCAGAGTTCCAAGCCTCTTTCAATTCTTTCTTTCCAAGATTCCATTAGTTTGGAAAAATATAAAGAGAATTTTTATATAAATAGTAACAATAAATGAGAAGGTGGTGTGCTGTAAAGCAAGCTATTAGCCACCAGCATCATCTTTTCTTCCAACACAGTCTCTAAACTCTTTGGCACTATTAGAAAATATAAAGGAGTTGGTAACCAGCAGTTACACAGCAAACTGTGATGACACCAAAATTATGGCACATGAGCAGTGATATCATCATACAAATGCTTTTACTACATGTGACGGACGTGTTCCAACAGATGTCATGACAATTGTCTGATGAATAGGATAGTACTGATGAGTCTGATGAGGCCACCCCATATATTTCATCCCTGTGATTTGGAATTTAGCAGGAGCAGCAAAATATTAAGGCAGCTAGAAGAATCATTGGAATATGGAGAATAAGGTTTTAGAAGATTTTAGAAATTTAAAAATTTCCAGAGAGCCAAAAACTAGACCAAACTTCTGCCTGATTCACGAAGCTATTACTAACAGATTATCCCATCTCTCTGTAATCACATGGCGCAAACAAGAATTCACTGCCATCTAAGGCAATCTATTCCGCTAATAGTAAGAACTGTTCAACGTTACGTTAGAGAAATTCTGACACAGATCCAATTAAAATTCCCTTCCTTGTAATTTACAACCCATTGTTTCTGCTTTCTGGACCAACATAGGAGTCTTTTGGATATTTAATGGTGACTGCTCTGGAAACCAAGCTCTGCAAGGAACACAGGCATATGTTGTGCTTGAAGAGGAGACCACTGAGCCAAGATATCATACCGGTCTTCAAACATCTGAGGAGTTGGCATCTAGAAAAGGAAACAGATTTAGTCTCTGTCCCTTTAGAAAAAAAATATGAGAACCAGTGGGTTAAAACAGAAAAAAGAAAGTCAGTTCCAGCTAGATATCAGAAGGAACTTTTTGACTGTATTAGCTGTAGGCCAACTATGACAATGCCTAATACAGGACTTTTTGTGACTCTCTCTGTCCTATTAAAAATAAGTAGGCAAGATACTAGTTTGTCAATTCTCAATATTCCAAATGTATTAGTAAACCCCCAAAATAATCTGTGCTTCTCAGCAATGTCAACCTCACAATCACAAAACAATTGCGAGTATAATATTTATCCCAGCAAATGTTTGTAAAAATATGGCACAGGGGAGTGGGTTTGGCTGAGTAGGGGGGGCACTCACATGTATTAAATTCTCAATACAGTTGTGGTTCTCAGTGCTTATTGATAAGGAGAGGTGAAAGCTATATGCTCTACAATTAACATAACACATGTTTGATCCTTAGAATTCAGTTCTCTGTTACCATAGCCTAGAACTAATTCATTCTATGTCCCCATTAATTTCTGCTCTTACTGAAGTTATATTTGCAGTTTGGACCTTATAGATATTCTTACCACCATGCTATTAAATTATGGTCACAGGCCATTGTTCAAACTCTGAGAATTTCCAGAGAGCCAGTGTTGTACTGCAATAATTTCATTCTTTTAGTTTCCACCAAGCTGCATTCCCTCATTCACTGAAGATTTTTAGTACCCTGTAGGACACCCCTGAACTAAATATCATGTCTATTGCTCTACATTTCTACACATTCCACACTCCAATTTTATTCTTTTTTCTAAAGGTTTGACAAGTGATATATCAACCAGGCATTCAAAAAAGAATAGTGCCTTGAGCCTGTTTTTTTTTTTTCATATGGCTCAATTCCCAGATGAATTTTGTGTATGACCTCCAGAATTTCTTCTGTTAAGCATTTTTTTTATACTGTGCTTAAAAAAAAAACCAATTGTGCGGTCATGTACATTTAATTGAATAAACTCATGCCTTTGACTGAAGGATGATATGATAGCAGTCTTCCAATGCCTGAAGAACTACAAACTAGGAAATGTAGTGGACTTATTTCAGTTATCCCATAGGACAGGAGTACAACTGGTGGGTTAAAACAACAAAGACTGCATGACCCATCAGCCAGTGAAATAGGTTGCCATGTTTCTTTGCTTTTGGTAGAGGTCTTCAAGCCAAAGCTGGAAGAAAATCTTTCAGAAGATTTTAGTAGTTCTGTACCAAGCATGACCTGAATTAGATCTGTCTAGGGACATTCTCTGTCAGATCCCTAACAGTGATACTGCCATTCAATTGGGAGAAGGGTGGCCCTTTAATTTGATTCATTACTATTGCCTGTCACAACTGTTATTTTATAACTTGTATCCTGGCACCAAAGTACCCTGAGATTTTCTCACCTTTTGGGGAATGTATAGGGGGGAGGATCATGTGGGTTGTTTCATTTTGAAAGCCAATGGAAGATAGCCATGGGAATGTATGCTTATCTGTTTCTCAGAGTAGCTGGTACAATAATATCTTCATACCTGTGGATTGGCTGAGTCCGCATTTGGCTAAAGGGAGGGATCTCTACTGCCTTAATTCTACTTGTCTTGCCTAAGGAATTCAGACTCTGCTTTGAATGCATTGTTATCACCTCTGCTTAATAAAAGGTTCATTTTGAAATACTTCATTTCAAGATTTTTCACTTCTTAAGTTAGAAGGAGAGGCAATCCTTACATTCTCAATCATCCAGGTCATAGTTGTCTCAAAGGTGCTTTTCTGGACTTTCTTTGTTTTTTCTTTGAAGACGTTTCACTTCTTATTAAAAAAGTTTCATTGTTTCTGGCAGAATGGTGGCAGAATTAGTTCTGACAGGAATGCGGAGAAGTGGGGGAAATGGAAGGATCGTATTTATTTGCAGTCATCTGGTCGTTAGCACTCTCTCTGAGGGATTAGATCCTTTCCAACTATTATGACTGATGAAATACTTCTAAGTATTAATTTCAAGATGTTCTAGATGAGAACTAGTACATTATTTTAAAACATATCCTCAAAATTTAATTTTCTTCCTGGTTCTTAGTGACAATTTCAGCTTCTGAGGATATTTTGTACATTCTTTCTAACTCTACTGGTGGCGCAGTAGAGTGCAGTACTGCAGGCTACTTCTGCTGACAGCTGTCTGCCTGCAATTTGGCAGATCAAATCTCACCAGGCTCAAAGTTGACTCAGCCTTCCATCCTTCCAAGGTGAGTGAAATGAGGACCCAGATTGTTGGGGCCAATATGCTGATTCTGTAAACTGCTTAGAGAGGGCTGTAAAGCACTACAAAGAATTTATAAGTCTATTGGTATTGCTAAACTTTTGACATTTGGATGCTCTTTATTTATCCACCCTTCCCCTCCACCCAATCCCCTATCCACAACATATACTGTCTATATACAGGTAATCCTCAACTTACAACTATTTGTTTAGTAACCATTCAAATAACACTGAAAAACATGACTTACAACCAGTCCTCACACTTATGCCTGTTGCGGCAGGCTCTGACCTGATCAAAATTTGGGCTCTTGACAATTACCATGCATTTATATTTACAAAAGTTGCAGTGCCCCACGGCCATGTGATCACCACTTGCAACCTCCCCAGTCAGCTTCCGATAGGCAAAGTCAATGGAGGGGAGCTGGATTCGTTTAGCGACTATGAAGTTCACTTCACAACTGCAGCGATTTGCTTAAAAACTGTGTCCAAAAAAGCTAATAAAATCAGACACTATTCATTTAACCTTGCTTAGTAATAGAAATTCTGGGCCCTTTTATAGTCATAAGTTGAGGGGTACCTATAATCCTATAATGTGTTATAATTGAAGGATCTGCTTTGGAATCATAACTGATTTCATTTTTAAAAAAAAATGTCTAGAGACATTCTCATTCTTAGCCACTGGTCTGGATACTCATAGATAGAAATATGAGTCAGCAAACTGTAAGGTTTGAAATTCCTTTATTTTTCTACATACACAGCATTCAGCAAGAACAAATTAAATCCGAACCTGGTTAGCACTGGGAGCGTTTGCCTTACAGTGTATTTTATTCCTTTACCCCACCCACTTAATTGTTTCTAACTCCACCCTATACTCATTTCCCAATTATCCTTTCCTATTATTTAACTTCCTTTAAACCTTGTATCTTAATGTGCCCGCTTTCCTATTACTGATCCCCACCTGTTAAATTGTGGGAATGAGACTCAGGAAGCCAGTATAGTAACCAGTCATCTTTATTTCTATCTAGGACTGCTCGCCGAAGAAACCGCAGCAGCCCTTTTATAGTTGGGCTGTTCGTGGCTATGTCCAGTGATGGCTCTTCAATTTTCCCATCGCCGCAGCTTGACCAATCACAGGTAAGTATGCTAACATATAACACCCCTCCCCACCTGGTCCAGTCCAATTAATCCAGCCTCGCCTATCATACATAATCACATAGGTAGGTGGGGCTTTTATGGTTTCGACTGGACTTGTGCAGCTCAGTCGTGGGTTGGTCTCTGGACTGTTTGGATGGGTCCGTTGTTCCTCTCATCCTTCTTCTTGGAACCTCCTGGAAGGTTCAAGTGGGAAGGAAAAAGATTTGCAAGCTCCTGCTATCATCCTGGACCACCTCCTGTCTCCCCCTGCTGCCTTCTTCTCTGGTCTCAGGTACATGCTTGCGTTTTCCAACCGAGGCTATACTTATTAATGGCGGTTGTGTGTTTTTGTTAGTTAGGTTTTGTTCTGTTGTTTTTCTTGTTTGTGGAGGGTTTCCCCCTTCCTGTGTATTTGTTTTTTGTCTGTTTGAGGGATCTTCCCCCCTCTTCCCTGGTTGTGTTTGAAGGGTCTCCCCCCTCTTTCTTGGTTGTTTTGTTTGTGTGAGGGGTCTCCCCCTTCCCCTATGGTTGTGTTTGAGGGGTCTCCCCCCTTTTCTGTGTGTCGGTCTGTGTCACCCCTCATTACTCTAGATCTGAGCAGTTCTATGTGTCTCTTCCAGCTCCTACCATCCGTGGTGCCTACCCTGTAGGAACGGGGTCTGGTTATTTGGGTAACTGTTACCGGTATCCACAATGGTTCCCCCATAAGGTTTTTTGTGTATACTGGGTCCCCTGTTTGGAATGTGCAGCATTTACTTGAGGAATCTACTGTTTTTTCAGGGTTATATGAGAGGTGTAGTCTGTCTAGGTGTGACCTTAGTTTCCTCTCCATTAGTAATTTGGCTGGGCTTTTATTCATTTTGGCACTGGGTGTTATGTGCTGTATGCTTAGTAGTTTATTTATTTTTTCTTGTGTGTCCCCGGGCCCTAGCTTTTGTAATGTTTCCTTAGTGTAACTTACCATGCGTTCTGCCCGTCTGTTTGTTGACGGGTGTCCCGATGCTGTTAGTGCATGTCTTATCCCATGTTGTGCTAAAAATCTCTCAAATGGTATTGCCGTGAATTGTGGTCCATTGTCAGATACAATTAAATCGGGCAACCCTGTGTTGCAAAAAGTTTCCTGAGTTGTCTAATGACAGCTTCTGTCGTGGTGAAGTGCATGATGCTTACTTTTAGCCATTTGGAGTAAGCGTCTATGACTATTAGGAATGTATGTTCTTTGATTGGCCCCACAAAAACAATGTGTAATCTTGACCATGGTCTCCTTGGTGTTTCCCATTTGTGTTTCAGGGCTGTGGGGGCTGTTGGTCTAGATTCCTGGCAGCATTTACATGTTGCTCCCAGTCCCCTATCTCCTTGTCCATCCCTGGCCACCACACATAGTTCCTTGCCAGTGATTTCATCTTTACAATACCCGTGTGTCCATCATGTAACATTTCTAATATGCTTTCCCTTAAAACATCTGGTATTACCACCCGGTCGTCCCCCCCCCCCACATAGTACACACCCTTTTAACATGGACAGTTCTGTTTATCTGTTCCAGAACGGTTTGATGTTCTCGTCACTCTAAGTCTCTGGCCATCCTTTTCCTACCCAATTTAAAATTGGCACCAGGGTTTTGTCTCTAGTCATTTCCCTCATGATGTCGGCTGCTGTTATGGGTAGGTTTTCTAATGTCTCTATTTGGAGGGTTGATGTAGTTGGTGCTGGGTCATCTTCTGTGTCAGGTAGGGGGCAATGGCTAAGTGCATCAGCATGATTTATGTCCTTTCTGGGTCGATATGTTAATTTGTAGTTGTAGGCAGCCAAGAATTCCGACCACCTCGTCATCAGGGGTGACAATATATTTGGTGTAGCTTTATTTCCTGTGATGATGCCCAGGAGTAGCTTGTGGTCTGTGACTAGGATGAAGTTCCTCCCATAAATATATTTGTAGAAATGCTTGATCCTGGTGACAGCGGCCAATGCCTCTTTGTCTAGTTGGCTGTAGTTACACTCCGGCTTTGACAGAGTTTTTGAATAGAATGCTATGGGTGCTTCTTTTCCATCTGGTAATACATGGCTGAGGATAGCGCCAATGCCGAAAGGTGACACATCGTAGGTTAGGGTTATTGGGAGTGTTTCGCTGTATTATATTAGTGTGTGGTCTGAAGTGATCAAGTTTTTTATTTCCTGGAATGCTGTTTCTTCCCATCACCCCCAGGCCCAGGTCGCTATCTTGTCAAACAACCTGTGTAGTGGTTCCACAATAGTTGCTTTCAGTGGTAGGAATATATTATAAAAGTTAATGAGTCCTAAGAAAGCTTGCAGATCAGTTTCATTTGCGGGTCTGGGGGCTTCCTTGATTGCTCTGATTTTTTTTCTGTGGGGTGAAAAAAACTGTCTATAAAATATCCTAGGAATTCAATTTCTTGGCAGCTAATTGCCACTTCTTTTTCACTTTTAGTCCCACCTCCTTAAATTTACTTAGGACTTCCCTTCGGCAGTCCCATAATTGTTCTTTGTCTTTGGCTATATGAGGACATCATCAAAATATGGCACCACCCCTTTTATCTCTTGCAGTAGGTGTTCCACTAAGCTCTGGAACACCTCTGGGGCAACGCTGATGCCAAATTGTAATCTGTTGCATTTAAATACCCCCCTGTGTGTTACGGTTGTCTGAGCTTCCGCTGTTTTGGGGTCGATGGGTAATTGTTGGTAGGCCTGTGTGAGGTCTAGTTTTGTGAAGATTCCCCCCCCCCCCCCAAGAAATGTAATAGATGCTGTACCACCGGGACTGGGTATGCGCTTTGTTGGAGTGTGTGGTTCAGGGTTGCTTTATAGTGTCCGCAGATGAGCACAGACTTGTCTGGTTTAATTGGCGTAACAATCGGGGTTTCCGACTTTGCGTGGTCAGTTGGCTCTAGGACTCCTTGTGCGATGAGTTTATACAATTGCTCATTGATTTTTTATTTGAGTGTGAAGACCCACCTTGCCTTTAATCTTATAGGGGTTATGGCTGGGTTTAGGTTAAAGGAAATTGGGGACCCCCAGTACTTGCCCAGCTCTCCATCGAACACGTCTCGGAATTCTTCCATCAGATTCTCTTCCCAATCTGTCTCAGTAATGCTATTTATTTCTGTGACTTTGATGCCCAATGATGCAAACCATTTGAGTCCCAATAGGTCGACTATGGTTAGTGGGAGGACTCTGGTGTATTTTTTTGAATATCACTTTGAATTGCCTGGTGCCTTCTATGGAGATTTTGTTCCCCTGGTAGTCCTTCAGCATCAGTATTTTTCTTTCAAGTTCTTCCCGGTTTATGTCTGGTATCAATCTTCTTATGATATCCCATGATACCATTGATAAATATGAGCCTGAGTCCACTTCTATCTGGCAAGGCTGGCCTTCTATTTTAACCTGGACATATACTTTCTTGGCATTTGTCATGATTGAGTGTCTGATGGTCACCATCTGGTGTGTTTCATCTCTTCCGTTGTTTGCCTCTTTCCCTCTCTTATTTCGGTTTTCTTGATTCCAATGGCTCCCTGTTTGTTTTTCCCTCTTCAGGGGGGAGTGTTCCATCTTTGTCTAGGGACATAGTTTTTTTCTGGCTCGGAAGGCCCTAGCAATATGTCCTCACCGTTCACATGTTTGCATATTGCATCTAGGAAACAGCACTCAGAATGTGGATGGTTCCTCTCGCAACTGGCACAACAAAATTATTTCATTTTTCCATTTCGGTCCCTTTTACTATGTTCCGAACGGGGTTGATTTATCCCTTTGTCATCCTCTTCACCTTTCAATGTAGACTCGATGTCCTTGTGGTGGGTTGTGGTGGTGTTTTTTGGGTTTTCCGGAGGCACTTTATTCATTTTCCGCATGGCGACCGCTGATTCCTGCGTTGCTTCTGCTGCGGTGGCCTCTTCTACTGCTTCTTTGAGAGTAATTTTGGGTTTTGTTAATAATCGGCCTTGTAATGTAAGATCTCTCAGTCCCAGAACCACTCGGTCTCTCATGGCCCCATCCATGTTTAGGAATTTGCACGCTCCAGCGATATCCCTCAGGGTTGCAATGAAATCGTCGATGCTCTCTACTTCTTTCTGGTTGCGCCAATAAAATTCATATCATTTGATGAGGCAGGAGATAGTTGGTGTGTAGTGAGCCCTCAGTATTCTCTCCAAGTCCAGCCATGCCATCATTTTCATATCGGTGGGTGCCGCTAGTGCTTTGGCCATTTTGAATACGGCGGGGCCGCAATGTATGAGGAAGACGGCTCTTTTCCTGTGTTTGAAGATGTTGTTGAGGTCGCTCCCTTCGAGGAACATGAGAAATCAGTCAATGCATGATTCCCAGTCTTCGGTTGCTAGATCGAATGGTGCGGGTGGC
The DNA here is from genome assembly GCA_023653725.1 of Bungarus multicinctus. NCBI lineage: Eukaryota > Metazoa > Chordata > Lepidosauria > Squamata > Elapidae > Bungarus > Bungarus multicinctus. The sequence continues at coordinate 54,987,697 of CM042842.1, read as the reverse complement.
CTACTGTTTACAGCCATCTCGTCTTGATGGGTCACCGGTGTTCTTCGGTTGCCACATGCTCGCTGGTTCCCTTTGTCTCAAGATCCCATCCTTGTCGCCAGTGTTAAATCGCGGGAATGAGACTCAGAAAGTCAGCGTAGTAACCAGTCATCTTTATTTCTATCTAGGACTGCTCGCCGAAGAAACCGCGGCAGCCCTTTTACAGCCAGGCTGTTTGCGACTGTGTCCAGTGATGGCTCTTCAATTTTCCTGCTGCCGCAGCTCAACCAATCACAGGTAAGTATGCTAATACATAACACCACCTACTCCCCTTTCCCCAACCTGCAGTATACACAAATCCCCTCCCAGGAGTTCAAGCCGACAGCAACGCATAGCGACAATTTAGGATTCCTACCACAGGGATTTCTCCTCCAGCCATCTCCTCCCAGCTGGGTCTTGCTCCTTGGCAGCTGAATCCTAATTAATGTCAGGGACTTCCCCATCTAGTCGTCATCTGCAACAGATCAACATCAGGTCTTCGCCACCCAGCCATCACCTCTCAGTCGTTATCTCCCAGGTGATTCATCGATGTCATATGAGAGCATCAATCCTTCCGGGATCTAAGACACCGTGGCTATCGGATGCCAATACGGACAGAGCCCAACATTCATATTATTTATTTTAAAGATTTTATATGGTCAGCCAGCTTGTAAGACACAACTCCAAGCAACTAACAATAAAACTGACAATAAAACAATGCAGCAAGTGAACAAGAAAAAGGCAACACTCAATCAATAATTATATGCTGTTGTAGTATAGCCACCCCTTTACCCTGCCATCATCTGCTCCTGAATCCAAAAATTAATAAGGCAAGTTTGGAGAAGAGAGCAGAGAATTTAATCAGCAATCAAGATGTGATTCTCAGATTCTTTTGCCCCAGAGGCATCTATAGGGGGTCAGCCAGACTCACTAATGAATCATGGCATCAGTGCAAGAAAGCATCTTATGCATGGATTCCTCCAAATGGCTGGCACATTGCCTTCCTACATCAACCTCACAATGGAAAAGAAGAGTTTATTCACATCATCATAGTGCTGAGCATATTGCCAACTGAACTGTCATATTCTTCATGCTGATGATACTATTTAACCCCGAATGTTATCTGTATCAAAGCCATCTCCATTGCTGGATCTCTAGACTGTGCTTGCTGTTGTGTTCATTTGGATCCCCGAAGTAGCATTTGCTAGTGAAAGAAGAAAACTTCCTTCTTATTGCTCCTCTTTTTTCTTCTTCTGTTTTTTCCTATTAATTTCAGAAAGGCCTTTTTGTTTTCCCTGTCTGTAATTGAATGAGATTTTGCTATATGCCAGCTTCTGTATACTCTCTCTATACATAATATTTTGCAGATTCTGTATACTCTCTCTATATATAATATTTTGCAGATTACTGGTGAATGCTGAATTATAAACAAAAACTTTTAGGAAAAGTTATTTTGTCAGGGGATATGTTGATGTGTAGATACATGCATGGTCACAAACCCAAATTCTTAATTGTGTGATCAACATGAGGCATCTTTGATGTAAAAGAGTATCCTGCTTCATGTGGGGTATAGAGTAATGCATGTGGTAGAGCAAGAATGACTGTGAAAAGACAAACCTTGGACCACTCTTCAAATGAAGAGATGCAGAGAATATTATCTTTGTTCACCACAATTACAGTTAAAAGAAACAAAAGGAAAAAGGAAACTGATGCTTGTCAAGGGTGTAATTGTGTCCTCCTCTGTCTTGCTCTCTTAAGTGTTTGGAGCTTATAGCTTTCACTTTCTATGCTACATTAAGAATAATCAACCTTAGCACACCAGCCATATTGGGCAAAACTTAATGGGTTCCATTTGCAAGGAATCTATTGAAATCATTGCGTTTCTTTCTTTCTTTTTTTAAACGTCCAGTTCTTCCTCCAAATGTTGTTTAAATTCCAAACTTGAACAAAGCCAAGAACGCTCCATGAAACTCAGCTGTAAGGATAATATTTGGCCTGGTTTCAAACAGCAACCATGTAAAACTAGGCACAGATGACTTTCATTGCAGCTGTGGCTCTACTTGTAGGACCTGGAGAAGTTGGACAAATAGGACCCCAAGCACACATTAAAGTCATTTATTCAATCTGTTTGGTTTCCTCCTCCTTTAGATACCTATGATTTTCTTCCATTTAGCCTCCTCCTGGTTAATTTGGACAAGATTAGTTCTTCTATTTCTTTTTTTCTGCTTGCCACAAAGCAATCCCTCTTCTCCTTTGAATTTACAAATAGGAAACATCTTGGTAATCCTAAGGTTTCCTGGTGTAGGATATCCTGGTTAAGTAAAACATCTTTGAAAATTAAATAAGAATTTGGGGAGATAAGTGCAGTAAAATAATATTGTAGTATACGTGTAATATGGGAAGAATGTACTACTGTTATAATTTATGAAAGGATTTTAGCTTATTTTTCTTTTTTTAAATAAACAAAACAAAAATAAATTAATGCAGAAATCGAAGCAAGCAAATACAAGTTTAGCAGAAAATGCAAAGAAGAGTGAAAGCAACATGGACCAAACTGTTTCATTACAAACTGATAAACACAGGAACTTTTGCAAACTCCAAGGGAGAAATTTGGTGTGGAAGAATACTTTGTTTAATGTTTACATGCCCCCCTTATGCTTTTCCCCAGTTCTAAAATACTAAAAACCAGAATATTGCAATCCACCTTTTTAATTAACATTAAGTTTCCCTCACAACAAACAAATTAGCCCTGATCAGAGGCAGTAAGTAGAGTTTCTGTTAAATTTCACCCAAACATTTGTTAAGGCTCTAACAGCTTTAATAAAATCATACTTCCCCCCCACCCCCCTCTCTCTTTTGCAATGTTCCCCATTCCAAATAAAACTGCATTATTTCAGGTCATTAATCTAATCAAGGAAGACCATTAAATTTTCTTTAAAAGTCAACATTTGTAAACATTTTTACCCTCTTTAACAAACATTAGAGCAACAGTATGTCCTTTAAAATGCTATAAAATGCAAAATAAATGTTTTACAAACCAGACAACTGCCAATGTTTTTGCTGCAGGTCCTTCCAGTTCATATAATTTTTAGTGAAGTTTGCATTTCATCAAGCCACTCAGAAATTGCAATTCTTCAAATGGGAAAGTATCTACTTGCAACACAGATATGATACCTCAGTTATCTCACACATCCAATAAAATTAAAGGAATGAGTTAAGGAGAGAAAAAAATTCAAGGAGATTCTTATAGAGCAGGGGTGTCAAACCTGTATGTCACATTGTCATCTTGTGAAGTACTGCAACTTTTCCCCCCTTCGCTAAAATGGGAGTCGGCATAGCCAGTGCATGATGCATGTGGCCCATGGCCCACGAGTTGACATCCCTGTTATAGAGTCAACTACAAGATACAGATTAAGGACTGTAACAGCAATTATGGAGCAGCAGAAGACTAGCAGAGAACATCCATGAACACCGACTAACTGTCAGAAGACATAATGAAAACTCCTTAATCTCACAACACATGGACAAACTCAACCAAATCCAAATATGCTGGAAGACAAATCAGCCATTAACAGACACATAGAAATAACCCATATTTATATAGCATTTTAAGTATACAATTAAACAATTAAGCAGGAAACAAAAAGATAAGAAAAGCATCCTTTACAGCAGCCAATACTCAGATAAGTAGGCATTAAAAAAAGATAATCAAGAAGAAACAATATCCTAGTCAAGAAATTACCAAGGAGAAAACCACACCCTTACTGACACTAGCAGGGCAAGCTACTATATACAGTATAGGCAGTGAGCAAACCCCCATACTCACTAGCATTGATGGTGTTATTTGGTTGGGTAACGAAACATCTGCAAACAAACAAACAATGTCAGAGAGCACCAAGGACTCCACAACATACTTACTTTGTCTTTGACTGACTGAATGACTAAATGGCCATCCAGCTGGTGTAAACATTTAGTAACAACACAGATAGCTCTTCTCGAGATTGATTCAAATATTTAATTACTTTTTAACTTTTGTATTTGTGGGGTTTTTAGACGAGCTGTTCACCGCCCTGAGTCCCTAGGGAGAAGGGCGGTATATAAATGTAATTAATAAATAAATAAATAAATTAATTAATACTTTTACTTACTCTAATTCTATGGGCTATAAAGCATAATGATAAAACAATCCATTCATGACCCCTAATTTGCCTGGATTGCTTATGTGATTAACAGAGGATTTAAAAAAAAAAAAAGTGATACTAAAAAAGCTACCAAATACAAGCAAACTAGAAAAAATAGAGATAGCAGTTAGGACTGAATGTGGAGAATTTGCTCTTCAGATCTCTTCTTACCCATGACTTAAAGTTTAATTTGGACAATATTGATGCCATGCTTCAAACCCAAATACAACCTTTCAACACTTTGATGTTATAAATGGTTTACTGAAAACATTCTGCTGAAAAGAAAGAATTGTTATCACTGGTTCCCACCCCAAATCTTGAATTAGGATTGACTTCACTTGAGAATTTATTTATTTATTTATTTATTTTAGGTTTTATATACCGCTCTTCTCCCGAAGGACTCAGGGCGGTGAACAGCCAACTAAAATACATGTAGACAAATATAAATAGTTAAAAAAGAATTAAACCCTAGGCTGTCCCTATAAAAATCTAAAAACCCGAATTAAAATAAATTAAAACTTTGTACACCCATCCCAACTAAACTAAAAACCCCATTTAAAATCCCATTTGAGTCAGCTCAGGCCGGCCTGCTCGAAGAGCCAGGTCTTCAGGTCACGTCTGAAGGCCCTCAGGTCACTGGTCGTTCGTAATCCAGGGGGCATCCCATTCCAAAGGGCGGGTGCCCCCACAGAGAAGGCCCTATTCCTCGGGGTCACCAGACGACACATAGAAGGCGTCGGGACCCGGAGGAGACCCTCTCTGTGGGAGCGCACCGGTCGGTGGGAATCTATCAAGAGAGGTAATATTTTGTCCAGACACCTACTGTAAATGAAGCTGATGCTCAAACCTTTTAAAAAAACCCTTTTTTTCCAAAATCACTTGGAAGTGGAAGAAGAAAGGTATGGAGAAGAGTGCTTACTGGTGTCTTAGCTAAATCCAACCATGGTTTTAAAACGAAATTTTTTCCAGGTCTGGATGGACAAGAGGAGACAGCATATTTCAAACAGCCAATTCATTACCAGATATTCTTTGGGGGGAGTAGGCTGTTTTCCCAGGCCACTCATTATTATGGAAATGCAAAATGCTGAATGAAGGTTGGAACTTGAGTTTCAGCAAACAAAGTTATCTGTGGAAAGAGAATGAGCTCATTCAACAAGGGAGATGAACCTTTCCCTTTAAACCAGAACATTTCTTATGCATCTTATGTGCTATAATATACATCCCTGATAAAATTTATGCAATTTAACTGCAGCAAGCTGTCAAGTACTCAATTAAACTTTTTTTATATAAAAAAACCTCTTCTCCTTTGCACACCATAGTGTAGAATTACTAAGAGCACACACACACATACACACAAATTAGTCTTTTCTACATATCTACCTATTGCCTGTAAATTTGTCCCATGTCCAGCTACCCTCTGCTAAAATATGATAATCCATGAAGGACAGAAATTAAGGAGCTAGAAGTTAGCATTCCTGGATCCATCAGCCACCTAATTAATCGTTAGGTCATCATAAACATCGGACTTCCATATGATCAGCTACCTATGAGGGATTTTAGACATGTTGCCATCCTATGCATCAGGTCCTGTTTTTTGCTAAAACAAACTAAATGTTTAGAGTTCACACTCTTCCTCTTTATTTACCAGTCTGTGCTTTCATCCCTTTGGCTTTCAGGTTTGTGCTACTGCCTTATTGAATTTTCTGAAATTTTGCTCATTTCTCTTATTGAATTTTAAGGCTGTCCCATGTGGGATCCGTTGATATATAACAGGAGTCTTATTGAACAAATAACACTATTATGTGGCGCTTGTTTCACCATGCAACACATAAGTGTGAAAACTAAAAATTGATTGCCATGTTAAATACAGGCATTGGTTTTACTACCTTAGCTGTAATAATTGCAATTAAGGCTTATTGTAATTGATGATTAGTCTCTCACTGGTAAGAATTATTAGGGCAGGGGTTAGATCTGTACTTCAGAGTGATCATTCTAAAACATTGGTTTTGTTCCTCATCCACTGTTTTTGTAACCTTTCTTGGGATCATTTTCATCCTCCGTGAACCACTCATGCTTCAGCTTTAACAGGGTGGGCAGATGACCTAATAGCCTCCTGTGTCATTCATTGTTACAAAGAAGAATGTTTGTTTTCTTCAGTAACAATAAGTTACCCAGGGATTGAGGCAGCAAACCATTCCCAAATCATGATAATACTAAGCTGCTGTCATGAGATTCTCACTATGGAGTGATTGCTTTCTACTAGACATAAAATTGTTAGCAAGATAACAATTGAAAACAGGGGGTGGGATTCTACAAGTTCAGCCCAGATTGGCTGTACTAGTAGCTCTGAAGGTCATCTGGAAGCAAACTGGTTCACTCCAACAATTTGCTGTTGGGGTCAACTGTCCACCTGGGCTCCAACACTGATCTTTATTTCCTGCTTGTGAAACATAGCTGCTTTGCATGGCACAGAAGATTGCTGCACATCAGCTGTTGAAGACACAGGGAGAATGCAAGATGTGAGTATGAAAGCCTCTGCGCATGCTCAAAGTGCACATTTGGTGCATGCATACGCACAAAGTGCGTGTGCATGCACAAAGCATAAACCACTTTGAAACCCATCACTGCTTGAAAATGTCTGCTTTAAATTCATCTTGGTCCTTTTTCGTTGTTCTCTGATAAATCACATTTCAACCCAGTGTTTTTCTGAAAGTGGAGTCATGAACATCAAGTTCAGTCCAGATAAGAGAAGCCAGCCAGTCTTAGGGTGCTGTGGAGTTCTCGGTGTCTTCTTGGACAGTTTTATGATGAAATCTTTTGAGAAGAATTGAAATTGTCCCAAATCCCAATTTCAAGACTTGTCTGGTAGTTAATTGGGAAAGCCACAAAGCCTCAGAAATAACTCCTTAACTTCTTCCAAACTGATAAGGCATATATTCCTCTTTATAAAAGGAGAAATTAAGACAATTCACTTGATCAGGCCATGACGCTCCTAGAGTCTCTCAAGTGTAATAAGATGAGCCAAAGTTTTTGAGGTTTATAGTACAGGTTGCTAAATCATCCTTTTTTGATATGTTAACACAAATATCCCTAGTTATCCCTATAATTAAAGAAGGGGAGCGTTCTTCAAGAGTGGTGCATCTCATTTTCTCACTAATTTTCTTTGGGCTTTCCTGTTTTTTCTGATCCCAGTCTTAATGCTTACCTGGTTCTTCCCCATTATTGTAGATTGCCGTTCCCATGATAAACTGCTTGATCATCTGGAGAGTTCTACTGAGCTAGCTATGCAGAAGTTCTTGGCATGCTCTTTCTCTTAATGGTTGAAAACCGTATTCTGTTCTAAAGGCTGATCTTTTTTCACCCAGGCCTGGCCAGCAGAAGCTGATTTTTATTTCATTTTTTTCCCCATTCTCCCATTTGTTTCCCCTTTTTATTATTTGTTGTGTTGCTTTTGTACTGTTTTTCATCCTGATGATGATCCGCTTGGAAATATTTTATGGCAGGGATGTTAAGCTCCTGGCAGGCTGGATGCATCACACACTGGCCACATCCACAAAGGGGGGGAAAGTCCTGATACATCATGTGACACCGCCATGTTGACACGAGTTTAACACTCTTGTTTATGAGAAGAGGTACATAAATGTTTTAAAGAAATCAGTCAATGCTGATTTCATGTTGATTAAACTGTCAAGCTTTCCAATCTCATGTCTTGGTGATACTTGGTGATATCTCTCTCTATTGACAGTTCCCAGAAAATTGTCCAGGGCATAATTTATAGGAAGTTTGGTAATGGAACATGGAATTCTTGCGCTTCATAAATACTCCTTTAACCCAATCCCTAATCCCTATCTTCCCTTTCCTTGCCTCAATGCATCCCTTCCCTTTTTTACTTTTTAAAGAACATCCATTTTGCTCAGCTATTTAGGCTCTGGTAATTAAATGTTTAAAATTACTTTTAGTTTGTATTATGTATTACACTTGCAGTATTGGTTGTGGTTTGTTATTTATTACAGAATGTTAATTATTATATCTTCTATAGGGTTAATTTGAATTATATTTCTAGCAATAAAGTAATTACAATATCTGAAAATAATGCTAAAATTTGACTAGCAAAACTCACTTATTTTGCTTTCTTCTATCATTATCTTAAGTAGAAACAGCCTATACTTCTTTTGATAAAAGTCCACAAACAGTTGTCTCTTTTTTTGAAGGTAGAATGAAACTGACTTTTATAGTCTACAATTCTGTCACTCTTTCTTGGAAATCAGGAAAATAGTAATAATATTGGGCCATTTGTGCTGCCTATATTTTGAAATAAAGCAAGAAATACATTTTTTTCTTCCATTCTTGCTTTCAAATGGTTTTTATAGCATCAATCTGTCCCCACCTTCATAAAAAACAAAAGAAAGAAAATCATTCTTGTTACAATCAATTTTATGTTTTCTTCTAGTCTGCTTTATCATGCTATGGTTGAAATTTTGGATTTCATTTTTTATTGTGCTATTTACTGCCTTGAGCATTATTCAGCTGGAAAGTAGGATACAAATTAGAAAAAAGCATAAATACATAAAAATTAGAAATGGGTTACTTTTATGAATTTCAGATTGCGAACAGTAAGACACACTAGGGATTAGCCAGAGCAAATATGATATTTATATCATATTTTTAAACGGTAAGGAAAATTCATGGTCCTCCAGAGATCAGTGGACTACAGTTTTAACCACTTCAAAGCTGACTGAAATTGACACAAACTGCAGTCTCACAAGATTTGGGGGAACAGATAATCTCAGCCTTGTTTTCAAGCAAAGAATAACAATAGATACTGATTGGTCCTGATGTTGTCCTCAATGTCAGCTTTGAAAGCCATATTGACACCGGATGCTTCCACACCACCACATTCTTGAGCCTGGGAAAGTGAGAGGGAGGAGTTTCTTGGAATGTACCATCATAGTATTATTCTTCTAAGTCAAGGTCATGCTATTCTGCATATGGGTGAGGGGAAGTCTAAAGTTGAGACGAATGGTGATTGGGGCATCTGATGCAATGGGGGTGCACAGGGTGGATTTGTAGTTTTTTACTTATTGCAAGGAACCCCGGAATTTTCAGATTTGGGATTCCCCAGATGTGCCAGTTTACTATCCAATTAAACAGAACTTTTGAGAAGATGTTTGTCTCCGAGTTATTTGTTGGAGTGGCAGTTTTCTGGAACACTGACACTCAATTTATCAGAGCTAGAATTCTACAGTATTAATTTTCACTTAAGAATTTTCCAAAAATGGGATATTTTTATTGGGAAACTCATCTGTTGTACTGGTGATGGTACTTTAGATAAGAGATGGAATATCCAGCAGGGCCTCTTCTAACAAACAAAGTGTAATAGAATGTTGGGATGAATATGGATTTGGAGAATTGTATCTTCAAGAAAAATGCATTGTAACTGATCAGAAACATCTCTCTCTTGTCTACATACCCCAGTTCCCAACATCATTCAGTGATTGGTTGAAGGAAAGATTTTCTTTCTTTCTTTCTTTCTTTCTTTCTTTCTTTCTTTCTTTCTTTCTTTCTTTCTTTCTTTCTTTCTTTCTTTCTTTCTTTCTTTCTTTCTTTCTTTCTTTCTTTCGTTCTTTCTTTCCTTCCTTCCTTCCTTCCTTCCTTCCTTCCTTCCTTCCTTCCTTCCTTCCTTCCTTCCTTCCCTCCTTTCTTGTACACCAGCCAACTCTCAGCAAACAACTTCCTTGGCGACAGTGGACAGAATATTCTAACACTAAAGTTTAGATGAATGTGCTAGAATTCTAATGTATGTATTAAGTAGCAATGAGATGAAATGGAAATGTAAGCAATTTTTGCCACTTTGAATAGGAAACTTATGCATATCCTTTAAAATTATTGTTCCAAAAAGGACCAGAATGATTTCAAAATAGTGTTGTAAATCCTCTCCTAGCCAGAAAATCCTATGAGATGACATGTTCTAAAGTGTAGCATATCTCATGAAACCACAGGAAATCACAGGAATTGACAGGAAGTGCTGTCTAATTCTCAACATAGATTGTCCGCTAAGATGATTATCATTTCCAATAAATCCTGGGAAATAAACAACACTTTTGCAGATTGTACCAATTATTCAGATAGCTATAATTTAATGCTTTTAGAAAGAGACAGACCAACAGACAGAAAACTGCCCATGAATCTGGACAGCATACAATAAGTAAATTAAAGAAACAATATATATATAAAACAAGCATTTAAAAGTATTAAAAAATCTACATTAAAAAATTAAAGCTAATTAAAAGTAAATTATATACAATCCCCAGGCAGACAGAGAATGAGTATATCTGCCTTAATAGTGAAGCCATCTAATCATATCACTGGTTCCCTGGGATCTTGACTATTCATCAAATTTGACAGTGGCTTTCTTCTTCTGATTCCATAGATTTGAGAGATTATCATCATTGTGAAGAGACTAAAGATAATATCCCAAAGTAGTGTCTTCCGTAGCCAGAAAATTGACTGACCCCTGTGGAAAGAGCGCGCAATTTGGGTGTCCTCCTGGATGTACGGCTGTCTTTGGAAGAACATATTGCAGCCGTCGCCAGGGGGGCTTTTTATAAGATTCGTTTGATCTACCAGTTGCGGTCCTTTCTGGATCTGGACGCACTTCGCACAGTCACTTCCGCCCTCGTTATTTCCCGCTTGGACTACTGCAACGCTCTCTACATGGGGCTCCCCTTGAAGAGTCTCTGGAGGTTACAGTTAGTCCAGAATGCAGCCGCACGGATGATTATGGGCGCCCCCAAGGACACCCACATAACACCACTTCTCCGCAGACTGCACTGGCTTCCTGTGGCCTTCCGGATTCGATTCAAGGTGGTACTGTTAGTATTTAAAGTGCTCCATGGCTCGGGACCTGGCTACTTACGGGACCGCCTTCTGCCACAAACAACCTCCCGCCGCCCAGTACGCTCCCACAGGGTCGCCCTGCTTGGGGTACCGCCACCTGATCGTTGTCGGCTGGCGACCCCGAGATTACGTGCTTTCTCTGTGGGAGCCCCCTCCCTTTGGAACTATCTCCCCCCGGAGATACGAGACACATCGGACATCCTAACCTTCCGGCGTGCAGTCAAGACCTTACTTTTTAAGCAGGCCGGCCTAGCCAATTAAAGGTTTTCTGAGATTTTTAAATTTTAGATTCAAATAAGACTTTTAATTCTATTTGACGGGACTCAATCATTTACTTACTTATTTTACTCATTTATCCTATTTTCATCTATCTATATTCAATTCTGAATTAATTACTGTTGACTGTATCTTTATATGTTTAGACTGTACACCGCCCCGAGTCCCTTTTGGGAGAGGGAGCGGTATAAAAATACGATAAATAAAATAAATAAATAATAATAATAAAATTGTTTTAGTCAATTTTGCTGCATAAGAACTCAGAATAATAATAATAATTCAGAACTATTATTTGCTTTTTTGCAATGTAAAAGTCAAGTGGTTATTCAGAAAGCAATAACACATTTTGTCATTAGCATAAACAATAAAAGAGTGCAAAGAAAATTGTATGGACAATGGGTAAAATGTGACACCTATCTCCTAGCTATCTTTAATAGTTATATTGATTGAAGGGTCAGGGACAGCCTTTGACAGCAGAGACCATTAATTGTGCCCTTGCCAAAACTGAATATATATATATATATATATATGTCACAGTCTTGTCTATATATAGTCTATATATAGACATGTCACAGTCTTGTCTATATATAGTCACTTTTCCAAACAAGATTGTGACCAAATGTAGCCACAAATCTTATCGCTATAAGCATATAGATAAGTATTTTTAATATACTATTCTTTTCAATATATGCATAATGGTATCACAAAGAGATTGAATTTTACAAGAGAAACTATAACACAGGTAGGTATTAATTAGAAGAACAGTATTAGATGAAAAATATTGGTTGGGGTCAAAATAAGACAAGAAATGGCACATAGGGACGAAGGCAATAATTTCCAAATTTGTAAGCCCTATCTTGAATGCCACTTCATTTCATCTAGCCTGAAAATAGAGTGACCCTAATTCCAGACAAGAGGAAAATATCACTTGAAAATAATGACCTGACTTCAAACCTAGTAATTCTCATTTATTAGTACGTCAAAATTAATGATAGTTTTCTTCAGTAATTATTACTTATATTCACTCTACTATTAATTCTTTTGTTTAATGCTTTTATATCACATGTTGCAATTTACACAGAGATCATCTACAATTTTCTCTTCACAATCATACCTCCAGGAGATAGCTTAGGGTCACAAAACATTTCACTCAAATCACCTAGTGAGTTCCATAGTTGCATCCAAATACAATACTTGTATCTACAATACTTTATCCATTAAAAGTCAACCTTTTAAACCACTTCTGAAGTTGGGTTAAGATGTTATTTTAGCACATGTGCTCTTCAAATATGTGTTTAAACTTAGCCCATGATGGTGATCCATTTGAATTAATTAATTTATTTTATTTTATTTTTTAATAAATTTTATTAACAAGATTAAAAACATACAAATACAAACATATAAAACATTAGTAAATAACTAATCCAATTTTTTTTACATTTGTTGTTGAGTTTGATAAGTCCTCGTTTTTTCTTTAGGCATTGTTTTAAACATTATTCTACGGTCAATAAAAACATTGATTTACTATGTTATAATATGTATATATTATTTAACTATTGAGTCAAAAAAAATAATCCAATATACTAATAATGCCACTATTAAATAACAAGAAAGCTTTGCTAAGGTAAATTCTATATTTATATAAAACATTAAATATATAACTGAATTTGTATAATATTTCTTCCTACAATCATTTATTTGTTTCTGTCACCCTTTTTTTTCTACCCATTTCTACCATTTATCCCAGATTCTATAAAATTCTGTATCCTCCTTTCCATTGATCTTTAATGTAAGTCTCTCCAATTGCGCACAGTCATAAGCTTTTTGAATTGTAAAATGTATTGGTGGTGTATTAGAGTTTTTCCAATATTGAGCTAATGAAATACGTGCCGCAGTTAATAAATGTATAATCAAATATTTTACTTTAGAGTTATGCTCTCCTTTAATTATGCCCAGCAGAAATAATTCCGGTTTCCACTTCAACTTACACTCTGTGACTTCTATCCAGTTTTTAATTTTTACCCAGTATTTCTTTATTTCAGGGCATGTCCACCATGAATGAAAATAAGTACCTTTTTTTTTTTTACATTTCCAACACCAGGGATTAGCTGTTGGAAATATCTTTGCCAATCTTGAAGGTGCCAGGTGCCATCTATATATCATTTTATAAAGATTTTCTTTATGGGCTACTGATTTAGTTAGAGTCTAATTTTTTCTCCATATCTCCTCCCAAGTCCATTTGGATTAATTTAGACTGGGCAGTTTGTTTAATGTCATGTTTTGTACACTTCCCAGAGCCCAATAAAGTTGTACTGCCAATAAATTTAAATAAATAATAAAATCATCATCAACATCATCAGTCTAAGCAGATCTGCAAAATAATACTGATTCACACACTTTTAACAAAAGAACAGAACAGTGTTGGAAGAGATCTTGGAGATCTTCTGGTCCAACCCCCTGCTCAAGCAAAAGATCCTATATCATTAAAATGGACAAGTGGTTGTCCAATCTCTTCTTAAAAATCTTCAGTGCTGGAGCACCCACAACTTGTAAAGGCAAGTCATTACACTGATTAATTATTCTGTCAGGGAATTTCTAATTTCTAGGCTTGTTCTTTCCTTGATTAATTCCAACTATTGCTCCTTGTCCTGCTTTCAGATGCTTTGGAGAAAGGTTGCCTCTTCTTTGAGGCAGCCTTTAGATATTAGAAGAACTAATCATTCTTTTCATTAAACTAGACATACCCAATTTCTACAATCATTCTTCATATATTTTAGTTTCCAGACCCCTAATCATCATTGCTGCTGTTTTCTGCACCCTCTCTAGAATTTCAACATCTTTTTTTGATTGTGATGACCAAACCTAGTTGCAATACTCCAAGTGTGGTCGTACCAAGGCATTATAATAACCCCATAATCACACTTCACATGATCTTGATACTAGTCCTCCATTTTAAAAGAGAAACAACCAATTTGTTTCACCCTATACCCATCTTCAACCCAGAATTTTCAAACATAAACTAGAAGAGGGTTGTATGAATAAGTACACAAAAGCTTTCTTTTGGCTATTGGAAGTATGGGGTCAAGGTGAAAGAAAGTGCAAAGCACTTCATCACATAAACAGGAGTAATGAAACTTGACAAATGTATCTACAGTAGTGAGTCATTATTTTCACTGTTGCTGTTAAAATATATTAGCTTGTTAAATACATAGACACACAGACCCATGCACAAACAGTCAATGTTTGCTGATTGCTGGTAGGGAAACTAAGGCATAAATTCTTGAGGGGAGATTCAATTAGCTGAAATAATACAGATAACGTAATACTGGTTAATCATTTAAGAAAGTCACACAACTAAATGTAAGCAATATAAAATGCATCCATCAGACAGCATGGAAAACAAATGAAAGGGATACCACCTTCCGGATACTCCAAAATCAAAGAGTGATTATATAGGCTTGACAAGAACTGGCAGCAAACCAAATGAAGGTCACTGAAGAGGAGGCAGTACAATTGGAATGGCAAGGAAGAGCCAGAGGAATGAAGTTAGGCAAGGGAAGGCATTGCAATGAAGAAAGAGAACATATATTGTTTTTATCCTTTGTTGGTGTATCCTAAGTTTCCTATTTGAGAAAGACATAGAATAATAGATTGGAAGGGACCTTGGAGGTCTTGTAGTCCAACTTCCTGCTCAAGCAGGAGACCCTATACAGATAAATGGTTGTCCAGTCTCTTTTTGAAAATCTCCAGTGATGGAGCCCCCGCAACTTCTGAAGGCAAGATGTTCCATTGGTTGATTACTCTCACCAATAGGAAATTTCTCCTTAGTTCTAGGTGGCTACTCTCCTTGGTTGGTTTCCTACCATTGTTTCTTGTTTTGCCTTTTGATGCTTTGGAAAATAGTTTGACACCCCTCCTCCTCTTTATAGGAGCCCCTCAAATATTGGAACACTGTTTTTTCATGTCTCCCCTAGTTATTCTTTCTTAACTAAACATACCCAATTCCTATAAACATTCTTCATACATGTTAGGTTCCAGCCCCCTGATCATTCTTGTAGCTTTCCTCTGCACTCTTTCCAGAGTCTCAACATCTATTTTACATTGAGGTGACCAGAATGGAAATGTTGAAAAAGAGAAAGGAAAAGCTGGAGTTTGAATACGGATCCTGTATTGCGAAACCAGAACTCCTTTTCTGAGGTGGTTTTTTTTTTTTTTAAAGTTAAGTTTATAAGCCCTGCTGGAACAATATAACATACTCATCTAGCCCAACATTTTGCATCACAGAGTGGCCAACTGGATGCTTTGGGAAGCTGGCAAGCCTCTTTCCAATACTATTCTCTAGCCAATCAATATTTTAAAGTCTGCTGTCTTACTATTCAGGAGATAGTAAAGAGCAATCCATATGAAAAACTAATGCTAGCCAGATCTTTGATCCTCTGTCCAATCCTGTTTTATAATCAATACAGTGGATTGGCAACATTATCATGTCTACTAGAAGGAAATTATTCCATGAGTTAGTTATGTAAATGAAATCAGCTTGAACTATTGGGAGATTCTGGGCTGGACTATAGATAGTTCTCAACTTACAGCAGTTCATTTACTGACTGTTTAAAGGTACAATGGCATTGAAAAAAAGTGACTTATGACCATTTTTCACACTGTTGCAGTATCCCCATTGTCACATGATCAAAATTCAGATGCTTGAAAACTGATTCATATTTATGATGGTTGCATCAAGATCAAGTGAGATATAATACCACTCTTTAAAGCCTTACTAAGACCACACTAGAGAACTGCATCCAGTTTTGGTCACCACACTATAAAAAAGATGTTGAGACACTAGAAAAAGTGCAGAGAAGAGCAAACAAGATGTTTAGGGTTGCAAATACTTGGTATGGCTAGACTAGTGAAGAGAAGGACCAGGGGAGACATGATAGCAGTGTTCCAGTATTTGAGGGGCAGCCACAGAGAGGAAGGGGTCAAGCTATTTTCCAAGGCATCTGAAGGCCAGACAAGGAATAATGGATGGAAGCTGATCAAGGAGAGATACAACCAAGAAGTAAGGAGAATTTTTTTGACAGTGAGAACAATCAAACAATTGAACAGCTTGCCTTTGGAAGTTGTGGGAGCTTCACCAATGGAGGCTTTCAAGAAGAGATTGGACTGCTATTTGTCAGAAATGGTATCGGGTCTCCTGCTTGGGCAGGGCGTTCTAACTGTGTTAATCTGTATCTGTATCTACCTTCTGCAATCTTCTGACAAGCAAAGTCAATGGGGAAGCCAGATTCACTTAACAGCTATGCTACTAAGTTGACAACTGCATTGATTCAGTTAACAACTGTGGTAAGAAAGATCGTAACATGGGACAAAACACACTCAGTACATGTCTTGCTTAGCAACACAAACGTTGGGCTCAATTGTAGTCAAGAACTACCTGAATTATAATCAGCATGAAAAAAAACCCAAAGCATTGTGATCCTCTTTGTCAAGAGACATTGAACTCTAGAAGTCAGGTTTTCAACCACCCATGGTTTAGAAATGTCATGAATGAGAAATAGGCAAGAGAGAAAGAATATCTTCCACAATAATGGAAAGGATTTTCTTCAGGCAGATGGACTAGGCAAAAGGGAATAGCCCCAAACACAGATATAAGGCAGAACACCTCCATTCTTCACTGACCCAATTCCACCTATATAATATCTCCTGCCATTCCAATTACTTTAAAGAAAGACAGAGCTTCTCAGTGCAAGTTTCCTCTTTCAACTAATATTTGTCTTCCTCAACCTTTGCCAAGATTTGGACTGAATATGGTTTATGTTATGAATATAAGAATTTCCCAGGTAAATACAGGTCTCCAAAGTCTGATGAAGCTTTTGTTTATTTTGAAGCCAACCTTCACAGTTCCCAAAGGAATTCAAAGTGCAGGTTTTTTTTTAAAGTAGCAGATTGACTGGCAATGAAAATGTCCCAATTTCTCTGTTTCCAGCAGAGGCTTTCCTCATGATTGCACATAAATTACTGCTTCCTTCAAAGTCAAGCTGCCTAAAAACACACACACGACCAGTTGGTGCATTTCCTTCCATTTTACCTGCTGATCTTGTACTTGGACCAAGATGCACTTCCTAAGGTGCGGACTATACTCCTGTTGCTCCCAGAGATTGTTTTTGGCCACAAGTCCCCATAGTTTCACAGTTCCTGGAATCAGTTTTCCTTTCTGACTCTAGGTCAGAGTCCTCTGTCCTCACTCACTAATAACCTTTGCTTCAAGCTGCCATTTCCATAATGTCTTTGTCTATGCAGCAAATCTCCTGTGCATAGTCAGGCCACATGCCAAGTTTCTCCTCATTACAAATTTAAAATAAGTACATTTTTGTACTAATGCCTAGTAATGCCTTTATGGCAAAATACATGTTTTTAAAATAAGTGCTTTCGATACTCAATTCTTGTCTAAACCATCTCCTCAGCCTTGTTTCACATTTTTTGAATTACTTTTGTCATTCTTCTAAAATACTGGTTTATAATACTCCACTTGAAACAATATCAGTTGGACTTTTGGGGAAAGATAGATCAACTTTGGAGAATGGATTTACTACATTTAACTGGAAAATAATCGATAAGAGATGTTATTAAGAAACAATATGGATATTTGATCCAGGTCAAATCAGAGTTAACTATTGGGATGTTTGGGGATAGATTAGTTTGTTAACAGAGGGTTTTGATATTTACTTTTGCCTTTTTTGTTTGTTTGTTGTTCTATCTGTTAACTATTTGGTCATTAATATAGTAGATCAGGGGTGTCAAACTCGCATCATCATGGTGGCATCATGTGACATATCAGGACTTTTTTTCCCCTTCACGTAGGGGCGGGGCCAGCACACGATGCATCCGGCCCGTGGGCCACAAGCTTGACATCCCTGTAGTAGATAGGTAACAGATTAATAATTTGAAAAACAGAATTAGAAGTTTGAAAATTTTTTGGGCAAGATTCGCAAGGGGTGGGAAACTAATATTGTTGTAATATATTTATCAGTATTCAGCTAGGGGAATAATGTGTGTATGTGTGTTTGGAGGGGTGTTAATGCACTTTTTAAATGCTTTGGTTTTTTTTTTTTTTTTATTCATTTGTTTGTTCCTGTGAATTTTCCTTTCCTTTCCTTTCCTTTCTTTTTTTTTTTTTTTGGATTTTTTTATTTTAATGTTTTTAAAAAATAAAAAACATTGTGAAAAAAAATTAAATACTGAACTGTGCCTATTTATTTCTCTCTTACCTTCTATCTCATCTGATCAAAGAAAATTGTGGTGATACTGCTGAACTATCTTAAGTTGAGGCTGAAGATCAATACTCTAAAAGTATCATTTTGCTAAACCAGTTATGTGGCAACAACAAGTAGCATTGCCATCTGCAACAAGTAGCCTATGGATCAATATGTAGTCCTTGACAAATTTTTGGTTGGTTGCATAGTCAGCCAGATGTTTAGACTGGATTTCATATTTTCATCCACCTATCAAGTCTTTCCCAAGCACCTGAGATGGGGACATATTGTTGTTTGATGGGGTGAAGGTATTGTTGCAGGATGTAAGCTGTTCCAAGTAAAACTGCCTTTTGCAATTGACTGATAATGATTTTTTCAATGCCAGTGTTTTGGGATTGCACCATTCTATTGTAAAATGTTAGATAGTTTCAAGCCTCTTCTGAAAGGTATTTATACCATCTAACCCTAAGAAAATATAGATGGGCCTTTTCAAAAGTTGACTTTGATGCATTTCAATCATCATTCTTGTGGGGAAGATTTCATGGAACTCCATATTAAAAGAGACTTTGCTCCACCATACACTTTGGGGTCTAGTCTTCTTTGCTTAAATCACATCCAAAATCAGCATTGCTTCACTACAGAGTGTTTTACAAGCTATAAAGGGAATTGCAACTTGTTAGGAAAAAGTTGTTTCATGATTGCTCAGAATAATCATATTCTCCTTGACTTTCTCAAGTGCTTTATTCTTCTAAACAGGCTGCTATCCTTCTTCATAATGACTTATTGTATAGGCTTAAACAAAATAATAAGACTCTCAAGGATATTTGTACAAAAGTTGATGACAATCCTTTTCTTTATTATTGCCAGACTGAAGTATTCAATCCACCTGTTGGGATTCTTTTAAAAATAGGGCAGCACTTTTTCTCTGAAATTTTTATAAAATTCTGGAAAAGAAAACAGCAATGTTGTTGGCTTTCATTGGCTTTAAGCTAACATACAACCATTATTTCCCTCTAGAAATTCCATTAGCATTTATACCACATTATCAATTAACATTAGTTCCAGAGTGATTTTGCTCCATGCTGTGAAATGGAATGGCAGCCAGGTATCCATGTGTTAGTTTGTGTAAAGTTAAATGACAAAAAATTACAACCAATAATCTTCATATCTGATAAAAATATCAATACCACTTTCCACTATTCTACAGTGAATGTGACACTGTGACAGGGTAGTATTATAATTCATAATGAATATACTTTTAGAAGCACACATTCTTATACACATGTTTTCTAACACTCAGATTGCCTTGATTCAGAAACAATGAGGTAATGTCAACACATTTTATTTCACAACTGGTATTTTTAGTTCAACTTCTAGAGTCAACTTCATTCAAGGTAGCTCTTGGGATAAAATAATGCAACAACAGACTTCAGGATTAATTTTAAAAATCCAGTGACAATAATAGAAAAAAATTACATTAAATAGTGACAAAAGACAGTATAATAAATCAAATAGAAATAACTAATTAATAAATAAATAAAAATATTATGGGTGAACTTTCTACAGTACTGATATATTCTCTTCTTCTCCTTCAGTTTTCCCCCCAGCACAAACTGAAACATTTGTTTTAACAATATTTTATTGTTTTAACAATAAAATATCTTTAGAATGCAAATAGTTATAATGAAACAGCTTGCCTCCAGAATATTAAAAAGAAAAGTGCCCAAGTATATTTTAAACCATAAAAAAATCCAACAGGAAAAAAAGCAACTCATGAAAAAGACATGAAGAAGAAATGGCAGGACAATACTAATTACAAAGGAGAGCTTTAAAATCAGAGGAATTCTTCAAATAAAGTGTACCCACATGAGCAATCAGCAGATTGCATTGTCCTGAAATTTAGAGTCAAACTGCTTTGAGGTCTTCACAAGTTTTATCTATATTCACATGGGCAACAAAGCAGTGTGACTGATGTTCCATTTCAGGTGGAATGTAAGTATATTTTGCGCAGGCATGTATCTGTGAGACAGTCTGGAATGCAGTTGAAGGACCTTGAAATGGCTGTGCCAAACCTTTGAAGACTGATATTTCCATTGTGTCTTTCATATGATCAAACCATATTCCAAAGAAAAGGTTTTGAGTGCTTTTCCAAAGTCTAATAGTGATACAGCCTGACAAACCTCTGTTGCTTTGAATGAAAAATATCAATCCATCTGATCTTTTCCATATTAAGTTGTATTTTGGTTGGGGTACTTTTTCATTTTTATTTATAGGGATTTTTAAAAAATTATGCTAGCTTGCTTGTTCAAAGGAGACAGCAGTGTGCAGCAGTCAAAAAAGCTAATACTGTCCTTGGTTCTATCAAGAGAGGCATAGAATCAAAATCACATGAAGTATTAGTATCGCTTTATAAAACCTTAGTAAACCATACCTGGAATACTGAATCCAGTTTTGGTCACCACATTACAAAAAAAATGTTGAGACTTTGGAAAAAGAGCAGAGAAGAGCAACTAGAATGATTAAAGGCGTAAAGTCTAAAACATATAAAGAACAGTTGCAGGAATTGGATATGGCTAGTCTAAAGAAAATGAGGATTAGGGGTGATATGATAGCATTTGAGGGGCTGCCACAAAGAAGAGGGGGTCAACTTATTTTCCAGAGCACCAGAAGGCAAGACAAGAAATAATGGATGGAAACTAATCAAGGATAGAAACAACCAGGAATTAAGGAGAAATTCCTAACAGTGAGAACAATTAACCAGTGGAACATCTTGTGTTCAGAAGTTGTGGGTGCTTTATCATTGGAGGTTTCTACAAAGAGACTAGACAGCCACATGTCTCAAGCTGTATAGGGTGGTTGGACTACAAAACCTCAAAGTAGCTTCCATCTCTATTCTGATTTATTGATTGAGTTACCAAGCTAAAAGGGCTGGAAATATCACTCTTCAGGACTTTATGATCTACTAACCACAAACCACAGAGTATAAAATAGCATGGGTGTCAAACCCATGGTGTCACATTGCCATAACATGATCTTTCATGATGTTTTTCCCCTTCACGGAGTTGGGGTGGGTATGGCCTGCATGTGACGCATCTGGCCCACAGGGCGCCAATTTGACCCCCTAATATATAGAGACTGCAGGATTATTCTGTGTCTATTTTTTTTGTTTATCACTTGTTTTTTATTGAAAAGAATGTATATCTGAAAGCATTTCTTTTTGTTTGCCTTCAAAGGCACACCCCACCTCCCAACCCAAGCTTCAACTCTTTGAAGCTTGTAGGATATTGTTAGCCAGGTGTTAGGTTTTGCTTGTCCTAAGTATGTATTTCCTATAAATAATCTCTTTCCATTACAGTTATAATCACTAATAATTCTTCAAGTGAAATTCCTATTCTCAGGAATGCTGGCACACACAGAGAGAATGATTCAACTCCATCCATAAAATGGAGGCAAACTAGTAAGGGGGAACCTATTATTCAGAGAAACTCAGTCCCAAGCTGTTTAAGATATCAAACCCAGAATTTACAATTGGATTCTGAAATTGTAGCCTTCTTTTTCAGGTCAGATCACCTTGGAAGTAATTACTCTCCATAGTTTTAATGGATGCCTTGCTTTATCTTTTCAACCTGTCATTAAATATGTAACTAGCAATCATAAGTAACGTCAGGGAGCCTCCCTACTTCAAGATAATACTGATTGTATTCCAAATGGAACAAGGTTTCTCTATTGTAGTACCCTGAAGCAGAACCACACTCAGAAGGTCATGCTTAGCCATCAACACTAAACTATGTTGCTGCACCTGTAGAATATCTGCCATTTTCTGAATCAAAACATCGCCAAGATACTCTCAATCTTACACGGGAAAAGACCCAAATACGCCAAGACCTGCATACCTGTACCCGTGAAAATCTACAAAAACATATCTATAACTATATATACCAAGACCTGCATACACACACATTCACACACACAAATACACACACACACATATACAGAACAAAGTTAAAATACAAAATTAAAAAAAAAGAAAGAAAGAAAAAAAACCTCCACAAAATACAAAACAGTCAAAGCATTAAAAAGTTGAATAACCCCCCCTACACACACACACAATTATACACATGTTATTCCCTCTAGTTGAATACTGATTAATATATTACTACAACATGAGTTCCCTAATAATCTTGCTTAATTTTTTCCTTTTTGGACAGGGGCAAATTTCCATAACCACCGTTGGCTGCAGCTCCCATTAGTTTCATTTTCTAAGAAACCTTATGAGGCCCATTTGTGACATAGTGAAATAGATGCTGGAAATTTGCATTTTGTTTTGCAGCATGTCAGCTTTCCTTAAAAAACAAAGAAATTTTCAATTTAAATGTAAAAAAAATGATAGGATAGACAACACATTGGGCACTGTGGGAAATTATTCTGGAGACATTCATGCCTTAGGAACCATGCCAAGATACCCACATTTACAGAATTGTTGGTATGTGAGCGTCCTGGCAGACTGAAATTCCCAAATTCAATTCCAATCTTCCCTATCAAACTGTTTTTCACCTCTACTACTATTACGGTTTTTGCTTTAGAAAATACAACTATCATTCAATACAGAGAAATGGAGGTGCTTTTCCTGATTCTTCATATCTTGAAGTTTTCAGTAATCGATTCTCTCATCCTCAGATATGGGTTTCAGGAGGTGCCATGGAGTGATCATATGTATTTTTCGAAACAGAATGTTGAAAAACTCACAAAAGTTTTTAACTAACAAGGGGGTTGTGTTGTGCTGGAGAGAGAATTCTCACCAAGAAATTTTCTATTTCTAAAGAGGACATAAAAAAATGCTATAGCAAGCAATAACCAACACACCGCAGGCAACAAAAATGGGTATCATATTTCATGTCAGTCCCGTTAGTTTTCCTACCTGTCAGAGTCAACAGATCATGTCAACAGAATTCTACATTTCTGAAAGGCAACTCATGAAATAACCTTTGATTCACCCCAATCATTTAAACTTGAAAATAAATAGGCTTCCCAAAATGTTATAGTTTTCTTTGAATGTTGAAGTTTATAGGACATGTGTGAGAATCATGCCCTTGAACATTACACTTCTTAAGACTTTCCTACAAGTGTGGGAGAATCACTCATCTCAAAACGTAGCTCCTAAAAGAGTCAGCCATATGCTTCTGTTTATGGCTCGACACACGGCATTCTCTTCTGCAACACTGGTCCTCCTAGGTAGGGATAGAAAGCTTTACGATATTGAGAAGTAACATTATCCTTAGATTTCACTACTCTATTCTTCTTCTCTGCTCTGATGAATCACTAAAAATCATGTCAATATTCTAGTAAAAATATTGGGTCCAGAGCTTTGCACATTTCCTTTTAGATGAGAGTGATTTAGAAAAGGAAATTTATCCCACAAGTCTGAACCTATAAAAATCTTAAGATCATCCATCACAAAATCCCTAGAATTCCCTCCCCTCCCCCCCTCCTTTTTTTTTTTTTTTGTTTCTTTTAATTATGGCAGATTCTCAGAAATTGCCTGGAGACGCCCCAGCAATTTTCTTGGCAAGGTTTTTCAGAAATAGTTTGCCATTGCTTTCTTTCTAGGGATAAGAGAAAGTGACTGGTTCACAAATGGATTTGTGCCCAAGGCAGGACTTAAATTAAAATTCCCAATTTCTATCCTAAATACCTTAAGCACTGAATCAAACTGACACTCATAGTATTCTTATGTGATATGATCAATATTTCATAAGTAACATTTCAAAAAAGAGGACATAAACATTGCTAAGATCTTCCACTGGGCTTGTGACTGTCTTAAAAAAAAACTTTCATATCCAAAATCCAGGCATTACAACATGTGATTGAACAAAATAAATATTTTCTAGTGCAAACTTCATAAATTAGGGAATATCACTACTGTCTTTAAATAATACTATCAACTTGATGTGGATAAATGGTTCAAATTCAGTTTTTATAATTTGCATTGTTCAACTGCTAACCTAAATATAGGCAGAGTATGCAAAGGGTATGTAGAGTAGGTCAATATATTATGTTATCTCCATGCTCCAAGTTCCCATTTTTTGCACCTTCAAATTCATAAAAATAATACTTTTACATATCTTTATATAGATTTCTCTTCATAGACATATTTTATTTCCTTTTTAACATGCATAATTTTGCAAACAATATTCTCTAATACAATATTATGTGAATTATAGTTTTGTTTCTGAGCTACAATTCTACATTCTGATTTCTGATGTAATTTGCAGTTCTCTTCTAGCTTTCTTACAGAGCCAGACATGTAAAGCTGGATAAATATATATTAAAAAGTTTAATTCCACCAAAATCTTTAATTGAAATGGAAAGGGCAAATGAGACTAAGAATTAGCCTGAAATTACAGGACTAAGAGTGAGTCAGAATTCTTATTTGGGTATTTAAAAAATCCAAGAGAACTTTGGTTTCAGGTGTTTAGTTAAAAGTCTAAGCTAACGAGGACTGAAATCACCTCCTTTTTTTCTTTCATTTTGTGGAAATTTTTAGAGTTATCTACCACCATTCATTTTTTTAAATAATTAAAACCATCTCTATATTTAGCTGATGCGGAATATAGATCTGTCCTGGCACTACTGATTTTTTTTCCCAGTCTCCCATCATGAATGAAGATCATTGGAATTCAGATACTGGAATTTGCTAGAGTTAAGCCAAAAGGGGATCATGGAAACTGAAAAAACTTCTAAGCCAGTAAGTGTTTAATAATCATAGAATGACACCATTCAAATTGGAACAAAAAATAGAACAGTGTAGGTAGTAATCCAGTCAAACACAGTGTATTCAAACTGGGTGTGTGTGTAATGCATGTATGAATATACTATATATATGTAAGTATACACACATATGTGGGGAGGTTTTGCACAGCCCAGTAAATCCTTCTATTGTGTGTAATTAAATTACAAGGAAATGCAAAACACATGCTTATAAAGCTACATTTTCCCCATTTAAAGAGTAAAACTAGAATGTTCATTCATAATTATATAGAGACTAAATAGTGAAATGGAGGAGGAAAAATATATTACCAACCAAGGCAATTACCGAAAAAGGAGAGGGGGAAAAGCAACAACCCATAGAAAGTATGGGAACTGCAGAAGAAAATCTTGCCCCACATGGCAACCAAACAGCTGTTTATCATTGGCCTAATTATCAAGTTAATGAGATACTAATTTCTATATTCATAAAGTATGCATGAGCAAACATGAGCATATGCAAAGCAGAGCTTACTGACAAACCTAATAAATAAAATAGCAAGGTATTGGTAAATAAACATTAATGAGCTTTAAAACAAAGACTGGAGTTTTATTTTATAGAAACCTCCATGTACAGAGTTTCATACCAGCAAGACACTTATAGA
The DNA here is from genome assembly GCA_023653725.1 of Bungarus multicinctus. Taxonomy (NCBI): domain Eukaryota; kingdom Metazoa; phylum Chordata; class Lepidosauria; order Squamata; family Elapidae; genus Bungarus; species Bungarus multicinctus. The sequence continues at coordinate 54,961,663 of CM042842.1, read as the reverse complement.
TGTATATATCAGCGGCATCACTCATTAATAGCTTGCTGTCTGAATTTATGGTGAAGAGTTTATACATGTTAAGAGATCTATTTTCTTCAAGAGCAATCAGATACTTGAGGTGCTCCAGATGTTCTAAACTGCTCTTCCAGGCAACCTCAGATATGATTGATGATGATGAGAGATGCTGGGAGTTGTAGGTCTGTGACATTGTTAGAAGGCCAAAGGCACCTCAACCTGGGCTCTCAGTTAAATCAAATCCTTTTCCAGAATAGAAGAGAGTTATTCTCAAAATAAAAACAAAAACAAAATAAAACTTAAATGTAATGGGTGTGAGAGTTGGACACTAAGAACGGCTGATCTAAGAATTGATCCCTTTGAACTGTGGTGCTGGCTTAAATTGTTTATACCATGGACAGCCAAAACAACCAATAGAGAGGTGCTGAACTGTATAAAATTTCTTCACTAGAACCAAAATCACAAGACTATGTCTGATTTACTTTGGCCATGCCATGTGTGCAAATTTATTGGAGAAGTTATTGATGCTAGGAATGGTTAGTGGAACAAGAAGGGATAAAAAACACACCAGCTGGATACAATCAAAACTGATACAAAGATGAAAGAAGCTGTTCTTGACTGGATAGCATAGAGAACACTTGCCTATGAAGTCTCCAAAATTTATTTTTATTTATTTATTTTATTTATTTATTTGATTTGTCAATCGCTTACAAGACAATAGGTATAAGTATATACATATAGTTATACACATGAAATGGGTACATATAATACATACATGAAATGGGTACATATCAGAAAAATAAAAGAAACAATACGACAGGGATGGTAGGCACATTGGTGCGCTTATGCACGCCCCCTACAGACCTCTTAGGAAAGGGGTGAGGTCAATAGTAGACAGTCTGAATGGTTGAAACAACAATTCTCAAAATCAATTCTGTTATTGCTCATGAATGGACAGATTGCCTATTATATATCCTCGCCATGCATCATAGGTGCCTCAGAAATTCTTTTAGAGGATATGAACAGATGTTTACAGCCACACACCCTTGTCCCACTAATGGATCCCATGTCACCTTGATTTACTTTTAAAGAAGGTTTTCAACTTTTGCTGGCATTAGACACACATGCAGTCAGTCTTCAGCAGCTTGCATCAATTTAGGGAAAAAAGAACTTTACAAAAGAATTTTTTCCTTTTGGTCCCCTGAGGCTGCCTGTCCCTTGCTACTGTCTTTCACAATTTGGCAGTGGGAAATATCTGGCAGCAGGTCCAGAAGTATATATAGGAAGGAAGTTACCATTTAGCTATCCATTCTCGTAGCCCACAGAGCTGTTGCATAGGATCAAAGGACTATTTTATTTTATTTAATTTAGTTTGTCAAGCATGTATGAGAAAACAAGTATAAGTATGAACATAACATATAGACATGTATGAGTATATACATAATAAATGAATATGAATAAATGGAATAAACAGTAGGACAGGGATGGCAGGCACGCTGGTGTGCTTATGCACACCCCCTTACAGACTTCTTAGGTCCACAATAGACAGTTTAAGGTTAAAGTTTTGGGGATTTGAGGATGTAATAACAGAGTCAGGTAGTGAGTTCCAGGCATTGACCACTCTGTTGCTGAAGTTGTTTTTTCTGCAATTGAGTTTGGAGCAGTTTACTTTGAGTTTGAATCTATTGTTTTCCTGTGTGATACTATGGTTGAAGCTGAAGTAGTCATTGACAGGTAGGATGTTGTAGCAGACAATTTTGTGTACTAAGCTTAGGTCAGACTGTAGGCAGACTAGTTCTAAGTTGCCTAGGTCCAATTATTTCAAGCCTGGTGGCATAAGGTGTTCTATTGCGAGTGGAGGAGTGGAGTACTCTTCTCATGAAATACCTCTGGACTCACTCAATTGTATTAATGTTTGCTATATAGTGTGGATTCGAGGCAGATAAGCTGTATTCAAGAATTGGTCTGGCAAAGGTTTTGTATGTCCTGGTTTGCAGTTCAATGCAAACTAGGAAGACAGGAAGACGAGAAGATGAGGAAGATGAGGAAGACAAGGAAGGGAAAGGTGAAAGTGTGTGGGAGTTAGCCATCATTCCACTGGTTAAAGTTGTGTCTGATTTGAGGGGCTGCTTCTTGCCAGGGGATATGTTTTCAGATAAGAGAGATGGGACAAAGAAGCATCTAGTGGCAACAATGTTGTTCTCTGAGGTTTCTGCAAGACCAAAGCCAGTTACTCTTGTGTTGATAGCTTCAGGAAGTCCATAGAAGCCCACACTCCATAAAATAACTCAGAAATTAGATCCCTTAATTCTAGGCAGAAGCACTTAATGAAGGTGCTGGATTAGACAACTCAACTTCAGGAATATGAAAGGCTAGCAAAGAGGCATGTGAGCCTTAACAGGGGGGCAGAGCTCCTTCATGAGTTAGAATAGAATAGAAAACATTTATTGTCATTACATTCCACGAATACAATGAAATTTGAAAGCTACTCCAGCACAGTGGGATATTTGCAATGATGTTCATGTAATCAGTAATTCTTCAATCTGGGTCCTTTTGTGCTGGGCCTTTATTGTAATATTTCTTTATTGCTGCCATGTAGAAGAGGCCAAAGTGAAGCTGCTCTGAATTAACCATCAACCATATCATACAACTATGAATCAACTGTTTTTGTTTCTCCTAGAGTTTGTCAGTGGGATGATGTTCTTTTGAGGGGCAGAGAATTTGAGCCTTTTGTATTTTTTGAGGATGATTTTATGAATTTGTGAAAATTCAGCCTGTGTGTGGAAAGAAAGAAAAAATAGACCTTTTTGCTATTATCACAGTCCACTTTTGATTATCTACAATGTTTTGAAGGAAAGTTCCAGTTCCAACCAAAAACAAAGTGTGACAGAGAGCACTAGTTGAAAGCTGCACTGTACCATCTCTACAGAGGTAGTATTCAGCTGGTGCTGACTATTATTATTATTATTATTATTATTATTATTATTATTATTGTTGTTGTTGTTGTTGTTATTATTGTTATTATTTATTTTGTCAAACAATTATGAGATAACAGGTATAAGTATAAACATGGTTATAAATACATGAAATGGATACGAATAAGAAAAAAAATAAACAATAGTACAGGGATGGTAGGCACATTTTGGTGCACTTACGCACACCCCTACAGACCTCTTAGGAAAGGGGTGAGGTCAATAGTAGACAGTCTAAAGTTGAAGATTTTGGGGTTTGGGGAAGAAACCACAGAGTCAGGTAGAGTATTCCAGATATTGACTACCCTGTTGCTGAAGTCGTATTTCCTGCAATCAAGTTTGGTACGGTTTATCTTTAGTTTATATCTATTTTGTGCTCTTGTATTGTTTTGGTTAAAGCTGAAGTATTCATTGATAGGTAGGACATTGCAATATATAGTTTTATGTACTATACTTAGATCAAACTGAACGCGGCGTAGTTCTAGGTTGTCTAGGTCTAAAATTTCAAGTCTGGTGGCATATGGTATTCTGCTATGAGTAGAAGAGTGGAGGACTTTTCTCATAAAATATTTCTGGACTTTCTCAATTGTATTAATATCAGATGTGTAATGCAGATTCCAGACTGATGAGCTGTATTTAAGTATTGGTCTAGCAAATGTTTTATATGCTCTATTTAGTAGAGTGATATTACCAGATGCAGAATTAGGTTAACAACTCTTAATGCCTTTTTGGCTATGTAGTTACAGTGGGCTCTAGCACTTAGATCATTTGAGATGAGTACTCCAAGGTCCTTGATAAAGTTTGTGTCATCAACAAGGTCTTGACTATTCAGCTTGTATTTTATTTTTTGATTTTTTTTGCCAATATGCAAGACAGAGCATTTACTTGTTGAGATCTGAAGTTGCCATTTGTTTGACCATTCTGACACATAGTCGAGGTTTTTTTGAAGGGTAGCAACATTGTCAGTGGTGTTGAATAGCTTTACATCATCAGCGAAAAGAATATAATCACAGAGGTCATTAATATAGAGTATGAAGAGAGTTGGTCCTAGAACACTGCCTTGACACCACTGTTGACAGGTACAGGATTTGATAGGACACTCCCAATTTTGACCATTTGTTGCCTGTTTGACAGGAATGCTTCTATCCAGTTATGCAGGTATCCAGAGATACCATAAGACCTTAATTTTAGGAGTAGTTTGTCATGTACCACTGAATCAAAGGCTTTACAGAAGTCTATGTAAATTGTGTCAATTGCTTTGCCCTGATCAAGTTGTGTAGTCCATATGTTTTTACAGTGCAAGAGTTGCAGATTACAGGACAGTTTCCTTCTGAAGCCAAACTATTTGTTAGAGAGTAGGTTGTTTATCTCTAAGTGGATAATAATGGATTGGTTAATAATTGATTCCATGACTTTACAGGTGACGCAGCATAAAGAGATTGGTCTGTAATTTTCAACTAGGCTGGGGTCTCCCTTTTTGAAGATGAGGATGACCGTGGCTTGTGACCGTGGTTAGGCAAGGAGCTGGTCCTGAAAGATTTTTCAAAGATTATGCTTAGAGGTTCTGCTATGGCAGTGGATAGCTTTTTAAAGAAGTAGGCACAAACTCCAACTGGTCCAATAGATAAAGATGGTTTTAGATTGCATAGTCATCAGTTTGCTGATGACACAATAGTCATTGGTCTTATTCGAGACAACGATGAATCTGCATACAGACAGGAGGTTGTACAACTTGCCTCACGGTGTAACCGGAACAATCTGGAACTGAACACACTCAAAACCGTAGAAATGGTGGTAGACTTTAGAAGAAATCCTCCCATACTACCACCTCTTACAATACTAGACAACACAGTATCAACCGTAGAGACCTTCAAATTTCTAGGTTCTACTATATCACATGACCTAAAATGGACACCTAACATCAAAAACGTCATCAAAAAAGCACAGCAAAGAATGTTCTTTCTGCGTCAACTCAGAAAGCTCAAAGTGCCCAAGGAGCTGCTGATCCAGTTCTACAGAGGAATTATTGAGTCTATCATCTGCACCTCTATAACTGTCTGGTTTGGTTCTGCAACCCAACAGGACAGACACAGACTTCAGAGGATAATTAGGACTGCAGAAAAAACAATTACCACCCACCTGCCTTCAATCGAGGATCTGTATACTGCACGAGTCAAAAAGAGAGCTGTGAAAATATTTATAGACCCTTCACATCCTGGACATAAACTGTTTCAACTCCTTCCCTCAAAACGACGCTATAGAGCACTGCTCACCAGAACAACTAGACACAAGAACAGTTTTTTCCCGAAAGCCATCACTCTGCTAAACAAATAATTCCCTCAACACTGTTCAACAATTTACAAAGTGTACACTACTACTACTGTTAATCTTCTCATCACTCCTTATCATCCATCCCCTCCCACTTGTGACTGTAACTTTGTTGCTTGTATCCTCTGTTTCCTAGTATGCTTTGATGTTGATTGTACCCTATGACTATCATTAAGTGTTGTACATTATGATTCTTGATTCTTAATGAATGTTCCTTCTTTATGTATACTGAGAGTATTTACACCAAGACAAATTCCTTGTGTGTTCTATCACACTTGGCCAATAAAGCATTCTATTCTATTCTTTTTCAACATTGTCTTCTGTAAAATCAATATGTATTAGATCATTGTAGTCGTCTGTGGTTCGACTAGAAAATATTGGGCATGATCCATTGCTGTTTACAGATACTGAGCCAAAGAATGTGTTAAAGAGGTTGGTTTTAATGGTGTCATCATTTCAGTCTTTACCATTTGGTTCTTTTAGGGGTGGGATGGACCTTGAGTCTTTTAGTTTGTTGTTTACAAAATTGAAGAAAGTGCGGGTGGAATTAGAAGGTTTTCCTCTTGTTTATTGTGATAATTGGTACATTCAGTTCTGGAGGACCAGTAGCAGAAATTTTGAGTAGTTCAGAAAACCAGCAAATGCCACCTCTGACTGGCCTCACTCACATCTATTACCTGCCTCCTGAGTCCTAGCTAATGAGCTGGGTCTTCTTTTGTTGCCCTGCAGAAGAGAAGGGAGTTGGAAAGTAGATTAGTGCGGTAGGGAGCAAATGGGGATTCTGCAGTAACCTTCCTCCAGGAGTGGGGAGGGTATGGGGATTTTGCAGTATCATTCCCTGCCATGCCCATCAAGCCACGCCCACAGAACTGGTAGTAAAAAAAATTGAATCCTACCACTGTATCTCTGGTAGTTCTTTTGAGAAAAACTTAACTTATACATTTCAACTCAAATGTTCTTTTAAAAACAATATGTTGCAATAAATTCAGAGAGAGTCTATTCAAAAAAAACCCCAAATGATCGTTTCTTTGTGGGGGAGATGAGAAGAGGTGCCGGTGAAGTCTCATAGAATATCACGCATGTCAGATCACAAGTAAGCTCTATTAAGTTTATACTCCCAGGAGTAAATGAGATGGAGAATCAACATAATGATTAGGAGGAAAGAAAAGTGTGGGAAAGACTATTTTACAAGATAATTTACAAGTTCAGAGTCACAAAATGTTAGGCAAAATACTCCTTTCTCCCTTAGTCATAATAAAACTTATAAAACTGAACCAGAAAATATGTTCCCTCTGGCAAACCCCTATTTTATATGATAAGGTAGCTTTTTAGGCACTGGGATGACAGCTCCAAGAATTCTGTACAATAGTCAATGCAGCTTGGAGACTACTAAAATAGTTTCTGGATGTATCATTAGATGACATCTTATCAGAAATTAATCCTTGTGTAGAAAATCCAGGCTCTAGCTTGAACCACAGGGACTGCATACAGACTTCCTTTCTACCTTTGAATTCCCAACATTTAGCACTTTGATTGGGCAAAGGGGAATGGAGGAAAACAGAACATCTCCTGATTACTTTGGTAATTAGAATTTACAGTTTTAGAGCAAGAGCCTAAAGAACTGTAAATGTACCACCATCCCACAATACCTCTTTATTCAAATAGTTTGCAAAGGTTTTTTTTTTCCCAAGTTACAAAACATTTTATCTTACTCTTCCTCCTCCTCTTAACCCTGTCTTTTGGTTTTAACAAAACTTGTGAGTAAATGACCAGGTTCCCCCTCCAACCCCAACATTGGAGAGAACAAAAAATTCCATTAAAATAAGGAGCTCATAATGTGTACATATATGTATTGTATGTTTTTGTCTATAGTTATAGTTTTATATGGATTTAAGTGGATTTAATTGTTTTGTTTGCATTGTGTGTACAGTCTAGAATCACATATGTGAGATGGATGGCTGTATACATTTAAATCATTAAAGTAAGTAAACTAACCAGGAACTACAACTAAATAAAAAAGAGAACTCCTGATTAATTAGAGGAAGGAAGGAAGGAAGGAAGGAAGGAAGGAAGGAAGGAAGGAAGGAAGGAAGGAAGGAAGGAAGGAAGGAAGGAAGGAAGGAAGGAAGGAAGGAAGGAAGGAAGGAGAGACTGTTTTTATCTTTGTTTTATACACAATGTATGATGTGCTGATGCCAACATAGATTTGCAAAACTCAGCTCTAAATTGGGAAGAGACTAACAATAACTAGCAGTTTAAGGACAAGTAAAGGGCTGGTCTTTTAGCAATAATTAATACATTGGGTATGTTTTTGTGGTTCCTTCTTAATTAAATAGGACAGGAAACAATCTGGTTTGTGCTTGGTAATAACTATAATGTTTGGGAACATTATACAAGGTAAACTGCACTAAACTTGATTGCAGGAAATATGACTTCAGCAACAGAGTGGTCAATGTCTGGAATACTCTACCTGGTTTCTTCCCCAAACCCCCAAAACTTTAACCTTAGACTGTCTACTATTGACCTCACCCCTTTCCTAAGAGGTCTGTAGGAGACATGCATAAGCACACCAACATGCCTACCATCCCTGTCCTATTGTTTCTTTTTATTTTTCTTATATGTATCCATTTCATGTATTCATAACTATGTTTATACTTACACCTGTTATCTTATAATCACTTAACAAAATAAATAAAAAAAATAAAATAAATTCTTCCTTCCTTCACATGGTTACAGGTAGGTTTTTTCTGCTGCAAGCATACTGGCAGTGCAGTTCATCTTTTCTTCATTTTGAAGTGACTGTAGTTACCTTGTAGTTGAAAGCCATCATCTATTATAATCTGCTTTTCAGAATTTTCCACATATGCTAACTAAGTAAGCAGAGTGTTCAAATGCTAGACACTCTCCAGTGTTTGGATATCTTGGATGTGACCATGTGACCAGGAGAGAAAGAGAATCAACAAGAGGCACCTGATTTCAAGTTGTCTGAATGGCAGAATCAAAGGGTTGTTTGTTTGTTGTTTTAAAAGAAGGCTGCACTTCTCAAACTCATAGTTGGCACATGGGTTCTTTCTGAAAGGTTATAATTCTGACTCTCAAAAGGCACTTTTCAGCTGTAAATAGGAGTTGTCAAATAGAAGCTGATGACCCCTGTTAAGAGAGAGGCTGTGGTTCAATGGGAAAACACCTGCTTTTGGGCCTTCCATTCAATTCCTGGCTTCTCTCCACTGGGGTGAGATAATCCTGCTTGAGAACCTGAAGAATTGCTAACAGTATTAAAGCTAGAGAGACCAATTCTTTCCATCAATATGTGGCAACATTGCTGTTCCTATAGATCTCAGTTTGCGTCAGCATATGTACATCCATTTGTTCCTTGCTTGTCACAACTGAATTCCTTATTAAGACAACCAAATCAAGCAACCACTGAAGCAAGCATTCACAATTTGTACTCCTACATTTGCAAACAGTAATCATACAGCTTTCCCATATAATACACGTATACAGCTTTAAGAGCTGTTCTCCCCCCTCCCCCTTTCTTTCCTCTGTGAAAAGACAATTTCCTGAGGGTTTTTCCTTGAACAACATCTGTGTTACTTTCACAATGGCAGAATCATCCTAATTGCCTGATTGTTGTTTTCTGGGGAAATATCAGTTAATCTCCCAGATTGATGGTAATCCCTCTTTTTCCTAAAGTATCTAATTTTAAAAATCAATCTCTGACAACATTGGTCTGAGTCAGATTTAGTTTTTCTTGTTGTTGAAGGCAGTAAAAGTTGAAAGAAATGTTTTAAGATAAATATTTTGAAATATCAATTGCTTCTAATGAGCTATTGCATATGCAAGCTCATGCACAAAATACTTACTACTCTTTCAAGCATCTTTGTAAGAAAAAGTTGTAAGAAAAAAATGAAAGGAATGAACCAACCCACTTAAATTTCCTGATTCTACCAGGAATTGTTGGTGATTAATATTTAGAGGAACGAGTTTCTGGTATTGTTAAACTATCATAGAAATCAAGGTAAACGATTATTAACAATAACTGAATAACAAAGTTAGAAGGAACCTTAGAAGTCTTCTAGTTCAGACCCTTGCTCAAATAGGAGACCCTATCCCATTTCAGATAAATGGCTGTCCAGCCTCTTTTTAAAAGTCTCCAGTGATGGAGTACCCACAAGTTCTGAAGGAAAGCGATGCCACTGGTTTATTGTTCTGCACTGTCAGGAAATTTCTCCATAGTTCTAGGTTGCTTCTGTCCTTGATTAGTTTTCCTCCATTCCTTCTTCTCTTGACTCTTGGTGTTTTGGAAAATAGGTTGACCACCCCCCTCATCTTTGTCACAGCCCCTCAAATATTGGAACACTGCTATCATGTCAACCCTAGTGCTTCTTTTCAGGACCCAAATCCTGCAATATGTTTTAGCCTCCAGGCCTCTAATCATCTTTGTTATTCTTCTCTGCATTCTTTCCAGAGTCCCAACATCTTTTTGATATTCTGGTGACCAAAACTGAACACGGTATTCCAAGTGTGGTCTTACCAAGACTTTATAAAATGGTCATGTGATCTTGATTTTATCTTTTGTTGAGGCAGCTGAAGATTGCATTGGCTTTTTTTTGGGGGGGGGGGGTTGCAGCCCACTGCTGGTTCATTTTTAAGTGATTGTCTATTAGGACTCCCACATCCCTCTCTCACAGTTACTACTCTTGAGCCATGTTTCACCTAATTTGTACCTGTACTTTTGAATTTTCTTGCCTAAGTGTAAAACCTGAATATTGAATTTTATTTTGTTAAATAGGGTCAATGTTTAAATCTCTCCTTCAAGTCTCATCTGGATCTTGAGCCTACCTTCTGGCTCCAATGTGGTGTCATCTTCAAATTTGATGAATTCCTTTGTTATCCTGTCATCTAAATTGTTTATGAAGATATTGAATAGTATTGAGTATTATAAGACTATTTACTTCCCTCCATGTAGATAAAATCCCATTAAGGAGTACATGTTGAGTGTGGTTTGTCAGCCAGTTTCAAATCCATCTTATTTAGACTATGGCTTCATATGGATTCCGTGGGGTAGGGTATATTCCTATCATATGTTCCTGCTTCTGCTGACCCGGTGGTGTGAAAGTGGGGCAACTGCAAGTAGATAAATGGGTATCACTTCAGTAGGCATCTTCACAGAGATGTGAAAGTTCATGGAATCTTTTTTAAAGAAAATTATACCTAACATCTTTTAAGAAGATGTATCCCCTAGATTTAATTCTGTTTCATTATAATCCTTAATATGTAAGCCTAACCATGTATTATATCTCCAATGTCTACATTGTCAAAAATATGTATTTGTCTCTGCATTCATCTATATTTTATTGTATTTAAATTTTGGCACCACCCAATTACTTCTGACTACCAGTATCTTAAAATACAGTATAATATACTGTAAATTGATGCATCACTTATTCTCAACAGTGAAATACTTTAGTTTTTTTTTTTTTAAAAAAAACCCATTGGGTTAGACCAGCAGTAGTGGGAACCAAGATTTAAAAATTACTTCTAGCAACACCTGGTTACATACCAATGATGAAGGATGCAGAGCATTTGACAGAACATGGCATCTACAGATGCATGTAAATGTGCTTTTTGACTAATACACAAATATGTTTCTTAATGAGGTTTATAAGGCTTTAAATGCATTATATACACTAGTAAAATGTTTTTGAGGTTTCATGCAGATTTTTTTTTCCTTATGGATCTACCTAGAAATACAGAAGATTAAACCTAATATGTTTTCCAAGTAGAGCATATGACTAAAGCAAAATAAGTCATGAGCTGAGTTAGATGAATATTGTTTAAAAATAGATGAAGAAATAACTTCCGTACATTGGATTTATTAACAGCTGGCCGGATCCTCAGACATCCTTATGCTGAAATCTGAAGCATCTGAAGGAAAAAACAACACTATTGCTAGAGCTAGAAAGTCAATCATTGAGAAGCATAGACTGGAAAAAATGATGGATTGGAACCGTCAGTGTTAAAATCAGGGAAAATGAGACCAATCTGTTTACAGATGGGTGAAAGAATGTACTAATGATCTGGGCCAGAAAACTATGAAGGCTGGCATTTTTTTTTTTTTTTTTGTGAAAGTTAAACTTTAAATCCTGGATCTTTCTTTTTATATATATATATAAAGAATATACTGGTATATATATATATGTGTGTGTGTGTGTGTGTGTGTATGTGTGTGTGTGTGTGTGTGTGTGTATTGTATATATATATCTATGTATATATGTATACATATATCTATATCTATACATATATCTATATATCTGTGTGTGTATGTATGTCTATGTATGTATATACATATACGTGTGTGTGTGTGTGTGTGTGTGTGTGTGTGTGAAGGAATTAGGAAGATCTCTCCACAATTTGTTTTATTCTTAAATTAACAATTTTCACACCAACATGCATATAAACTTTTATTACCTATGTAATAAAAAGAGGAAAAGAGAAATACTTGACATCATTGAAAGGTTAATTAATCTGGTAATTAACTTAATACTTAGATCTTAAGAATTTTTTTGATTATGAATTATTTAGCAGGATGTGTGATGTGGAAATATTGGCTGATAAACCAGTTTGGCACTTTTTCCATAGTAGTACTATTTGCAATGACATAAGTTGAATTCTTATTTTATTCAGTATCTCTTTAAAATTAATATACTGTTACAATGGTTTTTAAAATTTCCCGTTCTGTTTCATGCTTTTATTAATCTTTATGACTGGAATAAAACATATTGATTTCATATAATATTGATGTGATTTAAATTTTCTTAGTATTAGACTGGCTTTTAGTTTAAGGCAATATACTAATCAAATGAATCATCATACCTTAGAGTTCCTTCTCTGGGAAGAAAGGTAGCTTTTCCCCAATATGAAAGTGTAAATTTAGGGAAACACTACCTGTTGAATTTATCTCCAGCTACAGTCATATGTGAAAAGAGTGATAGGAAAGTCAAAAGTGCAATCTGTTTGGGCTTAGAATTTATAGCTTGAGTGTCCAATGTTTTGGCTTCCATGGTCCATATTGAGTGAAGAGGAATTGTCTTGGGCTGCATATAAAATATATAGTTTAGTTTCATAAAATAAAATCATACAATATTAGTTTACAATCTTGTGGAGCACATTACTAGTTGTCTAGGGTTGCATGTGGATCACAGGTTTTATGCACCTGATTTACAGAGAGGGGCAGCCCTACTTCTTAGTCTTTACTTGTTAACTCAATAAACTTCTACAAAAAAACAGAAATCCTGCAGTCATGCTTCTAATACTCATGGCTTTAGAATAAGCTTTTCCTTTTAGGGCTCAGTCAAGATCCACTTATGAATGGAAGACTTGCCACTTTTATCACCAGTCTAAGTGAGATTTCCAATTTTCCATCTGGAAAGCAGGAAGTGTACATTTGGCTCTGAGGCAGTTCCAGAGAGAATCAATAGCTGGGTGATAATAAGGCAGGCTGGCACTTTTGAAAGGTGCTGCTGGAATTAAATACTTTAATTTAGCTTCAGCACTGAAGTAGAGAAAGCCAAATGCAGGAGCTGGACTTGATGGCATCTTTCCATATACCTTTTCAAGTTTTCCCAAACAAGTGAATTAAGGTACAATTACAATAAAGAGATGCAACAAATCCACTTGAATCTCTGCAGCAACAAGAAATGTTAAACTTTAACAATACAGATAGCGGAGAGTGCGCTTGTAGGTCTGCTTACTTGCTTTTTTTCCTGCATTTCTGTAATCATCGTATTTTTATATGGTTGAGAATGCATAGCAGAGGGCCACCCTCTCTGTCTGAATTTCTATCAAAGCATATTAAAGATTTTAAAATTAATCCAGGATTTAGCATACAGCAGAGGATAATAGTGTTACAACTGCTAGAAAATAAATTTTGCTCACTTGCATCTTCTGTTTGCTATAGCTATTGCTCAATGATAAGGGGAAAGTTGAAACAACAGTGAAGAGAAAGCTGAGTGAAGGATCCGGAAATTCTGGCACTTCCAATGGGCCCATTCCTGGAATGTGAATCTTGTCGGCATTTTCTTTAATGCAACAACATTGTCCTAGAGCTGCATTCAAATTCTGTATAAATCCTTCCATTCCCCACCATTCAGTCAGAGTTGAAGAAGTTTCTTGGATGAGAAGTGAAACATTTTCGAAGAAAAAACAAGAAAGTCCAGTTGCCTCCTGAAAAAGCATCTTTGGGATAACCATGATCTAGATGAGTGACAATCTCTACAGACATTCAGATTCTACCACTTGCAGCAGCATACATCAATGTAATCAATAAGCAAAACATTTGAGTAGATTGTATGGGAGCATTTCTGAAAGCTGTGAATGAATTAATTAAATGTACTGGAAGAAAAATAAATGTTTAGTTATTGCCCTCACTCCCAGTGTATGTGGGGAGAGAGCAGAAATCTCTCAAAAACTCCTCTTTTTCCTAGAACCATGATAACAAACCTATGGCACACGTGGGCACGTGAGGTATTGCCCCAGCTCAGCTCTGCCACGCATGCACATGTGCTTCCCACCAGCCAACTGGTCTTCGGGTCTCCGTCATGCATGCATGGGAGGCTGGGCACATGCAGGTGGGGGCATGGTGCATGTCCCTGCACATGCACAGGATGCATGCACACACATTGCATTTTGGGGGTGCGAGTGCACATTTTGGGCCCTCAGTGCCTCATTGTCCTAGAATTTGTTCTGAAATTCTCCTCCACCTTTATGGGGAAATAAATTGAACAGATGACTTCTCCAATACTCTCCAGAGGAAGGAAAAATTGTCCATCAAATGTTCAAGGACACCACTACTGAAAAGCGTAGCAGGAAGAAATCCTTTGTGAGAGATTCCTTTGGTTATGAAAGGGAAGGGAAGCATACATAGATTTATCCAACTCTAATGGACTTGGAACCAAAAGCTAAATCTTTTGCCTCAAGTGATTAAAAAATTGAAAAAAAATGAATTACATGATTGGGGGGGAAATGGTGAAATGATGAATCAAGAGGGTTTTCTGAAAAAGAAAAGGCAGATGAAAAATAAGAATTTCCCCAAAGCAAACAAAAACCTGTCAGGGTTTCAACCAACTTCAACCTTTATAAGGCAAGAATTATAACTATTGTGCTATTGTAGTAGCACTAGCAACAGCACCTAGGCTTATGTACCACTTCACAGTACTTTACAGTCCTCTCTAAGCAGTTTACAGAGTCAGCATATTGCCCCCAATAATCTGGGTCCTCATTTTACCTACCTTGGAGGAGTGAAAGGCTGAGTCAACCCTGAGCCAGTGAGAATTGAACTGCAATAGGCAGTCAGCAAATTTGTTAAGTGAGTTTTACCCCATTTTGCCACTTTTCTTACCACATTTGTTAAGTGAATCACTGCAGTTGTTAAATTAGTAACATGATTGTTAAGTGAATCTGGTTCCCCCATTGACTTTGTTTGTTAGATGCTCACAAAAGGGAATCGCATGATCCTGGGTCACTGCAACAATCAGAAATGCAAGTCAGTTGTGAAGCATCTGAATGTAAATCACGTGATCATGGGGATGCTATAATGGTTATAAGTGTGAAAAATGGTCATGTCACATTTTTCAGTGCCATTGTAACTTTGAACGCTCACTAAACAAACTGTTGTAAGCCAAGGACTACCAGTATAGGAAAGCAGGAATCAAAGTGGTAAGGAAATATTATTTTAAAGGTGCGTTTTGTACTTGCATGTTGGTATATGTTGATGCTTTAACATTGTGTATATAAATTCTACCTAATTTGCATTTGTACATATGCATACCCAAATGCAGATACATACACTTATATGTCTATTTATAAAACTGTATGTTTTTTTCATCAGGACCACCCATGGGAAGGAAATTGAAAAGGGAAGTGGGAAGGTATCACAGCAAAACAATTCTCCATTGGTAGGATGTGGAATGGATTAAATATCTTACAAGCTGATCCTAAAATATCTCGATCCAGACATTTAAACCAGATTAGAGTCAAGCAAGCATAGGTACAAGGCAAGAGCATCTTACATGATGAGTGTGGCTATGTCCTTAATTTTTAAGGTGTGTGTGTGTGTGTGTGTGTGTGTGTGTGTGTGTGTGTGCATTCTTCCTTTCCTTTTATTCATTAATGTATGTGCTTTACAATTTATTCCTCATAAAATGCAAATCACAAGCTCCCATATTCAGTGACGTCCCCAGAGAGATATTAGCCTCCTGCTATCCATTATGTTTTTTGATCAATTGAGGATTTCACATAATGCCTTTTCATTAAGGGAGAGAAAATATATAAACCATCTTTATTTATACTGTGCCACATGCTGGGTTCCCAACCAATAGGGAAGATGGTATCAATCAGTTTGGATACAATTTTAGCCAGATCATCTCAAGCATAATATAAAGCCCAGGGTATTTTAAGGAGGGGCGGGTGGCTCAAAAAAGGGAAGGTTGCAGTTGCATGATTGAAGCTTCCCCTTTTTACCTGCTTCAGACTACAACTGCATTAGCCAGGTGACTTTTGTCATACATTCTGCCCGCCACATAACCAGGTCTTCATGGGCTTATGAAAAGCCAAAAGGTTAGGGTCATTCTGGTCATTGAAAGAAGAATGTTCCAGAAGGCAGGCGCTATGGCAGAGAAGGCACATCTTCTTGTCCCCACTAGCTGACATTTCTTGGCTTCCGGACTTTCCAACTTGCTGGATCACATTGGGTAAAAATGATTGGGAGAAGATGGTTCCTTAGATAGTCCATTGCCAAACCATGAAGGGCTTTAAAGTTAATAATGAGCAATTTGAATTCTACCCAGATGCACACTGGCAGTCAATGTAGCTCACTTAGCCCTAGTATTACATATACTCAATATCGGGCACCATTTAATATCTATGCAGCTGCATTTTGCACTGGTTGAAGTTTCCAAATTGTCTTCAAGGGCAGCTCCATTAGAGCATGTTGCAATAATCCAGACAAGAGGTTATAAGGGCATGAGTGAATGAGAGCAATTGGTGTATAACCCTAAGTGTACAAAGGTACTCCTGGATACAGCTTCCACCTACTCTTCTAGTAAGAGCCAGGAGTCCAAGAAGACTCCCAAATTGTGCACTCAATCCATCTGGACCAGTGCCACACCATACAGGACCACCAATGGAAAAACCTTGCCACTGGAAGGCTCAACTACCCTTAGCTCTCTATCTTGCTCTACTTGAGTTGAAGCCCATTACATTCCATTTGTTCTCCTTTGAAATCATTCCATGACAATTTTTTTTGCAATTTCAGATTTAATAAAAACTGGTAAAGGAAAAAATGCAATTTTTCTCAGTCCCAAAAGAACTCACTCACTCCCAAAGCATATAAGAATCTCTTTTACCCTCACTATCATCTACTATTGGAAATTAAAGAAAGAAAAAAGATGTTTTAGATGGATTAGTTATGAAGAGTCAGTTTGGTATAGTTGTTAAAGCATCAGGCTAGAAACTTGGAGACCAAGAATTCTAGTCTCACCTTAAGCACAAACCCAGCTGGGTGATCTTGCAAGATTTCAGACTTGCAAGATTTTATTAATGAAGCTTTACAATAAAGTAGACTTAGCTTATTTGATCATGTTTCCTGCCTGGTTTACCTGGTACGACTGAAATCAATCTTGCAAGTCTGAAATTACAATTTTCCATCATCATTCCAATTTTTATACAGCCTGATAACTTAGGGAGGATCCATCCTGAATCTCTTGTTCTGTCCATTCTGCACCTGCAAGCTATGGTCTCTCTTAAGTGATTGTTCCCTAGACAACATCTCTTCACCAGCTCTCCCAAGGTCATTCCCACATACCATTAACCCATTTGCTTAGTACAGCAGGAAATTTCACAACATTATATAAAATTTATGCCTTTGTTATCCTCCTTCTGGACAATCATCTTGCTTTGTTTACATTAATATACTTTTGAAGTCATATCAGCAAGTCCCCTTTTAATATGCTGTGAGTTGAAAAAAAGAAATGCCATGCAGTCTCAGAAACAGTTGTTGACTCTCCTATTGTGCATAATAGTTGTAATCTGCACAACCACAATTAAGTACTAAAGGATTGATTGCACATTGATTGATTCCTGTTGTTATTGGATCCTCCTGTTATTGATCCTCACTCCTAAACTATAGATAATACAGGGAAATAGGAATCTTCTTTATGCAATGATTTAAATAAATATTGAAATTAAATACTGTGATAATTGTAGAGTTGACACCTAGGCGATCTTATTTGACCTTGAAACCCTAAGCAAGGGTGGGACATTGCTGGAAAATCCTAGACTTAGACTGAAATGTACAAGAAAAGTTAATTGGAAGCTATTTCTGCATTGTTTACACAAAAATAGCAAGGATTTAGTCACATGGTCACTGCCAATGTTTCAAGGTAGACCAGACTAGGAAGCCAAAGTCATGAATGCTAGTACTACTTGTACTATAAGATTACTATACAGAATTTTGCAAGCCTGCATAGGCTTCCCCTTTCCCTTCCTTTATCTTCATGAGAGAGTCATGTCTGAGAAGTTTTCAGATTTCTTTTACCTAAAAGTTGTCTTGGTTGCGGATCTTCTTCCTGTTCGTCAAGTTTATTACTTCTACCCATTACAGCACGGTCTTCGAACTTGATAGCTTTAAGACTTGTGGACTTCAACTCCCATAATTCCTCCTCCAGTCATGTTAGCTCAGGAATTCAGATAGTTGAAGTCCACAAGTCTTAAACTTGCCAAGTTTGAAGACCCTTGCATTACAGTCACTAGGCCACATGCCAGGTGTGAAAGAAGATTCGCCATTTTAATTTACACAGCAATGACAGAGATACTAATCGTTCTAATAAAAACAAAGAACCTTTTGATCATGTCAGGGAAATGTTCTAAAAGGAAAAATGAATAGAAGCAAACTGAAACACTATTAGCTATTGTTAATTTCACTTTTGTTTCCCCATATACACTGTCAAAAGTAATCAACCCACATCACTGCTAACCTTTCAAACTATCAATCATTTGCTAAATAGCCTCATCTTTTTATTTCTCTCTTTATCTCTCACACACATACACATAGAGGCAAGTGCAAGCAGGAGAACAGATATAATTTGGAAAGTCAACTGCAAGGAGAAAAGGCAAATCTGTGGCAATTCTATATCAAGAAGAGATTATGAAAGAAGATACCCAGCGATCCTACTGTGATAGAAAAACATGGTTCCTCTTGTCTTCCTCTTCATGTCCTCTGGCATTTATTTCCTTTTTATGATCTTCCTCAGGAATTGCAGCTGGCCTGACCAGGAATATCTCACCTCCTGTGGTGTGTTACATGTACAAACTTTGTCTTCAAGGTCTTCTGCCTCTAGTTCCTTCATCTTCTCTCCTGGATCTGCTCTTTCATGGTATATAATTCTTGTTATTGTCTGGGAAAAACAGAGAGCGTATCCTCTGTGCATTGTGAGACCACGTTCCCTAAGTCTACATGTTTTTCTAATAAATATAAGAAGTGCTTTCCTCTAACCTATCCTCCCCACTGCCATCAAATTCCTCTTCACTGGTGAATTTTAGGGTAAGTTCAACTGAACAGAAGTAGATACAAGTGAAAATTGAATTTTATGATTATTATAGTTACTAATTTGATCTTTCATCCATTGTTTCCCAAAACATTATGGTTATCATGATGGTAGAATACAGTTCCTATTTTACTATGTCAATATTCTGTTGCATCGATAATGTTGATAATAATCCCCTTTTTGTCCGCGAGCTCAAAAATGACTTACATGGGGATTTTCCTTCATTTAATCCCCATAATAACCTCATGTGGTGTAGATTGGACTGAAAAAGAACAATTGGCTTAAAGTTAGTCATTTAGACTCAGTTATGCAGCATGAACTTTAATCTGGATCCCTAGTCATAGTCTAAACATGTAAGCTTATTTTATTTTGTAGTCTATCCAAAGTACTGATCTACCACCTCTGCCTGGTTCATCTTACTCTTGGCTATCTATAGGAATGTGAAGTTGCAAGGTCCATTTGTTTATTGGGTTTTTGAAAACACCAGCATTTGTTGAAATCCAAACAATATGTAAACCAGATTTAATTCCCTCACCCATCCATCTTCACCAAAGAATTGGGATCGCTTTTCCCAATGATGATATGAGAAAAGGATAAGCCAGAATAGCACATTGCTAGGGAGTAGATTTAACACACGTAATGTGAAGAGCATTGGTCTCAAGAGTGACAATCATTCATCTGTTCCATAGAACCACAGAATGTCAAGATGTTGCTTCTCCAAAAAGAATGGAAGAAAAGCTAACTGCTAACTCAGAAGCAGAGAGAGCAGGCAGAGACATGAAAAGTAAGATGATTGATACTTAGCTGGCTTTTCTTGATGCACTGTGGTCAATTAATATAATCAAGGCTTTTCAAATTGCTAGGGACAACACCTTGGCTAGTCTTTAGATCTCTTGACAAGAGTATCATTGTTAGCAATGAGATGAAGAAATGGGCTCCTCAAAATGAAAGAGAAAGACTTCTTGGTGATTATATAGGAATCACTATTCCTATTAAAAATAATAATTTTGCACTTAAAAATCCACTCTGCTTTTAAGCTAAAACATCTCCCCGAGAGTTGCTATTCTAAGCAACCATATCTGCCACTTAAAATGAAATATCATTTAGAAGTGGGGAGGGGGGAAATGGTTGTGTTTTTCACTGCTGCTGACTTTTTGTTGTTACATTTATGATATTCATACAAAAGAGGAATTTTAGGAAATGATTTTTGTTTTCATTTCGTAAATGCTATAGAACTCTATTTATTTGCTGGCAATCACTTTGAACTTGTTCATTCTCAGAAAAGTATGAGTTTGAACTGTGGGAGAGAAAACATTTCTCTCTCAGCCTTTTATAAACTGGATCCCATGATTTTCAAACAATTTAAACCAGTTTAGGAAACGAACATAAGGGCCATTGGGTAGGCCCCAAATATAATATGATCTTCTAATAGGTCTTCAAACAGAGCAGGATTGAAAAACTCTAATGTACCTCAGAGAGGCAGCCTGAAATGATGTGTTATGTGCCAATAATCTTGTAACCCCAATTGGTTCAGCCTGTTGGGAGAATTCCACAGGACAGGATCTTCAGATATGAAAGTCAGTGATTAGAGAAATTGATAGAAGTACTTCAGCAGTGTCTGGAAAACCACAGATCTTTGAACTGAAGTCCATTCTATATAATACTGTTCAGAACCAGATTGTGACTGAGATAGTATCTGCCCACCTTACAAGCCCTGGGGCTGGGGACAGGACCCTACTAGTAAGGACCATTAACATCAAGGAAAATATGGTATAACTTTTTCTGAACTGTCCTTTTTACTGGAATATGACACTCCCAAACAAATCCTCTTTGGATTTTGAAAAAATGTTCTTAGATTTTTTTTTCATTTTTGGTTTTGGGATCAGAGTATATTTTCTTTGGCAATGGAAATGTTGGTTTGTTTGCTGCTTAGTGTTCCTTGGTGGTTTTATGTAATTGTTGTTTAAATGTTTTATCACTTTTATTCTTGCTACCCAATGGGAGAATAACTGCTTAAAATTGCACATGACTGATATGTCATGTAAATCCAAGCAAATAAATATGTAAATAATTTTTTTTAGCAGTCCTACAAATAATTACCACATTGGAAAATTACTCTACTAAGGTTCATTGAAACTCAATATGTAAAATAAATCTATCATATATTCCTCTGAGAGACAATATGCACCATTAACTTCCAATGAATTTTACAGTGGCACAAATAATCCACAAGACCATATACATACACACTCACACACCCATCTCCTTATTTATTATGACTAAAGGAAAATGGAGACCAAAAAATAAAGAAGGCCAACTCACAGACTGAATCAAAGACCTGCCCCTTTATCAGCCCTTCCAGGTAATCTAAACAGGCAACATGGCCGGGTGAGCTAGTTCTACTTTAAGCCTACATGAACAGAATCTTGCAAATCTGAAAGTACAGATCTCACACCATCTCTTTTTACAGCCTGATCAATTAAAATGGATCATTCCTAGGTTTCTTTCTCTGGCTATTAATCCACAGGGAGCTCATCCCTCTCTTGTCTGATTGTTTCCTAAGCAGCATCTTTTTCCTTTGTCCCTCAAGGTCATTCTCACACATCATTACATCCTTTTTTACATGTGCAGGGCATAGAATGGACTTTTGAAAAATGGAAATCATATGCACGGCCAGGATAGTTTATTTAAAATAATGCAACACACTTGATTCCTACAGAATGTTTATGCAGACCAACTACTCCTGACACAAGGACACTTACATTCTTGATAAAAGATCTTAGCAAAATTGCTTGCCAATAGAACAAAAGGGAGAATATTAAAGCATTTTCTAAAGTCTGAGACAAGACTCTTTATAAGAGTTGAGCAATTCAATGTGATAACAACATGTTTAACTGGCTGTGAAACTGAGCTCAGCCTCTAGAACCTGACCTGATTAGTGACGGGATTTAACTTCTTTTCCTCTCAGTATTCATGATTCTGTCTTAATAGAGTTATCTTATGGTAGGATGGGAGGCCAATAAATTTTATAAATAAATAAATAAATAGTTCTCCTAGCTTGAACATTGCCCATTGACAGCAGAAGTTCCAGGGAGGAGTTGCAGATCATCAATTTATCTATTAAGGTCTTCTAGGAATCTGAATAAAAATGATCAAAAAAATTTTTTTACAGGTGACTAATACTTTTTCAATGAGTTTTAATCCATCATGAGTCTCTACCTTGGTTAAACTAGCATCCAACCATAAGATGACATCAGGGATGCACTTGAGAATCTATAACACTATTCCCAGGACTTTGGCACTGTTTGTAGGAAGGAATAATTAGAAGGAATTACCCTGGAGATGAATTATTCTAATTCTTGTCCTTTACAAAGAGGCCATACTTCCAGTTTTAAGTAACCTTCATTCCGAGGGAGTATTGATAATTTCCTTACTTTATAAAAAATAATACTTTTTAAGATATGAAGCATATGCATATGTATAAGTATTCATTCATTCATTCATTTGTATTTTGATTCATTTGTATTTTAGAATGTAAGTACTATTTTCAATATAAAGTTTTTTAAAAATATACCATATTCTTTAGACCATTCTTTGCATCTTTTAGAAATGCAAAAAGAAAAAAGAAAATGTCTGCAGAGATTTGACCAGGGAAAGGAAAAGAAAAATACTTGCTTCCAAAGTGAAATTCATTTTAGCAGATTGTCAGGGCTCCAACAATACACCTCCATTCAATTATAAATCCACCAGCATAAAAGTCTTTGGGTGTGGTTGTTTGTTAGAACACCATGCAATGTTGGTAGCAGGATGAAAATAATAAAATTTTCTCCTCTTTTTCATAAGACAGTATAAGAACTTGGCTTCAATGAGCTTCAGGACTGAGAAAATATTTGTTTACAATATAGTCATGTGGTAATTACTAAGAAGTTAGATGATTTTAGAAGCAGTAAATTTATGGAAGATAGGTTTGCCAATGGCTACAAGCCTACTAGCTATGGGCCGCAAAAACAGTTTGAAAGCTACTAGATGGCAACAGCGTTAGAGCTTTCTATATCTCTTTTGCTGTCATCTAAGTGATGATCTGGATTTTCTTGACTCAAGTCCATTAAATATCATCTTGATGATTTTATTTATTTATTTATCAAGCAAGTATTAGATAACAGGTATAAGTATAAGTTTGGTTATGAATACATGAAATGGATACAAATAAAACAAGAAATAAAAAAATGAACAAGAATGATTCCACTACCTCCCAAATCAATGCAGCGTGCTTTAAATCTCACTTGCTAGGAAGCAACAGGGGAGCATCTCCAGTTTCTCAACTTTTTGGATCATCAATCCCATTGGCCAATGGGTGACACAGCATGATGTGCCATCCTGAGCAACAGGAGCAGAAGCTCTTACCAGAGGGATTTTCGTCACAAAATATTCAAAGGCCATTAGAAAGCATACTTTGCATATCAAAAGCCCTGAGTTTCAATAGTTTGGTCTTTGTCTCCTGCATGATAATAACGCTCATTCCATTGAGTGTGTTACTTTCATCACATGAGTTATGCATTGAACCCTTCAAAACATCAGGTATGGAAACGCAAAAACAGCAGCTTTCAACCAATCCTTGGCGAGACTATCTAACTTAGCTTTCAGTTTTTTTAAACTGAACGAGGTTGAAATCTTTTTAGTTTTGTTAAAAAAAAAAAAAAACACTCTGAAATTCTTCCTAGAACAAGTACATTGTCTTGATTAAGGTTGTATTTTTGTCTCTCAAAAAATAAATGATAAAGGATTCCACAGAGTAATATTGCCCCTAGGTGGTCTGTAGAAAAGAAAAATGAGAAGGGTGCTAGCCTGCTGAGTGAAGCTGTTTGAGAAAGAGTTCAAAAGTAATGTCTTTAAAGATTTCTTTAAATCTTTTCCTTCAGTGTTAGAAGCAGGTTCTTTAAAAGTGCTGTAAGTGTTGATCAGTTGCAACTGAACATAATGAAGAGTTTTACCCTCGTAAAGGCGTATCATTCTGTGCTGATAAAGGATCATAGTGAGATTGATCTGACTCGATTGACTGTCTGGCATGAGCTTCTCTGCATGCAAAGGTCCCCTTTTGTTCATCAGATGATGGTGAAACTTCACACCATCTCAATAAGTCATTTGGAGGAAGACCTTTATGACATCATCTAAAAAACACCCCTCTTAGAGCCCTGTAGATACCCTAATATAGCTCCTTCTTTCCTTCCTTCCTCCTATCCCATCCTACCCCATTCCATCTCACCCTATCCCCAAAATGAATACACACAAATAGAGATCTTTCTAAAGATACTGATTATTTGAATTTGTTAAAAAGGAAACGAAGCTCATAGTTTTAATTTATCTGGATCCATTCCTATTAAGGGAGAGCAGATCTCATCTATGAGATCAAGTTTCATCCTATAAGCATTTTCAGTTTGAGACATATTGCTTCCATGTTAAGATCTGGAATGAAATGTGATCAACTTGAGCATTTACATAAATTCATAACCAGAAAAAAAATTTACACTGACAGCAAAGCAAGAATACTGCAAAGAAGATGTCCAGAAGGACTAGATCTAATCATTTGCTTTCTGGACTTGGTTTCCAGAATTGTCAGTTTGTTTTAAAAAGCAGCACATGTGGAAAAGCTCTGGGAAGTTTGCGTTTGAATATCGAACAATGGAACACATCCTCTGATGGTCTTAAAAGTGAAACATTTTCAACAACATCTTAATTTCTCCTAAGATTTCCATACCTCGACGCTTTTGGAGCATTTTTATCTTCTCTTAATTCCCATGATTTCACCATCTGCATAGCATTTTTTAAAACTAAAAGGTAATTCTATCCTCCTCTGCCAACCCACTTCCCCAGCAAGGAAAGATTTATTAGTTTCCATGACATTTTTTTTCTTCCTGAGTTTTTGAGCCACTAACACGATTTCCTACTTTTATAAATGAAAGCAGAAAAATTGTGCATTAATAAAAACGAATTCTCACTAGTTTTTGACATTTGGTTTTCCTCCTCTTGCATCTCCATCTGCTGAGGGAAGGAGCAGAAATTTCTGCTAAATTTAGGAACCTAACAAGACATGAGAGGTCTCAGATTTAGGAATCTTTCTCATTTCTTTCAGATCTTCAACATGAATCCAATTAAATGACCAGCTGGAAATATTGATTCCTTGAGCAAGAGCTATATAATCTTTTCATTAAAAGGCCAAGCTCTGAGTGATGTGTATATGAATATGAATATGTGGGTTCAAGGTGAACACAAACTAATAATTATGCATATTGGGCATACTTATATTATTAATGTTGAATTTACTAATATGAGCTATATGGCCAAAAATTAAAAGCAAAAAGAATAGAAGAAGGGGCAAGACCTATGTATTTCTTAAAGTTAGTTGAGTTTAAGGTCAACATCAGATGTTGGAACATGATTTGATGTGACACTATTAGTGTGGCTCCAATAGTCATTGGAGGAAGGGGACATTACCTGTCCCCTTCCTGATTAGCAGGAGCAGAAATTCCCATTAGCAGGACTTTGTTTGGTCACCAAATATGTAAAGGCCACCAGAAGCATATTTTGCACATGAAAATCCCTGGGTTCAAATGTTGTCTTCTCCATAAGGTTGTGGTGGGGAGAAACCATCCTGCTTGATGACACTGGTGTTTCACAATGGGAAGTTCCACAAGGTGAAAGTTGATGGAAAAGAAAAAAGATACTTACCGTAGTGACAAGGCAGACAAAATCTATTCAACTTTTTTACTCTGAGAAGCTGACATTAAAGGTCAATATCTTTCTTCTTCCACAGAACAGCCACCTTAAGAGGCAGTCTGAGCTGAAAAAGAGACTAGCTGAAAGTCATCAATAAGCTTCTGTGGATGAAGTTGGAATTGAACCCAACTCTCCCTGGTTTGAGTCCAATATCTAAATTCCTAAACTAAACTGGATGTAACATAGAGGGCACCTAATTAGTAACCCCAAATTATGACCAAATTGCTGAGTGCTTTGAAGCTAGGTTTGTTTTCAGTGCCTGGAATGTGTCAACACATTGCAGTTCGGGAGGCGTATGAATAAATATGTTTATTCTTTATTTACCTTCCCTACTAACAGTTCTGCTCACTGTCAATTCAGAATGTTATGCTTAGTTTAAATATAGCTCATTTTCCAATATAATCTGTTTAGACTGTCATGAGAGCTGACATTTAACTTCCCTTCCTCGACTGGGTTTACAAACTTCCTATTGGAGTCTAATTAACATAGTAAACCAGTTTCTTTAGGCAGAATCCCCAAACATTTCTTCCCTGGTATGGCTGCACTGATGGTATAGTGCATCTGCTTTTCTCAGCTTGTCCAGATTGGTGGATTTCAAACAATAACAAGTCTGGCCTATGTTAAGTTAGATCAACAGTCTTCCTAAACCAGTATTGTTATTTGACACAAACAGGTCTCCAGTATTTTAAGCCAGAATTTTCTAATCCTATCTGGGCATTGAATTTGGGAGATTATGCATGCAAATCCTTGTAAAAGTTTCTGATTTATTTTGTTTCCTTTTCATGTCATCCGTTTGCAGAATGTCTTATTGTGCAGGTTGCTCCTGACTTTCTTCCTATCTGATGTCCAATTTAGTTGATGTGTTTAGAGTTATATATTCAGCATTTTTAGTCTGAAATAGGCAATCCTATTTGGCTGATAGAGTCTGGTTGCTTTATAGTTTATCGAATCTTTTGTGAAATGTATATCTTCTTTCCCACTCACACCCCCATAATGTACAAAGTTTCAAGAGATTTTTATCACAGCTTCTCTATGAAAGGAAGGTTCAGATATTTGTTTATAGGCCTTGATTTAATTCCAGCTAATGAATTATAACTTAATGACATCTTATCATTCAGAAATGTTGATTGAGATTTTGTGAAACATTCTACAGACCATTCTAGGCTATAGAAACATTCAATCTTTCATACTTGACCAAGAATAGGCAGTCTGATCTGCAGGTATATTGAATTGAGTTCCCCAAATTCTTTTCTACTACCCACGTTTTTGGAAGACTGATGGTTGGTGAGAACTCAAATCTTTGGGAATTTCCCTAGTATGATCTAAATTGCTTGTTCCTGGGTGTGATACAACAGCTGATTGGAATCAAACCATCCAGTTGGCTTCATGCTATACTATGGACCAAATCAATAATAAATTCAATAATAAGATCATGCAGAGGTTTTTTATATTTACCATTGCTTGCTCAATTCACTTCCATAGTGTAATGTATGGTGAAAGAAAAGAAGCAAAGGAAGATTGGATAAGCACACTAATCAAGAGAGAATGGGAAAAGGCATGAGCAAAATATTAAAAGTGAAATGTTTACAAAAAAAGAATTTGTATTATTAAAATATTTTTATTTATAATTATTAAAAATTATTAAATTATTATCAATTGAATGTACTTTTTTTCATAAAGTATTTTTCATCAGTGGAGCGCTGCATTGTGCCAGTTTGTTTCCATTCCATGACTGTTCATATCCACCTTAGATTAACAATTGCTTCCACAGAGATTTCCACTAAGGAAAGAGTGCAGAACAGAGCAACAAAGATGAATGGGGGCTAGAGGCTAAAACGTATGAAGGATGGTTGCAGAAATTTGGGTTTGTCTAGTCTAGTGAAAAGAGGGACTAAGGGTGACATGATAGCAATGTTCCAAAATTTGAGGGGGTGCCACAAAGAAGAAGGGTCAACCTTTTCTCCAAAGTACCAGAAGGAGATAAGCAATCTAAAACTAAGGAGACATTTGCTAACAGTGAGAACAATAAACCAATAGAACATCTTCCCTTCAGTGAGTGTGGGTGATCCATCTTTGAAGACTTTTAAGAAGAGACTTAGACAGCCATTTCTCTGGAATAGTATAGGGTCTCCTGCTGGAGCGGTTGAACTAGGACTCTTTCAAGTTTCCTTCCAACTCTGTTATTGTGACCTAAGTTCTGAGGCAGTAGGCTTAATGCAATGTTGCACAAAGGACTGCTTTAGAAATATTCGGCACCTAAAATATTCTTTCTTGAGTGCCACATATGCTAAGCCTAAGGGAGGGGAGGGTTAAAAGAGGAAAAAAAGAAAGGAAAACCTTCAAGTATTATTATCTGAAGCAAAAAGGCATCTCTTTTATTACAGATATGCCATTGATATGGATTCACCTATTTTGCCTTTGCTTTAATTATTGTTTGTTTGTTTGTTTAATACATTTCTGTCTTTCTGCAATCCAGGAATGTATATTCTCTCTTCCTTCCTTCCTAACTCCTTGGTAGAGTTGGACTCTGACAGGAACAGCTGACAGGAAGTGGAGGTGTGGCTCAGGAGATTGTGGAGGAGGCTGAGGAAGGGCAGAGGCCAACTGGCAGTCAGAAGAAGAACCAGGCCCATCCCCTCTGCATCCTAGGACTTGCAGGGAGGAATGGAAAAAGCAACAACTTGGCTTGTGAGAGAGAAAGCGACCATGATCCTCCTCATTGGTTGCAGCTGGGGAGATGAGTATATAAGAGAGAGAAAGTTAAAACACAGGTTGCTAGACACAAAGCGTGTTTTATTTTGGTTTGAAGTTATCTTGGTTGGCGTCCTTCCAATAGATTGTGCCTTGTTATCTCCTTGAATTTGGTAAATAGTTCTCCTGTTCCGTTGTGGAAATTTTGTCACGGTAGTTTGTTTGATTTTTTTTATTTCATCTCTATCTTCTCATTAAATTTGGACTGTATTTCTTTCTTTTGAAGACTGTTTTTGAGTGTGTTTTATCTCCAACTGAGTATTATTGAACAGTGGGGCCACGTTGGAGGCATTAAAGGACATTTATTTATGTTCTGGATTTTGTTATGTTTGTGTTACACTCTGGGTCATCACACTCTCCCTAGCGAAGTGTGTTATTGAAACTTATTGAACAGCTAAAATATAAGTGCACAACCTCACCACATTTTGAATTAGAAGACCAAAAAATCACATTTGCAGGTTAGAAACCCACTCTTGAAATATAGAAAGAATCAGTGCCAAAATGTGTAAGACCTGGAACGACACAGTACCAAACTCAGTTACACCAAGCATGCAACTCCCTCTTCATTTTATAAAATGTTTCCCCTTTGTTATATTATAAATCAGAAGCAATATTTTCAGGGTCTTTTAGGAAACATGCAAAATGGCACACAGTGGTGGGAGTCACCCTTTTTTACTATTAGTTCTATGAGAGAGCGCTTCATGCGTGTGGTCAGCGTCCATAAACCATCAATTTTAAGCTTCAAAATTGACCTTGTATTCAGCACTGGTGTGTAAAACAGCTGAGATGCGGCAGTCAGCAATCAGCTAAGCTCACAAACAAGAAAATAAAGGAAACAGCAGTGGTGGGTTGGTGGGGCCAACTGCTCACCGGCGCTACCGGTTCGATAGAACCTATGTGAACCAGCAGCATCCCACCACTGATGGCACATGAAGCCTCAGATAAAATTCTCAGGGCAAAAGGAATAGAAGATGTTGGCAACACATTGACTGAGACTTTAGGCAAATTGCACTGACTAAATCTTTCTTATTAATTCATTTCCCCCAGTGATGTGTCTGTTGACCATTATCATCTGTTTTGAGGCCCCGGTTGGCTGAAGGAATCATTAAAAGAATCCAGCGCAATAGAATTACAACATTAGAAAAGGGAAAATTAGGCTGTCAAAATGTTAGAAGAAGAAAACTCGAAATGCTTCATGACCAACATACCACTTCAGAAAGATCACCTCTGCAAGCTAAAATCAGTTTCAGTGCAGGGAGAACAAATAATATCACAACAATAATCACAAAGTCACAAAGTTTTATTTTCTCTTATTTTGCTTAACAGGCTGCTAAAATAGTATCTGACAGCTGAGAGTTAAAGTCTATAATTTGGTTTTGGTAGGAAACACAATGGTGCAGAAAGTATATGGTGCACAAGTGTGTGAGACCATTCCAAAATGACTATATGATACTGAGATATTGATAGCTTTAGAAAATATAACAAAAAGCTTGCATAGAATGATGTTTTGGTTTTAGACAATACGTATTTTGACAACTGATACACCACTTAAACAACAGCAAAAGCATATGCATAAATTTGTGTGGCAAGGACAAAAACACAGGAATTAAATATAAAGTGCTGGAAGATGCAAATAAAAAAGAGGATTGAGTTACTTGATTTGAAATTATTTTGCAGCTTGCTGTTTGATTTGGGTAAAAGAATGGGTTCTGCTGAGAAACAAAAGGCTTTTGGAATTAGAAAGAACTTGAAATTTGGGGAGCATTGTACAATAAATGCAATATTAATGTGGTTTTTAAAAAAATCATGTTAGACTTGCTGACTGGAGAATATGGAAAAGATACAAGTTCAGGTTATATCAGGAGACCCTTTTGTGGCTCTTAACACAAGAATCAGAACATAGGCAAACACGAAGGATTAAAATATTGTGAAATGCTAAATTTTTGTCAAGGGGGAATATAAAATAAAATGAAGAGAAAATTGTGACATTTGAAATAGAATTGTGCACAAATAACAAACATATCATCGGTAGAACGTATGGCCTTTTATTGAAATTTGTACAAATGTATGATAAAATGAGCTAAAATTTTTATTTATCATATAGAGATGGAAAATGTGTGGTTGACAGGACTAAAATTTACCCTATGTTATAATCTTAAAGAGAACTTTTATAAAATGATGTACCATTAGTAAATGACATCAGAGAACTTGTCTAGAACGTTTAAAAACACTTAAGATTTATGTTGGAAATCTTAACTAGGAGAAAGATAGAAAGATGAAAAGATTTGGTAATTTTATAATGGAGGAAAAGTTGGTGAAGACGATGACATAGTAACAGCTAGATAATGTAGTCATAAAGTCCAAAATTTAATCTTCATCTCAGAACCTTGATTGCAGAAGCAATGATTATTACTAGTGATTAAGACAATAGACTATATCTATGTTACTGGGACAAAAAAAAAGTAATAATGCATTGTTGTAAGAAAAACAAAGGCTGGCTACATTTCAACTTTTTCCTACAATGGTGAAGCATAAAGCTCCTGGTCTGACTGATAACTCAAATGTTAAGAAATATGGGCTCAATTTTTAGATATTGAATTATAAAAAGATTGAAGCCAAAATGTGTACTGGTGGTAGGTGATGAACCCCTGAAGGTGAAGAGTTCTTCAATAGGTAGGATCCATTACAATGTAGTCATACTTGAGGCTAGAGAAAATCAAGGATATAACCGCAGAAGTGTATTAACAATCACATTTTCCATTTTCATTAGTTAAAGACTGAGTGTAAAATTTTAGTTTTGAAATATTTTAATTTCAGGTTTGGTGTGTTTCTTAAAAATATTTTTGATATCTCCCAATTCTTTGGATTTGGATATGCTTCGAAAGTAATATTTTAAAAGGTCTCAAGCTCCTGTACTATATATTTTTACTTGACAGTAAATCCTAATTTTAGGTTTACTTATAGGATTATGCTAAAATCATTCCTGATTAAATTAGCTGCAGCATGAGATTTGCTGCTGGCATCTAGTGCAACTTATATCTAAGTAAAGGAAAAAAACACGCAGGATTGCTTTGCAAGGATATCTACAAGCTAATTACCAAATATGCTAAACACCATGAAAAACAATTACAATTTTTATTGCATATCTACTCTTAGATACTGTTGAATACTACATATCATTAGTCATTAATGACCCAGTGTCAGAGATAGGAATCCACTTGCTTGCCAAATGTAGATATGGAACATTTGATAAGCTTTCACAGTCATTGGCAAATATTCAAGACAATTGCATACTCCAGCTTGTGGTACAGAGTTTTAAGGAGAGCTTTGGAAGACAATGCACTGCAGCTGCCCATTTCCTGCAGCTCAGACAAGTATGCCAACATCATTTCAAATAGAAAGGATAAAGCTTGCTATTATTTCTATAGACTTGTCACAGACAGAACAGCTGGTTACAGTCCAAGAAGAAAAGGACATATGGATTTATCAACCTACTCAAGATGCAGTCATATCTATGGAGATTCTCATTCATCCAAGTCGTCATGGTTGTCCCAAAGGTGCATTTTTCCTTGAAGACATTTCATTTCTCATCCACAAAGCTTCTTCAGAAGCAAAATGTCTTCAAGGAAAAACAAAATCCAGTTGACTTTTGAAAAAGCACCTTTGGGAAAGGTAGCCTGTACTTGTTTCGGATTGATCACTTCTTCAAGTGGCCGAGATTGAAAAGAAAAGCTGTGAATATGCCAAGACTGTTAATACCAGTTTCTATATCATATCAAACATGAGGCAACATGTCAAAGCCTAGTTTCTGTAGAAGTGGTGGATAGCATGGCATGAATAATGAAGCATTATAGAAAAAGAGAGAATGTATGTGAAAGGGGGGAAGTGTTTGGTATCGCCCTCCGACACTTAAGATTTTTGAAAGAGATTGAACTGGCAATTGATTTGAGTGTTGTAAGACTATAAAAATACATTTCAACAGTTCAGCTGAACCAATACATAAACATGCTATTACTGAAGGGACAAAAAGGATGGCTTTCGCCATTTCACATAAATGTGAAAGAGCATAATAAGCTCTTTTTTTTCCAGCAAGGGTGTTTGCCTGGGAATGTTTTCTTGCAAACAATTATCCAATACTGTACAAAATGCACCAGCTGGCTTTTGTAAGAAAATGCTGTGAAACTACTGCAGAGATAAGCAGAGCAAATATCCTTAATGCATTTCAAGCAAAACTTAAATAACACAATTGTTTAATCGCTTCTATTTGCCTGTTCTTGTTTTTTTTTAAAAAAAGTCATTTTTGTTGATGAGCAAGTAATATTTCCCTCGCTGCTTCATTATCAGCACTGTAAATGTTAGTGAGACATTTGTGCCAAAATCTGATACATCTGTTCTGACAATATCTCCACATATACAAAGAACTAAAGAACACTACTATTTCTCTGGTACAGCTAGCCCTCACTAGGGAAAAGGTGGATGGGCTGAAAATAGGCTGAACCTGAACCTGACCAAAATCAATCAATCAATCAATCAGAATAGAGCTGGAAGAGACATTGGAGGTCTTCTAGTCTAACCTCTTGCTTAATCAGGAGACCCTGTCCTATTTCAGACAAGTGACAGTCCTGTCTCTTTTCAAAAATCTCCATGATGAAGCACCCACTACTTCTGAGGGTAAGCTGTTTCACTGGTTAATTATCCTCACTGTTAAGAAGTTTCTCTTTAGTTCTACGTTGCTTCTGTCCTTGATTAGTTTCCATCCATTGTTTCTTGTCCTACCTTCTGGTGTTTTGGAAAATAAGTTGACTCTCTCTTCTTTGTGGCAGCCCCTCAATTATTGGAACACTGCTGTCATGTCATCCCTAGTCCTTCTTTACACTAGACTAGATATACCTAATTCCTGCAATCATTCTTCATATATTTTAGCCTCCAGTTCCAAAATCATCTTTGTTGCTCTTCCCTGCACTCTTTCCAGAGTCTCAACATCTTTTTTATACTACAATGACCAAAACTGGATGCAGCATTCTAAGTGTAGTCTAACTAAGGCTTTGTAATATATATATTACATTGGACACTTTGCTGGCTTTTCTTCATGCCTAGCAAGGTAGAATTCACACCCCAGGTACATAACTCCAGGAATATTAATCATCTTATCATATATGCAATCATAACAAAAAATAATTATGTTGCTTAAATGTTTTCATGTGAATGGAAATTCCACTGATTGCTAAATTTGGATTGCCTTGAGATAAAGTTACAGCCGAATTCAAACTGTCTCTGAACTGGAAAACAAACAGCTTGATACCTGCTCTCCTAGGCTTGTGGCTCAACATTATCTAAAAGCATATGCTATGGTCATCAAACATTAAGCAAGTTCAGGAAGTGCACAGAAATTGCCTGCTATTGCCTATTCCTATTGTTTTCCCCATTTTCAATCATAATCAAAACAGAATTTGGTAGGATGGTCCACATTCCATGAATAGAGCAAATGCAAGGAAGAGGGAACTTTTGAAGAAATGTGGGGATCAAGCAACTGGGAAACAGACAAGCCAAAGAATCTGTTCTCTTCTTTGAGGGGGCAAGAATTAAACTTTACTAGCTTTGGGGAGATAGGAAAACTAATCACATATTCAGGCACAACAACTAAAGTTACATCCGTTCCAAATTTGACTATATTTGTCACCTCTGAAGTGTAAATAATTATATCAGTGATAGGAACACTCTTACCTTATTTGACATGCTGAGGGTCCTCATGTGAAAAGGTGAGGTTTTTCTTGAAAGCAATGCTATAGCACATGGGTGTCAAACTCACCTCATCACGTTGCCATCATGTAACATTTGGTGATGTTTTCCCCATTCATGGAGCTGGGGAGGGCGTGGCCTGTGTGTGATGCATCTGGCCCATGGGCCACCAGTTTGACACCCCTGCTATAGCAGAACTGAAATGTGTATGAGTGCAACTCATCATGTACACTTTTTTTTTTTTTGCCTCCAAAGAATGTCCACAGCTCACAACACTGCAAATGGTGGAGGTACAGATGGGCCAGTACCTTTGACTTGATGAAGTTTGTCAAGAAAATAAATTGGCTCTTCTTAGCCTGGTGGCCTCCCTAGGGAGACTTTTTCAAGGAG
The DNA here is from genome assembly GCA_023653725.1 of Bungarus multicinctus. Taxonomy (NCBI): domain Eukaryota; kingdom Metazoa; phylum Chordata; class Lepidosauria; order Squamata; family Elapidae; genus Bungarus; species Bungarus multicinctus. Next base: position 54,927,099 of record CM042842.1, on the reverse strand, counting down.
TTAGCCTCCTTATTGTTGTTCTTCAATGGAACTCATTCTCAGAGGTGAACTCATTTGGATTCTTTTAAACCTCAAAAATAGGAAGTTAATTCAATCCTGGGCAAACATTGCCAGTTCAGTCAAATTTGTACTTGAAGGTTTGAGTTACAGTAAAGTTTATGTAACTACTGGTATAATGCAGGTTATGCTAATATGACCATGGCTAATAAACATTTTCATAAATTCTGTGAAATGAAAGACTTTTGTACACATTCTGGAATGACAAATGTTAGGATAGTGTTTAGCTATAGAACTTTTTTTTCCTCTATGTCTCTTGGGTACTCACATTCACCAATAAGCTCCTGTGATCTTATGGTGTCCTCAAAATTGGATGACCATTACTGGATGCAGACCAATTGACTGGAGCATAAAGTCCTAGCTGATCTGATCGAGCAGAGCAAACTTTGAAAATGTAAAAAGAAAAGAGTTACTGGTTCTTAGTTTTTAATCTTGAGACACAGCATGAAGGTGGAAAAAAATCTTTTCAAGATCTGACAAATATAAAGTATATATCTATATATTCTTAGCTGCAGGGTATCAGGTGGCATTAACATAGAAAAGCAAGCAAGTAAAACTTGGCATTAAAGTTAGCCAACCAATAAATGGACTTGTTTAAAAAGAGAGAGAGAGAGAGAAATGAACCAGATGATATTGCCCTTACACTACTTGGCAGTGTTTGGAATTGACTTGTGAAAAGTAATTAGATAAACATTAACACATCATAATTTTTTATTGGAAATTCAACAAAAGTGTTGGGAAAAAACCCTACTTGCCTTGAAAGCAGAATTTTAAAGAAATATTTAAATAATTATACAAATTACAGCCATTTGACAGTGTTCAACAACATTTGAAAGAATGTGGACTCTGTGTTCTTTCTCTTCATTTACATTACAACATGAATTAATTACAGGTAGTCCTCAACTTATGACCACAATTGAGGTCAAAATTTAAGTGCTAAGTAAGAAATTTGTTAAGTGAGTTTTGCCGCATTTTACAACTTTTCTTGCCACAAGGTCAAGGACCTTGGAGTTCTCATATCAAACAACTTAAACGCCAGAGCTCACTGTAACAGCATTGCCAAAAAGGCATTAAGAGTTGTAAATCTAATGTTACGAAGCTTCTCCTCTGGAAATATCAAATTGCTAACTAGAACATACAAAACTTTGGCCAAACCAATACTCGAATACAGCTCATCAGTCTGGAATCTGCACTGCATATCAGACATTAATACAATCGAGCGAGTCCAGAAGTATTTCACAAGAAGAGTACTACACTCTTCTACTCGCAACAGAATACCCTATATCACCAGGCTTGAGATTTTGGGCTTGGACAACCTTGAACTACACTGCCTACGGTTAGACTTAAGCGTACCACACAAAATTATCTTCTACAATGTCCTACCAGTCAATGACTACTTCAGCTTCAACCACAACAATACAAGAGCACACAACAGATACAAACTCAATGTAAACTGCTTCAAACTCAATTGCAGAAAGTATGACTTTAGCAACAGAGTGGTCAATGCCTGGAATGCACTACCTGACTCTGTTGTTACATTCTCTAACCCCCACTCCTTTAACCTCAAAGTATCCACTATTGACCTCACCCCATTCCTAAGAGGTCTATAAGGGGCATGCATAAGTCCACCATCGTGCCTACTGTCCCTGTCCTATTGTCCCCATTTATTTATACCTATTTCCTGTATTCTCACTCATGTTTTTTTTTTTTTAATTACATTTATATGCCGCCCTTCTCCGGAGACTCAGGGCGGCTTACAGTCTATGGAGCACCATGCTAGGTGCTCAGCAATAGCCTTCATTCCATTGTATATGCCTGCTTATTACTAGGGCTTTTTGGCCCCCTCAAGCGGCATTTTTACAAAGTCAGCTTATTGCCCCCAACAATCTTGGGTCCTCAAGTATAAGTTTATACTTATACCTATTATCTTGTAACAGATTGACAAATCAAATAATAAATAAATAAAATAAATAAATGTGTTAAGTGAATCACAGCAGTTGTTAAATTAGTAACGCAGTTGTTAAGTGAATCTGGTTTCCCTATTGACTTTGCTTGTCAGAAGGTGGCAAAAGGTGATCACACACCCTGGTACACTGCAACTGTCATAAATGTGAGACAGCTGTCAAATATCCCAATGTAAATCATGTGACCATGAGGATGCTGCAACAGTCATGTGTGAAAAATGGTCATAAGTCATCTTTTTCAGTGCCGTTGTAACTTCAGTCACTAAGCAAGCTGTTAAGGATTATCTGTATTCACCTATGTCAAATATAATGAATCAATTTTTTTAAAAAAAATTACATTTATATGCTGCCCTTCTCCGGAGACTCAGGGTAACTTACAGTCTTTAGAGCACCATGCTAAGTGCTCGACAATAGCCTTCATTCCATTGTATATGCCTGCTTATTACTTGGGCTTTTTGGCCCCCCCAAGCAGCATTTTTTACAAAGTCAGCTTATTGCCCCCAACAATCTTGTGTCCTCAATTTACCTACCCCAAGAGGATCGAAGACTGAGTCAAGGCCTGGTGGGAGTGCAAATCTTCATAATTCTTGACATTTTTTTTGCCTACTAAATGCCTACAGATTATTTGTTTGCTTCCTTATAGATGTATTTATTTAAAATCTCTTTGCTACATAACTTGCTCTCCCACTCAATTCTGAGTATATACTTACACCTCTACTCAGTACTATTAATGTTTAATCACAGCAATGTCTACAACCAATATGCTCGTGTTTGATGACAGCACTACAATTACATGCACTGATGAGTCTATTATCCTGTTTATCTAATAATTTCCTTTTATTTCCTTAAAGCAGTAATGTAGCTACTGTAAAATCAAACCTTTGCCAAACTAAGATGTTCAGTCTAAAAGCAGCCTCTATCACCCTTCTTCTGCCCTCATTTGTCAATAAAATGGCAAGGTTTTAGCAGCAATTATTTTGCTATTAGGTGACATCTGGAAGTCTGAAATCCTCTCCCATTAACCATTCTTAAACTCTACCAAAGAAGTATTTAAAAATTGCTCCAATTATGATTCTAAAATTTAGGGCTAAAATAACTAAATTTTAACAATGAAATTTGGGCTGATTTAGGAGGAATTAAGAGATTTTAGGAATGGAAAAGATGTTTTGCCTCCCAAGCACCTGACTCTCATTCCTAACTTTAATATTCACCTCCCCCCCATACCATAATTAAATATAATCCAACTTATTTCGAGTTTGCTAGAAGGCTTCCTGCAAGCAAGATGCAGCTTCTTTTTTTCTGTTTATAACAATTTTATTAATTTATAATATAATATACATAAAATATACAAAAGCAAAAAGAAGAAGAAATAGAGAAGGGGAATGGAAAAATGTGGAAAAGAAGGGGGGGAAAGAAAAAAATTCCATTGACTTCCAACTCCCTTTGGTGCAGTAGAGTAGGGTAATAACATCAAACCCCAGCTTGTCCCAAGTGTCCCTGAATGCGACCTCCTATAGAGATTGTAAGAAACTTTTACTGACTTCTACTTCCAAAGGTTTTCCTTTCATCCAGGGGAAAGAAATTGGGCCAAATGGCCATACATGTATATTGACATCATTATGTAAATCCCAGAATTTACATACTTGCTTAGACATGGCCACACACATATGAAATGACCAGGTTTGTATGAAGAAGAAGAAGAAGAAGAAGAAGAAGAAGAAGAAGAAGAAGAAGAAGAAGAAGAAGAAGAAGAAGAAGAAGAAGAAGAAGAAGAAGAAGAAGAAGAAGAAGAAGAAGAAGAAGATGTGATGATGATGATGATGATGATGATGATGATTCAGTTCAACTCTTGGCATTTCGATGAACCAGGTCTCTCCACATCTTTCAATTTTTCACTTCTTTGGTTTGTATGAAGGCAAATTCACAAATGCATATGCCATCATCTTGGTGTCATTGACTTTGTAAGTGCTGCAGTCTGTAGCTTTGGTCTTATATGTGTCAGAGTTATACAAAAACATTGTCGTCGTCATCATTATCATCATCATCATCATCATCATCATCCTGCATATACCCTATTAATTGCATTGGTAAATATTTAAACAAAAGCTAATGTCTAAGATATATTTAATTTTACCAGGTTTGAATTAGAATCTTAATATATGAAATCAGAAAGTGCTGAAAGCACTCAATGACTGGCATATCCCATTAAGATAAATCATAATATGTATTGCTTGGTTTTGGTTTAACATGCTGTCTGAACCATTGTGACTTGTATGTTATGGTTTGCGACTTTGCACATAGACATTGTGATTTATCCAGCAAAACAGTATGGTATATCAACTAGAGTCACTAGACGAATGTGTTTGCAAATAGATCAGGAACATTTCATCACACTCATGTGGCTCAGACTGATTCTCTTCTCTATTTATGAAGAGGTAATATTTGTTTGCTTTTTAAACATGCTACCCCACTTTTGATTTTTTGGCAACAGGGTAGCTTGTGATAAAAATTAAACTAAAAAATAAATTAATCTATGAAGAAGCCATATGTCCTGTACTTTACCCATTTCTCCTTTTTTTTTTTTACCACAAAAGTGGAAAGATTGCTTGAACAAATTATTTTTCAAAGTGGCTTTTCTTCCATAATGTGGCACCTCACTAACAAGCACTATCCACAAACTAACAACTTCCAGTCTGTGACCTTAGTAAGTAAACTAGTTACCTCTGGTGCTGGCAAGTAACAAAATCCCTGCCTTGATCTTAATGAGTTAATAACTGAGAGCTTTCGCTTCCAGAGTGGCTTGTGGCTTATTGCTGTGAGGCAAACAGCCAGGGCTATTGCATTCCTTTCTAGGAGCACCCAATAATATACTTATGTAATCCTTTTTTCCCACCTACCCCTTCACTGTATGTACACAAAACATTAATTTCCACTGGTTAATCAACCTGAATAAAAGATATAAGATCTGTTTCATGCAACTGACTGTTGTGAGTGAAATTCCAAGCACCATCCTTGCTGCTTAGGCCCTGTCTTCCTTCCCAGGAAGACCAGACAGAAAACATGAGCAGATGAACTAATTACATTTTATTGTAAGGCTGCATTAAGAGAATCTTGAAAGTGTGAAAGTACAAATCTCCCAATGTCTCCTTTGCATTCTGAGAAGTTAGGGAGGATCCCCTCTGAGTCTCTTTTATCACCCATTACGCAGCCTCTTTCATCTGTTTCCTAGACAGCATTTCTTCATTCCATCTCTCAAGGTCTTTCTCATTTACTATTACAGGCTCACTGTAGCTGATTGAGGAAGAACTTCCTGGCACCATGAACATATTTACGACCAGTTATTTAATAAACATTTTGAAATGTTGTTCCCATCCTGGCAATCTCCTTTGATATTCCCTTTCTTTGGTATGCATCCTGCAAATTCTAAACTAAGCTTCAATGCACAAATTACTGGAAAGACCATACTAGCAGAACAGCAGTAATATCTGAACTACTGCAATGTATTAAATATGACTTTCTTTTAAGAACTGTTGATGTATTAGAATATGACAGATTAATAATTGGGAACGAGCATTCTGAATCCATTAGTCCAGTACTTTGTCATCTTCACAGTTCAAAGTCTATTTTTGGTTCCAATTCAAAATAGTACTTTGGATTTCTGACACCCTTCAGGATTTGATGCTGTGCTACCTTAGTAATTGCCACTTGTATGGATCCTTAGATTTTCTTAAAAGAAAGTTCAGATCCAAAGTTAATGGCATGATTCAAGGGGCTTTTTAAACTTACCTGATTTGAACAAGGAGAAAACTATTGTAACCGCAAGTGAAAGACTGGGGGGAATTACTCATTTTAGCCTGAGGTGATTAAGAATAATGATTGATACCTCAAATCAATTCTATTGGAAGGATTATGATTGTTCAAGTTGCATATAGTTGTCATAGCCAAAAGGCCATGTCTTGAAAATCTCTGCCCTGATTGAGTCTATCTATCTATCTATCTATCTATCTATCTATCTATCTATCTATCTATCTATCTATCTATCTATCTATCTATCTCACTTCTACAAACTGCAAGCAGTATACATAAGCAATTTTAAAAGACAAGTATAATTAAAAAAAAAATAGCCCATCAAAACAAGAGCTTCAGGACCCAGGTTATTATCCTGAAAACCTTGATGGTGCATTTACTGCTTCCTGGGACCTTATGGACCAGAGACAAATTCCTTGTGTGTCCAACCACACTTGGCCAATAAAGAATATTCTATTTTTGCATGTTCTGTGATCAGACATTTCTAAATTGACTCTCCAGATTCCCCATAAAAAAATATTTTTTGCTGAAAAGAAAAAAAAAAAGTTCTGGGCACTGATATAACATGAGTGTGTAAAGGATTATAACTTCAACCTTATAGTGCTTTCTTCATTATTCATCCCATCAACAAACACAGGGCTAAAAAACAGAGAAGCAAAGCCCATGCAAAATATTTGCATTCATTGTTTGCTTTGGTGAAATGGTTTGTTTGCTTGATTCCCAGAGACTAAACTACATGGTATGTAAATTTCATACTGTGCAGCTTCATTTGTGTTTATTATTTACTCCACTAAGCATAAGGTGGCCTGATTCTCTGGGACCACCACAAATGGGACAAACAGCCTAATTTCCCCCAGAGGCTTTGTTTACAAAGATCTTTACTCCAAACAGCTTTCTTTTTCTAATGATATCATCTGGAAGAACAGAAGTTAAATTTTCTCCAGAGAATGCTATCATTTCATTCACTCTAATAAAAGACTTCTAAACCTGAAGAGGAAGCACAAAATATTGTCTTGTTTTAAACCTTGTACACTGCCCAGAGTCACTATTGCATCCATATGAATGATTTAATAGCAAATCAAACCAATTCAAATCTAAATTGCCAGGTAGCACCATATGGATGTTCTTTTATAATCCCAAATCCTTAGTCAAAGCTAACGGATACCTCAAGATGCAACTATCAGCCTTATTTTTGTTGTTTGTATCCTTAGTGATGGGTTAATAGATTCTTGAGAAGAATTCAGTGGTGGTATTCGACTGGTTCTGCCCGGTTCTGGAGAGCCAGTAGGAGTGATGCGCAGCGGAGATTGAGCCACAGGTTCTCTCCACTGCTCTGCTGGCTTTGCTGTTGGGCCCATCCGCCTGCCTTTATCTCACCTTTATCCGCTGAATTTGAAGCGCAGCTGCTTTGTGCAATACAGAATAGCACCGTGAGGCAGCTGCTGAAGCAACCGGGATCGTGCAGGCTTGCAGGAGGTAGTTAGAATGCCTCTGCGCCTGCGCAAAGTGCACATTTGGCCCACGCGTGCAGGCAAAGAGTGTGAATGCACGCAAAGCGTTCCCACCAAGCCACGCCCACCAAACCGGTGGCAGTACTATTTGAATTCCACCACTGGGAGAATTGTTTCTATATAATTTCAACCATTCTCCTAATAATATAATTGTGAATCAGTACTGTTGTCTGTATGTATTAATGAAAAAAGAAAGTATATGCTTTTCAAAATCCAGTGTTGGGAAATAACAAGGATGGACACAAATCATAATTTTCAGCTAATCCAACATCCTTCTTAGTGACTAATAACCTGACTTCCTCATACATTTTTCCTTATGTTTCTAAGAAGTGATATCCATATCATTTGATGAATGAGAAACTGGAGTATTAAACTAGATACAAAATCATGCTGCTGATTATTTATTTATTTTTGCCATTGTCACAACCTTTTTGCATATATTTTAGATCTAAGCTTTCAGAATTGCTGACTTCTTTTCAGAAGTCATCTAATCACAAGTACGTTTTAATACTTTCTGTACATGCACAGAAAGTTTGCTTGAACTTTGAAATATTAACATGAGTGCAAAACAATTCAATAAAATGGAATAAAGTGTAATTAGCAATAATATTCTTAATTATTCCATGAATTTCTTAGTCTCTAATTACAAGAAGAATTAAAATATGAATTATTCACTAAATAATATCTCCATATAATTATTAGTTTGCAACTCTGCACAAAAAGCCTCTTATAATCATTAAACAATCTTGCATGATGGTATATAAGGGCTATTTTGACAGCGGATAGATGGAAAACACCTGAGAATCCAAATAATATATTTGTGGGGAATTATCTTTCACAAAATTTGGACTAAGGTAGGATAAATTAATCAAAGATGCTGAGAATGTTCCATAAATTTATGGACTTTGGTTACTTTTTAAAATGTAGTCAATGCCAAGAATAGGAGACCACAGGCAGTTAATCAATGTGCTGATCAATAAGTCAGATTCGTCATTCTGTCTTAAGGTGTATTTACTAATTGGCCAGACTCCAATACATAGTTAAGCACATAAAGATTGACTGAAATCATTGGATTATGCCTGTTTCCTTTGGCATTGGGTGGTGCCTGATGTATTTTAGCTGTGCAGCAATCCCAGGAAAATTGTGGAAGTTCAAGAATGAATAATTTCAGTTCAAAAGATATGTTTTATTACACAACAAAACCAGAGCCATTACAACAGGCATTCCACAAGCTCACCTAATGGCATCTAGACTAGAGAGTTCTTGACCAAAGTAATATCTAAGTTCTGAGTAAACCATCCTAAGTCAATATGAAACCAATTTAAATTAATTAAAATTGTTTTGTATTTAGAATCTCTACACACACACCCACACACCCACACATACACACACACTTCTTTAAGCATTTAAAAGAACCCTTTGGGTTATTATTATTAACGTACCTATATGGCCACAATTATTATTATTGTTGTTGTTGTTGTTGATGATGATGATGATGATGATTAATTTCTTCCAATTAGCTAGTAGGCCTATGCAAAGTGGCCCAACTCTGTCTTGAGACATCACATCAGTCCAGGCCATCCCAGAGATGGTGTCATGTCAGCTTGAAAAATCAATGATTCAAATTGAATCCTCAAGACAAGATGTTTCAATTGAATGCTTCAAGGGATTTCACCTCTTTAATCCAGTACCTTGCTTTGAAGGGGTGCTTCAAGCTTCTTTCACTTGAATACATCTCACATCCCTGTGCATAGGGCTAGTATTTTATCTAAGCTTCAGTTTGGAGATCTCTGCAAATTGATTTGACAGTTCAAATGGGCTTTTGGGCATGTGCAAATAGCCCTTTTTTCCAAATCAATTGGACTTACCACATTAAATCAATCCTATTTGACAATTTGGTCTGATGTGTCAATCTAATCAGCTCAAATGTATGAACTGAGCTGAAATTTTGAAGCAAATTGACTCAGCAATCTAAATCAATAGTTCAGATCCAATCAGAACCAATTCACATTCATCTACTTTATGCTTTTTTTCAACAGAAAAATCTCTGAACAGTTTCATGTTAACACTAAGCATAAGACATACACATTGTCTTAGGAAGTTAATCTTGCTTTTTTTAAAAAAAAATGAATGCATTTAAAAGAAATGTACAGTTTTATGAAACATCTTGGCTAATTCCCATGAGCATAGTGCATCTAATAATACATGTAGCTACTAACATTGCAGCCATTAACATTACAAAATAATACATGTAGCTACTAACATTACAGAAATATAATTAAGACAAGAGACCGTGGTACAGACCTACTGTACTACAATTTAAATTTCTATGTGATTTAGACCGATCTGTTCTGCAGATCATACAAATAGAGTTATGCTCTTTAACAATATTTTTTTTATTAAAATTAGATACAGGAAAGCTTTTCTTTTCTTCATCCAAAGTGGGAAGAGAAAGTGTCCTTTCTATTTCTTATGAACCAATAAACATAATGGGAAATATAAAAGATAATAACTTAATTGCCAGTCTGTAAGTGACCATAAAGGCAGAGTTTTTTACCACAGGAATTGGCTTCTGTTACCCCTAATATCTGTTGAAGGCATGTTAGCAACATGAAACTGTAAATGCCTTCCAGTGAAATAAACTAAATACTCGGTTCTTTTATGGTCCAGTTTCAAATTGCTGTATCAGAGTGTCAACCTAATAGCAAGGGCAAATGAAGCAACAAATGCTTATTGAAACAATGCAATGTGCATTGTGACACAATAACATAACCCCCTCCCTTATTTGTGTGTGACATTCTCGTGCAAGTATACATCATGACATGCTTCCTTATTTGACTCCACACAACTATCCCTGTTTAGTTGTCACTCGGAGCTCATGTCATATCTGGACATACCCCAATATCCAAATCATCAGTTAACTTTCATAGTTGCTCAGATTAAGAAGGAATAGTTGTTACTGGAAGTAAATATTTATCCAACAATCATGCAGGTCACATTCCAACCACTGTTTGTGACATTAACAAATCCCAGCACCTAATAACTAGAAATTTGGCCTCTCTTAGAGAGATATAACCTAAGTGGGAAAATGCTGCTCTTTTCATTCCCTGTTTTACACTTCCAGACTTATAGGTAATTTCTGTAATCATCTTTTTAAAAAGAGGCTCACTAGCAGTGACTAAATTGGGTCTAAGTTCTTTGATAATGGAAGACTTCAAGATAATAAGCATTTCAGTGTAATAATTAAACAGAGTGTGTGTGGTTTATTTATTTATTTATATTCCGTACTTCTTAACCACCCATTTCCCTCACATATTTACACACCTACATGCATGCACACTATATACAGTAAGTGTGTGTCTGCCTGTAATCAGCACACAAACAGATATAGAATACTATAGTAAAGAGTATATAGTACACATATATCTTGGCTTTGGGGAAAATCAATCTTCTTCAATCTTTAGTGATGAGTCTTTTGGGGGATGAAATCAGTGACAGAACTTTTCAAACTGTTTTGCCTCCATTTCTGAAGGGTCTCCAGAGAAGTTGATGGTATCTAGGTAAATAAACCTGAAACTTTTAAATGATCAGTGGAACTGATGGCTTTACTTCAGAAATCCTTTTTTTTTTCTTCCTGACACAACATTTTAAATTATTGCTTCCTGGCAAGCTTGTATTTCCACTCAGGCAAAATCTGGGTATTCCCAACTGTGTGAAAGGAAGGCATTCCAACTCCCTTTCCCTCAATAGGAAGTAAATCTCCTTTCTATAGCCCAGAAAACCTTTTGACTTTGTTTAGAACATAGCAGTCAATGGTTCCTGGAGGACTTTCCTGCAGATTTGGGAAGCTATTTAATTAGCCAAGAAGACCATTGACATTTTTTGTATATTCCTTTTTGAAAGTACCTTCTTTCCCATCATCCTACCCCAACCTCATTCCAAAGAGAAAATTTTATTATTGTATTTTTTTTTTTTGAAAATTAGAAGCAATTGTGGGAAGGTTAAGATCTTTTTCAAACCCCAGTGACTGTTATTGTAGCAGCTGTCTTTTCACATGGCCTCCTTGCTCATCCATCATACTGTCACACATCCATTCAGTGTACAATTGGCAGGGAACAAGATGGAAATGATCCATCAATCTAATGTCACAGCTGTAATAAAAATCTACAGAAAACCTATAAACAATATCCTCAGTTACAGCTCTGGTGTGTTGACTGGTATAAAGAGGTCTGTAGAGATAAAGTAAAGACATTCGGGAAAAGAAAGAGAGGCATTTTGGAAGCACTAAAGATTGTGAGTCACAGTCTCAGAAATAGGAAGGGAGTAAAAATAAAAATATTGAAAAAGTTTGGACAGACAGAGAGAAAGTAATTTCACAGTCTTCCTGGTGACAGTATGGTTTTATTATGTCAAAAATGTCCAGGCAGCATCAGGACATGGAAATAGATATTCAGACTCCACGCCGCCACAAAGCAGAGAATTGGGATAGATCATCACACCACATACAAATATAGAGATTAACAATATCCTGTACAAAATGTCTTACAGTCCAAATTATGCTTTTCTTTGTATATACTATATATATACATAGTTTTATTTAAAAAATTTAGGGGGGAAATTAATACAAAGTAATGTAAAGTAAGAAAAAGAAAAAAAATCAAAGAGAAAACTAAAAATTCAATAAAAGAGAACAAAGAGAAAAAATAAAGAAAAAAAGATACCAAAAAGTAGCAATAGCAACAGCACTTAGGCTTATATACCACTTCACAGTGCTTTACAGCCCTCTCTAAGCAGTTTACAGAATCAACATATTGCCTCTAACAATCTGAATCCTCATTTTACCCACCTCAGAAGGGTGGAAGGCTGTGTAATCATGTTCACAAGTAAAATTTCTGTCCCCTCTCTGGAAGAGCTTTATAGCTCCCGCTGCTTTAAGAAAGTTCAAAATATTCTCAAAGATCCATCTCATCCTGGGCACCCTTTTTTTTGAACTATTACCATCTGGCAGATGGTACAGAATAATAAAAACTAGGACAAACAGGCTGAAAATCAGCTTTTATCCCAGGGCAGTAGCTCTTTTGAATTCTGCTGTATAATGCAGTATTGGTGCGGTGTCGGGGTTTTTAGATTCAATGTGTGGAGGGTGAAGGATGTGTGTGTTTATTTTCATGGTGATGGCCATGATGTGTACTGAAGATGGTGTTTGATTTCATTTATGAGGTGCAATGACAATAAAGTAAAGTAAATATGTAAGTGAGTAAGTAAGTAAAATTACATATTTATCTTTTACTCCATGATTACAATATACAGATAGTCCTTGACTATCTATATATTGGACCATCACAACTGAGCTCAACATTTCTTTTGCTAAGCAAGTCCGTTGTTAAATGGATTTTGCCCCATTTTGCAACCTTTTCCCCATAGTTGTTAAGTAAATTGTTGCAGTTATTAAGTGAATCCCATGATCATTTAGCCAATCTGGCTTGCCCCATTGACTTTGCTTCCCCAGAAGCTGGCTGAGAAGGTTACAGATGGTGATCACGTGGTATCAGGAGAGTACAACTGTCATACATGCATGCTAGTTTTTGAATGCCCAAATTTCAACCATGTGACAATGGGGATGCTGCAACAGTTGTAAGGAGGCAACCCAGTCCTAAGTCCCTTTTTTTCAGTGCTTTTGTCAGTTCAAATGGTCACTAAACAAAGGATTATCCGTCAAGGATTACTTGTCGCCTTTTCTTTCTACAATCAATCCTTTTTAATTATCAAAACCAAACATCATAAGTATACTTTTTTTCCGTTTCAGAGAAAAAGGCTGTGAGAGGTTTCTACTCACCAATAAATATAGATATGATCTTTTTCTCTAACCAAAGTAGTCGATTTAACTGTCTTTGCAAGTTTCGCCCTCTTCACCAACTATGCTTCCGTCTGGATAATATCGAATCTTTCCCTAAGTATGCATACAATAATCCTGCTGCAGTTATCATAGGCAAAAATAAATTTTATAAACTTTTTTCCAATTTTGTGCATTTGTCCAATTTCTCCCCCCCGCCCCCCGTTAAAAAAATCTTTTTTGCAAAATACAATGCTCAGACCCTTGTTTTTACAGAGCTTTTTCATTCTTAGCTTTTTCTCCTCCTCTATCATTTTTACAATTGTTTCATCCATTCTTTTTTGAAAAAAGCTGTCAATTTAGTATTAAATAATTTAGCTAACATGCTTCAAACATTTTCTGAAGCAAATCTGGTGCAATTTCTTCTTCTCTGTCGGTTGCTCTAACAATTCTTTCTTCTTGCTGGTTTTTTTTTTTTATGGTTGCCATTATGAGATTCTAATCCAAAAAATGGAAGTATCTCAAAGAAGACAAAAAGAAAAGCTTCCCCCTCCCCCTCCCCCTTTTGTATTCCTATGATCTTGATACTTTTATTTCAAGTAGCACTCCGGATTCTAAAGTAAGCAACACAGAAACCATAGTTACAATGAGCATCACTTCTGCCTCATATTTACCTTTAACTTTTATTTTATAAAACCCATCAATTGTATGCATTCTTTAACAGTAAACAAAAAAACCCCATTGCTACAAAGATTGATTTGCTTGTCCAATTTTATTTCAATTTGTTCAAAAGCACTTTCATCAAAAAATATTCTGTCATCCTATGTTCCTTTATCTGTTTTAAACTTTCTTACATTGACTTTCTTGTTAAGCTTTTTGCTAAATGTTTTTTCTAAATGCTTTTAAAACTTTTTTTCTATTCCTTTGTAATCTAAAAGTGATATAATAGCCCATCAAGTGGAATTTTATTATTCTACCACTCAGAAAATCTCAGAAATTAGTTACATCCAAAAACAGTTAAGAAATGAAAATCTTACAAATCTTATGTCCGTATAGACTGTATTATGGTTGCAGCTGGAAACCCGCAACTTCTGACTGCACAACTCCTGAGCCAAGTGCAAAAATATTTTCTCTGACAATTTACTCACAAGGAGTGGGTGTCCACAGTACAAGCAGATAACCTCACAATCTTTCCTTTCTCTGGAGAGACTTTGCTGATTAGAATTTGCCATCTGCTGCCAATCTCCACCACAATGCCATCCCTGCTCCTTCACCAAAAGCTCTCAAATTATACTTTTCTACAGCTAGGAAAAGGGGAAATTGCAAACAGAGGTAATAAGTAGCTTAGGCTTTAGTCTCACAGAATTCAGTTGTACCTAAGCTGTTAGCTGAACTCTTATATACTATTGATTTACCTACTTAAGAGCACCTTACTTTTTATGAAGTGTAGCTAATTGACTTTGATGTCTGCATTTAGGAATGGATCTTGATAAGTGTGCATTAGTTTGCTAAATATAAGTCTTCAACAAGGGAAAGATCTGCTTTTTACATTGATTTCTTCTTAATGACTCTTAAAGAGTTAGTGTTTCTTGATTCAGCCTTGGTGTGTTGTGCTGGAGAAATGGTTTAAAATATTTAAATTCAGTTGTCTTCATATGTCTTTCATGCCCACTGGAAGACTTGGCAGATATATTTGAGACATGTTTCTGTTTAGGAAATCCTAATCAGATACTTCTGGGCTGATTTAGCTGTGCAGTTGTTGACAGATGTGTTTTAGGCCTTTGTGTAGCAAAATAATGGTTTTGATTTAAAAAAATGTTTAGACGAAGACATGGTTTCTTTCAGCATCAAACAAAAGACTGCAATCTGAATAATAAAGATCAACAGAAATGGCTGCATGAGTTTTGTAAGAACAAACACACAGAGAAAGGCTAAATTTAAAAAGGCTAAGCTATTGCAGTAGGTTTTTCCTTATTGTCTATAAATATAGTCCACATCTCATCAATTTGTTTTCCATGCTGAATTTTAGGCTAGTGTGTGTTTTTAGGCTAGCAAAAACTCATCAAATGTCAAGTGCAGATTATAGGATTTTACATAATTATCTGCCCAGAAGGATAGCAGTGGTTATATTGCTTGATAAATATGACAAGAGTAGCCTCTCTCTCTCTCCTCCTTGATTTTCTGACAAGGGTGATAATACAAACCAATGTATATCATCTAGCATTAGGCTTCTTTATTTGTAGTCAGGAACTCAGTGGATTGCTTGAGCAGTCCATTTGAAATATGTTCTTATAGAAGCCATATTTTTAGAAAGTAATTTATTTTCAGTCATGTATGGTTCATCTTAACCACTTAATCCATCCTCCAAACATTTGTGATAAACACTTTTAGTGTATAGTAAAAAAAAAAGGCCATATCATTTTCCAATGGGTATGTCTCAGAGACAGTTTGGGTGGAAAATAGAAATATTTGATAATTGCAAGCTCCCAGAACAATTCCCGTGAAACAGAATCAGTCACCCAAATTTCTCTATCATTCAATAATAATATAAAAAGCTCCTTGAGGGTGTGGCAGAGATGTTTGTAGTATCACAAAGCTAAGGTTGATGTGCTTTTTTAAAATCATTATGTTAGATGTGTATTTTTCAGGATATGGAATAAATACAAACCTAGATTTTACCCGAATAGACCTTTGCAACTCTTAGTACAAGAAGCATTTCATAGACAAGATGTGATAAGTAAACATAAAATAGTTAATTTACAGTGATGTACTAGAATTTGCTCAAGTGGGTTATAAAATAAATCAAGATCTGGCAACAGAAGGATATATCAATGGTTTTATCATGTACAGTTAACAGAATGATTTACAGTGGATAAAATATTTTATGATTTTGAACAAAGTAAAACTAAGTTTGAAACAGAAGTGTGTTCAAATGATGAACATGCAATTGCTAAAAATATTTAAACTTTGGTTGAAATTTGAGAAAGAAGAGGAACAAGTGAAACAATGTATGATAAATTAGTCTAAAAATGTTGCCTAGAGTACACACAAATGATACAATGGGTAAATATGTGGCTGAAAAGCCTGACATTTACATGATGTTCTAGTCTTAAAGAGATTTTTTCAAATAAAATGATGCACTGTCACCAGAGAAATTGTCTAGAATACATAAAGGCACTTTGAATTTATGTTGAAAATGTGAACCACGTGATGGGACATTTTATCACATTTGGTGGATGTGTAAAAATGCCAGAAGCTTTTGAATACAAATACACACACTAATTCAGAAGATTTTTTTAAAGATTAATGTACAATTGAAATGATAGCCCTTTCTTTTGGGATTAATGGCAGACAGCTTTGAAAAAAGACCCAGAACTGTGATTTTATATTCCTTCTGGAGACCTATAGGGTCCCATGCCAAACACATTTGAAATATAAATCATATAATGGACAGGTCTCATTCTTATTTTTATCCTGCAAAATTTGGAGATCTCATGAGTTTTAATATGACTGCTTGTTCAAGACCACTCCCATATTGGTAAAAGTTGTTGGCCTTAATATTTGAGGCCATTCCCTTTCTCATTTTGATTCTCAAGGTGGATATGCCCAATACGGATTTAGTAGTCTTAAAGAGGGGAAAGAAAATGTTAATTGTTTATTTATAGAAGATTTTAATGCTCTTTTGGTAATAGCATCAACTGTTTTCATTTGCCACACTGTTTTGGGAAGTATTTTGGAATTCTGACTATAATACTTGCAAAGCCATCTTATGCAAAAATATATTCCAATAGTCAAAAAATCTGAAATAATTAGTACAGTGATACTCAACTGCTATGAAACTCATCAAATTTGGTACTCAATGCATTTTGACGTACACTTTTCGTCTCTGTACTCATTGTTTATTTGGTACTCAAGCTAGAAATTGTCGGTGTATCTACCTTGTGACTCATTACATTATTCCTTATGGGAAAAATGAGTTTAGAACACATCATTTTTGGTACTCATTGAGTCTCCCCAATTAACAATGAGTACTGAGTTAACACTGTATTTCAAAAATCAATACATCTATATATATTTATTAAGAATGTTAATCAAGCTCAAGTATATGTTAGAAATGTTTTTACCATCAGATCTATATTTTTAAAAATATAAATTATAAAATTGGAAGAATGGGGTATGAATAAGCACTGTAGGTAGTAAGTGTTACTTTGAGCAATTCTCTTTATTTTAAATTAAAGCCTGGTTTTTATTTTGAAACTGCTGTTAAGCTTTGTTTGATTTTCATTCATTGGATTATGTTTATCTATGTTTATGGTTTTATATTATATAGTATTCTTTGAGTATTTTTTAATTTTGCATGTGGGAGATAAAAATTTAAGAAAAGATTTGTGAAAAGGTTTGCTTTCAAAAACATAAGGGAGTGTTAATTGTTAAAATAGCTTCAAAATGCCTTTGCCATTAAGAATAAAGAACATGGTGATTATATTTCAAGTTCTGAAAGAGTTACAACTTAGATGCTAGAAACTGTATTCCCTTTGTTAATGCTGAAATGAATGAAATATGTTGTTAGTCAGCATACAGATGGCCTTCTATTTCTACACCAAATTAGTAATAGTTTTTCTCCACCCTTTAACATCTGCCCCGAGTTTAAAAACTGTTCTCTTATAGTTAACTTCCTTAATTAGAGGCGAGACAAAAGTACAAAAGCCTAGCTAGAATTCATTTTATAAATTGAACGACCAGGGGAATATTCTCAAATTTTGGGCTAGTGGACTACTGGTAAGATTACATCTTAATTTAGTTGAAAGACTCTGTTCCCAGTGCCTTCTCATTATCATATACTTCTTGAGATCTGAGTGCTCATCAATAGCAGTCTAGTTTTCTATCCAGAATATTTTCCATAATGCATTGCAGATATCAAAGCAGGGTTTTTAAACAGGGCTTTTATCAAAATTAGCCTAAGCCAAAGGTCTCTTCAAATTCTAGATTTTTGATGTGTTTTAGAAATGCTACCTTATCTTGAGCAAAATATTAAGCACAGCCATTTTTATCCAATGTTAATTTCCTTTCATTCCCATGCTTTTGATACCAGATCCACCTATCCCATGGGACAAATCAATCTATCCATGATTGAGAAAAAGATCAATCATTCAAGTACAGATAAGTAGCTTTTTATATCTTTACAGAACATCACAAGTTAAAGAGATAATAGCTAGAGTTTATGGGTCTTAAGAACCTTCCAGTTTATGGATCTTAAGAACATGAGAGGAATTCTTGAAGAAGCACTGATGATCATCTCCCACCAACGTTTCTTAGGAAGTTTTCTTTTCTGTCCTTATACTTTTCAGTATTCTCAAGAAAGGCTGCTCAACAATTTTTAATTTAATTTAATTTATATACCGCCCCCTCTCCCAAATTGGGACTCAGGGCAGTGCACAGCCCAACTAAAAACAATATAATATCAAATATAAAATTTAAAAATAGATTAAAAATGAATTAAACTTATGGCTGAGAGATTAAGACTATAATAAATAATAAAACAGGGTAAAAAAATTACAAAAATTAAAACCATTCCAATAATACTAATAATACAATGAGTCTAAGTTCTACAAAAGTGAATTTCTAAGCCTTTCAGATACCTGGAAGATTAAGTAGGAGATACCAGGTTTAGGATTCCTGGAGCAAGCATGCCTGCCAACTTCTTCAACTCAGCTTCTTTTATTTTCTTTGAGGTAGGAACTCTTTGAAGACTTACCTTCTTCAAACTACTTGAAACTAAGGACCTCCTTTGCTGCTGGGTTGGCTTTATTTCTACTTGCTCTTCCTACATGTATGTATTCTATAAAGTATGTATTCTCAATTTCAGGGGATCAAAAAAGACTCTTCCTCCTCCATCTAATTTTAGCAGACTGGTTTAGATTACTCTCTGTGCTCATTTATCTATTTCATTAGTGGGCTAGTATATCAACAATGGGGAAACCCCTTGTATGGCATAGCAACGCCTTCTTTACTGGGCTTCTTTAAAAAGATCAACAATTTGGACCATATTGATTTTATTATGTTTCTTGCTTTATTGCCTGTAAATGCTTTTCTGTTTCATTTCTGTTCACTTCACATACCCTTCAAGAAAACTCTGCAAATATCTTCCAATGAAATTCCAATTATGTTAGCATACTTCTAAATAGATTGAAATGGAACAAAAAAACATTATTTTGTGAAAAAGAAGCTAGATATATGCTTAACAAAAAGAAAAAGAAGCTAGATATATGCTTAACAATGTTGAACAATAATACAAAAGGCAAAACCTAGGTTTTTTTTTTTAGTACAGGTTAACATCCACATCTAAAAGGTTACTGACATAACCAAGATAAAAATTAGATGGTGATTTAGTGCTCAATTTACAGATGTTGCTTTGTGGTGCACTCCACATGCTGTCATTTTGAAAATTTTGCAACATGTATAATAAAATCATTTTTATCTAACATAAATAAGGATGCATAGTCTTACCTTGATCAACATGGAAATTACAACAGAAGGGCTATGATATATGAAAGTCCAATAGAATAAAGCATCATCAGCAATTTCTATCATTCCTAATAAAATGGAAGAGCTACTTTGATGCTTTGAAATCCACCTCGTAGGACAGATTTTTATTAGATTTTTGTTTTACTTTTATCTATCAGTTTAGATATAAGGAAATGTGTTTTCCTTTTTTTTTATGTGTGTACATTTTCTCTGAATGGACAATTGCTTGTATATATAATACATGAATTACAACACAAAATTCTGAATAATGCTGAAACAAATGTGCGTGTAAATACCAGATTCAGCTTTTAGAATCTTCTAATTTTTTCTGGCAGAAATATAACAGACAGAGCAAGTGAAACATTAGTTTAAAAACACATTTATATTTATGCAAATAGTGTCCTGTGCTAGTAGGTTTGATTGCATTTTTAAATTACAAAGATTTTCCAATAGTCTCATTTCCAAGATTTTTACATTGAGAAGTAACGACAACAATAAAACATAATCAAAATAATTAATTCAGCAAGCACACTTGATATGGCCTATTTCTCAAGCATAGTTTTCGTTCAGAGCTGCTTGTATTTGAAAGTAAATGCATCTCCCACCTTTTTGCAAACATCACAATAAAGAATTGTGAATTTGCACATCTCTGATTAATAAGGTTTTTTTTTAATTAATTGGATTAAGTTTTTTTTTCCCAAAAGACCTGGAGTGGCATCTGGAAGATTCTCTTCAACAATTTCTAAAATCTTAAATCATTTGTAATCTTTTAAAAATTTAAAATATGGAGAATCTGAACCTTTTATTGGTCAGATGAATGAAAGACTCTATCAAAGAAAAAAGACATTTCTAATCAAATACTGTATATTTCCTACAGTTCTTCTAAGAAACAGCTTCCTTAGTCTTCTAAAATCTGGTGGTATTTTAAGTATATATTAAATGAAACATTCATTTCTAAAAATAAAATAGATGCAGCAAGGCTTTGAAGGCATTTTTAATTTAATGGATTTTTATACTTATTGGTTGTTTGGGATTCCTTTTAGGTGTGCATATACAGAATATTCAAATTCCATAAATTATGGAAAATGCCACATTCATTACCCATCCTGTACAATAAGTTTTTATAAAAGTTTCTAAAGTATTTGTGACCTTCTAAACATTGAAATCGGCAATGGATTGCAATACTAAGGTGCAGTGGACATTTTTTGATCAAGTGTTGCTTTTATATTTAGTTTTTCTGAAAAACAAGGGTCAATGTTTAATGTTTTCAGGATTACTACAAATGGAACAATTTCCTCCTTTATCCATATATAGCATGGAACTAATCAAAGATGTTCTTTATCAGATTTTATTTTTACAGTAATTTGATAGTAGAACCATTGACCAGTTCCATTAGACAAATGGAGGACATTTCAATTATAAAAATGATAAATTGCGATTCAATA
Organism: Bungarus multicinctus; assembly: GCA_023653725.1. Taxonomy (NCBI): domain Eukaryota; kingdom Metazoa; phylum Chordata; class Lepidosauria; order Squamata; family Elapidae; genus Bungarus; species Bungarus multicinctus. The sequence continues at coordinate 54,905,957 of CM042842.1, read as the reverse complement.
CGAATAGTATATTTTTTCTTATTGATAATTCTATGTTTTTCGCTCTCAGCATTTTCTGATATTGGTAGTTTAACAAATATTCTGTATTTTTTGACATGGCTGGAAATTGTCTTTAGATTCAGTTGTTCTACTGAATCTCCATCAGTAAAAGTTCCAAGACAGATTGCAGAATGCTGGAATGCAATTTTGGTCCTTATTCACATAATGATAAAGCTACAATTATCTCAAATAATGAGTGATTGGTTTAAAAATAATCATGTCATAGGCAGGACGATGATTAATACTTTGGATTACTTTATCTTAAATCTTATTTTTAACCATTTGAGCTATACCAGAAAAAACTGAATTATCTTAATCGCAAACTAGTAGTCTATTCAATTAAAATATCTTTCAATTTCACAATTTCATCCAGAAACTTTAGCAATATTTATGGCTCCAGTTTTACTCTCAGTATTGGATTGTTCTAAGTCTAAACTATTCAAAATCTGCAGTATTTTTTAATAAACAATGAAAGTATATTCCTGTGGTGGATATTAATTTTGACATATAATTTCAAAGTGAACAGTGAAAAGAAGAAAGAATGCCTGTGCTTGCCTCTATGAAACAGCTGTTCATAGAATTTTGTGGTGATCAACAAGATTGATTTGATTTGCATTTTAATACAAATCAACCTAATTTGCACTTTGTTGAACTATAGAAAAATCCTCCAGTTTTCAAATGTCTCAAAATGTTGTAATGCAAGCATTGATACAAAAGTAAAGTGTAAAATGTCTTCATACATTAGGGAAATTGAATATAAAAAGGCAAACGTTTTAGGAAAATCCTTGTAAATGCACATACTGGGAAAATCAATGCATGAAAAGGCACACAGAAATGCATATAAATTTTTGTGTATTCTTTTAATGTCATTTTCAAACTGAGATGGAAACACTACAAACTGAATTTGTATGTGAAAAGATGCTGACTATATGGAAAATGAAATAGGAAAATTTCTTCCTTCCTAATTATTAAATTTTTCTTCCCCAGAAATAAATCTGTAACAGCAATACTTTCAAAATAACATATACAGCAAACCAGTCTTCATTGTGCTATCAGCCAGGAAAAAAAAGTTTTAAATTCTGGAATAAGGAAAAAGCATTACAGTTAGAAAACTTATTTTATGCATGTGAGAATTGCACAGGTTATGAAGAAGACTGTGAAGGGACCTCACAGGAGAAATGGAAATGCTGTTGCTCAACAGAACAGAAGCAGGAAGAAGGATGTCTTTCTAGGTCAATGAGACACAGAGGGGAATGAAAATGCAGCTAATGAGAATGCATGAAAAAGAGAATTAAAAGAACAACTATACCATAAGATCATGTTGAAATACATATGAACTTGTCACTCAAAAAGTAAGAGAAAGGATTTGAACATTTAAAGACTAGGTTTAGGAGTTGTCCATTATGTTGCACTCTATTGATTTGGGTGGAGAAGGGAATCCAAAAATTATGGACCCTGAATCAGAAGTTTTTCCAAAGTAAATTATTAGGAAGGATACGTTTAAAGTCCTGCACTCATGAGCCAGTCTCAGTTAGGATTAGAATCCTTTGTTTATACTAGAGAAAACTCTCAAGGCATCTGTGTTCTATATTATTTTAGGACTCTTAATTCTCAGTAACCTGCTGGTTATGTGGGGGACTTCTCAAAACATAGGCACTGTTCTCCCCCATGAAAGAGAGGCGGTAGAATTCACTGGGAGTGGAAGTTAGTGCTTAATGATTCTCAGCTGGAAGCCCCTCCAGGAAATAAACACCTGAAGAAAACAGATTTTACACAAGTGTACTCAATATTTAAGGCCCAGTGCCCCAAAGCTGTGGGAAAACTAGAACCAGTCAAGTAACTTTAGCAGAAAACCTAAAGATAAAATCTGTTTGGGCATAGATTTATATCTGTTGCAATGATCTTTGACTGTTCAAACTGTTTACCGATTCCTGAGAAGTGGCTTTAGAATGCCAGTCACAGCATCGTGTAGTTTGTTGCAATTCAACATTTCTCCCAAATTATTATGTTGCTGCATTTATTAAACTAACACAGCCTTTTCTTGATTACACCAGTATTGGATTTTTAATCCGGCACAGCATACTGGGCTTCATAAAAAGAGGAAAAGAGGACTTATTGGCTTCCAAATATTTCCCTACTGGAGAACAAGTCTAGTAACATAAGAACATTATAAGGGGTTATACCATACAGGGTTATAACTTATAGGAAAATTGGGAGGGCAGAGATCCCAAGGAAGAAATATTATGGATAATTAGGTAGATGGTGTCGGTGTTGCTCACATACACCCCTACCTTCCCCCATTTCTGTCTCCAAAGCATCATTCAGAAATATCTAACATATTTTCTAAGCAAACAAGCCATCTAGAGAAAGGCTAATAGCAGCTGCCAGTTCCATCAACCATCTCATATGATACTAGATAGTGTTGGCCATTATTAAAGATTAGATTACATGCTTCAATTATATTATTCATCTATATTTAAATCTATCACTTTCAAACCAGCCCTTTCAATACATCCATTCTTACATGCAAAATCTTTCATTGTGTCAGCTTAATACTCAGTCATAGCAGTAATATGGCATGTTCATTTTTATCTACATTCTGGTTTCATTTGTAAGATAAATATATCATCCTGAACTTCATGAATAAACATAGCTTCTTAAAGTACAGAGGGACAGGGGGTGTTTATTTTGTTTCTGTTTGTTTTGCTTTTGACACCGGCTTCTTCCAAGAGCTTCAAGAATAAAATAAGAAAATGTTGTATAAAATCTACTCTAAACATTTCTTATATAATACCAAGATTTTTTTTGAAAAAAGAAATCAGTAACATTGCCTTCCCCTGACCTTCACTTCCCAGATGTATATGAAAATATTAATGCCATTCCAAGTACATCTGATCTGCTAGCCTTTGTCCTCAGGTCATGCAGTTCCATTCCACTGAAAGTTAATATTTGTTATGTTCTACACTTTAAGACTCTTTCTTTAAAGTCAATGTTCTCAACTCTGCATTACACAAGATTGTTAAGATTTCTATGTAGTTCAAATTCAGCACCAAATAAGGGAATTTCACAAACAAGAGTATATTTATCTAAACCCTGGAAAAAAAAAAACCCCTACGTCTGGGATTTCTGTTAACTCAGTAAAATACAAAATTCTCAAATTACTTGGAGACAAATAAAACAGTCATAAGAAACATTAGTTACTTGTTTGTTTTGTTTACTTGAGGGCACTCTCCAAAATAAAATTTTCTACTGCACGCTGTACTAAAAAAAAAGAGAAGGGAAGCTGGAACAACTCTCTTTTTTTCTGGTAGATCTTATTATTTTATTTATTTGTTCGATTTATATGGCCACCCATCTAGCTTAAGCAACTCAAAGGGAGAGCACAGTTAAAAACAGCAATATAACATTAAAGAAGGTAAACATAGATACACAAAGGGAATGAAACAAAAAATGTCAATCATGGATTAAACATTAACAATAAATTAAGAACATTTCCCACATGAAAAATGAATGAATGAATGAATGAATGAATGAATGCAGACATGTCTATGTAATACGGGCTTTCAAAAAGATCAGCAAGGTTAGAAGCAATCCAGTATCAGTAGGATCATTTTTGGTGTTCCAGAAAGCAGGCATAATGTGATGATCCAGGGCGTGGGGCACAAAAACAACAAAGTCACAAAAGTAGGTAAAGTCCCTTTAATACCTCCAACTTGGTCCCCAATGTCCAGTTATCATCGGCTGGAGAAAAAACTGTCCCAAGAATAGTTTTTAAAGGAAAGAAATACAGTATGAACCCAAAGTACACATAGATTATAAATAAAAACAAACCATGCTGCAGCAATTAACAAGACAGGGCAGGATAAGGAATTGAACACTTCAAAGGATAATGAAACACAAACAGTTGGGATGATGCCAGAACCCAGATAAGACTTGACAAACCAAATAATTCACACTTTGCTTCCAGCAAACACCCTTTTTAAATCCTGTTTTCCGAGCTGCAACTAATGAAGGGAATCAGGGCCTTTTTCTCCCCATAACCCACGTTGCTCCCTTATCCATTCCTCCCTGCATTTCCTAGGATGAAGAGGAGGTGGGCTTGGGTCTTCCTCTGAATGCCCAGCCAGACTGTGCCCTTCCCAGTTTCCTCCACAGCTACCAGAGCCACACTCCCACTCCCTGTCAGCTGTTCAACCTCTCCCTCGGAATCAGATTCCAACAGGGGCATGACACATAGTGACATAACAGGTTCATTTCCTAGATCCCACCAGATGACACTCTTCAATAGATGGGACCTGAAACATGTCCAGATTGTGTGAATTAGTGAAAGAAAAAAATTATCCATAAAATTTCAACTGAAGACAAAATCTGGAGTTGTATGTCCTGCTTGCTGTAGGCTATTGCAGGTCTATCTGCAAAACTATCCAAATGAGTTAGAGCAGCATATATATGTGACTGACTTATTGACTGACTGAATGAATGAACAAATGAATGATACATTTTTGTTTCTCAAATGGAATTAAGTGATTTGGTTTAGGAAGTATGCATAACTTATCTTATACTGAAATTAAAGAAGTTTACACATAAATAGTATGCAAGGACATCAAAGGAAGGAAGTGGGTGAGCCTCTTAATAAGAAAACAATTTTTATGCAACACAGAATAGTTCCCCCCCCCCCCAAAAAAAAAAAAAAACCCTGCAGAAATAATGTTTAATGTTTAAAGAAAAACATAGAAATTCAAATAACTTCAGAAGGTTTTGGCCATACATTGTTTATCTTTTGCTCTGAGGATATTGCATACTACAGTTCTTCGGCATGAATATCTTATCTTGGAGATGTAGTACATATACATATATGCATATACATACACATATACATATTAATCCAAAAAAAGATATTCATTCCAAAGAGCTGTAGTATGTAAGCCATAAACTTGGCAAATCGGCTAGCTTCTCTCAAACCTTTTGAATAAATGAGCATTCAGGATTTAGCTTCCAATATTAATTTAAAAAGTAATTGATTTCTAAAAATTTTCCTATTCCAGATGATTTTTTTCATGTTTGAACATTTGCTTCACAAAAGCAAGTACTGGATTTTGTATGTCATATACATTTTGAAACAACGGTTATACCTTAAGGATGCAATCCTATTATAATTTTCCTGGGAATAAGCTTCATTGCATTCAACAGGGTTTAATTCCAACTGAAATACCTTGGAATGTGCTGTAAAAGAAGGAAAAGATTAGGAGAAATCCCCATTGCACAGCACAAATACCCAAAGGGCCTTTTTGACTAGCATGCATACCCAAAGGGTCCTTTGAGTATCATCACAATATTAAAGAATCATTCTTTTTATTGTCACACTCATGATTAAACCCAGGTAGGTATCTCTATTAAATTCCAGAATGAAGAGCAGAAATCGCACAACAGAGAACAAAACTCAGTCTGAGGCAGTTCTTTTTGCAGTAAAATTCACTCTTCTATGAGGAATTTCCCCCCACAAAAGCTATTTGGCTGAAATTAAAAAATGCTCGATAAAATGAGCAGGTCTGACTTTGATGAATACATTACAGCGCAATTCAGATTCTCAGACATTTCTCAGCTTGAGAGGAGATCCAATTCGAGAGTCCATGGACAAAGCAACTATTGTCAGCATGGCTTCAGCTTGGGTCAAGTTGGATCCATCTAGATTAACTGGTTGCTTTGTTCCAAGTTTCCCTCTCATCACCCTGTAGGCAGGTGTGGGATTCCTCTAGTGTAACAATCGGTTTGTTAATTGTGTGCTTTGCGCTTATGCTCCATATTTCAAAAAGGTTTTATACTTACCTTCTTCTTCAATCCCTGTGACTAAAACAGCTGAGGCATGGCAAACCACTCTCCCGTGCAAATCACCTCTGCTCTCACAAAAGGGAATAAAGCATAGGAAAGAGCTGGGGCTGGCGGGTGGTGGGCCCACATGCTCATCGCAGTGAACCGCTTCACTGCCAGCTGATCTTTGGAGCAAGGGGTTCTCCTGAACCGGTCCAAACTTATAGAATCTCACTCCTGCCTTTAGGGGACCTAAGCCTCCTGTTTAGAAATACTGCAACATTACATTATGTTGTCTGTTCAAGTAACTAATATGAACCTGGCATTTCATCTCAGACCATACTTTGGGGTAAGATGCCAACAAAATGTGAAATTACACAAAATAATAATGGGAAAACTAAATGAATCCACAGCAAATAATAAAGTATAGCAGGATAACACAGGAACACTGTGCATGTTTCTTAGATTTATTGTTCATTCAAGACCTTTATTGGTTGATTCTGGGAAACTCTGACTCAGTTTCCTTTGGTGACTTGACTATCCTCATGAAGGCTGGCACATCAAGAATGGCTTTAGGTATATGGCTTTCACAATAAACTCATGTGTATCCTGATAGTCACAATACATCCTAACAGATTGTTCTCTTAGGACAATAGCGAAGTGGAAAATGTTCCCTATTGCCAAAGTTGATTGTTGCTTAGATTTATTTTAAATATATTTTATTAAATTTCAACAAGTTATAAAATATAAAAAAACAAAACAGGAATTTGAAATGAAAAGAATAGAGGGGGGAGGATGAAGAAGAATAGACAGAGGAAAAAAATAAGAAAAGAGTAACTTCTTTCTTTGATAGGGATACAAATATAAAATACATTTGATCTGAAATTTAATGATGCACAGTATTTCTATAATCACGAATAATTCTAATGCCCGCTCTTCTTTGTTGCAGCCCCTCAAATATTGGAACACTGCTATCATGTCACCTGTTGTGGAGCGACGGAATAACTCAGGCAGAGACCAGGTCAAGGCTAAAAGCTTAACTCTTTATTACAAGTAAAGAGGGTTACCGCTACTGCCGCGCTAACACGGCAGCCAGCTGGAGCGGCAACAGCTGATGCCGTTTGACAGCCGCCTTTTATAGCCGGCTGTCAAACGGCTCAGCCAATGGGAGAGGTCCGTGCTTCCCGCTTGAAGCACGGACCTGAGTGAAGACTCAGTCCATACACAACACTCCTCCCTCCCAGTGAGGAGCATGCGTAGTCCTTCAGATACGCCGGACGCCTGCGAATTCGTCCGGATCTTGTAGGCTCCGTCAAAGATGGCGCTGGGTTGCTGTCTGGAGCTCTCTGCGTGTCTCCAGGAGATGGAGAGGCTGCTGGACTGTCTGGAGTTGGGTCTGCACCTTGGTCAGCTTCCACATCTGGTAGGTAGTCGTCCCCGGTGGGTTGGCAACTGGTTTCGTCGAATGGTGTGGTTGCTTCTGCATGGGGCCCGTCTAGATGACCTCTGGGTGCAGTGCTCCAACACTTCCTCAGGTGGTCCACGTGACGCCGCCAGGTCCGCCCATCAGCTAACTGGACTCTGTAAGACTTGGGACCAGTTACTGCTATCACAAGCCCTGGTAACCATAGGGGTTGCCCAGTGAAATTTCTGACAAATACCTTGTCATTAACCAGGAACCCTCTGTCTTGGCTGTTTGATCCAAGGGGAAGCAAAGGGGCATAATTTGGGTGCAGCCTATCCAAGGTGGTCCTCAGCCGGCGTCCCATTAATATTTCGGCTGGTGACTTGTTAGTAGAGGCACAGGGTGTAGTGTGTTGGCTCAATAAGTATTGGGCCAGCCTGTCATGCCAGTTAGAGGGACCCAATTTTTGTAACACCTCTTTAGCAGATCTAACTGCCCTCTCAGCCAGCCCGTTGCTGGCAGGATGGAAAGGGGCTACTAGTATGTGCCTGATGCCCAAACTTGCTAAAAACATCTCAAACTCACAGGAGGTGAATTGGGGGCCATTGTCAGACACGACAGAATCAGGAAGGCCATGTGTGGCGAATATCCTAGTCAGTGCTTTGCTGACCGCCTCCGTAGTGGTGGAGTGCATTAAAGTTAATTCCACCCATTTTGAATATGAATCTACTACCACCAGGAAAGTGCGCCCATGGAAAGGGCCTGCTAAGTCTATGTGTATCCTGGACCAGGGGTTACTTGCTTCCTCCCAGGTCCTAGGGGTGGTTGCTGGTGGTAATGCCCTGGAGGCCTGGCATGCCTGGCAAGAATTTACCCAATTAGAGATTTGGGCATCCATGCCTGGCCACCATACGTAGCTGCGGGCGAGGGCCTTCATTCTCACAATCCCTGGGTGGCCCTCATGCAAAACCTTCAGTATTGAGGTTTGTAATTTGTGGGGAATGACTACTCTGGTTCCCCATAGCAAACAGCCTTGCAAGGAGGAAAGTTCCTGCTGGCGTAATTTGTAGGGTAGGAAGTCTGAAGGATAAGGGGCCGTAGGCCACCCCCTCCCTACCCAGTCCAGGACTTGGGATATTACCTGGTCCTTGGCCGAATGGGCAGCGATGTCAGCAGCAGTGACTGGAAGCTTGAGATCGTCGATAAGAAAGACTGTGGTTGCAGGTGCTGGGTCCACGACTGGCATTGGCAGGGGACAGAGGCTGAGTGCATCAGCATGGGAAAGGCTTTTCCCGGATCGATGGATTAGAGTGTAGGAATACGCAGCCAGGAAAACCGTCCATCTGGTCATCCTTGGGGACAAAATCTGGGGAGTCTGTTTAGAGCCGGATAAAATGCCTAGCAGTGGCTTGTGATCAGTTATCAGTTCGAAATGGTGCCCGTAGAGGAATTCATGGAACTTCTTCACCGAAGCCACTGCAGCCAAGGCCTCCTTGTCAATCCGGCTGTAGTTGCGTTCAGTGGAAGATAGTGTCCTTGAAAAGAAAGCTATAGGTGCTTCTGCACCATTGGGCAGTCTGTGGCTCAGGACAGCCCCGATTCCAAATGGAGAAGCATCGGCTGCTAGAATGAGTGGTAAGTCTTTATTGAATTGGATTAAGACGGCCTTTGAAGTTAACAATGACTTGACTTGTTTGAAAGCAATAGTTTCCCTTGGTCCCCAGTGCCATGGCGAATGCTTGTCCAAAAGTCTATGAAGTGGCTCAGCAACAGAAGCTTTATGGGGCAGGAACGATGCATAGAAATTCAAGAGGCCCAGGAAAGCTTGAAGCTCAGTTTTGTTCGTAGGAGTAGGCGCATCGTGAATGGCCTTAACTTTTGACTCAGTTGGGTGAATACCCTTTGCATCAATTTTGTAACCTAAGAATTCCACTTGTGGAGTGGCTATGGTGCATTTTTCCCTTTTTAGCTTGAGACCAGATTGTCTGAAACGGTCAAGTACACTTCTGACCCTTTGTAGTAATTGCTGTTGGTTGGTGGCAGATACCAGAATATCATCAAAGTAAGGCACAACGCCTGGTAACCCTTGCAGTATTCGTTCCATAAGGGATTGGAAAATTCCAGGGGCCACACTAACTCCGAATTGTAGACGTGTGCATTTGAAAGCCCCTCTGTGGGTTACTATTGTTTGCAGTTCAGCAGTTTCATTGTCAACAGGAAACTGCTGATACGCCTGGGACATGTCCAACTTTGCAAAAATGGACCCAGGCTCAAGGGAATGGAGTAAATGTTGTACCACAGGGACTGGGTACGCACTAACTTGTAAATATCTGTTTATTGATGACTTGTAGTCCGAGCAGATCCTCAAGTGTCCATCCTTTTTTAATGGAGTTACTATGGGGGTCTCCCACTTTGAGAAGTCAGTTGGTTGCAGTATGCCCTGTTTGATTAATTTGTCAAGTTCCTTGTCTAGTTGAGGACGAATTGCAAAAGGAACTCTGCGGGGCTTCAAACGAATTGGAACTGCCTGGGAGTCTACCCTGAAGGATATTGGGGTTCCCACGTAGCAGCCTAGGCCCTCACTGAATACGTCTGCATAGTCCCTGAACAGGGAGTCAACTTCAGATTTGTTAATGGCGTGGATTCCCCCTATGTGGAGGCCCAGGGCTGGGAACCAATCTAGTCCCAATAGGCTTGGGAGGACACCATCCACTATCACTAGAGGCAAGTGACCCTTAAACCCTTGAAAATGGACTAGGAACTTGCCTTTTCCGATGACAGGGATGGTTCTGCCTTGGTAGTCCCGAAGTGTTAGGTTGCAGGCTGGAATTTTCTGTCTTGACATTCTGGGGAGTAGCTTCTTTAAGGTGTCCCATGAGATGATGGACAATGCAGAGCCGGTGTCAACCTCCATCTTGCAGGGTCTACCTTCTATAGAAACAGTGACACTAATTTTGTTAGATTTATTAATTTTTTGAATTTTAAACTGATAGCAAGTGAAACAGTCCTCAATTTGCCTGGGGTATTGAATGAGCTTCTGTGGTCTTTGTGGCTGGCTGAAGGTTTTTCCTGACTGACAAATTTTTGCCAGATGGCCTTTCTTTTGACACCTTAAACATATGGCATTCCTGAATCTGCAGGATGCTCTGAGGTGATTTCCCCCACAGCTTAAGCATAATGTTTGTAACTGTGGGGTTTGACTTATACCTTGCCTGAACTCTTTTTGATTTGCATTGGGCTCTCTGAGGCGGTTTACCTCAGTAGCCTCTTCTGGGCCAGTTTCTGAGGAGGCTTCCTCAAAATATACTGTAGGATTTTCTAGTCTGCTGGGTTTTCCCTGAATTTCAGCTGCTGATAGTGCTGACAGCTCAGCAGCTTGGGATTCCTCTATGGCTTGCTTAAGAGTTAGATCCCCTTTGGCTAATAAACGTCTTTGTAACTTTGGGTCTCTAACGCCACAAATCAGCTGATCGAGCAGCATATCGTCCAGGTAATCTCTGAACCCACAATGCAGGGCAGTTGTTCTCAGTGCTGCCATATAATCATTAATTGTTTCCCCCTCTGTTTGGATGCGCCTTCTGAAAGCATGGCGCCTAGCAATCCTGGAAGGCTTTGGGGAGTAGTGATTTGAAAGAATTTCCTGCAGTTCCTCCCAGGGAATAGTCTTTATAGATCTAGGGGCCAGTAAAGCTGATGCGGTGTCAAAAACTGTGGCTCCGCAAAAACTTAGGAAGTAAGACTTCTTCCTATGTTCAGAAATTTCTGACAGGTCTAAAGCATCAAGAAAACAGTCAAACCGGTTCTTGTATGACTCCCACATCTCAGCAGCCGGTCTGAAGGGCGGGAATGCCGGATTCACAGTCATCTTCTGTCAGCTGTGAAGTTTCTCCTCAGGCAAGTTAGAGACGGCACTTCGCGGTTAGAGTCTGCAACTCTGTAGCGATTTCAGCTCTAGGTAGTGATTTCGCTCCTTTAATTCTCTCCCTTGCCTGGCTTGCCTTTATTTGTATCCCATCCTCGTCGCCAGTGTTGTGGAGCGACGGAATAACTCAGGCAGAGACCAGGTCAAGGCTAAAAGCTTAACTCTTTATTACAAGTAAAGAGGGTTACCGCTACTGCCGCGCTAACACGGCAGCCAGCTGGAGCGGCAACAGCTGATGCCGTTTGACAGCCGCCTTTTATAGCCGGCTGTCAAACGGCTCAGCCAATGGGAGAGGTCCGTGCTTCCCGCTTGAAGCACGGACCTGAGTGAAGACTCAGTCCATACACAACATCACCCTTAGTCCTTCTTTTCTCTAGACTAGCCATATTCTGTTCCTGTAACCATTCTTCATACATTTTAGTATCCAGGACTTTAATTATCCTAGTTGCTCTTCTCTGCACTTTTTCCAAAGCTTCAACAACTTTTTTGGAATGTGGTGATCTCCCATTATCTTACTACAGAGCTAGACAGATTATTGCATGAAAGATGATTGGAGAACTGAATGTAAATTTAAATTCATTGCAGATGTTTATCATCTAGGTATTTCTTCTGCTTAACTGATGATTTCTTCACTTTTTTATTGAGATACAGTATATTTGAATTCTGCCACTGAAAAATAAGGTCAGTATTTGCTGCAATATACATATGGGATTTGGGGGGGAACTTTTTTATTGTCATTGTGGTTGTTGTTAATTCAGTGAATGATAGTAACAGCAGCAACCAAAAACACAAAAAATAATGTGGCTAAACTGGAAGTTTAAAAATCTCAAAAGAAGGAAATGAGTTACTACTTGAATAATTCCAGCCCATAAAACTGTGTTGCCAAGAATGAGGCTCAAGGGCATTCTTATCTTTGTTATTTATAATACAAATATGCATTTATGCATAAAGTTACCAATAATAAGAATAACAACAGTGTTACTAATACTTCCTCCACGCATATTTGCTTACATATGCTTTATCACTGAGCTGCGTAGATATAGATTTTTTAAGTATAAACTCAATTTATAGAAAGTCCATTATGACCAAGTTAAATATAACATTATTGTGGTCTGTTCAATCTTCTGCAAATTGTTTCAAATTAAACAAGAAAGTCCTCATTTATTTTTGAACATGCTGCTTGCATTTGCTATACATGTTGCGTGCAATTTTTTGATAGAATATTTTTAGTTTAGAGTTCAACTATGGAATCCTTGGTGCTCTCTGAGCTTAGTTGTCTACTTGCTTACCAATTAAGTAATATCATCAGTGTGACTTTTTCCCCCTATTGTGCAGAATTTTTATACAATGTTCCTAATGCCTGTTGTTCATTTATTAAATTTGTACGATATGGCCACAAACTAGCCATGCAACTATCGATGGCTACCAGAGGTTTTGAAAAATGTAGTGGAAATAATTTAAATGTTTTGCAACTGAAGCAATTGACAAAACATTAGAAACAGCCTCAAGTAATATCCTTGTCAAGTGCCTGGGGGAAGAGCTACTGTGTTCTTACTGGCCTTTTGAGCAGTTGAGGCCTGTCCAAATTTTGAGGGAAATTTATTGCCTTGTACAAGCATAGTAATAGAAAAGGCACATGTCTGGGATCCTTTAAGTTATCACTCCTTATTGATAGGACTTAGAACATGCAAACCATGTCAGATCTTATCAGATTTTAGAGACAGATAACTATCAAACATGTAATACTTAATATTATTAGTAATAAATGGCACAAAATTAATTATTATCAAAATTATGAAACGGCATATTGCTACATGATATGCCACAAGTTGAATGACTGAATTCCAAGGTAATTATTCCAATTATTCCACTGAAGGTTCAGTGCTCCAGTAGGCTATAGTGTGTGGTCTGTGCTTGTTCTTGCCAGCAAATCCAACTATATTCTGTGAGTCTTACACTTTAGTAAGTATGGATCAGATTGCAAACCAAATATGTTTGCTTTGGGCTTAGAGTCAACTTGTATTATCTCACCTTGTATTATCCTGAAAATTTATTGAAATTTGTCCAAGACATAATAAACCAGCTCTTATTAGGATGACTGCAGAAAATCCAAAGCAGGGCAGCACAAAATAAATCTTGTTGTGTATGGTATACATACTCATTCTATATTTCTCAGAGTGAAGGATCTGAATCATTTCCACAAATATCTGACTGAAATGATGAAACTATAGTATGTACTGTGTGTTAGAAGAAAATTATACCTCTGCCATATTTGGCTATCTTAAAATGCTTGAGCCCTTCTTAACTTTCACTGGGTTTTATCTACTCCTTGCATTAATAACTTACTCAACCGATATGGCTGAAACCTTTGAAAACAAAATAAGCTGGCATCTTTAAAGGGTCATTATTCTAAAAGCCAACATATAGAATAGAGGCAAGCAAAATGTTCCAAGATTAAATTATTCTGACTCTGAAATATCTCGCCCTGTTCATGAAACAGGATTTTCCAACATTAGGGGAACATTTCCCACTTACCTTTCTTGGAAGAGATTCTACCTCAAAACTGTCACTATCTGTCATGCAGACTATTCCTGAGAAAATGGAGATCACAACAGAATTTTTCCAAGTCAGAACTTATCTGGAAATGTTGGAATAGTGTGAGATCATTTTCATTAAGGATGGATAAGTGTTTGAACAATTCTGAAAAGATCAGAAGTTATGTACAAACGAGCTGTATAGAAGGAAATGTTACACATTTTTTTAAAAGGTAGATTTTTAATAATTTTCCCCTTTACAAATTATGAGCTAAATTCTTTCCTACTAATATGAACAGTAAAATAAACTGGATTATATAGATCCATACATTCCCGGTGAAGTTCAAGGGGAGCCAAATCATATGTACAGATAAAACGTGAATTCTTTTAAACATTTAGCTTTATTGTAACTTAAAAACATAAGACTTATGATTAATAAAGCAGATTGGGTATCACTTCAACACTCCTGGCTCTTGGGTATGTTTTCCAAATGTGCAATTCAGCTTCAGTATATCAGCTAACATTATTCAAAATATGTGAGTAAATCACTTATCTTTTAACTATGCAACAGTTGAACAAGATACACCCAAGTGATGCTAATAGAAGGCAGTTGATCAGCACAAATGACAAAAATGTCATTTCCTGAAGTCAGCATTTACTCTTTACCCAGATGTAACATTACCCATCACATTGATGAAAGGATTGAATATAACATTACAAACTCAAGGAACTGGATATCTTGCTGGATATGGAACTTGTGCTATTAACTCAGAAATTCCATCAGAAAACATTATATTATTTTATTAACAGAAATTCTTCCATGTCTCCTCAGTTTGTCAAATGTCACTTTTTCCTGATAGAGACAAGCTTTACACATTACTGGCTACTCTATCAAGTTATGAGAACAAATATATCAACTCAACATACTGTTCTCCCATATAATGAAAAATTGATTTAAAGTGAAGAATTGCATACAGCGCGAGAGTAGTAAATTGCTTCCTTAGTGGCTTTTTGCATTGCCTCTGAACATAATTGAATGTCACTCATTCACATGGTCCTATTGGTAGGGAGTGACCGTGCAGAAGATGGCCATATAGCTGTGGACTAGAATTATCCTATCCTCAAATTATTACAGAAATCTTCTGGTGACTTTCAGCTGACTTCTAATGGTTCACCTACATCTAACCTTTCAAGATGTGATTCTCACTAAGAGTCACGAAAATGAGATGGGCAGAATAGAAATGTGATGAATGGATAAATAAAATTTTGCTGGAACTGTTTAGTAACAGCTACACAGTTACTGCAGCTCTTACAAGCTTATGTGTCTATTGTTCATCATACAAGTAGCCATCAACATAACCTCATTCATTCAGTGACCAATGCCATTCAAAATTATAATGGTACTGAATAAAGAGATGTAAGGCCCATGCTTGAAGTTACGGCCATTGCGGTGCTCCTGCAGTCACATGATCAAAATTTAGATGCTTGGCAGCCCACTGGCCCTTAGAACCTTTGTGTTGTGACTCCACCAACCAACCCCTCAATCTATGCCTTTTTGGCTAACTTGCATACTGGCACTTATTGATAGCAAGACTTGGGCTGGACATGATGTAGATGCCCAGGACCTTCAGCATGTCCCAGGCAGCTAAAACCGCCACCAGGTTTGACTTCAGACCCAATACCACTGCTGCCACTGAAAAATACTGCCCATCTCCTCACACTCACCTATCTTTCCCTGATCTAGTACATTCTACACAATGGCATTATGTGGCAGCAGCAACACCGGATCTGAAATAGAGGCCCAAGGCCTTCATCAGCTATCCTTCCTCATCCCACATCTCTACTTCAGCCCCAGTATTGAATAATGCTATCCCAAGGCCCATACTGCAGCCAGTATCACCAGCCCAACCCAATTGCCCCAGTAGTCCAGAACTGCATAGGATCTGCTGTACCATTCATCTTCAGCTCTTTTTATGTTGCTACTGACAGGCCTATGCAGCCTATCTGAGGCAGCTTCTTAGCATGCCAGGCCTTCTACTGAGGCCACTTCATGCCATTCTCCAAACTGGTATCTGATTCCCATGATTCTTCAGAAACATTATTTCCCAAGTCACACCTGTATTTCCATCTCTAAAACTTGCAATGTGGGGAATGAAGCTTCAAAATTATTCTGATAATGGGTTCCTGCCATCCTCCATGCTGGCATTTTATTCTATTAAACACCAAGGCTGCCTTCCCCAAGAGTTGTTTTCCCCACCCCTATCATATCACCTCATGCATCACTTACATAATCTTTCCCCTATTATCTTCCTCACCTCTTTAGCTGGTTCCTCTCTTCCCGAGCTTCCCATTCCTAAGGCACTGTGAACAATTGACATTCTATTTTAACAATCTATTTTAACAATCTAGACAGATAGGCTCTGGTCAAATTCTGGCACTTTTGGTACATAGTAAGTATCTCTACTCAAAAAGTCCTTTTATCTAAACATTATACTCACCCTTCCTTCCTCCCAAACTTTCAGCATCCAAAAATTGGCACCCCCCCAAGGGACCATCCCTAACTCTCCTCTATAGTTACGGTGTCACATGAGTGGAGCAAAAGAGGGTTCAACAAAACCTAGGCTCCATTCCAATTATCAAAACTATGCAAAAACCCTTGGCACATGCAATAACCTAAGTCTGGGTACCATCACCTTCAGTGCCAGATCAATCCTTACAGATTAGCAAGGAAAGTCACCAAAATGGCTGCTTTATCATGTGGTCACTTGATTGTTACCTGCAAGACACAAGGCAGTTCCTCCACAGGACTTGCTACCCTGATTACCAGATATTTCAGTTCTACTGGGTACTCCAATGGCCAGGATTCTGCAGCTACTGCCACTTCCTCATCTTGTCCTAGTCAAGTCTGTTGCTATTTTATCAACTTCCACAATTTTGTTGTTAGCAATATTTATCAGAGCCCTTTTCTTTTTCTAGAATGTCTGACTCTGGTTCAGTTATCAAACCTTCATATGTATCATTCATTTGGGAATCTCTTTATATAATATTTCCATACCAAACCAGTTACACTGTTTCTTCTTTCTATCCTCTTTGTCCAATAGAACTTTGACTTCTTTGTATTTTTATCTTGCTCAGATTTCCCTTGATTTCTCCTGTAGTTGTCTGATATAAATTTGTTGGAGATGGCATTGTCTTTTTCTATATTGACTTGTTTTGACCAGCAAGACAAATTACAAGAGACAGGTGAAGGAAGTGGTTTTCACATGGTATATTATATCCATTTCTCAGTTGACCTGCTTGTTTGTTTTAACCATATAGTCATGTCCGACTCTTGGTGACTTTACAGGCAAGTGTTCTCCATGCTACCCTGTCAAGCACAGCTTCTTTTATTTGTTGGATGTTTAACTTTGTATCAGATTTGATGTTATCAAGCCAGCATGTTCTTTGCTTGCCACTTGTTCAGTTGACCTATTGTTAATTAAATGAGGGTATGTGTTTAAAGTAAAAGGCACTTCCTATTTTTTGCACTATTGCTTGTACTCCCCTCCTTGGAATGTATAGTTTGGATAAAATGAGGTGTATCCATCCTCATGTATTTCTTAAAAAAAAACTTGTTAGTATTCATAGATAGTGTGGGTAAATCCATGTAATTTAGAAGTATTTTTATTCTGCAGCCTAACTATTCAGTATTCTTTCAGCTCTCTGCTCATGTCAAGGCCATAATATCTAACTAGGATTTCTGTTGAATTCAACACAATTTCTTATCCCTAATATTACTATAGAGTCACAAAGGGGCAATCTTGATCATAGGTAGAAATCCTTCTAAGAATTAGACAGCATCTGGTTTTAGCAGTTCTCTGTGATTATTGTCTAAAATGCAAGTGAACCCAGGGAAGCCACAGATAGAACATTGTACCATAAAAGGCAAAATGGTCAAACATTTTTAGCAAGAACACCCCACCCTACAAGACTTCACAGGACAGAAATTTATAAAATGCTGAAGATGCAACTGTAAAACAAAAGAAACATTTGATACCTGTTTTTCCCTGACAATACTGAGTCTTATATTATTTTTTGCTCCAAAAGATGCATTAGAGCTTATTTTCAGGTGAGGGCAAATGGTATTAAATGTGTCCATCTGGCTGACAATCTTAACTGGGGTTTATTTTTAGGATAGGGCTTATATTACAGGCATCCTAAAATCATGCTAGGGCTTATTTTCTGATTGGGTCTTATTTTCAGGGAAACATGATATAATAGACGATCAAAATAATATTAGATTTCAATGCCAAGGGTGTTTTCCTAATATCTCATTATTTCAACATGTCAGTTAGAATAGTCCATACAACTGCATGATCAGTCTGTATTTTGTACTCAAACATCCCTTGATAGTCTTTGAGTCTTCCCATGGGAAGTTGACTTCAGATTTGTTTAGAGTAACTGGCCTTGGATTTTCAGGGCTTTAGAGAAGTTTCTTTCCTTACGTGACTTGGAGATGTTGCAGACTTTCCCTCTGTAAATGATGCAAAGCTGCCACTAAACTATAAGTGGTCTCAACTGGAAAAAAACAATCCCATCGGAATCATAACCTCTCTGTGCTCTGTTTCACTTTCTTTGTGTCCTTGCTTTGAGTCTGCAGTATTTCCGTCATCTCTGTTACTCTTCACATTTCTTCCAAGGTTGATATTATGGCATTGTAATCTATTTTCTGTTTGCTCTGCAATGCTTTCTACTTAACATAGTTCCATTGTTTGCGTGCAGATCATACAGCAGAAAAAGTCCAATATTAGTTTTCGGGAGTCTATGTCATTTTGTGGAGAAAACACTGGAGCCTTAGCATATCCTTGGGAAACCTCTGTTTATGCATTTAGAGGTTGAAAATGAATAAATGGAAAATAAGAGAACAGCAATCAACCCAGCCAGAGTTAGCCTCAAGGCAGCAAGGCAGCAAGTGCAAAATGAAACACATTACCAGACTCATTGCTATGGAAAACAATGTATTGTGTCTCCTCCTAATAAAAATCAGGTGGGTGAAAAACTTTTCCCATTAGATCTAACATTTAACTTTTCTTGGGTAAATAAAAATGGCTCATTTTTTTCTGAACAACCATCCCAAACAAGGCAAAACCTCAGTGAGATACCTATTAAAAAGAATTTTACTCTTCGTTCAAAATGTATGTCTAATTTAAAACAATCAGCTTCAGCTCAGTCTTTCAGTACCCAGGATGGTTTAAAAGAAAAATGATTATAATCTGCTTTTTCCTCAAACCATTTCAGAGTATCTTCAATGCAGAGTAGGCCACATCTAGGTATGGGAAGATCGTTACCCACTATTTTTTGTTAAAATTTGCCTGCTGTATCATTGTACACAATAGTTGGGTTATTGTTGGGCTACTGTACACAATAGCAATAGCACTTAGACATATATACAGCTTCACGGGGTTTTACAGCTCTGTCTAAGCAGTTTACAGAGTTGGAATATTGCTCCCAACAATCTAGGTCCTCATTTTAAGGATGGAAGACTGAGTCAACCCTGAGGTGGTCAGGATCGAACTGCTAGCAATTGGCGGTCAGCAGAATTAGCCCACAGTACTGCACTCTAAACACTGTACCACCATAGCTCTTTCAGCCTTTTCACATTTAGGAAAAATTTCTAGTTCATACAATATTTAAAATTCTTAATAATTACTTTTTTAACCAGTTATCCCACCTCCCTATTTTCTTATCTGTATTTTGATTCTTTTTCTCTGCTTGATTATATTGTTTAAGGAGCTATACTATAATGCTACCAATTGCTGATTAAATATTGAGACCACTTATTTGTATCATTTGTTTGGTATAATTTGTTTGATCTTCTCCAGATTTTGGAGAGCTTCACTGGATCCACTTGGTTTCTGGTCTTAAAGGGAACTTAGAATCTTTAAATTTAAAGCTCTGAAAAGCAGAGTGTCAACTCTTGAAACGACTCTAGCTGGAGCCATATTTTTCTTGCTCTGTTTCTTAATTGCCATACATATTGGGGGAGGGGACTTATGGAATGTAAAATGTTTTCCTCCAGTGTGCCAGACATAGCAAAGATAAGATTCCTGAGAATCAAGGCTAGATTAACATGCCCTAGCAATGGCAGGAGGGAGTGATGAGAAGTTCATCACCTGTTTGGTTGGCTAACGTGACCTGTGACACAAGGGGGTGGGCGTGCCCAGTATCTTTTATTTAATTTTATCAAAAATGTGGGAATTATTCAGTGTTAGTTTCACATTTGACCATGTCAATTTGATGTGCACAATAAACTGGATTTCTGAAAAAGCCAGTAACATCAGATTCTTGAATTGATTGGGAGCATTACTCAGAACCAAGACACAGAGTATATTTATTCCCAAATCAGAATTTTCAGTATCAATAATATATCCCAGTTTAACCAAATATGGTCCATCATAAACTGGATTTAAGATATAAAGTGTTTATATAAAATGAAATGCTTAATGCAAATTTAATTATGAGACATGTTGGTATCACAGAGCATGTGATATGGCAGAAAGAAAATTGCCATATGCTTTAGTTTTTTTTAATTTTTATCCATTATGCTTTTTGCCAATTGTGGAAATGTGGAAGAAAATTAAACATGTTTTAAATAAAAGAATATTTTCATATAATTCAAACATATTGTTTGTTCTATAGCTTTTTGCATGTTTGTTTGAATTTTGGTAATCTATTAGTTTGTTTGTTTAATGACAACTCTGTTCTAAATGTTTATCATTTAAATTAAGATGTGAATTGGAACTCATAAAAGGAGCAAAAGGTGGTCTAGCATGGATATTAAAACTTGGAGTAAAATATTTTCAATAGGCATTAAAAAAAAACTAACCTCAGAATGCTTTTGAAATGGGATAGCTTTTGTATCTCATTTTCAGCAGGGTTTCTTCTTTATGAAAGTAAAAAACTCAAATGTGAATCTGCATGAACTCAACACCTGCTAAAAATGCCAGACTGAAGAATGAAAGGAAATGGTTGTCATTATTTGATTAGATTTGAAAAAGTGAGAATTTAAGTGGGCAGAAAAACTACCAGGGAGTTGTTCAGTTACAGATCATGACGCTACTCTAAAGTAAGTGAATTCATCTTTCTTTTCCCTTCTCTTATTTTTTCAACAAAAGGCTAGCTAAAATGTATCCTAAAACACTTTTTAAATTGATAACCTCAAAATGACTGGACATCAGCCAGATTGAAGTAATTCATCCTATTTTGAATAGAATAAAATGGTTGAAATCTGGTTCTGTAAAGTGATAGCCTGCTGTTAGGACATATTGAAAAGATAAAACCATTCTTTCAAATGAACTCTTTTAAGTGAAATTGATCTAGAAGACAAAAATATTCAAGTTGCTGCTGACCTTTTCCATCCTATAGACGATGATGTGCATAATGCATTATTCTGCAGGATATGCATTTCTTATTACAAAGTAATAGGGGCCCTCGGTTCTTTACATGTGACTGTTAGAAAGATAAGAACATAGCCCCAGCTTTCATAATGTAATTGAGTGCTTCAGAAATATCTCTAATGATTAATATACCAGACATTATGCAATGCTACTACAAGGTAATTTTGGCTTGACACAGAATAATGAATGTTACAGAACTTCAGTAGCTTAGGAGACATTAGGGCCTCAGGCAGCCTAAGCCCACCCTGAGCCAATCATAATACTCAATATGAGTATAAAGAGCTACCTCATTAATATCTGCAAGGGACTAGTTCCTGTTTATATTAACCTACCGAAATAAAATCCTGTGCTCAACAAGCACAAACTTAATAAGTTCAGCCTAATATTAATATTTAATATTAAATTAACATTAAGCAACCTAGAATTAAGGAGAAATTTCCTGATAGAACAATTAGCCAATGAAACAACTTGCCTTCAAAAGTTGTGGCTGCTCCATCATTGGAGGTTTTTAAGAAGAGACTGGACAGTCATTTGTCTGATATAATGTAGGGAGGTTGGGACTAGAAAATCTCCAAAGTTCCTTGCAGTTCTGAGGATGTTCTGATGTTCTAAAAGCTACTGTTCAGAATTTCAACTTTTTTTCCCACTGTTTTGATGTTCGAGTCACTATTAGGTTTCTATCTCTTCTATCCTTTTCCCTATTACATCTACCTGCTCCATCAGGTCAGACAAGAAAAGTATATTACGGCCTCATCAGCCAAGGAGTTGCATTTGATTAGACCTAAAAGGCAGCCTTTTTCTGCCATAAGACTTGTCCCTGAGGTCAGATTAATTCCAACACTATTGGGCTTCTAGAGAGATCTCAAAAAGTGTTTTTTTTTTTCAAAAGACCTGGAGATCCCTTGGGAACAAAAAACCCCTGCAATTTAGTTCTATTATGTCTGAGTTTTTAAACACTCTTCTCTGTTATATGCATATTTCTTTTCCATATAACCATATTAAAATGTGTATTTTTAATTCTGTTTTTATTATACACCACCCAGAGTCATATTTGTGACATAAGTGATTTGATAAAGAAATTATGTTTATTTAATTAGATAAATTAGATTTATTTTAATTATCAATTAATTATTTAAATTATTACAAATGGCAATCCCATGTTGCCTTCTGAAAATGACATGCTCATGAATAGCAAGAATCTGTTGTTTGTAGCTTGTATATTTGTTTGTTTGCTTATTTATTTATTTATTTATTTATTAGATTTTTATACCGCCCCCTCTCCCAAAAAAGGGACTCGGGGCGGTGTACAGCCAGATAAAAATAGAAACAAGATATAAAAATTGTACAGTTAAAAGCAATTTAAAATGATTAAATTAATGGCCGAGTTATAAAATTATCAAAATGTATAAAAACAGGTAAAAATTTAAAATACCAAATTTAAAACCCCACAATTATTACTGGGCCAGGCCGGCCTGTTGAAAAAAGTGGGTCTTTCCTGCACGTCGGAAGGTCTGAATGTCGGTGATGGCCTGTATCTCCGGGGGCAAGTCGTTCCAAAGGGAGGGAGCCCCTGCAGAGAAGGCCCACATCCTCGGGGCCACCAACCGGCATCGCCCAGCCGACGGAACCCCGAGGAGGCTGAACCTGGCACTGCTTTTTTCTTTTTTTACATGCCAGTTGACTTTTTCCTCTGCCATTGTCTCTTGGTTAAATAATATCCAAGGATGTAAATTGAGATAGAGATAGAAATGCAAGAAAAAACATTCAAGTATCCACTCCACAGTGAGAAGAGCAAAGTACAGTATGAAATGGAGATCTTGGAACAAAAATAACCCTCCTAGAAAGCCTAAAGGCCTTGGTGCTTTCAACACAAGGTCATTTTAGTAAGTTTCTGATGTAAACATTGATTGCTGACTCTCTGTTGACCTTTCATTATCTACACAATTGCCTGTGTTATTTCAGTCAAATTGCCACAAATTCAGAAAGGAACAGAAAATGTGGGAGAGAGATTTAAATTCTGATGTCATTAAAGACAATCAAAGTGTTCAGAACATTAAATAAAACCTTACAAACTGCATTTATTCTAGCAAACCTGACTATATGAGATAGATTTAGTTGTGAATACATTTCCTAAAACTATTCCTAACCATTCTTTTTAAAGCATTGTAGCAGGGTTACATTTAAGATGTAATATAACCTACAGATCAAGAGGCTGAATGCTTTTCCTTTGGCATTTACAGTTAAATGCAGTTCTTGAGATATTTATTAAATGAACTATACAGTCCTAGGGTGCTAAGTTTATTATATATAGCTTAGATTCAACATATCTGATTTAATACTGTATCTCTAAGCTATAAGTGACAATGTTTAACAAGGTTACAAATTTCTGTTTTATCCTGTGTTCTTAACTGCCTGTCTTTTCTAGCAATAAGCAGTAGTGGCATAGTTCTTTCCTTAGCTTTCTCCTTTAAGGGCTGCAAATTATATTCCATTTACCCAGAGCTTAATCTACTTTCAACTTTCACTTAGCTTTATATTTTCTCCAATTTCAACTTTCACTTAGCTTTATATTTTCTCCAATTCTGCAGCCCCTATAGTTCAGTAGGTCCTCATCAGGTTGGAATTGCCCAATAATTGTCCCCTTTGACCCAATTGCTTCTCCATCTTTCAATTCTTATCAGTTTGTACGAGAAATGAAAAAGGTACACATCTGATTTGCTAGCTGTAGCTGGTCTGCATCTTTGGAAGACTTGTGAAGAAGTTAACTTGTGCTACTCTTTATTCAGTTAGTTTTAGGCTCTTGTTACCTCCTTCACAAACCGTTGATGTTCAGATTACTCCTTTAGTAATCTGACTCAACTCCAGGGGGTGGGACCCGACAGGTTTATCTACCGTTTCCATAATTTATGATGTGCTTCCCTGCATACTGCGCATGCTGAGCAGCGCTGCGTGCAGGGAAGGAGCATTTGAAAAAGCACTTTTTTCCTGCTTTTTCAACCGCAACTGTACCATGCACAACAGCTGAGGTTGAAAAAGCAGGAAATAAAGTTCAGGTAAAAGCCAAGGTGGGCCAAAACAGCAGCAGACATAGAACCGGTTCTATGTCTGCTGCTCTTCAGAGCTACCAGTTCTACAGAGCTGGACAGAACTGGTACAATTCCACCCCTGCTCAACTCCATTCTCTTTTTATCTTTCTGAAATACAAGTTTGGTTCTTTAGTCTCCTAAATTCCCAAGAGACATCAAACCATCAAGAAGGAAAGCTCATATCAGGATATCTATAAAGATTCTCAATCATCCAGGTCATGGTTGTCCCAAAAGTACTTTTTCAAAAAGCAACTGGACTTTCTTGGTTTTTTTCTTTGAAAATATATAATTTCTCATCCAAGAAGCTTCTTCAGTTCTGAAGAAGATCACATCAGGAGTTTTGAGTCTTTCCTTCCACAGGCATATAAAATTCTAAACAACTGCAGTAAGATTTATGTATATGCTTATGATCTAAGCCTTAATATTCAGAAATGTTACTCTTCAGTTTTTTGTTATTATAAATTTTAAAATGTAAACCATTCTCTATTGATGGAGAATTAGTAATGTCTTCAAACACAGTGAAGATTATCACTTATAGCTTATAGTACACTGAGAGTTTATGCACCAAAGAAAAAAATCCTTATGTGTCCAATCACACTTGGCCAATAAAAAATTCTATTCTATTCTATTCTATCCTATCCTATTCTAAGATAGAGGACATCTTTCAGATGGGAAAATTGCAAATTGGCCTTTGAGTGGTGTGCTAAAAAACGAGCTGGGCCAGGACAAAAACTCCAATGGATTTAAATTAAATTAAATGTACATGCTGTTTATAGGAATAATAATTTCTTGCTGTCATGTTAAGGAACAAATTCAGTGGCAAGTGTGGAGAAACATTGGTAGCAACACAGTTGTACATCCATTAGCAGATCACTTCCACTAATTATATTTACAATTGTAAGTTACCTCTTTGTCAAAAGCAGTTTTCTATCTTATTATAATATTATGTAACTGTAAGGTTGTCAATGTATATTATACAGAAGATAACCAGTGGAGGTTGATAAAAATATAAAAGTAATTTCAGCCCTAAATCAATCATATGAGGGAAAAAAGGACATTTGAAATAACTGATAATTACAGAGTAATGCAAACCACAGTTTCAAGAACTTTTCAGTTGACTGTAGTTAAAAGTAAGACACATCAAAAGCCAAGAGAGGAGAAGACAGGTCAAAGAATTCAATAAGATATTCAGCTAATGTAGTTTTAATTCTGTTCAGATACTGCAAAATGAAAAAAAGAAATAACTTCTATAATGGATGGGTTTCTTAAATATATGGGGCTTGTGGTTCATTTTGAGAATAGAAAATGGAAAAACAATATGTTTGTACTTGGGAATAAAAAGCATATAACAGGAGATTTAGAATGAATGAGACCAGAATAAAATAAAATAAAATATTTCTGGCAACATGTATTAAGAGCGTGACATAAAAAGGGCATATTAAAAGGAAGACAGAATGCATAAAAAGCTTTCTGGCAAGAATAAAGCATCTGTCTATTTTATTTTCTTAATATAATTATTATTAAGAATTTTAATTACAATAATTAAAAACTAATACAAACTAAACTTAGAGGAGAAGTGTATGGAAAAGAAGAATAAAAAGTGCAGGAGAAAAAGTAAAAAGGGAATATAATAAAGAAAAAGAATATATATATATAAAGTGATTTCCAACCTTCATCAGAAGTGTAAACAAACCCCCTATGGTGTTAAACAGACATGTCTTCATCCCATTTCCCAACTGCAAGAAAACTCATAAAACATCAAATTTTCAATCCTGGTGTCAGCAACAAGTTATACAGGATTGCCACAACATTGCAAAAAAAAAAAAAAAACCTCTTAATTTAACCTTAATCAAACAACCAATTCTATATTCTTTCCACTTAATTCTAAAAAATTTAATCTTTAATTCAATCAAATGTGTCATAGGATTTAATTTCTGTTCAGTTCTTCTTTATCCCATCACACAGATTTCTTCAGGGCTTTAACAACCCACTTTTGTAAATTCAGTATTAAAACATTCCTTCATTGACATCTTTTAGACATAGTTTATCCATAGAAGAAGACATAATTATTGACAATGATGGTATTGTGGAATTTCTGGCTCCATTTTTCAAAGTTTTCCTTTAATAAATTTTATGGTATAACATTCTACATCATTTTGTAAGTCCCAGTATTAACTAATATCAGGCTTGTACAGGTAGTCCTTGACTTACGACCACAAATGAACCCAAAATATATGTTGCTAAGTGACAAATTTGTTTAGTGAGTTTTGCCCCATTTTATGATTTTTTTTTTGCCACATTTGTTAAGTGAATCACTGCAGTTGTTAAATTAGTAACACCATTGTTAAGTGACTCTGACTTTCCCATTGACTTTGCTTGTCAGAAAGTCACAAAACGTGATCACATGACCCTGGGACATCGCAACCGTCATAAATATGAATCAGTTGTCAAGCATCCAAATGTAAATCACATGACCATAGGGATGCTGCAGTGGTCATAAGTGTGAAAAAGGGTAATAAGTCACTTTTTCAATGCCATTGTAACTTTGAATAGTCATTAAATGAATTGTTCTAGGTTGAGGACTACCTGTATTTCTTTTCCCTTGAGCTTAAAATCTTCAGTCCCCCTTAGTGTTTAGTTTCTAAAATCACCACATATTTTATTATGACTTGTAACAGCCAGAAGAACCTGTTTCCCATTAAAAGTTGACCATTAATCCATTTATAACTTTCTAAGATCAAAATCCTATTTAGTTTTTCACTGTTTATTTCTGTCAGCACTCCCAGGAAAGCCAAATAGTAAACATGACAAGTCAAATTAATTATATTTTATTGTAAAGCTACATTAGCTGAATCTTGCAAGTCTGAAAGAACAAGCTTTTAACCTCTTGGTCAATTAAGACAGGAGCTTCCTCAGTTTCTTCCTCTGACTTGTGGGCAACTGCTTCTCTTGTCTGATTGTTTCCTAGGCAGCATATCTTCCCCTTGTTCCTCAAGGTCATCTACCCATTCCATTACAATTTCAAATTCTTTAACTTCTTAAGCTTTCAAATATTTTTCCCTTTGTTCAGAGTTGAAGATAAAGTCACCTGAAGATTTTTCAGACTAAAGAAGGCCTCTTTAGAATAGTTAATAGGCAGTTTCTGAAAGTGATTAGAAAGTGAGATTTGCAAACTTTGAGCAATATGGTTGATCCCATTATGTCTCAGAACTTGAACCTGCAGAAAACTATTGTACTGGGGTCTCCTTATGAGAAGCACCTATCTGGAACACCTGTGAGCAATTTTCTTCTTATCTGAAAAGGTTCCAAGGAACTGGAACCTTTCTTTTGCACCAGTCACAAACAATAGTCATCAGCTCCATTTTCAGAGAACCATTTTCAGTTCACCATCCCTCTCCTAGAAATTCCCCAACAAAGCAAATGTCTAAATGTGGAAAGAGAAATATCAGTGAAGGAAAGCAAAGGAAAGAAACAAAGCAGTAATGCCTTTTGTTTTGCTTTGTTTGAGTTTTCCATGAATACATTTTTGGACTTCTGTGAGGAGTTGGAAATTAGAATTCCCCACACAAAGTCTTATGCTTTTAATATACTTTATATAGTATTAAAATATTTTATACTGCTTTTAAGTATTAAAAACTTAAATAAATCTCTTAGTCAGGATCACAAAAATCATCTTAACCATACTTACCAAAGCAAAAATACAAAAGGCACAATGCTAGCCATTAAATAAAGTTCAACCCACAAAAAAATAGCAGGAAAGAATTACAGCTTAACCAACTAGCCTTTTAGAGCCCTTTACATTAGTAACAAGTGAATAAACTGCATTGATCATGGAAGAGTGTTCACAAATGAGAAATCCACTAATCTGATAGACCTTAGCATCTCACCCTTGAGCAGAACTCTTCTAATTAGTCCTGAGACTTAGACAAACACAGATAAGTAGATATATTCCTCTTTGGGAATTTAAAGCTCATAAGTATGCCTTGATAGTCCCAAAGTAAACTGATGTTATACTCCTTGATGTTTTGATCCCTGCAAGCAATGAGGAGACTGCATTCTGAACTAAGCTTCTTAATCATCTTTATAGGAAGATCTTTCAAAAGTGGTCTCCTCCAACCTGGGTATAATCCAGGTTTGACTGCCTGTGGCAGCAACATTATATTGGCCAATATATTGATTTTATTGTAGCTCGGCTGTTTGCAGACTTTTTATCAGGAGCTAGGGAATTTCACATAGAAGGGAAAAAATATTATCTACCTAAATAACTTACCAAAATAAAATGCTAACCAGGTCTGGATTGTAAAATTTAGAAGGCCCCTAAATGGCAGGAAAGGGTTAGCATGTTTTGCATCTCTTAGCTGATTTATTTAGCGGCTGTTTATTTTTTGTAGCTAGTATAATCCTATAGAAATATCACATCAAAACATTTTTTAAAAAAGGAAAGAAAATGGTAGGAAGAATTGTAGGATGCATTAAAGAAGATTCCTAAAGAACAGAGTTAGGAATTCCTAAGTGAAGAATGCATCAATTCCAAGTGGTTATTTCTTTTGGATTGTGTGGCTGGAGTACTATTTTCAAACCACTAATTCTGAAAGAGTTTTAGAGAGATAATTGGAGCCTTTTCAGTTTGTGGTGCTTGGACAATAATGGATCACCTATGTGGTTTTGTTTATGTATCACAGTGTGAGATAGAAAATACACTGAGTAGTTACAAAGGTCCACAAATATAATTAAACCTCATGGTTTCTACTAATGTTAAGACATTCTTCTTACCGTGTAGAAACAAGAGCAATTGTGTTCTTTTGTGACAATCTGTGACACTTTGCCATTTCCTCAACTTAATTTCATGTACAGGTGACTGAAGAAAAGTGATAATAGCAGTTGCACAGAGATTTCATCAAGGAGTGTTGAGGAAACAAATTTCACTTCAAACTGTTTTTATTGCTTTACTTATTTAGGCAGTATAATTGGTAAAAATTTTCCTCCCATGGAAGAGCTACAAGAACATGCATTTCTTGTATTACCTCACCAAGACGTGCATGATAGTTTAGCTTGTTATGGGGCTACAAAAAAAGCCAAATAAGAATATCTGTTACCTGTATATGCAAAGATATTCCCATTAGTGGACATGTGGTCTATTTTGGGTTGCTGTGAACCAGAGGTGTATTCAGCAGGTTCTGACCAGTTCTGGAGAATGGGTAGCAGAAATTTTGAGTAGTTCGGAGAACCGGCAAATACCACCTCTGACTGGAGATTTTACAGTATCCTTTCCCTGCCACACCCACCAGGCCACACCCACAGAACCGGTAGTAAAAAAAATTGAATCCCACCACTGCTGTGAACTCTTGTATCTCACTTTAATCTCTTTGTATGCTACAAGCAGTTCAGATCTCAAAATCCTTCCTTACATCTATTCATTATCTCAGAGATTCCAACTTCTTCAAACTATCCAGAATACTTTGATATTTCTCAGTTGCACTGAAGATTCTCAAAATGCCTCTATTGCTTTGGACTCTTGCACAATAACATGAAAAAAAAAATCTGTTGGGCCAAACCAGATCTCCAAAATATCAAGAAAAAAGATAGTAGCATCTAATGGATCATACACTAAAATCCGTTGTGGACAGAAATCCCAAAGAGTGGGATTTCTCATATCAATTTCTGTGGTATTTAAGAGCTATATTTTCATATATTTGAAAACAGAAGGAAGGGACTGTAATGGGAGCAACTCAGTTTAATCTAGAGATCTAGATGTAATGCACAAGCTGAGTCTTCTTCTACCATCAACATGGTTTGATAAATTGATAGAGGAACAAACTGCAAATTTTATAATGGCCCTTCCCTGCTTTGACAAGAATAGAATTGTGTCTTATCACTAAGTAGTCCATGCTTCATAAGATTGTGCAATGTAGTTGAATACTGTCCATAATACTTGCATTAATAGAGAATTGTTATCCAGCATATTTTCCTGTGGTGTTTACAAATAGCAGCAGCTACATGACCTTGTCTGATTCCCCCCAAAAGCTAAATAGCCTCAGAGTTGATTAATATTTGGACAGAGACCACCAGGAAATTCAAGCACTGTAAGCCAAGTCAAAGAAATTGAAAATAGCTCTTAGAATACAATGTGAAGTCAATTTTTTTTTTTTTACTTTGCTGCCAAGGGAAATATCTGGACAGGTCAATGGAGATACCAGAAGTCTGGCTTCAAGTAGAAGAAATCTTTATCTTTGCATTTTCAAATCCATAGAAAGTTTAGCAACACATGGAAGCTTTATATATTTCCTCCTTTGATTTATATAACAAGTGTTTAAATAGCCAAAGATCTTTTTAAATGCAAATCACTCCCACTGTCTTTCAGCATTACACAAATATGATACACAAATACACAAATGCAGGGTTTTCAAAATACAATTCCCATATAAGCTCTTTTTCAAACTTAAATATTGTTGTCTGTACAAAACTTTCAGCAGAGGTTTACTGTTTTATTTTGTGTCTATATGTGCTGGCATTATGTTTTGTGAATTCATAGAGAAAAAACACAAGTGTTAAGTGGGCTTATTTCAATACAGTGTCCATGCCACTATAATGTCCAATGACAATACAATTTCTCAATTCTCTGCTCATGGTCCCAAAGGCAGAAGATGAATAAAGGATAGATAGATCTGCTCTTTCAAAAATCCCTCACTCTACCCAGAAAATTAGGAACATGAAACAGAATCTTCCAATACTTAAAAATGGGATTTTCAGTGCTTAAAAAGTGTATTGTGTCATGACCAGATAAAATGGGTGTGGAGATAAGGAAGTTGATAAAATAGTTGACAATTTGATCCAGAAAGGAGAAAACATATCGGTTGCAAAGAATTTACATAGACAAAGACTGTCAAATATTGAAAGCAGATCCTTTGCTTCCTTCTCCTGTGATAAATAGGGTGTCACTCTGGGAATATAGATATTGCATCCAGCCCATCCATTCTATTTGGGATATACGTTTTTTTATTCTGATGCTTAACAATCTATGGCTGTTTCTTATGTATGTCTCATTCCCTCCATCTCTTTCCTTCCTCTCTTCACAAAAAAACCATATATATGTATGTATGTATGCATGTGTGTGTATATATATATATATATATATATATATATATATATATATATATATATATATATATATATATATATATATATATATATACTTTGTGTTACAACACCCTGTTAAGCCCCAATTAAGGGAGAAAGCATACTGCTTTCTTTTCTGTCTTTCGGCTCATCACCAGAGACCATACCGACAGAAAGCTATTTGTTTCGTTGTCTTTTCTTTTACATGTATGTAAGGTTTTTGAGCTGATAATTTTTTTTTTAAATAATAAATAAGGGAGACTAGTATAGATCTATTTCGAGCTAGTTAGCTCTCTTCAGCTAGCCATACCCTTACTGGGATTCGAACCAGGGAAGTATTACCTGTGAGGCAGTTGTAATTGCCACTACACCACCTGGGTCTATCCTTATCAGCAGAGGCAGGGGAATAAGTATATACTTTGTGTTACAACACCCTGTTAAGCCCCAATTAAGGGAGAAAGCATACTGCTTTCTTTTCTGTCTTTCGGCTCATCACCAGAGACCATACCGACAGAAAGCTATTTGTTTCCCAGTAAGGGTATGGCTAGCTGAAGAGAGCTAACTAGCTCGAAATAGATCTATACTAGTCTCCCTTATTTATTATTTAAAAATTATCAGCTCAAAAACTTTACACACACACACACACACACACACACACACACATATATATATATAAAAAGAAGAAATCAAAATGAACAAAAAAACATACAGGGCCTATATTCACAGATATACATAATGTTATAGAATAAACATTTCAATAAGTGGAAGGTATAATTTGTTAAACCATCCGTAGCTAATCTATATTAATCAGTACTTACCTTACTTATAGCCAGAAGATTTCTTGTTCAGCATTTGAAAAATAAAGATATGGCACCAGTTTAGTTACTTGCTACTAATCTAAGTATGATTGATAGGAAGCTTGCTTAATGCATAGTTGTTATTATAAATGTGGTAGCATTTGTGAAGGTGTCCTTGGACCCATACCTGCATCCCACCTTGTCCTACTGCAATATGCCAATTTTTGCATACCAGGACTATTATATCTTGCTAAGAGAACCATCTGTATTGGAAATATTGCATATGTTGAGTAAATTACTACAACTCCTTTACTTGCCAATTACTGTTTTCATATAGTCCTTATGTTACACAAATTGGTATAACATTTCTCTTCTTCCTTCCTTAAAAGAAAATGCCTAAGTAATTCAGAATGTCCCTGACACTCAAAACAAAGTCAAACCAAAAGCAGTCCACTACCTAGGTGTAGCCAACTCTGAGATACTTAATTCACTGTCACCCTTGATCCTGCTTTTCCCCCCACCCCTCTGGGTGTATCATCCAATGAAAAACATCCACAGCTAAGAGTCATCAATCATGCCCTCCAATTAGATTTTTGCATGGCAGAAGCTTCAGTCATCTAATCAGTGTTTGAAGAAAATATGAATGGAATGTACTTTCGATTCCATACTGCCGCCTGATCTTTGAAACTCCCCCCCTTCTTTCTGTTGTCAACTATAAACGTGTATACAAAATGTTTTATGAGTTGACAGTAATTTTGCATAATAATAATAGCTATACTGCCTATGCTGATCCTGGCAGTATAAGCTGAATGCATATAGGACTTCCTAAATGAGGGGCAGGGTGGGATTCTACCAGTTCGCACCTATTCGCTAGAATCGATTGTTAATATTCTAAGCAGTTCAGAGAACCAGTTGTTAGAATAAATTACTGGCCTAATCCTGTAAGGAAGGCAGGAAGGAAACATTCTGGTGTTGCTTACAGAAACTGCCTCTCCATTAAACCTTATTACATTCTTATAGGTATATAAATAAATATTATTATTATTCTTGGCAGGACTAGATTTCCTATCTCAGGAACTTCTTTGGAGTTTTTTTCCCTTCCTTTGCTGGTACTTTGCTTGTGTGAAGTGACTATTTAAAGTTACAATGGCACTGAAAAAAGTGACTTATGACCATTTTTCACACTTACAACTGTTGCAGCATTCCCACAGTCATGAGGGCCAGGCGAGGAGATGGTGCCTCGATGTGAGTGATATTGAGTTGGCCACGGCCAGCCAATAACATGACCACCAAACCACGCCCACACAGTCACATGACCACCAAGCCACACCCACCAACTAAGCCATGCCCACAGAACCGGTTGTTAAAAAAATTGAATCCCACCCCTGATCAGGCGTCTTCAAACTTGACAGCTTTAAGACTTGTGGACTTCAACTCCCAGAATTCCTCCTCCAGTCATGTTAGCTCAAGAATTCTGGGAGTTGAAGTCCACAAATCTTAAACTTGCCAAGTTTGAAGACCCTTGTCCTAAATGCATGACTAATAAGAATCCCTACTATGAGTAGAAAAATGAACCACACATTCAATAATACACTTCCTCTGCAATTAAGAGAGGCTTGCTTCAATTTTAATGAATATGTCTGAAATCCTTATTTCCATCATGAAATGGAAGAAAATCTGAAATACATTCTAAGACCAAACTTTGGATTCAATTACATGTTTCCCTATGTTATATGATTAACCACAGAGTTGAAAACAATTTTGCCGATTCTCCAATACACCAACTTGTTCCTAGAACAAGACAGATTTGAAACATCCAAATACCAATCATAAAAACTGCATTTATCCTTTCACCAATACTGGTTTTTCTCCTGAAGGAATCAATTGTAGATTTGTACTGTTAGGTTAAATGAATATTGTATTTGTATAGGCAATCTCTACATGAATCCACAGGATATGCACACCATTTTTTTCTTGATGTGATAATTGGATAGCTCCAATGTTGTATTGTGATATATGTACAATATTTCTCAGTATTTTGGCTATATACTGTACTATTAAGTATTTATATATTATTAAGTATAATAGTAATAGTAATGTATAAATTCAGAACATTTTATGCTCTTGAATAAGAAATCAAGGAAGTTTTGCTTGTTATGTATGTTTGTGTTACATTTGTTTGCTGTCTTTCAAGTAATCTAAGTATGTTGCCTCTAGCCTATATTGATTAATTATAAAGCAGTAGAGGTTTTTTTTAAAAAAAGCATCATGCATACACTTACTCAAAACTGAAGCTCTTTTGCCTATGGCCAAAACCTTCCTATTGATTTAAATTTTTTCTTTGAATTTTTTTTAAAGAGAATTTAAGAATCCTACTTAAATCAATTAAAGAACTGTATTTTCTTGCAGTTTCATGAAGTAGCTTCTGAGCAAATATGATCTAAACTTTTTAAAAATAATCATTTATTGCCATGTGTTAACAATATCTATAATTTTTCAGGATGGGAATTTCTTGTCCTCTGCCTTCTCCCGTTTAAATGGAAAAACAGCAGAAAAATTGTTGCCTGTCGGATATACACAAGTCAAATATTCGTAATTGGAGAAATCACTTTAGAACATTATAATTTAGGAGTCTTTCCAGAACTTCATTTTCCATACTTTATTTAGGGAAAAGGCACTACAAATTAGTGTTGAATCCTGCTATTGCCTGGACTTCTTGTCACAAATTGGTTGCCATTGCCTCCTTTTAGGGCTGAGACAGTGACTGGCTCACAGTCACATAGCAATTTTTGTGCCTAAGACAGGACTATATTTTTAACCATCAACCGTCTTAATTTAACCATCAGTGTAATCTCACTTTGACTTGGAGCTCATTCATATAGAGCTAATAGAATATTAGAGTTAGGGTTAGGAATGCATAGTACTGTATTATGAACTTAATTGATTTTTTTGGTTTTGCAGCTGGATGCTTATCAAAAGAAAGCCTTTGTTTTATTCACTGAAATTTACCTTTGTCCCCCCCTGAATAATAGAAATGTAAATTTAAAGTGCCAGCTAGCCAGGAAATAAACAAGGAAATTTGCCAGTCCCATTGCTTCCTGAAGGAGAGGAAAACAGCTTACATACAATGCACATGATGTATGATTGAATTAATTTTGCTCCTTTCTACCCTATCCCAACCTTCCTTCCTATCCTTACCTTCCCTCTTTTTTCCTTCCAGCCTCCTCCCTCCTCTTGCACTCTCTCTGTCTCTTCCACTTTCTGTTAAAACTTCCTTTTATTCCTTCTCCCCCTCCCCCTGCTACATTTATTTACTATTTTATTTACATGATTCAAATGATGTGGGTGGTTTGCGTTTTAAAAGCAAGAAGCAACAATACTGATCTGCTCATTCCTTTAAGAAACTTTCTACTCTGTTAGGAGAAAAAGTGCCTACATATGTAGACTACTGTGTGGGATATAATGATAGAAGAGATAGAAGGAAGCAAGGCAATAAAGTAAAAGAAGAAAGAGCTGAGGGTGGAAATATGGGTTACAGTCTTGGAGTCCCTAAGGATGTTTGTCAGCAGAGAAAAGATACTCGCAGAAAAGATCCAGCTGGTTAAAAACCTGCCCACTGCAGGAGGCAAAGAAGAAATCATGGCGGAATCAAAACCATTGAGCCACTTGGTGGGCATTTGGTGCCTGGGGACTGACACACCACAGAATGAAGACCAAAGATTTACATATCTGCCATGGGATATTGTAAGGTCCTCAATATTTTTGCAGGTGATAAATGGCAACCAAGATACATTTTCTGGTACGTGTCAAAGTGCCTCATTTCCTGAGTCCCCAGTATTCTTCAGTATTGCTACAGCCTGCTGGAGACCCAAGGGAGTGAATTGAAGGCTCCATCATTATCTCACTGCTTTCCCACTTGACTTTTGTTTTCCCATATATGCACCATCTCCCTGCCCTCTCCATCAGGAGCTGCTTCAGAGCACACCCTTGGAGTCAAGAGGTAGACAGATTCCTTTGAAACAGTTGGCACCACATGGGACCAGTCAGCAGGGAGGCCCACTAATGAGGCCATCTGTAGCATTTCCATCCTGCCCAAAAGAATTAGCTCTGTTATGCTTCCAGCGAGAGCTTGCAGCTTCCAACGGAAGTTGTAATGAGATGTGCTTTGATTTGTTCTCTATATAGGAAAGAAAGAGGAGAGGGAGAGGAATGTCTTGGTTTGGAATGTCACCAGAATGATCAGACATAAATATAAATTAAACCACGATTAACTGTTAACAAGTGGCAACTCCTAACTACGGGCTAAAGATTAGTTAGAGCAGAACAAAAGCACTATTGAAAGAAATTGGAAATGCAAGATAAGAAAGAAAAATTATGCTAATGTATTCCAGCTCCATTGTGTAGTAATAATCTTAATAAATTCTAAGAATTCTTGCCCTATAATTTTGTTAGGCTCATCGTTATTATACTGTGAAAGCTGAATTATAACACTGAGATGATATAAAACGGGGAGATGCCACTCTGAGAGATAAGAAGGCCTAAGGTGAAAGACAACTATGCAATATCTGACAGCATCATGTACATACATGATGTACATACAAAATGTACATCAAAATGTACATGTACATCATGTACATACAAAATCAAAATATACATACGTACATCAAAATGTACATGTACATCATGTACATACATTTTGATGTACATCAAAATGTACATGTACATCATGTACATACAAAAAGATGGCGGACGGCTGCTTTCGCCGGAGCTCTCTCCGGCCCGGGTGCTCTTTGCTGCGGGTCCCCATGCCCCCTGGCCCCCCTCGCCGGTGGCAGAGGTGGGGGAGGGCCCGGGGAGACCAGCGGTTATCAACGAGAGCTGGTTGGGGGCTCGCCGGAGCTAGGGGAGCCGATGGGAGCGACGGCGTTGGCGGCGGCGGTCCTGGCGGCCCCGGAGTTGGCGCGGCGGCCCTGGCGGCCCCGGAGTGGTCTCGGGATGGTCTTGCTGGCTTTGGCGGCCTCGGAGGCCTCGGAGGCCTCGGAGCGGCCTCGGAGGGGCTTCGGAGGCTCCGTTCTGGATATAGCAGTCCCGGAGCGGTTTTCCAGCTCGCCGGAGCCGCGGCGTCGAGAGAGGAGACAGCGTTGCCGCGGCAGTCCTGGCGGCCTCGGAGCGGCCTCGGGGTGGCCTCGTCGGCCTCGGAGTGGCCTCGGAGTGGCGTCGGAGGCCGCGCTCCAGGTGCGGAGGCCCCGGAGCGGTTTCTGAGCGGCCTCGGAGGCCTTGGGAGTGGTGTGGAGCGGCTTCGGTGGATTTGTGGCGATGGATCCGGTGCGTGTGATGCGGAGCTCCGCCGCGGACCTCTCCGGCCTGGACGGCCTCAGCGGTGGCCCCCCTTGTTCCCTGGGCCCCCCCGCCGGTGGCAGAGGCGGGGGAGGATCGAGGGAGACCAGCCGAGTCACCTGGAAGCTGGTCGGGGGTCGGCTGGAGCCGCGGGACCGATGTGGAGGGCGGCGTGGTCACGGCGGCCCCGGCGGCCTTGGGTCGATTGCGGAGGCTTCCTCCAGCGGTCGGCGGAGCGAGGCGGCTGCGGACGGGCAGCGAGCGGACTTGGGGCATTTTTGATAGCCCCGAAGACGACGCGGCGGCTGGGAGATCCACGGAAGGGCTCGGCTGGGGAGCGGTGGTGCCGATGCCCCCGTGGGCCGCTTAGGTGGAGCTGTGGTGTCCCTTCCTTCCCTGGGGCCCCCACCGGTGGCAGAGGTGGTGGGCCTGGGGGGGGGACTGGCTCTACCTGTGACTCTTACCCCCCCGGGGGTCTCACCGGTGGCAGAGGTGGGACGACCGGGGGGAGGCGGAATATACCCCAGCTGGACTGGATTCCATTTTCCATGGCCGGAGGACAGCAGGCGTTGCGGACACTCTGGGACTGCCGAGATAGGACGTCTGGGTCCACGGAAGTACCTAAGGACAGAGCTTTGGGCCTTGAGGGATGCCCCCCTCTCCCTTAGGTGGCCTTCGAAGCTCTCTAAGACCTTCCGCAATGAGGGATCCTGGGATCCGGAGCGATGGTGGGGTCGGGGAAACCGGGGAGGGCGTGGTAAATCCGGGCTTATAAAATTTTTAAGGGGATTTTTTAAAGGGGAAAAGTCCAGGGCGGGCGGGGGAGACAGCCCGCATGGAATTGGGGGCAGCCGGGCCGGCGAGCGCGCCTGTGGGGCCTCGGGGGTTCCCGTGTCGGGGTGGCAGACAGGGGGTGGGCAGCCGGGGGCCAGTTTTATCGGCACGGTAACTGGGAGAGGTAGGTATGCTAGGGGTGGAGGGCCATATCCGGTTAGGGGATCGCGCTCCCGATGTTTACAGGCGGTAGCGCGCTCCGACCCTCCTTACCCATCCTGCAGTCCTGGTTGCCCGGAATCTCAGGCCCTGAATACCCGGCTGCTGTTGTGCAATGCCAGGTCCGTGGTTAATAAGGCTCCCCTGATCTGGGAGTTGGCTCAGGAGGAGGCCGCGGACCTGGTAGGTGTCACCGAAACCTGGTTGGGCCCAGAGGGAGGGGTCCCTCTGGTTGAGATGTGCCCACCAGGTTTCCTTGCATTTCACCAGCCTAGGGCTCAGGGAAGGGGCGGTGGGGTGGCGGTGCTTATAAAGGAAGTCCTTTGTCCTAGGGAGGCCACTGTCCCTCAGACGGCTGGCTGTGAATCTCTTTTTGTGAAGTGGGGGCAAGGGGTTCAGATGGGTCTTTTGTTGACGTACCTGGCTCCCTGCCACGTCTCATCGGCCCTACCCGGACTCCTAGAGGTAATAGCCGGGCTGGCGGTTGAGACCCCAAGGCTTTTAGTCATGGGGGATTTCAACCTGCCATCGCTCGGTGAAACCTCGGGGTTGGTCCGGGAGTTCTTGGCTTCCATGACGGCCATGGACCTGACCCAGTTAGTTTCTGCCCCCACTCACATGGGAGGTCACATGCTGGACCTGATTTTTGTCTCTGGGCAGTGGTTGAATGACTGTAATTGGGGGGATTTAGTTATTACACCCTTGTCATGGACAGATCATTCCCTCCTGAGGCTGGATTTCTGTTCCGCTACCCCCCACCGCAGGGAGGCGGAGCCACTTAGATGGTTCCGCCCCAGGCGCCTAATGGATCCGGATCGGTTCCAGAGGGAGCTTGGGCCATTTCCTGAATCTCTGGCTCTCAGCTCGCCTGGGGACCTGGTGGCCACCTGGGAGGGGTTGGCCGCCGGGGCCCTAGAGCGAGTTGTGCCTATGCGACCTCTGACTCGGCACAGATCCCATTTGGCTCCGTGGTATACGGAGGAGCTACGGGAGATGAAGTGCCGAAAAAGACGTCTTGAGGGCATTTGGAGGGCGAGCCGTTCTGAGTCTGACCGAACACAGGTGAGATCTCATATTAAGACTTACCTTGTGGCGATAGGGGCGGCGAAATCTTCGTATTTCTCCGCCCTCATTGCATCAGCAGAAAATCGGCCTGCCGCCCTGTTTAGAGTGACCCGCTCTCTACTTGAGCCGAGAGCGCGGGATGACCTCTTGCAGGGTAGAGCAGAGGAGTTTTCCCGATTTCTGCATGATAAAATCGCTCAGATTCGGGAAGGGCTCGACTCCAATTGGGTGGTCCCGGGGGAGGTGTCCGGGGCAGGTCTTGAGAGTGTTATCTGGGGGGAGTTCGATCCTGTGACCGCTGAGGGTGTGGACAGGTTGCTGGGGGGTCTGAATGCCACCACCTGTTTATTGGACCCGTGTCCTTCCTGGTTGGTTTCGGCTGCCAGGGAGACGACACGAGGCTGGCTCCAGGGGATTGTCAACGCTTCTTTGAGAGAGGGGGTGCTCCCTACCGCCCTGAAGGCGGCGGTGGTGCGCCCCCTCCTCAAGAAGCCTTCCCTGGACCCAGCTATTTTAAACAACTATCGTCCAGTCTCCAACCTTCCCTTCGTGGCGAAGGTTGTTGAGAGTGTGGTGGCACGTCAGCTCCCCCAGTACCTGGAGGAAGCAACTTACCTCGATCCGTTCCAATCGGGCTTCAGGCCTGGACATAGCACTGAGACGGCATTGGTCGCGTTGGTTGATGATCTCTGGAGGGCTCGTGACAGAGGGTTCTCCTCTGTCCTGGTCCTATTAGATCTCTCGGCGGCTTTTGATACTATCGACCATAGTATCTTATTGCGACGGTTGGAGGGGTTGGGGATTGGTGGAACCGTCCTCCGATGGTTCTCCTCCTTCCTCTCTGACCGTTCGCAATTTGTGTTGGCGGGGGGGGAGAGGTCCACCTCTAGGCCCCTGGTTTGTGGGGTGCCTCAGGGGTCGGTCCTTTCTCCCCTCCTGTTCAACATTTACATGAAGCCGTTGGGCGAGATCATCCGTGGTCTTGGAGTGAGATGTCATCTGTATGCAGATGACACCCAGCTGTACATCTCCACTCCG
This sequence comes from Bungarus multicinctus, assembly GCA_023653725.1. NCBI lineage: Eukaryota > Metazoa > Chordata > Lepidosauria > Squamata > Elapidae > Bungarus > Bungarus multicinctus. The sequence goes on along the minus strand of CM042842.1, from coordinate 54,865,381 downwards.
GACCACCCCAACGATGCTGTGGGGACTATGTCTAGGTGCCTGGAGGCCGTGCGGGACTGGATGGGCGGGAACAGGCTTCGGCTCAACCCATCCAAGACCGAGTGGCTGTGGTTTCCGGCGCCCCGATATAGCCGGCTGACACCTACGCTGGCTATTGGGGGGGAGGTTCTGCCCCCCACAGAGAGGGCTCGCAACCTGGGAGTCCTCCTGGATGTACGGCTGTCGTTTGAACATCACATCGCGGCCGTCTCCAGGGGGGCGTTTCATCAGATCCGTCGGATCTACCGGTTGCGGCCCTTCCTGGATCGGGACGCCCTGCGCACGGTCACTCAGGCCCTTGTCACCTCTCGCCTGGACTATTGTAATGCCCTCTACATGGGGCTCCCTGCGGGGAGCATCCGGAGACTCCAGTTGGTGCAAAATGCAGCCGCGAGGGTGATTATGGGGGCGTCGCGTAGCGCCCATGTGACGCCTCTCCTGCGCGAGCTGCATTGGTTGCCGATGGCTCTCCGGGTTCGCTTTAAGGTTCTAGTTTTGACCTTTAGGGCGACCCATGGCATGGGACCAGGTTACCTTCAGGATTGCATTCTACCAACGTTCTCCAACAGGCCGGTGCGTTTCCACAGGGAGGGACTGCTCCGGGTGCCGTCGGCCGCTATGTGTCGTCTGGCGGCGCCAAGGGGTAGGGCCTTCTCTGTGGGTGCCCCCGCCCTCTGGAATACTCTGCCACCGGAACTTCGTACCGGCACGGACCTGAGGGCCTTCAGGCGCGCGTTAAAGACCTGGCTCTTTGAGCAGGCCGGCCTGGGCTGAAAGAATGATTTTAAATTTTGATCTCCTTTTTAATTTAAATTGGGTTTTAAGGGTGGGGGGGGGGTTTTTCTAATTGCAGCTAATTCTAATATTTAATTATTTTTTAACTTTTGTATTTGTGGGGTTTTTAGATGAGCTGTTCACCGCCCTGAGTCCCTCGGGAGAAGGGCGGTATATAAATGTAATAAATAAATAAATAAATAAATAAATAAATAAATACAGCTGTGCATAGATGTATTGGCATACTATTAAAAGGGGAAATGGCCATTCCATAAGCAAGGGAAGACCAGTTATTTCTGGTGGTCATTATGCAAGGCATAAGAATTTGCATTTTGCTGGGCAGATGATTGGCACCATACTGAACCAATCAAAACAGAACAGACAATTCAAGCTTATTGGCCAACTTTAGAGAATTGTCTCATATTTCCCATTCCCATCAAAACATTTCCATGCTGCTTTGTTGCCTGATTCTCTCATTTCTTCTTTAACCCTTTTTAGGTAATCTTGTTGAGAAATTGCATTGTCTTCTCTTCTCCAATGTTTTGATTGATGGGTGTGAGTAGTGATTTTGAACTATTAAAACTATTTTACTGGAATAGCTATTTTTATTGTTCTTCGGTGTGTGAAAAACAAAACCTGATTGTCTAAAGACTTTTGTTCTTCAGGGAGCACAAAGCACATTTTTTCCCATCATCAGAACATTTTCCAATATATTTGGAAAATCTGCCAAATATATTGGTTGACTCGGCTAAATAGGTGGGATGATATTGGCCATGGAGGGTGGCTTTTTTCCCCAATGGTAACATAATGAAAGTTTCTTAGAAATGAAAGAAAATATACTCTATATTACTAATGTGCATCATTAAGAATCTCAGCATAAAAACATTTTATTTTCTACGTGTTGTTTTACTCCTATTGATATTCAACTTCCTTTCAAAGAAAAATATACTTGTATTTCAATATAATCAAAATTAATAAAATGTTTAATATAGTATAGCTGTGGGTTGTTTTAGAAATCATTAGCAAAAGGATCTTCCAAATGAGTGGGAACATGGATGTAGCACTCCTGTGTTTTCTTTGGGTCATGTTAGCCTGGGGAAAGATGTGGCTTTTCTGGGAGCTGCAGATCCTATGGTTGGACCTCCCTAATTTCCAATGTATCTTTTTGAAATTAAATCTAAATCATCACCCAGTTTTCTAACATGCTAATGTATGTATATGCATACTCAGCTATGGGTGCAGATTGGCAAGATTTGAGCAAAATGTTCTTTTTTTCTCCAGATCTGTCTGGAGGCAACAGGACTGAACCTAGGATAAAGCCTTTCCTGCTAGAGGCATGACTATGTTGTTTCAGGTGGGACCTAAGAAGGACACAAGGTTACAGAATTGTGTAGATGAGCAAAGTTTTGAATAAAGGAACAAACTTTTGCCAAAAAAAGCAAATAGTTTAGCTCGAGGCTTTCTGACTGTAGAAGTGTTGTGAGTATCATAGAATATATAAGTGGCAGGAAGCCATATTTATCCTATGTCAAAGTATAGTCAAGAAACTGAATTAAGTGACTCACCTGGCACTGCTGTGTTTGAAATAATTTATGACACTTGCTCAGTTGGAGTCGAGGATGTGACTGCTTTTTGTCTTCATTCTGGCATGAATTGTGACATGGGAGATTAAGTAAACACTGACTCCGGCTGGCCTGAAAGTCGACTGAATTCAGAACTTGAGCTTGAATTATTGCTCTATCCTATTACTCCAGATAATTTTAATTTTAGTTTATTTCTCCCTAAATGAAATGGACTTTGCTCGTAATGAGTCTCTGGGATCTATTAAGTTAAAAACTTCAGTGAGTTTTCTAAAGAAAAACAACTGCAAGTTGCCATTCTGCATAACTCAGTAGCTTTGTTTCAAGTGGACTTCGCCTGTTGAATTGTGTGTTCCACATCAACCTCTAGCACTGCATTTTCCTTGATGTTTATTTTATTTATTTTTCAATTTGTCAATTGCTTACAAGATAATAGGTATAAGTAAAAACATAGTTATGAGTAGATGGATACATATAAGAAAAAAGAAAGAAACAATATGACAGGGATGGTAGGCACATTGATACGCTTATGCACGCCCCTTATTATTGTTATTGTTGTTGTTGTTATTATTTATTTGGCTAAAACTCAGTTTCAGGTGACTTGTAATAAACTCTTGGCTGAATCATGCTGAGATGGAAATGTTATTGACTGATTTAATGCAACAAAGTAGAAGGGTATAATTCCCCCAAACTTACATTTTGAAAGGGTCAGATCTTTGGCAGATGACTTTGTTAGTAATATTAGGGTCATTTTGGAGCTCAAAGTTTTACATAACCAGCATTCTTCTCTCCTGTAACTTGATCTTATCCGATGGCGTGACTATAAGTGAAGATGTTTTATTATACAGATATAGAATCCTACAGGTAATAAATATTGCTTCTCCAAAATGACTCCTGATTTTAAATAAAATATATTAAACATTTGCAATTGAATAACTTTTATATATTTCAGCTAAGTTTGGGTAAGATTTGTGCTTCTGACCCCTATCAGTGCCCATGGGTGAATGGTAACTTATCTGTAGATGACATCTCTGGCCTATTAAAAAAACCATATTGCTCTTAATGGCATATATTACTTATTACCTAGGGGTAAAACCTGAGTGACAGTCAATTGAAAGCAAAGATACTCCTGCTCTAAATAAATAGAAGTATATACATGAATGAAGGCAACCTTGGAGAATGTTTAGAGTGAATGAATAAGGAGATATTTAACACACTGGAGTCTGAGACATTTCCTACCTGAGGAAGGTCTCCCATCATTTTGTTCTGTTGGCTTCCCCTAGAGTTACAATTGTTTCTTGGTTCCTACAATTCTTTCTTTAGCACCCCTGACAAGACTTCTATCTGTAATTAGGGTTTAAGACTTTGTTTTAAATATATAGTAAACTGTTGAGTAAGAACCAATTATTCATTCAGATGCTAAGTAGAGTAATTTCTCATTAGTTTCTAGAAACCTAAATGGAACTTGGACAATTGCTGACCTAATTAAATCATTTCATCAGTTGGTAAAACTGGTGATTGATTTAAATCGATTCTGCCAATTGGATTGACTGAATATAACTGATAGAATGCATACTGTGGCAAATGTCTATGGAGATTCTCAGTCCTCCAGATCATGATTGGTTTTTTTTAAAAAAGCAACTCTTTTTCCTTGAAGATGTTTTACTTGTCATCCAGGAAGCTTCTTCCATTCAGAACAGAAGAAGCTTCTTGGATGAGAAGTGAAACATCTTCAAGGAAAAACAAATAAAGTCCAGTTGCCTTTTGAAAAAGCAAATTTGGAACACTATCAATTTGCTTCTATATTGCCAAACTACGCAATCTGTAGGTAAAAAGACTGTCGATCCTTCTTCATTTATTTTACCCCTTCAATTCTGCCCCATAAACACTAACCATAGTTTCCCTTAACATATGATCATATTATATGAGGGATTATGCATGCTGTAAAGGAGCATTGAGAATATTGAAATGTGTTTTTATTATTATACTCTCATAAGTATATGGCAGTTTGGGCTTCCTGCTTTCTGGATTTAATTACTCTAAAATGTTATTTAGTAGTACAGTATTTAGTAATACCATATAGAATTATCAATACTCTTTAATGCTTTTCCTCTCCCCACTCATTCTGTCTTTTAGAAAAAACAAACTAAATTCTCCTGACTCTCCTATATATCTACTTATTTTTTAAGAGTGATGCTCTTTTAAAAAAACACCCAATTTTACTCTTTATGGAACACTTCCTTCCTGAGAAAAAACCTGAAGAGTTGTATCTTTTCAAGGAAGAGCAACTTACTCAGAGGCCAAGTTAAAGCCAAAGAAAAATCAGAATGAGATCTTCTAAAGATGTTGAGGCCAATTGAGTGTGGTGATTATTCTATTCAGAAGCTACCCTGGAAATCTACCTCCAAAATCTTTTTTCCTAATTGGTTCCAATATATTTTTCCATTTATTTTACAAGCTCTCCTTTTTTAACTCCTATTTCTGCTGACCACCAGAAAATTTTGCTCCAGCTGACCTATGTTAGTTTCAGGATAAACAACAGATTGTATTAATCATCATACTGTCCTTTTTATTTACTATCAAATAAATGTGTCAAATCCTGACTTGGCCTGGGTTCATGGTGCACTTCTTAGGGAGTATTAAACTTTTCCCCAGCTAGTTCACTTTTGAAAGCTACCAAGTGAGACTTTTAAAAGTACAATTTTCATCAGTTAAGATGTTTTCCTCCTTTTAAAAAAAATGACTGGGTGATAATAGAAGAATTTTGGCAGTGAAGTGACTGCAGGATGTGAAATATTTAACTCTCCAAGTTACATACTTTAATCCACATTAAAGTAAGAGATCAGTCATTTGCCATGAGTTAAATCATTGACCTAGCATTTATCAATATTGATTAGTGTGCTGACCAATGAAAGTCAAGAGAATGTTTTTAAATAAGCTATCAAAGCATGACCTTTATTGGATCTTCCTGTGTAATGTTTGTTCTTCCAGTTTTAATTGTTGGCTAGTAAGCTCCAAACAGTTTCCTTAGCTTCATAGCAATTTAAAAAATAATTTTATTGGTGGTTGATGGCTGTGAGGAGTAGGCCTCAATCACAAAGTATATTAACCTCAGTTAGAAATAACTTTTTCACCTCTACCAATTAATTGTTATAAATCTTAATATACCACACTACGGAACACTTTGATTTATAATTAGTTGTAAGTCCCTTTGCACCCACAAGAGATCTAAGTCCAGCCCACCTTGAATGCCTGTGATTCTTATCCACCACCATTTTGTTTGGACCATTAGTAGTTCAGATTTTTGTAGAGAGCTTAAGCTTGCAATAAATTTTTATACCCATTTGAACTGCCTGGATCTCCTGATTTCCCTGTGCTTAACATCTACTTTGGAGCTCGTGGTAATTCTTGCTATGCTTCCAAAAAAAAAAGGCCAATAGAAGGTCAGTCATTAAGTGCTGCTTCTGCTATCAAAAGATGAGAAGCAGAGAAGATAAATCTTTCATTTCTGCACTGCTGGACTTAGTCTCCAGCCTGCCAAAGACTTTCCCTGCTTCTCTCATCTGTTACTTCTGCACTTCCTGAAGAGCATTGCTACCAATTGCAACATTCTTCCACTATAAAGAATGGACTTCACAAGAGTGATGGCTAACCATGGCTGCTGTGGTTGAGACCATTGGGAGGGTCTCTGCATCAAGCATAAAGGAAATGCAAGAAGAAGCAGACAGGAGAAGAGCAGAAAAGATAAAGGTGTTGTACCCCATGAAGATGAGAGAGAGGCAGGTAAACAGGAGAAAAATGAAGCAGGATTAACCTGTCAGGATATCTGTTGGGAGGTGGTAGCAGGCTTGGTGGTGACAATAGAAACCTAGCATTCAAAGTTTTTTAAAAAACTTTTAGAAAAATAATTTTTATTCAATGTTAATTAAAAACATACATACATACATACATACATACATACATACATATATATATATACATACATACATACATTTTACAGCAAGCTTTGAGCGATAGTTACACTTATGCTTTTCTATTATTGACATATTCTACCTTGTTACAATAACTTCTTCATTCTTTTAAGGTCTTTGGTTCTATACATATAAATTTACAATTAGTTACACATCCCCCTTGTTTTCAATATATTGTCAAATTATCAAATGTCACCTTTTCTTTAACCAATTGTACCAGATATCCCATACTTTGTAGTAGTCACTATCTTGATTATTTTTTAAGAGTTTGGTTAGTCTGTCCATCTCAGCACACTCATGTATTTTGTTGATTACCACGTTTTCTGAGGGGGTTGAAGCCAATTTCCAGTTTGGGGCAAAGCTTATTCTGGCTGCAGTTACAATATGCAAGATCAAATACTGGTATTTCTTTTTCAAATTTAGTTCTATCATGCTTACACAAAATTTCAGGTTCAGATTTTAATTCCTGTTTCGTTATTTCTAATATCCAAATTCTATTTTTTGCCAATTTTTTTGTGCATATGGGCAAGTCCACCACATGTGGAACTAGGTTCATTGAATGTGGTTGCACTTCCAACAGTTTGGTGTCATATTGGGAAACATCTTGGCTATTCTCGCTGGCAGTAGATACCAATGATGAACCATTTTATATAAATTTTCTTTGTAAGAGGTTGACATTGTTAGTCTATAATTTATCTGCCAGAAATATTACCACTGGACTAGATTAATATAATGACCCACATTTTTGGCCCAAATTATCATGCAATCTTTAATAGTTTCCTCTTTTAGTTTGTAATCTAATAAGTATTTGTAGATTTTGCTGATCATTTTTCTTTCTTCCCTATGCCATATCTTATCTAGTTCTTCTGGAGTCATGCTAAAACTGCATTGTTCTTTATGTTTTTTGTAATGTGTTTGTATTTGTAAATAGGGCTATCTCGATTCCTTGGAGTTGTAATTGGTTCCTGGTTTTTAGTTTTCCTTTTTCGTTTAATAAATCTTTATACCTTATAATTTGTTGCAGTCCAGGACATTGGGGTGTATAACTGCTTCCATTGTTGATAGCCACAATGGGACCTTGGGATAATGGTTCCTTTTTTTTTCCAGGTATTTAACAGAACATTTCTCATCCAATGGCTTTGAAAATATGAATGTTGTTTACTCTTTCTGTTCCAAATGAAAAGTTTAAAAAAACTTTAGTGGCCAGAGAGATTCAAAGGAGAAATGGTCATGGGGCAGCATCTTGTGACAAAATGGGGAGTAGAGTATTTTTGAGGAATGCCAACTACCAATTTCCTCCATGTCATAAATAAGAGTAACATGCTGAAGGTTTTGTTCTACTTTCCAGTAGCCATCTGTTTTCTATCAATTACCATGACCTAGTTTTAGTTCCACAGGGTGAGGTTGATTAATAAAAAGAAAAATACAAAAGAAGCAGACTATAGCTGCTTCAGATATTCCTGGGTAGTGTCCTGGAATAAAGTTGCCAAGTCTGGAGACTTCTGGTTCAAACCAACAAGTTTTCAGAAGGTGATAGATTCCTTCTAAGAATATACTTTTTACATAGTAATTTAAAAAGTACATTCACCATTGGTTCAACCCAACTTCTCAAGTTGTCCAACAGTTTATGGAGTCTATGGGCTATAATTTTCTTCATCTTTCTATCTCTGTCTTTAAAAAGATAAAGATGTTTCCCCCGAATGCCTCAAAATTATCCTCTAAAACAGATTTTTTCAAGGAATCCCAAGGTTCCTCAAGAATTTGAGGGGGTTCCCTGCCAGGCTAAGAATGAAAAAAAGTTATGTATTTACAGTTTTGCTTCTTGACCAAGAGTTTCAAGACTTTAAAAAAAACAAAAACCTAACATGTTTCAGAAGTTTGAAAAACCCTGTTTTGAAGGATCTACCATTCCTGCATTTGGATTCTATCCTGCCAAAAATAGAAGCAGTTGCAGTATTTAGATGCTTCTCCACTGTAGCCTATGATCAGTTTAAGCTTTAATTATTTCAGAAAGAATCTTCTTCCTTTTTAATCTTTAATTCCAAATACAAATGGGACCTTCCTAATTTGTATACTACAGCAAGAGTGTTACAGAGTTCCACACCTAGAAAATCCTTTATGCTCTACTAAATGTTCATTACTTGTATCCAAGGCTGAAATTAGTGTGAAAAAAAATTCTTCCTAGCACACTCCTGTACTTCTTGTAAACATGAAAAGTAAAATAAAGTAAGATGATGCAAAAATGGATGGATTGATGGATGAATGATAGATGGATGGATAGGTAGATAACAGATATCTTAATTAAGATGAATCAATTAAGGATGAATTTAATTGATTCTCATGCATTAATTATATTGAATCCAGTTTAGTTTTATATTCATGCATATAAATCTCAAATATGTATTATGTTGTCACAAACTAGTTTTACTTGAGAAGATATATTGATGCAATGAGTAGCATTCAACTTATTTTATTGCTATCTCTTTGATTTAGGTTGCAACCAGTACAAAAAAATCATAATTTCAAAGTGAATTATATAATTGTTTTCATTGCCCATTGGAATTTATCAGAGGCTTGGGGTCTAATTAGGATGAAGCAATTTATTTTGAATCTCTGTTGTTTAATTGAGCTAATATTGTCTGCAGCTCATTGAATAGCTGGAAAGTGAGCTGAGCTACTGTGAATGGAGGAAAGAAATCTGAAGGGCGATCTATCCTCCAGGCATTATTTTGCTATCCAAAAAAATGAAAGTTTTGTGTTAACAGACCTTTCTCTTTTTTTTTTTATTTCCTTTCTTCTTTTTTCTCTTATTGTTCTCTCCTGGGTTAAATTCCGTTCTCTTTGGTCTGCCAGAATTCTTACTCTTCATACTGTTCCAACATAATAATTGTACCTGCTCTATCAATAGCATAAAACCACCATGGAGTTCATGGAAAAGTCCACTTTTTGTCTTAGCTCCATTGCTAATAGGAGTCCAATGCCGATATCTTCATAGCAACAGTAAAGAGATGTCTGGAGTGTATATTCAACTCAGCAGGATTAAACAATGGTGCAAGACCAATGACTGGCCAGCCGGCCAGCTGGCTTTTTATGTTGCTATCTAGAAAGATGGCTTAGATTCCAGCTGCATGAGGTTGGAATTGTTGAGTTTACACATTACATGCTGTTAAAGTCCCCATATCTTTTGAAAGGAGGGGACCATGCATAATGCTTTCATTCATTTCAGAGGAGAAACACAACCATTACCCACTGTGAGTTCCACAGGAGCATAGAAAGGGCTTCCTTTCTATGGAGGAGGGATGAGTGTTATGCTTAAATTAATCTATGACCATGAGCAAAGATCCATCATTTTCACAACGGGAATGGCAACAAAACTACTACAATAAACAGAGCATTTGAATGGTCTCCAACTACTGAGCTGGATACAAAGACAATTAAGAGTTTCCCAAATAATTCCTTCTTTCAGCATGGAGCTACTTTTATCACATGTATCTTATTGTGAGTGTCTAACAAGGATTATGTAGACCCAAGTAAAAGATTCTTCCTGACCCATTCCTCTCCATGTTTTTGACTGAGCAGTATATTTTAGCCTTAATTTCTTTATAGAATTACAGTAAAGGTAAGGAGCCATCAATGCATTTTTAGGATTTTTGGCAAAGTGTGGAAAATAAAATATGTTCAAGGATTTATTTGGTTGTATTTGTAAAGGAGAAGGAAAGAGTTGTTATCAATTTTTTCCAACTAATAAATTTTATTGAATAATATAAGCTTTTTTGAGCTGTAACACAGACTTACACAGCTCTTCTACAATCTATGTGTCTACTGGTATTACAGTAAAGATATGCAGTGGACATTTACAAAGAGACCTTCTACATGCTCTGTCAGAGAGCCTTTAAGTGGTACAGAATAATGAAGAATTGTAAAACATCTAACAGGTCTCTTTCAGAATCAGTTTCACTGCTATTCTTATTAATCACAACATGTAGCTCATCATATGAAATCCCAGGGGGAATTCTAGCATTTAATAACTTCTTACCTTAGCTGTTTTCAGAATCAAAAATACTATATGCTCTTCAGAATAAATGTTAGTATTGGTGCTGCTGGGCCATACTACATCCATGTTGTTGCATTACACAAATGTCATGTGGCATTGCTGGAAGATGAGTTTTCCAGTGACACTTTCATGAATGTGGCAATATTAAACTGGGTCTAGGATGCAAGTCTCTAATATGGGGGTTAAATTTTTCAGCAAACATTATTAACTCAATTAATCAGAAAAGAAAGAAATTAAATTACTAATTACTAATTATCCAAAAATAGTTAAACTCAAACAGGCAACACAAAATGAACAATTGGGTAATTTGCCCTAGAAATTAAGATTTTTTAAGCCAACAACATTTTAAATCAAAGTGATGGTATGAAAATAAGTGTAATGTTACTAATTGCACCAATTCATCATCTCAAGTCAAGTATGTAAATCCATAGCGACCTTTTGCATTTTGACTAATGAACACAGAGAGAACAAAAGGCTCTTCAACATACTAACCTTCCTAATAAAGAGATAAAGGCTAGACCAGAAGCGTATACTTACCCCTGTCTCTTCACAGCCTTTAAACAATGGTACCAGAGAAACATTAACAAAAAAATCTTTATCAGAACTGACAAAAACTTGTCAATTCAAAAGAATATCCTGTTAGTATGTCCCCTCATCTCTTCATCTTGTTTTCTTTTTTTTGTGATGAATTAAATTAAAATTCTAATTTGCAGTGCACTTTATGTGCCAAGATTCTGCCTGATTCTGCCTGATTATTATTTCTTATTATAAATGCACATTCACTCTTTACTACCGTTCATTAGCCTTTTCTCTCAAACACTCAGGAAGAAGGTTAACCACTTCAATAATCTAGTAATCAGCTTTTCCTTACACTGATTTTAATTTGGGGCCTGTGTGTATATTAGTGCATGTGAGTATGCGTATGAGTGAACTGTACATAAAATAGTCATCTTCTTTGTGTAATTTGTAGACTGCATATTGCATTATGAGGTTAGAGTGATTTTATATCATTAATCAAGGAGGTGATGTCATAGAGAATTAAGCAATAGCTATAGGCAGTTAACCCTAGTAGGTTCAGATGCCATGTTTTCAAACTTAGGAGGTTGTTATAATCAACAGTGTGTCACATTGAAACTTTCCAAGTTAACAGCAAGAAAAATACGTTGAAATACATTGGCTTGGATCCTACAGTTTGCTCCAGGAACAGAAGGAGAATTCTGTTCACAAAGCAAAATCTTAGGACTCAAGCCATTATTGAAAAAACAACAAGGCTTTCATCCAAGCAATGGACTCATTCCAGATTGACTTTACAGTAGGACTTAGAAAATCTAAGTCATAGCTAACAAAGTTGGCATTTAACTCAGTACCTTTTAAAGATGGGTATGTTAAAATGAATAATGAGTATGTTAATAAGAATGGTTAATGTTTTATATCAGTGAGAATTTTCTTCTACCTCAGAGGTATAAAACCTGAGACCTCAAGACTTCAAAAAATAATAACTTGAGTGCACCCCACAAAGATCTTCAGAAATTATTAGTATGTTCTAACGTTTATGTTTCAGAAGAGGAAAATTATTAAATACATAACTGTGATGACATTCATTCATTTCAAGATTAATTAAATTGCCATGTAGAAGAATTGAAATCAAATTTAATGTTGTCCTGTCTCACCCACTATTTTTGTAACACTTCCCCCAGCAAAGACCAAATGTTGCCTGTACCAAATTAATTGGAAGAGATGTAGGAAAGGCATAGGGTAAGCAATTATCCAAAAAATAGCCAAAAAGTATGTAAAATATTCACAGTAAAATATTCACAGTAAATTGAAGGGCAATTCCAGAGATGGTATTCAGCAGGTTCTGACCAGTTCTGGAGAACCAGTAGTGGAAATTTTTAGTAGTTTGGAAAACCGGCAAATACCACCTCTGACTGGAGATTTTACAGTATTCTTCCCCTGCCACGCCCACCAAGTCATGCCCACAGAACTGGTAGTAAAAATATTTGAATCCCACAACTGGGCAATATTTCTGAAAAAAACTACAAAGGCCAAATCTAGAATCCTTTGCTTCAACTTTTCATTTAACCAATCAAATGTTCTATTAAGCAAAATGTCATTAATTAACATCAATCAGGATAAAATATCTATGTGCACATTTCTACTCAATTGAAAATACACTTTTCTAATGTAGGCATTTTCTTTGTTGTTTAAATGTTGCATCATGCTTCTCTGTATTGCACTTGTCTTGATATATATGTTTTTATATTTAGAAGTGGTGATCTTAAGAAAGCCATCATTGTCTAATCTCAAAGAAGCAAGCAAGTTTAATCCTAGTTAGTGCTTACCCCCAAAAAAATAAGGGAAGGGAGGGAGGGAGGGAGGAAAGGAAGGAAGGAAGGAAGGAAGGAAGGAAGGAAGGAAGGAAGGAAGGAAGGAAGGAAGGAAGGAAGGAAGGAAGGAAGGAAGGAAGGAAGGAAGGAAGGAAGGATAGATTTAGTAATAGCAAATCATTTTCATGGTGCTGCCAGGAACATTCAATGAAATCACAAGAAATTACATTTCACTTTAAGAAAGACTAAGCAGCTACCTTGGACAGCTTGTGAAAGAAATTTGTGTTAAAGCTGTGCTTCTTCCCTTCAAAGTTGCATTATGAACCAACCTTTTCTACTCCACTTCTGACACTGAAGTGAATTGGACTTTGTTGTTTGAGTCCATCTCATTTCTGATGCTCTATCTCTATTCCAAAAGCTAAGTCTCTATTCCAAAAGCTAAAAGAGGTTTTGTGCAAGTGTAACCCAAGTGCATAAGCTTTGTCCAGCTATTACTGCTCAAAGCATTGAAGTGAATGAAGTATCTTCTCTAGAAAGATCACACTGCCACTTCCCCTTGGGAGGAAGAAAATTGCATCACCTCCATGACACAAATCACTCCATAATACAAGTATAATCTTAATGAAAGCTTTAAAAGTAGAGTTAAAATTAATACAAACTAAAATAGAATAAGAGGAGGAAAAGATAAAGGAAGAAATGAAAGAGAATGATAGCCTTCTGATCCTTTTTTCCGCAATTATAAATACAAGTATAGATTCACCTCTTTCTCTAAAATTAAAGCCTGACCCTATTTTTTCTATAATTTATCCTATCTAATCATAAGTTTTTTTGTTTATGTTTTGCATAAAAAGTCCCCAAGGTTTACAGGGGGCAATATATATAGACCCTGTCTTTTCTCTAATCAAACAAATCTATTTGGCCATCTCAACAACTTCTATTATCTTCATCATCATTCCTCCACTGTGAGTATTTCCAAATCTTTTTATCCTTATACATACAATAGTCTGACACAAAACACTTTTGTAGGAGATGCTCAGCAACCTAGTTACTAGGTTATGTTAGAGGTGTACATCTTGAGATTCTAACTTGATGTTATGTTTTTCTGAGCTATATAGCTCAAGTTATTACTAGACTAAACTTGTGACCTATTGGTTCATTGTTTCAGAGTTTTTTCCTTACCTAAACAGAGAAACAGAATGACCATGAATGGACAAAAAAGTACTGGAAGTAGAAAGGAGTGGAAAGCTGGCAGAAAGCTGGCAGGAATCGTTCCTTCCCTCCCTCTTTCCTTCCTTCCTCCCTCCCACAAGTTCCTGAAGAAACATGAGAAATAAATGTGTGTGTGTGTGTGTGCCAGAAAAGATGTAAAGTAATAAAAAAAAAATATCCAGAACTTTCTTGACGAAGTTTAAAATTATTTCTTCTTTAAGAGAAGAAGAAATGATAGATCAGATCCTTGCATTTGGGTGGGAGAGGGAGAGAGGAATTGTGAGGTAGAATCGGGATTGTTTAGGAAGTTCTTACAGGATGTTCAAAATGACCATTGCTGCATCTTGCAGAAGCCTTCACTCTGGTCCGCTCTTTAAGCAGGAGCCAGAGCCTTCCCTGATTGGCTGATTCCATTTGAGAGCTGAATATAAAAGGAGCTGTCAAACGGAATCAGCTGTTCTCTGACAGCAGGCCGCCTTGTTAGCTTGTGGCAAGCTGCAGCTGTAACAATAAAGCCTGTTAGCCTTTACTTTTGCCTCTGCCTCTTATTCCCATGGGCCAATTACAAAAACCATCATGTGACTGCAACAGCCATAACTTTCCCAAATTTCATTCCTTCAGGTGTGGTGGGTCCCAGATACTGGATGCATTCTGTCTGTTATCCCATTTGAGATAATTTATCTCAAAAATGATTATCCTATGATGCACTGTTTTGGCCAGTTAATGGGAGTAACACTGAAATTTTTAGTCGCATATACATTGTGATTTTCAATGAGACAAGAAGGAAGCATTATTACACAGCTGAGTGGAGAGTGATTGTATTAGCTATATTTAATTTTAAATACAATTTAAATCTAAGTGACAGCAAATCCAACTTGTTTTCCCACCATTATTATTCTTACCACAGAAAAAGTTTATGAATTCCTACTGGAGAGCCCCTTTGGTGTTACTGGCCTAGAAACCAGGAGGTTGTGAGTTCTAACCCCATCTTAGGCATGAAAGAGGCTGGGTGACCTTGTGTCACCACCTCACAGAGTTGTGAGGAAAAAGAAGAAGAGTATAGGAGTATTATGTATGTTCACCACCTTGAGTTATTTATAAAGTAATAAAGGGGGATAAAAAAATCTTACAAATAAGATGTTCGTCCAATATTATTTTGATTTATTTAAACTATTGGGGAGATGAGAACACCTCACAATTTGGGAAGAGGTGTTTGCCAGAGCACTAAACTAGCCAATTTCAACCTCCTATCCACATAGATTTATTGGCAGGGGACTGGTTTTAATTGCAGACATTGGCAGGAACTGAAATCTCTTTAGAAATTCCCATCAATCGAATTATAGGAGAAAGGCAGGCACCACTTCTTAATTTAATCAATTGCAGAGGTGCGTGGATAATGGTAATTATGACTCTTGAGCATGCCAGTGCTATCAGCTTCTTCCCAGCTGGTCTGTCTTCCCTGGAACAAAACAGAAACTTTTAAGCCAGAATGTTTGGATAATATCCGAATGAAAACACAAAACATAATAACACGAGAACACTGATTCAGTACATCTGAGCTTTAGATTTTTCTACAGCATAGTTTCCATGCTGTTACCATGAAAGACTTGGGATATTGCTATGGAAATAATTACCATGATTTAAAGTAAGTCATTCAGATCTCTCTGTGCTTCCTGTGTGATATAGGAGCCAACATACCACAAAGAGGAAATTTCCCCCAACATCCCCAGTTGGGAGAAATCAAACATTTTAAATTTAACATGAATATAACACGGTGCTTTTTAAAATTCATAAAATGTATTTGTTTAGTATAGGTAATTTCATGCTGCTTCCTTCAAATGAATCTCAACAACTTACAAAAACTATATAAAGAGCAACATGCACACATGATCTAAAATCATACTTTACTGTCTCCTTAAATCCTTGATACTTGCCTAATCAACCAGATTTTAAGGGTCCTTCCAAAATATAACAGTGAGGATTCTGATCTTATTTCCCAGAGTAATTAATTTTCCAGGAGGGGAAAAGCTCCTTCAGGGAGCTTCTCTTCTCTTACAATGCCTCATGAGGAGTAGCAACTTTTAATATTACACTTTGGGCAGATAAGATTCTACTATAGCAAGTAATTTCAACTGATACCCAGGTCCCAAGCCATGTGGAACTTACAAAGTTATTACCAGCCACTTATACTGCACGGAGAACCAGTTGCTCCTTATAGCAGGAGTCTTCAATTACCAGGCCATGGCCCATTTGAAACCAGACAGCGCAAACAGTGGACAAGTGTGCATACACACTCAACTCCACTTGAACAAGCAACAGGTGCTTGGACTTGCGTGCAAAGATCTGCTTGCACAAATGGAGCTGTGTGTGCATAGACACCAGCCACTCACATGGAACCATCCCTTCTCCCCCAGGCTGCCAAGATGAAAAATGTTGGGGATTGCTGTCCTATAGAATTGTGACATTATAGACACATTCCCATTATTGAACAGTGTCTAAATGAAAACTCCATGTCATCTGGAATTATTTGTCCCATACTGGTAAAGGTTGTAGTGAACAACTTTTTGAGATAGTATATCAACACTTAAAATGAATCTCTACGAAATCAGTTTAACTATAGCTCCATAATACTGCAATATTCTTTTTCAGCTTCCCATTCAAGCATTTTCCTTAGCATGGCATTGCAATGCATTATTGCTGACAGCAAATTGCAATGGCTATTGCACCTCTATGTTAATCTCTTCTGCGGAAAGTAACTGTGATAGCATTCAAAGAAGAGGTAAAAATATTATTAGTAATAATAATATTAATGATCAAGGAATGGTTCATACCAGCAGTCGTCTGTGGCTTTAAGAGGGTATTGCTGATGCTACCTGAGCTAAATGGGAACAGCAAGCTCACGGCAACATGTGAGATCAATCATAATGAATTTGTGTAAGCTTATTTATTGATAGGAATAGCATCTTTTTCACCCTTTCATTCATCCAGGTCAGTAGTGAGATACAGAGCTGCCCAGAGAAAGGATAAAATAGAAAAGTGCCGATGTCCCTTTCCTTTAAGGTCATGGAGCTCCTGCCGAGTGTGCCAGATTCCTGCTGCGAATCCTGACTCAAAGACATTGTTCTACCCAGCAGGGGTCTGTAAACTCAGCACTAACCTGAAGGAACAGGCTAGGCACATTATAGCAATAACCAGTATAGTTAAAGCAGCAACTTTTCCAAGAAGTCTCAGGAAGTATGTTTTCTTCTGAAACGGTTGAAGGGATGGAGCTGGCATTGGAGGTGGTTTAGAAGCAGATTTTGTTATAAACCTACAAAGGGGCATTTACAACTTCTCTATCAGCACAGAGATTCATTCTTTTGAAACTCTGTATTAAGGATTCCTGTTTTTTTTCCCAATGCCCAAATTAATAGAATAGAATAGAATAGAATAGAATAGAATAGAATAGAATAGAATAGAATAGAATAGAATAGAATAGAATAGAATAGAATAGAATAGAATAGAATAGAATAGAATAGAATAGGAATTTGGAGGTCTTCTAGTCCAGCCCCTTGCTCAAGCAGGAGTTCCTATACCATTTCAGATGAGTCCAATCTCTTCTTAAAGACCTCCAATGATGAAGCACCCACAACATCTGAAAGCAAGCTGTTCCACTACTGAATTGTCTTCACTTTTAGGAAGTTTCTCCTTATTTCCAGGTAACAATAGCAATAGCACTTAGACTACTGTATAGCACTTCATAGTGCTTTACAGCCCTCTCTAAGCATTTTACAGAGTCAGCATATTTCCCCCAACAATTTGGGTCCTCATTTTACTAACCTTGGAAGGATTAAAGGCTGAGTCAATCTTGAGCCGGTCAGGATCAAATTCCTGGCTGTGGGAATGCAGATTTAGCCTGCAAGACTGCATTCTAACCACTGTTGCAACATAATCAAATTTGAACCACCATGCCAGTGTTAGTTTTTATGTCTGAGTAGTAAAGTCATTTTATTGTAATCAGCCTTTGGCACATTTGCTGAGGAATTTGCCCTCTGTTGAACTAATGCAACCACAGGAGTATCCTGTGATGGGCGCTTGGCAGTTGGTTTACTCTGAAAGGATGATTGGTCAGTGCAAATTGAAATCAGAATATCGTGTGGAATTTCCATGATCTAAATCAATCAAACGCATCATCTGTTTGGTTATGAGCTGCCTCATTTCCTCCATTACAGTTCTATTTTATTAATATTACAAGTTTTCCAGATTGGAAAAATAACCTTGCTTTTTGTTGGATTCTATTTTGGTTGTGGGTGAGAGAAATTATAGCAATCCTTAATGGGAACAAGCTTCAAACAAATGCAAGCTGCATCATTCATATACTGTATATATATGAATGATATGTGTGTTGGATTTTTGAATTTAAAAAGAAATTTAAGGAAGAAAAAGAATGTATGCTATTGCTTTGCATAGAAAAACAACATGATTCAGGCCTTTGGTGGACTATTTTATATCAACATTTGACCTGATGATTTTATGCTAGTCCTCAACTTAGGACTACAGTTGGGAGCTGAATTTCCATTGTTAAGCAAGACAAGTGTGTCATGCTCGATTTTACAACCTTTTTTCCCACAATTAAGTGAATCACTGCACATGTTCAGTGAATCATACAGTTGTTAAGTGAATTGGACTAACCCCATTGACTTTGCTTGTCAGAAGCTGGCTAGGATGGTCGCAAATGACCAATAACATGAAACCCACCCACTCGGACATTGCAACTGTTATAAAATCATGCCAGTTGCCAAACTCCCTAATTTGGATCAGATAACAGATAACAGATAATCAGAGTTGGAAGGGTCCTTGTAGGACCTTGTAGCTGTTGGTGCTGGGACTACTGTTGGCCATGGAGAGCAAGCCGGGCGCCGAGTATTTCAGTTTGAAGTTCTCATCGGCAAAGTTTCCCCAATAGATTCTGGCCATGCCAGTTCCATCTCCATTTATAAAATCACCTCCTTGGATCATGAAATTGTTCATAACTCTGTGAAAAGTGCTGCCTTTGTAACCGATGGGAACATCAACTTTCCTTGAATTCACCTATGCCTGAAGTTCTCGGTCCTCTTAGGCACCAGGTCGGCAAAGAGCTCCACCTTCATGTGGCCCAACTCCTGCCTACTGATGGTGACATCGAAGAAGACCATGGAGTTTTTGGGGTTAGAAGCCAGAACCGCCAACAGGACGTTAGAAGCCAGAACCGCCAACAGGAGTTGGGCCACATGAAGCGACTGCTTCTCACCACAGCAGTGTTTTTGTGGTATTATTTTTACACTAGTTCTCTAGCTATAGAGTCCCATCCCATTTGCCTCCTATATTAACATTAGACTTAATCGGGAATTTATTTCAACTTATGAGAAGTCTATTCCATATGTCCACCTGGACAATCACTTTCAGCTTGTTCTCCCTGACGTCCTGTTGAACACAAAGGTCTGAAGAACAGCCATCTTCATTTTCAGATCATAGCAGAGAAACATTTTCTTTCCCTGAATTTATTTCTGACCTGCAATGCAGGCTGATTGTGCTGTCTTCAAAATGACCCAGATCATATCTGTCATTTTAGAAGCTCTCGTCCAGCTTTCAGAGTAAAGTGCATGATTTCTGTACCAACTGTTAGTTTCGCTGATTCTTGCATTGGAAACAAAGTGACACAGTGGCTTCACTTAATCCAGGCCAAAATACACACACAGAGAGAGAGAGAGAGAGAGAGAGAGAGAGAGCCTTGGGAAGTGCATAGCCGTTGCTTACTACCATTTCTCCTGGAAGCTGGTTACAAGAAATGGTCAGGAAAAAGGGATGTAGAAATCCACTAAAAATAAGGAGTCCCAATGGAAAAATAACTCATTTGGCAATGTTTTGTTTAGCCCACTTAAATAAATGATCAGTTCTGTCACTCAATGTAGAGCACGTATTTCTCTACTGAGGGAAAAAAAAAACAGGTGGAGAGACAGTCCCAAATGAGATGTATTTGTGGTCTAACTTAGAGCCCTAAATTCCATAATGTTGTTAGTGAAATTGAATGCATTGGCAGCAAAGGATGGTTGTAGGTTATATTTTAGACCAACAGGATATACAACAAGAAAACCCAGCTATATATGCCTCCTCAAATTCATATGTGGTGCTCAAACTTTCCTGGACCTTGTAGTTTTTAATGGAACAGAATTGAAAAATATTGTGTATATTGGGGTTAATACAATTTACATTAGAAAAATGTTTTGCCTGCTTCTTTCCATTTCTTTGCATTTCCCCTTTCATCTTTTGCATGGGTCCCCATATATTGTAGCGTGCAGCCCCTAGCATGCTATTGATAAGCTAAGTTACTGGTCCAACCTACAAAACACCAAAACACAGAGAAAGACAAACCTCCACCTCTTTCCTTCCAATGAATGATTGTCCATATTTCCAGATATCAGGTCTAGTAGCTTTAGCCGAGTAGGGCCTGAGCACAAAACCTGGGTCTTCAGGCAACAGTTTAGAATAAAGAAGAATCAGGGAAACCTCGCCTTGTATTTTTGTGTCTGAATTACATTACTTCTGATGATCGTGAACTATATTCCAAGATGCAAAGCATGTAGCACCTATGGGGTTCTCTTTAAAGAACTGTATTCATGAAGCTCCTTCAAAGTTAATAAAACAAGTTGAAATTCTCTGCTTCTGTGTTCTTTCTTCATTCTCTTCCACTGAGCCAGCTGCAAAGGTGAGAAACCTGTCACCTCCCCTGCAGGCAACCTGCAAAGTGGATGATCAGAAAGAGGCAGAAATAGCCAACGTGCTTTCAAATGGATTAGCAGTTCAACTCTGGTAGGTTTCAGAGGGACTCCTTTCCCCCTTCCTCCTGTCTCTTTCCTCTTTCCTTCAGCAATACACAGAGTTTCATGCATTGCAGGATTAGCTTTAAATGCATAAAGTTAAACCTCCAAGGATTTTTTTAAAAAAATAAAAAACATTGCCTTGCTTCTCTTCCATCCCTTCATCTCTGACTATTAATTTAAATGAGAGTCTGGAGAAATTGAACTAGAAGGGAGAAACTTTCAGCTGACAATCTTTGGTTAAATTCCCCCAAGAGAAGGTTATCTAGATGCTGTCTGATTGCAAGCAAGTGTGAGCAGTTCATGGCTGCCGACAAATCTGGAGAGCATCGGGAGGGCAGATATGTTCCATGCAAAGAGCAGAGGGAGCGACTGTACAGCAGAGCAGTGAAAAATGATGGCAAAGGAGACTGCCATATAGAAAGCAGGCTTCAAAACTGTCTGCCCCCATCCTGTAGTCTGACAAGACAGATGCAAAACAAGGGAATAAAGTCAGGATATAAAGCACGCACACAGAATCTGACAAGATAAACAAGAATTGGAATGGAGAGGGCCACAGGAGAGAGAAGAGCAGAACTGCCAGTGCTGGCCCCTGTAAATTTGTGAGATGAAATGGTACTTTGAGGACAGAAGATGGATGGGAACTCAGAGGCAAGCAATGTAGATTGAAAAGTAACAGCAAAATAAAAAATCCATTTTACTGCTTTCCTGTGTGATACAGCCAGGACTGACATTCTGACCATTTGTTGTCTTTGGGGTACATGAAAGCTGTCCTTGCTTCCTTCTAGCTATTGTGCTAAACTAATACCTAAATAGAGTACCATATATAAGTCTTGACATCACGTTTCAAGAAGGATATTAGTAAGTTAAAGATGGTTTGGAGGAAAGTAACAAAAATGATACAGGGGCTTGAAGATGTATCTCGTGGATGCTCCATCTGAGGAAAAGGAGACTTAGGAGAATAGCCATATTCAGATATATAAAAGGAGGCTACAGAAAAGATGGGCAAGGATTATTCTTCATGACTAAGGACAAAAATAATGGATATGTTAGATTTCATTTAAATATAAGGAAAAAAAGTTTTTGAAGGCAAATTCTGTAAAGCAATGGAACAGTTATAAAGGTTGTAGGTTCTCCATTTCTGTCTTTATGAAAAAGTTGAACAGCAACCTCTCATGAATGTTTTTACTGAAATTCAGTACTGAAATTATCAGATGATCCTTATTTACTGTCCCTGAACTAAAGGTTCCAACCCTCTAATCCTAGGCTTCTTTGGTGTTCATCTCTTGGCTGTATCAGAATACATGGCACATGAGTAAAATATATGTTAAAGAAAATACTGGCTTAGTTTCACTTTGACATTATTTTGCACCAAGACAAATTCTTTGTGTGTCCAATCATACTTGGCCAATAATGAATTCTATTCTATTTTGGCTTTTTGTGCCTACTTGAAGTTGATAAAACTTTGGCAGTTGTGAAGCTTAAAGAAACCCGGTTGTTCTAAAAACTGAAAGATGATAAGAACATAACATCAACTCTATACCCATTCTAGTCCAATATTTTGTTTTTCATAGTGGCCCAATGGATAATTCTAAGATGCTCACAAGAAGAAGTTGAAGCTATAGTCCTCTCGCATTGTTGTTTCTGTATATCTGATATTTGGAGGCTTGCTAGCTTGCATTCAAATGGGAAGCAATTGACTTATAGTCTTTAGAGTTATCAGTGTATTTATCCAAATCTCTTTTAAAGATTATCATGGAGGGGGCTATTGCTATATTTTGTGATAATGAATTCTCCAGATGAATTACTATATGTGCTGTGGGGGGGAGGGCTCCTTTTGTTTATTTTAAATTTCCCTCTAATGAACTTGACTGGATGGCACGTCCTAATATCTGAAGAGAAAAAGAAAAAGCTTCTTGATACAATTGTTTATTTATATACCTCATAACATCTTCCAATGGATTTTTTTTCTAAGCTATTTTTAGCTCATCTCTGGACATTAGTTTGCAAAATTAATACATGATCATAATATTTCTTTTCTTCAGATTTTTCTTTCTTCTAAAATTTTCACAGTTTTGTGAAAATAGTATCCTCTTTCCTTTTCCAGATGATTGATGGTACTCTATTTTCTTCCTTACTAATCACTAAAATTCTTTTAGGTGTTAACAGTTAGGTCTCATCAGATTTTCATGATATAGAAAAGACTCCTTTTTAATGAAAACTCAGAAAATTCAACATGTTTTTTAAGTTACAAGTTCTTGAATAATTAGTTGTAGAAATGTGACTAATTAGAATTATCACAATGATGTTATTGTGTGTTTTCTACTTACCGTATGGATTTAAAAATACATGTTTGTGTACATAGAGGTAAAATGATAGGATGCATTTTCTAGTATAACAGAATGCATATCCGCTTAATATATTTAAATATTTGGGATAGAGAACTGTCTCCTGATTAAATGTGACTTGGTGAAAGGAGGACTATTGGAAACAGGAAAAACCTCTAAGTCAGGGCTGACAAACTCCCAGGCTGCGTGCCGGATGCATCACACACTGGCCATGCACATGCCCAGTTTAGCAAAGGGGGGGAAGTCCCGATACATCACATGATGGCTCCGTGATGATGTGAGTTTGACACCCCTGCTCTAAGTGATTCACTTTTAAACCTCCTCCCCAATTACCTAATTAGATTAGATAAAATAATTTCAATCTATTTGATACATGAAATAATCAATGAAAGTAATATTTTTAAATAACATGGTCAGACAACATGTTTTAGTAACAAATTAGAAATATACATCGCATCTTTAACAAATTAGTACTTCTTCACTGAATGTGAAGGGTGCCTTTCAAATGCAGACAGAGCAGCAGCCATAGCAAAACCAGATTTCCTGTGATCCAGTCCTATGAGGCAGCCATCACCAGAAGGCAAAGTCTATTAAGAACATAGAGGTTACATATATCTTTAATAGGCCGCTAACATAAGCATGTTTGAGTGAAAGAGGAAAAAGAAAGGAAGAAAGAAAGAAAGCAGTTCCTACTTTTCTTTTTTTTTGGGGATAATTGGCATAAGAAGTTTTACAAAGTTCTGAAAACTGCAGCTGTCTTGTAGAAATCAAGACAAGCTTGGAGGCTAAAGGACCTTGAGAAAAGTCAGAAAGGGATTCAGCATTTATACCAAACCATGAGCTCTAAATAAAGGAAGAATATAGCTAGTCAGGTCAGCAAAGAAGCATTTTGAAATTTATTAGAGCTGCTCCTTATACATGCTAACAGGACAGTCTTTCTGATGTAACCAACAAAGGAATTCAGCAGCTTTGTTCTTTTCTCTATAACTATTTGGTCTTTGCCTTTCTCCACTTCCAAAACACAACAATGTTCCCAGGCTTGCTCTGCTGTTAGAAAGTTTTCCCAAAGTTTTCAAGGCTACTAAATTTGATATCCACCCTATAACTGAACCACCTTGAACATTGCCTATAAAATATTTGTAAATAAATACTCTCTTTGTCGGATCTTTAAAAAATACAGGATATGCTGTGAAGGTATATGTGTGTAGTTGGGATTGTATATGAGATACACAACTATTAACATTTCTAAAACCTTGAGATAAGCTGAAATTCAGCTTTAATAAGCTAAAATTCACCTTTTGGGAGAAGAATATGTGCAAATATGAAAATGTCTCGCAATGAATAAATTCATATCATTATATTTGCGAAATTAAATGCTGGATGCGGTAAGATATTTGGCTCTCCAAAACAGAGGATACAAGAACATATCTTCTCCTTAGAAAGACCAAATAATAAAATGGCTGATTAGCAGCACAGAACACTGTGACAGAGATGTCTGCTACAGCTGAGGGCATAAACATAGCAATGAAAGTAATTATCTGCATATCAGAACTATTCATAGCAACAAAGCTCTGTTCTAGCTGCATACAGCATTCTTTCATTTGCTATTAACATCAAAAACTGATGCATTGATACAGCTGAACAAATGACTAAAAAGAAGTCCTTGCTAAGCACTGGTGTCATTTCAATATTGTAGCATCAATTTGCTTGCAGGTTGCTGCTTGTTGTTAGAAATGTGGTCTTTATCTTTCTTTGTCAACTGTCTCATTTGCTCAGACTATCCTATAATCCTGCTGGCTGTTATGTCATATGCAGTTTTAGGAGCCCGCAATGCTATGATCAGATGTAGCCAGCAAGGAGATCACATGGAGAAACACACCCAAATACAGCTGAATGGCTAATCTGAAAGATGCAGCAAGAAAATAAAAATGGGGCTGCAAACAATTTGTGCCCAGTTCTAAAATGAAAAATGTCAGACAGTTTTGCTTGGTTTTCATTTTTCTGAAAAGCAAAATGACTTACTTTACATTTTATGAACCATGTATAAATGAGAACAGAGTTCTTTATCAATTTTTCACTCCTATATCTTTTTGGAGTGCAAAGCTTGGCTCAAACATGCATACATATAGTGTATGTGTGTGTGTGTGTGTGTGTGTGTGTGTGTGTGTGTGTGTGTGTGTGTATGTATACATACAAACATACATACACACACACACACACACATATATATATATATATATATATATGTTTTCATAGATTTTCACGGGTACAGGTATGCATGTCTTGGTATGTTTGGGTCTTTTCCCATGTAAGATTGAGACTATCTGGGTAACGTTTCGACAAGATCTCACTTGCCATCTTCAGGCTGGTGCTTTCGGCTTTGTGCTTATGCAAGCAAAGTGTGATCTGAGCTGCTGTCTCCCTATATATACTGGTGGGGAGGTTGGCTGTGTTGTCATTTCTTGATTGGTTGATGGAGTTGATGTTTGCAGATTGGCTGGCTTTTTCTTAAGAACATGTGTGGCTGAGGTATTGGCTGTGTGTCTATCAGCCTCCAGTGTTGTAACGACTTGGATAATGGGCTGTGTGATGACCTTCTGAGTTCTAATCTTGTGACCTCATGGGTCTTGTGCTGTAATCTCTTGGGTCGTAATGACCTGGGTAATGGGCTGTGTGATGACCTTCTGAGTTCTAATGTTGTGACATCCTGAGTCTTGTATTGTAATCTCCTGGGTCGTTGGCTGTGTAGCAACATCCTGAGGTTTTGTGGTGTAACCTCCTAAGTTCTGTGATGTGATATCCTGAGTGGGTGGCTGTGATGTGACATTCCGGGTTTTGGTTTGGCTCCAAGTTTGAGGCCTGGATCTGTGTTCATGGCATGTGTCAGTGTGCTTGTTTTGGGGATCGGAGTGTGTGGCAGCTGGTGATGCAGCCACGGTCTGGTTTCTGGATGGTGGTTGCCTTTTGTCTATGGGGTAGGTTTGGGTTTGAGTCTGGGGAGGGAGATTGGTGGTGGCATCATGTGTTGTTTTGGGTCCAGTGTTTTTGTGCCTGGGACTCATTTGTTGATAAGGGCTAATTTCCAAATGTCTGGTAGGTGGGAGGCATCATCCTATTTATTCATGTTATGGGCGTGTTTCTCTATTTCAATGTCTTCCTGATTATTCTCTTGTTGAAGTGTTCAGTATTGGAGATTAATTTGGTTCCCTCAAAATTAATTTCATGTCCTGTGGCTTTAAGGTGCTGAAAAAGGGAGGAAGAATTTTCTTCTTTTCTGACTGCGTTCTTGTGTTCTGCGGTGCCAGCATTTATTCTCCTGTTGGTTAGTTCAATTGTTGCATGGTATTTCATAAACTCCTTGCTTTTCTAGCTGGATCTTGTCTTTGGGGTTTCTTAGGATGTTGTCTATTTTTTGATCAGTGCCAAAAGCTGTCCTGATATTGTGTTTGTGGAGAATTTTGCTGATTTTATCTGTGGTGCCTTTAATGTAGGGGAGGAGGGCAATACCGTTGTCCTTCTGTGTCTCGGTTTCTGGGGGGTGTCTCCTTTAGGATTAGGTTGGTAATTGTGTCTCTTTGGAATCCATTGGAAATTAATATGTTAGTGAGCGTGTGTAATTCTGTTCTCAGGTGGTCTTTGTCAGCTAGGCATTTGGTTCTGGAAATGAGGGTCTTGGCTATGGAGTTGATCTGTGCAGGGTGGTGATGGGATTGTGCATTTAAGTAGCGGTTGGTGTGTGTTTTCTTCTGGTGGATGGTATGTCCTAGGAAGCCATTGGTTTTTTTGTAAATTAGGACATCCAGGAAGGGAAGTTGGTTGTTGGCTTCTGTTTCCATGGTGAATTGTATTTTGGGGTGTAGGCTGTTGAGATGTGGCCAAATAATGAAAGTGTCATCTACATGTCTAAGCCAGAGTTTGAGAATAATCAGGGAAGCTATAGAAATAAATAAACATCCCCATAACATGAATAAATGGGACAATGCCTCCCACCTACCAGACATTTGGAAACTAGTCCTTATCAACAAATGAGTCCCAGCCATGAAAACCAACACTGAACCCAAAACAACACATGATGTCACCACCAATTTCTATCACCAGACTCAAATCCAAACCCGCCCTATAGACAAAAGGCAACCACCATCCAGAAACCAGACCACAGCTGCATCACCAGCTGCCACACACCCCGACCTCCAAACTAAGCAAACTGACACACGCCATGAACACAGAGCCAGGCCTCAAACTTGGAGCCAAGCCAAAACCCTGTACGTCACATCACAGCCACCCACTCAGGATATCACATAACAGAACTTAGGAGGTTACACCACAAAACCTCGGGATGTTGCTACACAGCCAACGACCCAGGAGATTACAATACAAGACTCAGGATGTCACAACAATAGAACTCAGAAGGTCATCACACAGCCCATTACCCAGGTCGTTACCACCCAGAAGATTACAGCACAAGATCCAGGATGTCACAACATTAAACCTCAGAAGGTCATCACACAGTCCATTACCCGGGTCATTATGACCCAGGGGATTACAGCACAAGACCCAGGATGTCAAAACAATAGAACTCAGAAGGTCATCACACAGCCCATTATCCAAGTCGCTACAATACAGGAGGCTGATAGACACACAGCCAATACCTCAGCTACACATGTTCTTAAGGGAAAGCCAGCCAATCTGCAAACATCAACTCCATCAACCAATCAAGAAATGACAACACAGCCAACCTCCCCACCAGTATATATGGGAAGACAGCAGCTCAGATCACGCTTCATAAATGAATATAATATATATATATATATATATATATATATATATATATATATATATATATATATCTTTGGTTCTTCGGGTTTTCTCCCACGTAGAGTTGGAAATATCTAGGCGACGTTTCGATGAAGTCTCATTCATCATCTTCAGGCTTGTGTCTTCGGCCTTGTGCTTCTCAGAGTGATGTGAGCTTGCAGCTGCTTCTTCCTTTTAACTACTAGTGGGGGTGTGACTTGATTGGGTGGGGGCTTGGCTGTGTTTTGATTGGGTGGGAGTGTGTTCTCATTGGTTGGGGGTTACCCGCGAAAATCTCTGAAAACATATATATATATATATATATATATATATATATATATATATATATATATATATTCATAGATTTTCACGGGTATGGGTATGCAGGTCTTGGCATGTTTGGGTCTTTTCCCATGTAAGATTGAGAGTATCTTGGCTACATTTCAATGAGGTCCCACTCGCTATCTTCAGGCTGGTGTTTTCGGCTTCGTGTTTTTGTGAGCAAAGTGTGATTGGAGCTGCCGTCTCTCTATAAATACTGGTGGGGAGGTGTGGTGTACTGGCTCCGTTGTAAGCGGGCTTACAACACAGCCAACCAGCCCCCTTACAACAGAGCCAGCACACCACACCTCCCCACCAGTATTTATAGAGAGACGGCAGCTCCGATCACGCTTTGCTCGCACAACCACGAAGCCGAAAGCACCAGCCTGAAGATGGTGAGTGAGACCTCATCGAAATGTCACCAAGATACTCTTAATCTTACATGGGAAAAGACCTGAGCATGCCAAGACCTGCATAAACACACACACACACATATACATACATGCATGCATGCATACATACATACATACATACACACATACTGTATGTATGCATGTTTGAGCCAAGCCTTGCACTCCAAAAAGATATAGGAGTGAAAAATTGATAAAGAATTCTGTTCTCATTTATACATGGTTCATGAAATTTGCAACCAAATGTTCTATATTTGATATTTGTGAGAAAATCAATGCAAAGGCACATTTTTGTATCACAAAATAATGTGCAAATTTACCAGAATGGATGTATGAATGAGTACAAGTAAGATATAAATGACTACGATACAGACTAATCCATATTGATTTTGATTTATCAAGCAGGACCGGTTGTTTCTGTTGTCTTTTTCATATGCTACTCTATAAATTTAATGTTTAATATAGTCTTCTAAATAATCAATTTACAATCGTTTGGATGAAAATTGGCATTTAAATCTACACATAAATACAGATACACACACATAAAATCATGTTTTAACCTGACCATGCATTTAAAAAGATGTTTTTATATGCCTGTTTTTGTTGCGGGCTGGTTTGAATTATTTGGGGTGTGCAAAAATTGGTTGGTCATATTTCTTTGACCTGGATTTTGGTCCAGGCGGAGATAGCGCAGGTGAGTTTTCAGCCACAATATACAAATATTAAACACGAGAAGCATCTGAAGTAATTTCATCCTATCATTATTTGTACTTACCCGCAGTGTTCTTTATGTTAGAAGCAAAGTTTAAAACATCGTCTAGAGTTTCTCTGAATCTATGGCTATGCAACTTCAAACATTTTTTTAAGTACTATCTCAGGCTTAATAAAACAACCCTGGAGACACATTGAAAATGTATTCATATTAAAAAGCCAGCATGCAGACGACTGGACCTACACTTGATTGCAAATGCACCTCTGTGCATTGTCTCCCTGAACAATTGGCAGTAACTTTCAGAAACAAGGGTAATGGCCCTCTCTTATCTGCAGGCTTAACAAAGATCGCTTTTCAAAGCTGTGTGACCAAATTAATGTGCAGTCTTCCCCCTCCCCCAAGGTCTTTCCCCTGGTTTTATTAGTGGTGATAATATTGTAAGAGGGGTGTGAAACAGCTAATTCACACATGTGCCATGTTCTGCATGCTGCCTGGACCTGCTGGAACATGATTTTCAGAAGAATGATGAGAGTAATAAACATTTTCTGGCAGAGGCTTGCAAAACTGCACCCATTTTAGTCACTCAATAATGGGCCATAAAACTCTTTGAGAACTGCAGGAGCAAAACAATGTAAAAAGGAATGCATAAATTAAAGTGAGGAATGCCGGCTCAATGGCATGTTACAACTTCCAAGTACCGAATGGAAGTGGAGGTAGAATCATATTTGTGTGTTCAAGGTTATATGTTCAAAAATGCAACAAAACCAAAGAAACACAAGATTTGCTCTTCCAAAGCATTGGTCTATATAGCTATGGAAAATAGTCAAAACTATCATCCCAGTCAGGTAAATTAATCTTTCCAACAACGATGAAAGCTACTAATGACTAAGAGGAATGAGTTAACCAGCAAGTTAACCAGAGCAGCAAGCTCTGCTGGTTTTCTTTCTTTCTTTTTTCTCTTTGGTTTTCAGCTTATTTGCCTGAAAAAAAATAGCAAGTGATGGGAATAAAAGTGGATAGACATCTGGATTAGTATCACCCAGGAAAGCAACCCAATGAAACCATCTGGAAGAAAGCTAGGATGTTGATACAGGAAACAAATTTATGAATTTAGGACATAACTGTGATTCAAAAGCCAGTTTGCCTATTTGGCTCTTCTCAAGGTTTTGGGAGGAATTCTCTTCAGAATCAAGCAGCACAATCCTACACAGGTTTAATCCAGAAAGTCTCAATGGTTTAAGTCAAGTGAAATCTTTCAAAAATATTTCCATGGATTATATCAAAAGAGAAAAGGTATGCACCTTGTTAAACAGTGTAATAAAATTATTTAGTTTCTACACAAAAGAGTAAAATTAGGAGCTCTCTAAAAGCTCACAGGCATAGAAATAATGGGAGAGAAAATTTACTTTTAAATTTATAGTACATACCTAAGGTAAGGCTATTCAGATACTTGTGAAATACAACACACACCACACACACACATCTCAAAACTTTAAATACATCATTAGTTCATGCCCAGTCCAGAAATCATCTTAGAATAATACATAGACAAAACAACAGTGAAATTGACTAAGAAATAGCCCTGTTCACATCACATAATCATTTTTAATTAGTTTCCTGACTTGGATGGTCAGACCTATCCTTTTCAGGTTTGTTTGGTTTCTTAGATGTCTAACATTACATTGATTATGGTTTATTTCTGTTTTAGTTTGAGAATTGTTTTAAAAATAAATCCACATAAATATGAACACATTGCCAATCTACCTTATTATGCATATAGTTATATGACATTTGGCCTAACAGGCATCTTTTGGAAATAATTGTCACTAACATAATATCTATATTGGCATTTTTTTTCAATATAATGCATTTGGGGATATGTATTTTCTTAAGAGAAACAATTTGTGTAAATGATTTTAGATGGGATACCTTTCCAGAGAGATTTAGGCAAGTTACTAGAAAAGTTAAGGTCAGTTCTTCCAAATATGGCTTGAGCTAGGTTTCCATTTCTGGTTCAAAGACGAATTGCTAGCTACCAAAATGCCATTCTTGGCAATCAGAAAATAGAGGAAGAAATTTAATTTTAATCTAGTCAGGAAAAGGTGAACTGTGGGTTGAGTCAATGATGGGGTGATAATATTGTTCCTGTGTACAATACAAAACAATTAAGAATGAATACAAAACAACAAGGAATGCATTAATTCTAAAGTGCTTTAAAAGCAAGTACAAATAGCCCCAGGTGATTATTTTATTTAATCTAATCTCAGTTTGTGAACCCAACTAAATTGAAATGATGGGGAGCCTTGCTGCAGAGGAGACAGCTAATGTTTCAGCTAGTCAAAGCAACAGATGTTGAGTCTTCCATAAGAATTGAACACTTAAAAAATGTTTAGATATTTTCAAGATAATTTTAATTTTGATAAAATTATTTATGGATCAGAAGGGTAATCCAACACTAGGGCATTGAATCTATTTTGGGCTTGGAAGAAAAAATTCTGCATCTTTCAGATATATATGGAAAAAATAGATATAATTGTAGAAAGATTTATGCAATAAAAGGTTATTCAAATTGCATTTCAGTAACTTTTTTTCAAATAATCATATATTAATAGCATGCAGTTCTAAACATGTTGACTTAGTGTACTCTCCTTCTCTCTCTCTCTCTTTCCCTTTCAGATGAAAAGTCTTTCTTCCATCTAGGGATATAAAAGGATGTTAAATTATTCTGGAAGCAGATATGTTGTGCAATCCATGTTGAAATGAAAGCGAACTCTAACTAATATTTCTTTGCTCCTTCACAACAGAAAAGCAAGAAGATGGTAGCAGTAATATTTTTAAAAAATATATGAGTTGACCAAATGCTCTATTCCAGCTTTAATTAACCTTTAAAAGGTCTGAGACTTTTGTACCAGAAGAGACGTCTGTTATAAACCCCTTTCTGCAAGACCACATGATGAGATATAATTACATCAGACTGAGGTTAAACAGAGTGACAAGAACTCTTAACTATGTTATGCATTTTAGAAAATTAAATACAAACCTAGTCTGTCTCCATCCATTCTTGGAAATGTTCCCTCAGATTAAACACATAATAATCTTCAGGATATAATATCAGATATAGAGTAGAATAGCTGAGTTGAAAGGGACCTTGTACATCTTCTAGTCCAACCCCCTGCCTAGGCAGGAAACCTTACACCACTTCAGACAAATGGTTATCCAACATTTTTTAAAAAACTTCCAGTGTTGGAACATTTACAACTTCTGGAGGCAAGTTGTTCCACTGGTTATTTGTTCTAATTGTCAGGAAATTTCTCCTTAGTCCTAAATTGCTTCTCTCCTTGATTAATTTCCACCTATATTGCTTCTTGTCCTGCCCTCAGGTGCTTTGGAGAATAGTTTGACTCCCTCTTCTCTATGGCAGCCTCTGAGATATTGGTACACTACTATCATGTCTCCCTTAGTCCTTCTTTTCATTAGACTAGACATATCCAGTTCCTGCAACTGTTCTTCATATGTTTTGTCCTCCAGTCCCCTATATGATGCTATATATAAAGCAGAAGGTAGAGTGAAATGACATTTTTAGGATCTACAGATGCTTTGTGTGATAGTTTTGAAGGATTCTGTACAATTAAGATGCAACTTAAGAATTAAGATGCAACTTAAAAATACAGGTAATAATATGAAGTAGACAAAAATATGCATATTGGGAAGATATGCACAAAATTGCAGTATCCTAGAGTAGAAGTAGGGAATTTTTATGTCAGTCAAAACCTGCATCCTTCTGAATAATGTGTTTGACCACAGCAATGATGAAGAAACAGTGCATGGGGCCAAAGTCAAAAGTAAACAGGGCTACCAATATATATTTAATTAGAGGTCAATTTTATCTAATTCAGTGGGACTTATTCCCAGGCAAATTGGCTTGGAACCATATGCCTGTATAGCTTTATGATGTTTGCTCTTTTAAATGCAGGTTTGTGCTTGACTAATTATTGAACCTTCTGATTAACATATGATTAATTTGAATCACTGTGGAACTCATTCCAAAGACTTGTATTTAAATACCAACTAGCCATTGACTTTACAGTCCATTTTATGGCACTCATGGACTGAAAGGAGAAGAGGGGAAAAAGTCAAGAAGTGCATTTTTCACAATGACTTCATAACTTCCACTATCCCATAAGCTGTGATCTGTGATCTATTCTTGTCCTGATATTATTTTACAGATCCCCAAAGGGAATTCCTGTGGAGGATTTGTGCCCCTGTTTGAAGGCAGAGATTTCTCCTGTTTTTCAATTGCCTGAGACAAAGTGACTGACTATTACATGGGAAGAGAAACTGAAGGACATCAACATACTCTAATATATTTTGGCACAAGACAATAATAGATTACAATGCTTTTCACAGCTGATTGAGCAAAATGAATAACAGAGGCAGAGAAGGCTGATGCCTCCTTCATGCTCACATGGCTGCACTTCAAAGCACAAAGGACCCCCTTTTTTTCATTCATACACCTCAAATCATAACTTTGAATCACAGGAGTGTCTCCTATATCTTTTGCAAGAGTTATGAGCTAGCTGAACCTGAGATGATGACAGCTCTGTACTGAAAAGATATTGCATGCTATCTTGGATCATTTTATTAACCTTTTCCCATTTACTTATGAGTTGATCACCAATTTAAGACCTAAAGCACCTGAAATAGTGTCTCATTATTATTTCCAATTTTACAAATGGGGAACTGAGGTGGAAAGAATTTTCCTGTACTGTGTCAGTCAATACTAAATTACAATGTCCTTATACAATTTCTTTAAAGTATATCCCTGTGCAAAAGGCCATCTTTGTTCAGCATGAAGAAGTGAGGGAAAATACAAGAATAGCCAGATTGACCCAAATCAGAAACAGGCAAACTGAAGTTCCAGGATAAATATATTTGCTGGCCTGTTTGTGGAATTTATGACTAACCCTATCCCCACATCTATTCTAAACAGAATTGACAAAAATTGGAATTGGGGTAGCTTGCCCTTTTGAGTAGGAGATACATAGTACTTAAATTGGATTTAAAAAACAAGAAAATCTCTACTCTATCAACATACCCAAAACAATCCAAAGAAAAACCTGCTGAAAATTCTAGGGATTTTTTTCCCTTATACATGTGATACAGTATAGGAAATGCATATTGCTGTTTACTTGGCTGATAACTTTATACGAGTGCATGTGTGAATGCAGACACAAATTTACAACAATTATCATCCATTCACCAAGAAGTTAACATCTTAGGGTATTACTGGAGCACTTAGACTTCAGCAAGGCATTTGACAAAGTAAACCACAACCTACTTCTTGGTAAGTTAGAAAATGTGGGGTAAACAGCATCACCACCAGATGGATTTGTAACTGGCTGACAAACCATACTCAATGAGTTGTCCTTAATGGTACTACATCTACATGGAGGGAAGTAAGGAGTGGGGTACCACAAAGTTCCATCTTAGGCCCAG
The DNA here is from genome assembly GCA_023653725.1 of Bungarus multicinctus. NCBI lineage: Eukaryota > Metazoa > Chordata > Lepidosauria > Squamata > Elapidae > Bungarus > Bungarus multicinctus. The sequence continues at coordinate 54,830,510 of CM042842.1, read as the reverse complement.
TACTCTTCAATATCTTCATAAATGACTTAGATGAGGGAATAGAAGGAGAACTCATCAAATTTTCAGATGACATTAAGCTGACAATAGCCAACATCCCAGGAGACAAGCTCAGGATCTAAAAAAGATTATGACAGATTTGAACAATGAGCCCTATCCAACAAAATGAAATTTAATGTGGAGAAAAGCAAGATTTTACACATAGGTAAGATAGAAGTAAATTAAATGAAAGCTGGCTCAAAAACAGTAACTGTGAGAGGGACCTTGGAGTCCTAGTGGACAATCACTTAAAATGAGCCAGCAGTGTGTGGCAGCAGCCAAAAAAGCTAATACAATCCATGGTTGTTTAAAACGAGGTATAATTAAAACCATATGAACTATTAGTACAGCTTTATAAAGCCTTAGTAAAGCCACACCTGGAATACTGAATCCAGTTTTGGTCACCACATTACGAAAAAGATGTTGAGACTTGGAAAAAGTGCAAAGAAGATTGGTTAAGATTATTAAAGGCCTGGAGACAAAAACATATGAAGAATGGTTGTAGGATTTGGGTTTGGCTAGTCTAGAGAAAAGAAAGACTAGGAAAATATGATAGCAATATTTCAATATTTGCAAGGACGCCACTTATTTTCCAAAGCACCAGAGGGCAAGACACAATGGAAACAATGGATGGAAACTAATCAAAGAGAGAAGCAATCTGGAATTAATGAGAAACTTCCTAACAGTGAGGACAATTAACCAGCAGAACAGCTTGGCATCAAAAATTGTAGGTGTTTCATCACTGGAGGTTTTAAGAAGAGACAGATAACAGATAATCAGAGTTGGAAGGGACCAACTCATATATTCCAACCCCCTGCCCAAGCCAGAGACCCTATATCATTTCTGACAAATTTCTGTCCAATCTCTTCTTAAAAGTCTCAAGTGATGGTGCTCCCACAACTTCCAAGGGAAAACTGTTCCACTGGTTGATTGTTCTCACTGTCAGAAAGTTTCTCCTTATTTCCAGACTGGACAGAAATTTGGATTATTTGAAATGGTAGAGGGTCTCCTGCTTGAGCAAAGGGTTGGACTAGAAGGTCTCAAAGATCTCTTCCAGCTCTATTCTGGTTAATTGATTGACTGATCATCAGCCATTCTACAGAAATTTACAAGCAAATTAATCTGCGGATTGCCTTCTACTTGTTTTTTAAAAATCTAAAGTATGTTATAGAAAAACTTATTTTTTTATTTCTAGTTTCTAATTGAAATTTTATTCTGTTCTGTTCCTGCATAAAATCAAGAGTGCTTTTTAAAAATGTATTAAAATGCTTATTCCTGTTTTTCTCTTCATATATACATATTGACATATATATAACCAGTGCAGCACATACATCTGAATAATAGCATAGTAATAAAACCAACAGAAAATAAGTTGATTTTGACCATTGCTGATTTCTACAAACACTAAAAAATAGCTTTTAGAATATCTGGGATAGAAAAAAAAGTTATTACCAGAGACCAAAGAACTATCGCATAGATAACAAAAGAACCTTTCTGGAGAAAACTCTGCATAGTTTGGATGCCAGCAGTGAAAAGATTTTCTCTTCTAGAAAATATTGGAAACCAAAGTGACAAGAAAGGGATGTAGACATAAAGTCAGTGCAGAATGATATTTTAATTGTTAGGGATAGCCTTCTGCCAGTCATGGAGAAAGAGTCACTAGGTAGCTTGGATTTAATCACTCACTTTTTCCACCTAACTTACTTCACATAGGGAAAGTCTGAAGAAGAGAATTCCATGGATACCATTTGAGCATCTAAAGAAAAAGTGGATATCAATTGAACAAATAAAGACTATTTGGAAGAAATATATAAACAACATTAAAACGTGCAACAACTGAAATGAAAATCATCAGGTGAAGCTGCTCTCCAGAGCCAAAACTTAGTTCTAAGTAATAGACTTTCCAATCCACCAGTGTTGAGCCCAGTGGTGGGATACAAATATTTTTGCCATCGGTTCAATGGGTGTGGCTTGGTGGGCATGCTTTGTGCATGTGCACACACTTTGCATGCATGTGCACGCCAAATGCGCATTTTGCGCAGGCGCAGAAGCATTCTAACTCGCCTCCTGCAAGCTTGCACAATCCGGTCGCTCCAGCAGCTGCCGCGCGGCACTATCCTGTGCCGCACAAAGCAGCTGTGCTTCAAATTCAGCAGATAAAAGTGAATATGGAAGGCCCAACAGCAGAGTGGCAGAGAGAACCGATTTGGTCTCCGCTGCTCATCGCTCCTACTGGCTCGCCAGAACCAGCCTAACCGGTCGAATACCACCATTGGTTGAGCCTCACTGAAAGCAGAACTTTCATGTTTGTGATAGTAGCTATACATTGCTTGCTACAAGATGTGTTGATTTCCTCTTATCAAAAGATATTTCCTGTGCTTTCGGGGTAATTGAGATAACGGCTGATGGTATTGACAACAACTGTGCATTGAGTATACTTTCTGGCTTAAGGTAGAAAGACCCCTGCTGCGTGCAGAAGCAGTGTCTATTGAAAGCATTTTCATTTCACAACACTACTTACAGTCAGTACCTGCAAAATATGGATGGAAATAATGTCATGTCATGTTTGCTTTTATCTGCAATTCTTTATGACCAAAGTAGAGTGACATCCTAATTGAACGTTTTCAAACAATCTACTACAACTAGTGCTCTCTGGATTAGGTCCCAAATCCTAGAATTTTCCGTCTGCATGACCAAAGACCTAGCATAACTAGAAATGTCATGAGTTTAAAATTTGGAGCATGCCATAACATGTTCACTATATTTTATTAGATGTCTTGTGTTGCTAAACTCTTCATGAAATGAAACTAGAGGAAATTAGTTTCTTTTTCTTTTTCACATAACATATAATTATTCAGATTTTACTTACAAATCTTAGATTTATTTTGTATTGTAAGAGAACATATATTCAATGCAATTAATCATAAAAACGGGAGAGGTTTCAACTTACAAAACTTGGAAGTATTATTTTTAATTTAAGGTCCTCCATACTCTCAAGAGTTAGGGATTTCTATTGCTTGAAGGAGAAATTTTCTTAGCTTTTCATATTAATGAAACAATTTGTGCTTTCATGCATAACTGCATGCTAGAAAAACAAGGAGAAATCAGAAATTATATTCCTTGAAACTGCTAATACATAATAAAGCTTGTTTATTTCAATTGAATTCACTCATTCATTCATTCATTCATTTGATTTATGGATTACATTTGCTCCATGATACTGTAGTTTGAGGAAGCTGACAAAGAGATCTTCCTTCACTATATTCCAAAACAGCAATAAAGTAAGTAGTTTGGACTGAAAGTGGCTGACCCAAACTTTCCCATTGAGGGACTTGAACCTACATTTCCCAAGTTTCAGTTCAACACTTAATCATTATCCCATACTGATTCTCTGTGTTATAACTCTATACATTAAAGTCTGGTGTAGATATAAAACATTAGGAAGATTCTATCTCACTGAAGCAGAAATGGCAGGATTTAAGAGTCACATTAAAGACTCAATTGCTTTAATTATTCAATTCATTACAGCAACTGCATTTTTAGGCTCTTGTAGAAGCCTAGAAAAAGACTAGCTTGCTTTAATGAACAGTAGAGAAGTAATGTATTCATGCTTGTTCTTGTGCAAAGTCTGAAGCATTTCTTTCAAATCATTTTCAAACTCTGCAGAGCTCTACTCTATATCCTGGATCAAGGGTGCAAGTTATTTCCATTTTGTTCCATTCTGCCATAATATGGGTGAATCTGAAACAAAGGATACAAATGCATCTGCTTTTATTTCATACATAACATTTCCCATGCCACCTTTCTGTAAACGTTTGTGTGCAAATATTTCTCAAAAGTACATGTTTGTATCTAATATTCTCATAATATCCATTTTTACAGCCAAATTTACACAGACTCTATGCACCTTTCCAAAATCTACGGATGCTTTTTGAAATATACGTTTGAGTCAAGAATTATAAACACCAGCAGACTGTATTTCACTATAGTCCATACAGAATCCATATTGGCTGAAAATGCCCTTTTACCCTAAAATAAATCAATGGCAAATGTCTTCTATGTACCTAAAATATTTGAATGAAAAGATGCAGAATAGAGTTTCTGTCCATCTTTTCCAGATAAGGCCAACATTTTGTATGGCCATTGGACTCTGACAAATGTTGGAGACCGAGTGGGAGGGCTTTGTAGAGTTGCCTATTTGGCCAAGTTCTACATAGGCGAGATGGGGAAAAAAACCCACTGGGAATCATGATTTATACATGTGGTGCATCATGCATTCACTCTGTGGGCAAATAAAGTTTTGAAGTAGCCATGTTCAATTGTGTTCTATATCACAAGGTACATTACTTTCTTCCAGAAGTAACTGCATGGCAGCAGTGGGAGAATCCCAGAAGTCTGGCTGCTGCTACAGAAAAACTCATGGGAACTATTTTTTATTTCTCTCTCTCTCTGGTTTAATTTAAATTTGATACCATGGAAGATGGTGGGAGTGGAGCACCGAGGAAGAATCTGGGCAAAGCAATCAAGTCATGTTCATAAGAGTGAAGGATGCTTGAAAAGTGCCACAAGGACTTCAGTTCCATCCCACACAAGGGATTCCAGGTACCAGAAAACACAAGGAAGACATGAGAGAGTGCAGCCTCAAATAGTGTTTAACGGGCAGTATTAATCACTCTCATTTTTATCTCAAATGTGCTTTTTCAAGGGGCAATTGGACTTTCATAATTTTCTTTAAAGACATTTCACTTCTCATCCAAGAAGCTTCTTCAGCTCTGACTAGATAGTGGGGAATGGAAGGATTTATACTCCTTGCAGACAGCTGGTCCTTTGCATTCTTTTGGAGAGTTGTTGAGACCACTTGGAGGTTTATCTTTGTCCTCAGGGTCACCTGAGTAGTGCAAATGGATGTGGAGCCTTCTTGGAACTGCTGAAAGGACTGTGTTGTAGACTGGAGATAGATGATGTCATATCTGTCCCCTCTGTTGACATAGATGGCCTCTTTCACCCCTCTTTCAAGCCAGAAATAAAACCAATCTTCAAAGAAAAACAAGAAAGTCCTCTTGAAAAAGCAACTTTGGGACAACCATGATCTGGATGACTGAGAATCTCAAAAGACACTATCATTTTTCTTGGTTAACTTGATTTCAGACCAAAATCAGGACGGAGAAAGCAAAACCAGCAGAATGTAGTTCTTTTCCCAGAGTACTAAATACTGGCTTGTCTTCCTCTCAGGGACTGGAGACTACAGAGCCAAAAAGGTGTTAAGAGTTGTTAACCTAATCTTACATAGCTTTTTCTCTGGTAATATTACACTAATAACTAGAGCATACAAAACATTTGCTAGACCAATACTCAAATACAGCTCATCAGTCTGGAACCTGCATTACGTATCTGATATTAACACAGTCGAGAAAGTCCAGAAATATTTTACAAGAAGAGTTCTTCATTCCTCTACTCGTTGCAGAATACCTTATGCCACCAGACTCGAAATTCCAGACCTTGAAAACCTAGAACTACACCGCCTTCAGTCCGATCTAAGTATAGTATATAAAATCATACCTTGCAATGTCCTACATGTCAATGAATACTTCAGCTTCAACCATAACAACACAAGAGCAAACAATAGATACAAACTCAAGGTTAATCACACCAAACTTGATTGCAGGAAATACGACTTCAGCAACAGAGTGGTCAATGTCTGGAATACTCTATCTGACTCTGTGGTTTCTTCCCCAAACCCCAAAAACTTTAACCTTAGAGTGTCTACTATTGACAACACCCCTTTCCTAAGAGGACTGTAGGGGGCATGCATATGTGCACCAATGTGCCTACCATCCCTGTCCTATTGTTTCTTTTATATTTTATTTTTCCTATATGCACCCATGTATTCATAACTATGTTTTACTTATAACTATTATCTTGTAAGCAATTGACAAATAAATAAATAATAAATAATAATGTATCTTAATAAATAGGCAGTTACACCCTGAGCCAAAATGTTCATGTAGGAAAACAAGAAGCAGGATGTTCTGCGGTGAGCAGAGTATCTACAAGACTCCTTTCAGACCTGTGGTTGGGTGTTCATTTGTGCTGGTTTCTTTAAAGCAACAACAAATCTGCCTTCCATTTGTTTTATTCCTTTATCAGTAGAGTAGATCTGACTTGAGTCTTGGGAACAATAGAAAGATGTTACCGTGGCTGTTAGCTATGCTTATGTCTTAGCAACATTACACATAGAAGAAATGTCTTTCTGTCAGAGAAATGCTGCTTACAAAACTTTGTATGTTCTTTTTAAGCACATAAAAATATTGGGGAGGGGAGAAAAGCCCTAACAATCATAAATGCTAGCAAAAGCTAATTAAGTATAACCTAATTCTTCTAGAAAAAGAAAATGCATTTCATTTGAACTAATACCACCATAAATCAATGAAGTAAAATGTTGCTTTAAAAAGTTGATTTTTTTTGAAAAACAAATCAACAAATCATTAGCATCAAGAAGATCGCCCAGCAAAGTCAGTTAGTGCTGCACATGGCATAAATGTCATGTCAAAGGCATAAAAGACACTAAGGAGTCCACACAGCAAAGAATAGCATTCAGGGTCTCCCAATTAGCACTCTGTCTTCCAATACATAGAAGAGAAGGGCAATTATAAATTGTGGGCTGCAGTAACAATAAAAAAGATAACTTGTGAGTCATTTTGCTTATGATAAGTTAAAGACCAATCTTCAAAACAGGCTAGAAGCGTCATGAGATACATGCACACCAGAAGTGGTATTCAGCAGGTTCTAACCACTTCTTGAGGACCAGTAGCGGACATTTTGAGTAGTTTGGAGAACCAGCAAATCCCACCTCTGACTGAAGATTTTACACTATCCTTCCTGTGCCACGCCCACCAAGCCACACCCACAGAACTGGTAGTAAAAAAATTAGAATCCCACCACTGTTTCACACTGTTTCTGATACTTGATCTCAGCAGAATTCTCAGATCCAAGACACATCGTTGGGAAAGGTATGTACACTTATTTTTTCAAACAGTGGCAGGCAGCCTTTCAGCATTTGCTGCCCAATTACAAAATTATTTGGGGATAGCAAAAGATCTCAACTGCAAAAATCTGGATAAGCATGAGATGGCAGCAAAAAGTTTGGGTTTATTGGCTTTTGAATTGCTGAGATTCTAGATAACCTCTCTCCACTTTTCTAAGTGTGCTAAATTTATCTGAGCCTTAATACCACTTTCTCTCGTAAATATCTTCTATTTTTTTTAATATTATCTTTTCACAATAAACCCAAATATCCCCTGATTTGAATTGTGGGAAGATTTATTCTCACAAAGGGAGCACCCATTCCTTCAGTTGTGATCAAATCTTATGGAAAAACAATAAAGTGTCAGGCATTTAACTGTTCCTTCACAACCCACATTAACATTTAAAGGACTCAAATTCCAGAGTGTCTATACATTATTGTCTAGAACTGGTGACTCATCCACACATACATATACCCATATATTTGGTGCCTTCATGTCAAGGTTAATTTCTGGAGATTTCTTGGACAAGTCCCATCAGCTTTCTTGGAAAGGTTTTTGGAAGTGGTTTTGCTATTATTTTCTTTTCCTTAGGACTGAGGGAGAGTGACTGGCACAGGAGCTGGGCTAGAACTCACAGTCTCCTGGTTTCTAGCTAGATAACCTGACCACTACCCATAATGGGTATATCTCTATATAGATATATCTACTTTTAATTTTTGTTCCATTCTGCTAAAATACTAAGAAGTTTCAGCTATTTGGATTTTTTTTCTTCTATACTAGTCAGCTAAGGAACTTTGGATGCAGCCCTAAATCAAATCGGGTAGTTTCTAATTTGATCTGAGTCAACTGGGCTATTTTATAAAGAAACAAATGAAGCCAAAACTGAATGTGAAGGTCAGTTGGCACGTCTAATATCTAGGAAGTCCCAGGCTGAGTGTATTTTCCAACCTCTTTCTTTGTTTTTAGGTTGGTTTGGTTGTTTGTTTTTGTGAAAGGAATTGTTTCTCTCTGTGTGCATCTAATTTGGATGAGGGCTATGAGAATAAGACATCTATCTTTTACCTCTGTTTCAACTCCCTGTGTGTTTCTTATATAAGCAGTAGTGGTAGATAAACAGAATCAATAAAAAGATAGATGCTGATATAGAATGCTATTTTTCATAGATTTAGGGTGGCTCCAAGTGGAAATGAATGAGAAGCATCTATGAGATTTAAACATATCAAATGATTTTATAACAGGAAGCAGCTTTGTTTCTTTGTTCTTCACTGAGGGTGTTTTGTTTGTGTGTGCATACATATACACTATGCATGCTGCCTACATTTTATTTGAATATATACTATTCAAATATGTACTATAAGATATATATGTGTGTGTATGTGTATATATGTAATGTATGTGTATGTATGTATGAATAGTATATATATATATGGTATATATTCAAATGTGGGAAAATATAGGCAGCTGAGAATATGTTTAGTCCTGGAATTTAGCAAACAGTGTTTATTTGAATTCCATAGGGTGGATAAGTCACTGCCAAGACCATCACATTTGATTAGTCTGTCACCTTTCATCCCCCAGTACTGCCCTGATACACTGCAGGCTCACAATCTAATTCTGTTTTTCCATGCAAGATTCCCAGACCATAGAATTGCTGCAGAAAGATGATGGAGAATGACCGTACAGCTTTGGCTAAAGCGCTTCATTATTTATTCACCTAACAAAAACTTGGGGCTCAAAGAGGCAAAGATGGATTACAACATTCCAGTATTTTATTTATTTATTTATTTATTGCGTTCAGCATGCCCATTCTCGCTATTCTTCTTACTGACTCTACATTAAAAATTTACAACTTTGGACTTTTGCAATTGTATATATAGGCTCTGTAGAATTTTCAACTTATATTTAGCATTTGAGTTGTGGACATATCTTTCCCCAAGCCAACTGATGGCTGCTAGTGAGGACTGCATGGCTGACTTAGTTTGTAGTATATAAAAAATAAGCATCAACAAAATGTTGATCCAACTAAGAGCCATTGTTATTATGATCCATGGTGCTAATTCCATCATAACGGCTTCCAAGGTCCCAATCCAAAGTCAGCACCAGAACAATTTCCCAAAAATTAAAATGATGTACACCAGCTGCAATTCTCTGAGTTCCTAGTCTAAATTAAAAAAAAAAAATTGTATGACTTGCATTATAGCCTCTGACATCAAACCTGGGATTCATCCATGAACTATGGGAAGGGAGTAGCAATGTTCTATTTTAGTTAAGGAGCATTTTCATTGATTAAAATTATACTTTAGTAAGGAATCTGAATGAAAGATTATTTTCTGGGGCAGAACAATGGAAATTATTTATAATTAATGTATCAGATTTGTGTTCAGGATGAAGATGTTCTTGGGTAGAAAACAGTTGATTTTCCATTCTTTCCAGGTTGTACTATATTTTCTGCTGCCTACATACTTGATGTATTTACTCATATCTGTAAACTCATGCATACACAGAAAACCAAACATTTGCATCTAGATTTAAATTTTCCAACCACTGTTTTGTTGTTGTTATTAGTTGGGAAGTCATTTCTGACCCATTGAGACCCCATGGACAACGTTCCTCCAGGCCTTCCTGTCCTTTACCATCTCTCAGAGTCCATTTAAGTTCACACTGACTGCTTCAGTGATTCTATCCAGCCACCTCATTCTCTGTCGTCCCCTTCTTCTTTTGCCATCAATTGTTCCCAGCATTAGGCTCTTCTCCAGTGAGACCTTCCTTCTCATTAGGTGACCAAAGTATTTGAGTTTCATCTTCAGTCAACCACTTACTTTTCATTAAACTTAGTGCATCTTGCTTTACTTGTCTTGCCTTTTTTAAAAAATTGAAAAACAGATTTTTTTTTAAATTAGAAGATACATTCTATCATGTGAGTTCCAGATATAGTCTGAGATGATAAAGCCAGCTTAAGGAGATGTAGATCTTCAGTAGTCACGAAGGTTTTTTGCTCATTTGTATTGACAAAAACATAGAGTGGGTTTAGCAGTAAGTCTCACAAGGAGGCTTCTGTATTTATGAGATGGAAGTACTAAAATTACCATTCAGGTTTTAGAACACAGACCACTTTATATTTTAATTTCAAACTTAGTAGCATCTTGATCTATTGTCCCTGGTTGTAGCTAGATGGAAGTGTGACTCATTAAAGAGTTTGTGATTAACAAGGAGTTCTCAGGGGTAGGATCATAGCAATGAGCAGAGTTTCAAAAAGTATTTTGGGGAAAATAGATTAAGCTCATAATAGGAAACCAAAGACACACTGCAATTGTGATGTCGGGTATAGAGTTAAAAAGGAATATTAGGCTGATGGGGGCCAGTTACTTGAACGTCTTCTGTTTTGGGGTGAAATGGGAGGACAGCGGCTCCTATATGAAGTATTTTGTGAATTTTTGACAAATAACAGGAAAATATGTTTTCTTCCTGCTTCATTAGGGGCACCAGTAGTTAATGCTTGCAGAATATCAATAATGCAGTGTGTAGTACTGCATAATTAAAGGCAACCCTACGTTAATAAAATAAGTTGGGAGAAAAGTGCCAAATAGAAGGCGTAAATACATTGGTGCCTTTGGCCTTATTTCAGACAAGCTTAATTACATTCAGGCAGCTGCAACCTAGCTTGCAAGGCGATTCCTCCTGTCACTTAGAGCTCTCAAGCCCTACACCCAGTTATGACATTTATGAAGAAGAGCAAACAGCTTCCCAATGGCCCACATGTGAATACTTGCAGTTTATGGCTGTCTAGACTGCACATTTGCAAATAGTTGTTCCCATAAATGGAGTCAGCTTGCCTTATACAAAGAGCAGCCATCAATTATTTGAAACCTTCCCCTGCAATGTATCTCACTGAGAGAGCCACAATTACCCTCGCTTTATGTACCAGGAACTGGAAATTCAGGAAGGACAAGTTCTCCCCTCAAATCAGTCTTGCAGGGTGACCTGATATGAAGGTTACAGGCTGGTCAATTGAAAATATCTGCTTTAATAGGGGATTTTAGTCTCAAGAGAAAACAAAGACTACATTTTTTTTTCTATTATTATTGTAGCCACCTTGAATTATGCACATTGGAATGCTCTCTGGGTGAGGCAGCCTTTGAGAATTCAAAAAGTCGAGTTGGTATGCAACCATGTGAAGCTGGGCGTTTGGAACGCTTGCACTAACTCTCTGTCATTTACAGAAATTCGTATAAAATTGTCAAATTCTTATAAAATGGCAGTCTTGATTTTTGTGCAGCACGAAGAAACTATCTGTGTCCTCCAATGAGCTTTAGAGCCATGTTTCAACCTCACTCTTATAAAGACTAGAATGTTAGGTAGCAAAACCAATGATGTTTCCTTATCCCAGTGAAAGTTGTCCAGCAGAAGAAAATATGTTCTTTCCTAGTAACTTTCAACAACTTTGTTTTATTCTATTTTGTTCAACTCAGTGGCTGGATCTGACCTAAGCTTTGCTGCATTTAAGTCTTCATTTGTCAAGGAGGAAAAAATTATTTTTGAAAGTCCTCCTCAGTCCGAAATCTAAGATTCTGAGATCTGAACACAGCTCCAGCTTGATTGAAATTATTTTTATAGTATTGGCTAATCCAGCTCTGTGCAGCAGCCTCTTTCCATTCCACTCCCACTTCATTCTGCTTTGACTATTAATTAGGGGAAGTGGTCACTGCAGAACAGAGAAGAAAATCAATTTTTGTAACCTGCTTCTTTTCATAGTATCATCTTTTATGATGTTGTTATACCTATCATAAATCAGTCATTGATTTTATCAACTAGTTGGTCTAGTCAGTCATGTACCATCATCATTTTAATTATATTACTTGAATTAATAACAGTTACTATTCACAAAATACTTGATCCTATCTCAAATTCATCAGATAAACCAATATGATGACAGATATGTTACAGATGCAGAAACAAATGTGGGTAAATTTATTTTAATATGAATAATCCTACTTTTCCAGTAGGCTTGCAATTTAAAATAAAAATTCTCAAGTAAAAGCTTCTAATTTACAATCTCCAAGCTTTTGGAAGGGTGTTGCATAAATTATTCAATGAGTCCTGTTGGATTTGCTAAATTTTTTGATTTTCCTTCATTTCTAGTGTTGTGCAATTAAAAAAAATTATTTTAGTAGAACTATTTGGGAATACCTGGAGTGGAAACACAGCACATGTTTGTGACATATTAAAACAGTTGTCTTTTGTTTAATGGCAAATAACACAACTACTTTAATAATTCACAGATAGACGTTGCATCTGTACTGTCAAGTGATTCAAAGCACTCCTCTGAATGAAATCTGAAGCAATGTACTACCATATTAATTTCTCCTTTTTCTAGAGGAGAAATGCATTAAAATTTGTGTGGGTATGTTTCCTAATATCTATTATTTTTTGCTGTGCCTATATTTTACTGTGTACAATTTTTGCCATTTATCTTTCTGTCTTATATTTTGTTTTTCTGTATATTTTTGTGTGCCCTTTTCTTTAAGATACGCATTATGTGCAATTTTTAACATTCCAAACTGCATTATGAAATTCTGCAAAACATGTTGAGTTTCCAATTTGCATATAGATTTCAGTACATGCCTGTGAAAATCACAAAGGATGAAATTTTCCAACATTCCACAATTACTCATTATTCCCCCAAAATAACCCTCTGCCACCACCTACTGATTTACACAGAGTAGTAGGACTCTTGCTTTATCAAATCCAGCATGTGAAGTGAAATGTGCTAATCTTATAGTCCATCAGGTGATGATTTACTGCAGAACATTAAAAAATGAATTAGATATTTATTACCACAGAACACATATTCTCCAAAAATTAGTACTGAGAGGAGCCGCTGCTTGCGATGCTCAGATATAGACATCATGCCTGATAGTCACTGACTATGTTTTCAGCCATGAATTTGTTCAGTCTCCCTTTCAAGCAATCCATGCTGGCAGGGGTGGGTTTCAAAACTTTTAGCAAAGGGTTCTCTGCCCAGTTGCTGGGTGGGCATGGCCATGGTAGGCGTGGCCTAGTCGGCCTGCTGCACCATGGCACCATTTGGGCTCTGGAGGCTTTCCTCAAGACTCCAGGAGGGTGAAAACAGCCTCCCCGGGCTCCAGAGGCTCTTTGGAAGCCAGAAACAGGCCCATTTTCAGCCTTCCCAAACTTCTGGGAGGCCCGTTTTTGACCTTTTCCAAGCCTCCATGTGCGTCCTGCACTTACCTGCATCCAAAATGGGCCGCATGGGAGGGCCGGTGCGGGATGAGCGGGGCCAGCCAGGAATGGGATTTGGAGGTTCTCTGAAGAATCTTAGCTAGGGGCTCTCCCCTGTAAACCCCCAGCAGCAGGTGACCATTACTACAAATTCCACAGGTTCAATAGGGGCAAAGCAAAGAAATATTTCCTGATGATTTTTGCTAACATCTAACAATTTACTTTCATTTACCCAGGTTAGTGCCTTTTTTTCTCCCCTTGCATCAATTTAAAGTTCTCTCTCACACTTCTTTATTTGCCTTCTTTCTAAGCCCCTAAATTGTTATATAAGGAATTTAATTTTTTTTAGTTGTTTCAAACCAAAAGAAAGCATAGAACAGTGGTTCTCAACCTGTGGTCTATGGACCCCTGGGGGCAGTGATGTCATCACAGGAGCTCTGCAAATCTTGAAAAAACATTGTAATTTAAATCTTACATTAAGTCTTGGTGGTCCATGGCCACAAAAGGTATTTAAAGACAATCCATGGTGAAGAAAATGTTGAGAACCACTGGCATAGAACATTCCTATGTTTCTTCTGGCATGTGGGAAGTAATTTTTTTTATTTCCAAACTACTAAATAATGCATTCTCTTTAGAACTAGAACCACATCTTCTTTTGCCATTTGGAAAATAGTAGACGCCAATGTCTTAATCTGGCCTTTACCTGGCTTTCAATATTCTATTATGTTTAAAGTGAGGTGTGTCTAGAGATGTATATGTATATGTTTTATTATTGGCTTTATGTTTTGCAGTGTTTTGTAAAAAAGGATGGTACTAAATAAACAAATAAATTTTCACTGTGAATTTTACATTCCCCCCACACCATAAATAAAGCTGCAAATTGGATTGGGGATTTTATCAAACCATAAAGGAAATTGTCCAGTCTAACCTCATGATCAGGATCTCTCTCTCCCTCTCCCTCTCTCATTCTCTGATGGAGAGAAAGAGAGAGGGAGGGAGGGAAGGAGGGAGAGAGAGAGGGAAAGAGGGAGGGAGCATTTTCTTGCTTATGTGAAGTTCTTCATCAATTTTTGTGATCAGAGTTTCCCAGTCAGCATGATGGGAGTTGAACTCACACACATTATCTTAAAATGCTCAAGGTTGGGAAATATTACACTACATTAACTAGTTTGGTTTCATTCCCAACTTATTATTCTGGAACATTTTTGTGCATATTAAAAAGGTGAGAATGCCCTTGCCAAATGGCCACTTGTGAGGAAGGACAGCATGCCTATCTCAGTATGGCTGCCATGGGAGATATAGCTAGTTACAAAACTCACTTATATCAAGATGTTTCAAAATGTTTTGTACTTCTTCATAGAGAAGCAACAGGATTATATAAGGGTATAAAATAGAATTAGACTCCTGAAGGGGGATTTCCCTTGAACTGCATTTTCTTCCTTCCCCTGCCATTTTTGTTCCAAAATTACTGGATGGTAGAGGTGGGCAGATCAAAAGAAAACCTATCTCTGTTTTTAAAACTGCAGCTTCCTACAAAGACTCTTCTTTCCTTTTTTCTTTTTTTCTTAGGGAGAAATGCATATTATGAGAATAATCTTTAACAAATGCTACAGCAGAAAATAGGCTTCCCCCTGCCCTTCAGTGGAAAATGGAGACCCTTGCTCTTTCCGCTGCTTTCCTCCAATTAAACCAAGCCAGCTCAGCAGAAGCTTATGGATTAAAATTTGTGCACTGAGGAGACTACTGTGCCTAAATATGTTCTATATTTATGGCCTGCAATGAAAAGTCAGGGCATGGGGTCTGATCTTAAATCTAATAAAAGTACATGGAAGTCAGTGGGTTTTCAATCAAGCCAATTAGAGCACTTGTGTGGCTAAGCATCAGTAATTAGGATAAAGAATCAGAAGCCTTATGGTATTTGAAGTCCTCTCATTCATTTGCCTTAGGTTGTCTATAACTTTGATGATCCAATTGTCTCATTGCCCCAAAATATGGGGGGAGGGGGGGTAATTTCCCTTAAGGATTTGAATAACACTGATTATACAACATAGTCCAGCTACCACAAAATATGCAGAATTCTTTCCTCACGTTTGTTTTTTTTCCCCAAACTGGCCACATCAAGGCATAAGAAGAAAGTATCATTCATTGGGAAAAGGATTTTAATTAATTGCAAGATTAAAGTATTGTCATGAAAACAGATGAAGAGCCCTCATGGGCCCATACTGTATTTTCAAAGCAGTAGTTGTAGACAGAATGACTGTTTTCTAAGAGTGCTTCCATTATATTTCACAGGAGGAGAAAGAGGGGGAGCTAAACTAAGAGAATACTACACATTTGCACAGTTAATCATTCAAACTTCAGGAAATGGCAACGTTTGGGGTTCACATTTAATCTTATTTTTGCTCCCTTGGGCCTGTACAATATTGTTCAGTCTTTAATTATGTGATTGATTAAATTTCACACACCAAGTAATGCCAGGCCCTAAGGCTTCTTCCAAATTTGTAGAAACAAATGATATATTAGATAATGTTCTTTTTTTACAGTAATCTTTTCACAATCCATTAATTCGGTGGTTTGCAGACAATGATCTGTAGGGCACTGGTGGCCTGAGGTAGTGCACAAGGAGGTCCACCACAACCACACCTTATTCCATGCCATAGCCTGTTCACCAACCTACCTGTCTGCATTCATCACCCATTAGTTGCCAAGACAAGGACAAGAAATTGTCACTGTAATTAGTTCTCAGTAATGGACCAATAACTGAAAACAGTTCATTGAACAAGTAATACAAGTAGTATTTGTATTATAGTATTCAAAGTTTTGCTTCATGGCAAAAGCAACAGATAAGAGTTACCTCTGCAAATTTTGTAAAGATGATCACAACATCTACTTTCATATTGCTCAGAGAGAGGCAGGACAACTATTGACAAAATCATCTGGTCATAATAATGTTAACATTGCACAAAATTTATGGCAGACCATGTGGTGGAACAGTTATCATCATGTGTGCCTGCTAGCAAATATTTTACATTGCAGTTATACATAACCTGTGTGCAAAGCATAAATCAGCTCTTAGATTATGTACAGTATATATGAGAGGGTGAAAGGCTCTAAGTCATTTTATTCTGCTTATCAGTGAAAAACCAACAATAAGGGAAAGAAATTCTAACAACTATTTTGGAAAAATTATATTGGGATAAATACTACTAAAGTATCAACCATTTGCAGCATAAAGGAGATTGCTACTATACATGTGAAATAAGTTTCACCTAAATGCTCTAATTATAGAATAGTTGGCCCCTATGTCCCCACCCATTACCCCCAGATATTCTCTGCTATCAATCCAGCACTGAGTTATGCATTCTGGTGTCAGAATTTGGAAAGGTTCCATCTTCCCATGGATTGTTGAAGAAAACACACTTTTCAAAGTTCAAACCCTATGAATGGCTATATTTATTATAGGAGAAAAAACAAGCCACAAAGCAAACAATTCATTAATAGGAACGACTGTATACAACAAACATCTTCCAAGTCACAGTTTGCTGGCAGAAGTCCTAGCTCCAACTAGAAATGTATTTTAATGTAGCTGCTCCAGTTTGACAAGACCCTATTCCAGATAAAATCTAACTGTTAAGTAGACTTCTGCCCAAACAGACCACCATATGATCCATTTCAGATTGTTCTGCTCTTCTCTTATCCCATCAAACACAGTTACCACCACAGAAATCCTTATCAAACAAACTGAGTTTTCTTTTCTATTTCTATCTTGCTATCAAAAAAGCCTCACATGACATAGGTGTTGAAGGATCGCTCAGCCTTCCTACTATGTCAGGGATGTCAAACTAGTGGTCTATGGGTCTGATGTGTCATGTGCAGGCCACGCCCACCCCAGTTTCATGAGGGGAGGAAATTTCATGATACGTCACATGATGGCAATGTGACACTGCGAGTTTGACACCCGTGTACTATCTTAACCAACGGATCAATCTTTCAGGAACTACATTACTCAGGCAAAACTGGGAAATGTGAGGTACTTCAGGTCCAGGCAACTTTTTTCTCCACTTATTCTGAAGTGCTCAACAAGTAGTTTTATGGAATGGTTTGTAGGTTCTTACCAGCGTTCACCTCCACAAATGAACAATAAAACTGTGAACAATGGGTATATGTCTGTTCAGTGTGCAGTGTGAGGAAATATGTCCTGCTTTACCACACAGAATTATGGATGCTGTCATGTTGAAAGGACTTCCCAAAAGTTGTTGTATTGAAGAAAGAGATATTTTTATTACAATAATGAGACCACTGAAGACATTCCCTGTGATTTCAAGGAGCATGTTAAATAATGTGGTTTGCTCCGTAATATATTCATATCAAGGTCACAATACTAGAATTGTTCATTCCAGGACAAGTTTTCAGCATTTCTTCCAAAGCTCTGAATTATGGTGAAAATATCTTGACTGATAAGAATACGACTCCTCGCTCTTGATAATTTTTCTCTATTCTTCACTGGAAGACATCAACATTGTACTAATAGGAACATTTAAAAACACAATCCAGATGCTGCAGCAACTTAATGAGGAACACTGAACCAGATGTAGCCAAGGAATGCATAGGAATCCATTTTCAGCTGTCTGTTAACCTGACTCCCGTGGCCTTCTAGGTTACAAGTACAATATGCTTGTTGACTTTCAGGGCACTGAAAATAATGTTTAGTGAGAAATGTCTTCTGACCTACAGCTCAGAGTGTTCATTGTTAGACCAAATATCAATGTCTTGGTATGAAAGCAGAAAGAGTACTACTATCCCTGATATATTGCCAGAGATTTCTATTGAAGAAAATTCTTGAATGGCAACTTTGAACTAAGAAGTACCCTATATGACACAGAGTATATAAAAAAAGAAGAGTACACAATTACTTGAGAGCCAGTTTGGAGTAAAGGTTAGGATATCAGACTAAACATTGGGAAGCCTTGAGTTCTTACCTTAGGCACAAAGCCATCAGGATGATCTTGGGCCAGTCACTCCCTCTCAGACCCAGGAAACAGGTAATGACAAACCACTTCCAAAGTTTTGCCAAGAAAACTGCAGGGGTTCATCCAGGCATTTGTTAGGAGATTTGTGGCTAAGACACTGAGTTTGTCGATCAGAAAAGTTGGCAGTTTGGCGGTTCGAATCCCTAGTACTGCATAAAGGAATGAGTTCCCGTTACTTGTCCCAGCTTCTGCCAACCTAGCATTCAAAAGCATGTAAAAATACAAGTAGAAAAACACAGGCCACTTTGGTGGGAAGGTAACAGCATTCCATGCGCCTTCAGCATTTAGTCATGCCAGTCACATGACCACGGAGATGTCTTCAGACAGCGCTGGCTCTTTGGCTTTGTAACAGAGATTAGGACCACCCCTACAGCCAGAAACAACTAGCACATTATGTTTGAGGGGGACCTTTACCTTTACTTGAAGGCACATGATAATTATTGGATTATATTTTTCATACAAAATCAATATAGATTTTTAAAATGGAGATGATAGGAAGGCAAATAAAAAGCATAAAATAACCTTATTTGCTGAAAAATACAAACATCCCTATTTTCTTGAGAACAAAAATGGGGAAAAGTTGCTTATTTAGTAAACAATGATTATAGAAAGTTTGAAAAAATATATAGTTTCTCTCTCTCCCTTCCCTTTTTGCTTTTTAAGGTAGTCTGAAAACCAAAAAGTTAGACAACATTAGGGGATCAGCACAAAGTATATTACTATAACCTGAACTATCCCATTACTCATTTCCAATTAGGAAATGTTACATTATACTAGAGGTGAGAGTTGAGCTTGTTAAATCTCTCTCCATATATGGAAATTGGATTTGGATCTACTAAAATTTTATGGGTGATTTCAGTAAATCAGTGGAATGAGTTCCCAGTGTTCCTTTAAGAAGATTGTCTTTGGTAGAAGCTTTTTAAAATTTACTTATTTTTATTATTTAAGAATTTATAGACCACCACTCAAAACAAATGTTCGCCAGAAAACCTTCGAAAATGTTTTAAAATTAAGTCTCTAAAAATGCATACTAAAAAAGCAGAAGATAGATTATAAGATCATCTTGAAAATAGATGGTATACATAGTAAAACAAGTTAAACAAAGGATTAAAATTAATCACTCAATTACAGGAACTAAACCAGGAGAAACAAGATTAATACATGACAGCAGAAACAGCTAAGAGAAGAAAATAAGATAGATCAAATTAAACCCATCTAATATCCTCTATTGAAGCAGAAACAACACTGAATAAAGGCACAACACAAAGGAGTGCATAGAACCTAACTAAATGGTTTCTTAATTGATTAAACTAAGTTTAGTAGATGATATTCAGGGCACAAAACAGATTAGGAACTAGTGATGGTTGTGTTTTCATAGCTGAGGGATGCATTCATTTTTTTGTCTCCAAAGATTCCATGGCACAAGATCCTCAAAATATCCATCCCAAACTATGCAATCAATCCACAGCCTCCATTTGGAGATTAATTTCTGTAAAAAGTTAACATCCACCCCTCTCCTAGAAGAATGAAATATTCTAGGAAATATTAAAAAGGCAGAACATTATACTTTCCTGGAGAGAAAATGAGAAATATGCTCTTGGAAAGTGCCACCCCCCCCCCCCACCTTTGTTAATAGCCCCAGAAAGACAAAAGATATCTTATCTGCAACACAAAAGACCTTCAGCTCCAGGATGATGGGATTAAGACATAGCCCTCAGGACATAATAGGATTAGCCCTCTTCCAACCTACAAAGTTACCCCTGCATGGCCCCATGGGAGTCTGAAACCAATCAGGATACATTTCTTGCCACAGGAACAGGAAGCAAGTTCAGAGCCCAAGAGAGGTTATAAATCTCTCTCCCTCTCTAACCCATGTGCTCTTTTTGCCCAGGACCTCAAATCATGTGGTCCTGCTGTCCACCATCTTTCCAAGCAATCTCCATGTTTCCAGTGTCATTCTTCCCTCTTGGAACTCAACCCAGATGGACATTTCTTCCAACATTTCAAACTGAAGTCCTCATTCAATAACAGTATAGCCAACCTGTTGGACTTTCTTCCTTATCCCCTGTTTTTTATTGTTTAGTTGGTTTTGTGGGGGGGGGGTGGAGGGTGCTTGTGTTTGCATCTTTCCTGATAAATAAATTCTGGAGAATGCAAAAGCTTGTGCATCATTTTGTGTCATTTTAATTAGCCCAATAAAGATAGTGGCCAACTATGGATTTTGAATATCTGAGCATAAGATTAAAAACACCCTATCGTCAGTGTCCTATGAAAAGAATTAGAGCTGTATTTGGGGCTGAGAAGTCACCTTCACTATTATTACAGAAATAGCTTGCATAAAGAAAGCTTATGATCAAAAGACGCCCTTTGGGTTAATAGCTCCTTTGCACTTGCACAGAGGCAAAGTTATTTGTATGCCTTTTCCTGTGAAGTTGCTTTTGCATGACATTCTGTTTTTTAAGATTTCTAGCAAGAACTCCAGAGAACTGCTCAGCTGTTTCATGACAAACTTACAGTTATGCAATTAATTAAGAAAAAAAAATCTCTTAGCAATATAAAAATCTTCCTAGCTGCTCAAACTCCAAGTAGGATACATCCTCTTGGGCACCTGGAAAAGTCTCTAGGGACTTTTTCACAACATCATCCTTGTTGATAAGGATAACACCACAGGAGACAATAGTTAAGTCCTTGTAAAACAGTAAGCAGTTTAAACATGCTTTTACTAGCAAGTGGGGAAAGCAACTACTCTCAGTCAAATGAATCCAGAGGAACTCAGAATATCAGCATCTCCTTTTAGGAATGAGCTTTGCTCTTGAGCTCTTTAGCAGTTTAAAATGTTGGCTCAGGACATATTCGTTTCCTCGACTTCGATAAATAATGCAAGAGAACGTAGCAAATGGCTGTGCCGTGGTATTTTTTTTCTCCGACACTTCTTAAAAGCCTCTGAATTCTTTCCCACTCCATTTTCTGTCACCAGCTAACATTACCATATGACATGTACAGAAAACGGCCTGTCTCATAAAAATCAAAACCTGGTCCTTGTCCAGAAGTGGCTGGTCTTATTTAATATGGCCTTTTCTTTCTTTTTTAACTGAGGGGTGAGCAAATGGATAGGAATCTTTCTTAATGGAACTGTTCTTTTGATGCATGTATTAAACCAAGGGTGGGGAACAATGGCCCTTCTATAACTTGTAGACATCGAATCCCAGAATTCCTGAGCCAGCCCAGTTCTTTGCATGAGTGAGTGTGGGGAAGAGAGCCTATATATTTATTTATTGGGGGGAGGGGTGAAGTCACAGCCTACTTTTCCTTTAGAAGTTCAAAGAGGCATATATAATACACCCTTTCCCCCATTTTATCTACAGCAAAAAATCTTAGAGTAAGGGTGTCAAAGTCAAACTCACATCATCACAGCGGCGTCACATGATGTATTGGGACATTTTTCCCCTTTACTAAACCAGGTGTGGGCGTGGCCAGCACATGATTCATCTGGCCCGTAGTCTGGGAGTTTGACAGCCCTGCCTTAGAGCAGGGCTGGGGAATTCTGGGAGTTGAAGTCCATGTATTTTAAAACCGATCTGGTTGAAAAACACTGCTTCAGAATTGGGTTCCATTTTCCATTGAAAAATCCCCTACTAAACTTCTATGGCTAAAGATGGACTAGAATCCAGAATAGTATACCTTAATTATCACAGCATATTTGCTTGGTTTTCCCTTTCTAAAATGGCTTGTGCATGAAAGGCTCTTTTTTTAAAATGTATTCTTTATTTTTATTATATTTTATTATTTATTTATTCAATGTATTTCTCTGCTGATGCTTATGCTGCTTATTCAATGTATTTCTATGCTGCTGCAGTCAAAAAGAAAAAAAGACCCTAGCAGCTAATCTAAAACAAATTAAATAGCCATGGGAAAAATGAGAATGGGGGTGGGGAAAGACTCCATATAATACAAATGACAAACAGTGGCAGCATTTACTTCAGGAGAGAGCTCTCAAAAGCAATTTGGCTTTCAGGCGATCCCAAACAACCAGCAATAGGGAACCGGTTTGATCTCCTTGGGGAGGCTTTTCCACAATGTTGACACTGTTACATAGAAGCAATGCCACTTCACATCAGCCTCCTCAACCTCCCCAAAATGCCTCATTGGCAGCAGGGTCTCCTTCTTAGTTCTCCCTGATAGATTCAATTGGTCAGGCTGGGAATAAGTGGTCCTGATTGGTTAATAGCTTTCCTGAGATCTTGGAGAGCCTCAATCCAAATAAACATTAAATGATATGCCTAACACTGTGCTGATCTGAAATCTGGTTTCCTAGTTTATTTGTTTTTTATTTATTTTATCTCACCTTTATTATTTTTATAAATAATTCAAGGCGGCGAACATATCTAATACCGCTTCCTTCTCCTAGTTTTTCCACAACAACAACCCTGTGAGGTGAATTGGGGCTGAGAGAGAACGATTGCCTCAAAGTTACCCAGCAGACTTTCATGCCAAAGGTGGGACTAGAACTCACGGTCTCCTAGCTTTTAGACTAGAGTATTGATCAGTAGCCCTCCATCCTTCTCTCTTTCTCCCTTCTTTCTTCCTTCCTTCTTCCTTCCTTCTTTTCTTCCTTCCTTCTTTCCTTAATTTATACAGCTACCCATGTCACAAAATAAATGACTCTAAGCAGTGCTTCACAAAAATAAAAGAACAGTAAGTTACTATATATATCAAACAGCTATAATTATTATATTTTAAACATTTGTGTACTATCCAACCCTATGCTATATTAGAAAAAATAGCTTTTTGTCAACTCCTACTCTGCTTATTACAGAGGTAGATAATATTGTCTCATGTGCAGACTCACAGCTTCAGAGTAAATATGAATGACAGCCAATGTCCTCAGAAAATGTTTACCTCCCTTACATGGACCACTATCAAATGTGGTAGGAGATAAAATAAGTTTGTGAAAGAAAACTGATAGAATTGGTTACTGCTGGGTAAATTAGGCAGAGAGAAAAAGAGAGTTATTTAAGGGCATAATCGCAACAATACCGATTTTACAGTAGCTGCATGAATGCTTCCAGTCCCTTTGCAGGTGCACGAGTTACATATTGCCCCTAGATCAACTGTTGTGCATTGCCAACATGTGGCAATTTCTTAGCAGCTATAATCCAACTAACTGTAGTTTGCTCCTCTCTCTCTCTCTCTGGTCATATCAAGAGCAATCTTGGTAGTCTTCCCACTGATCTGATTTAAAGCACATTTTATGACACAAACTGGCATATTTAAAAGCTGGACCTGATGGAAGCTGAAAAACATAAAAAGGCTGGGAAGTTTACACTTATTTTTTCCGTGATCTTCTCAGTGGCACCTGTGGGACCCAAACTACATTCAACAAAGCAGCAAGCACAGACAACAAACACTCATACATACATTTATTCAAAATGAAGCCAGATCAACCCTTACTCTTCCCCCCAACACACACTCCAGATACCAGACTTGAATTTGACTCATACCTTTAATCTTCAACAGTATTAGTGAAACAATTATAAGAGCACATTAAAGCCATGTAAAAGTTTGAAGGGTGGATGATCAAAGGAGGCGGATATTTAAGAACAAGATGGAAGGCTGGCTTTGAGATTCAAAGCTTTTTTTGTGCTGTAATCATTTCACTAGCATTCATAAATCTTTAACATCCTTTTTTCAACTCTTTGATTTTTATGTATTCAATTAATTTCAACAGAATGTGCTCTAAATACATTATGTGCATTGAAGTCATGGAGGAGGCCTACAGAAGGCATACAGAAGACAAGTATTTCCACATGGCCAAACAAGATACATAGTAGATAACCTTCACTTTTATAGAAGTTCCACTGCTCTGAATAGAATAAATTCTGAGTAGATATTGCCCTATTTATTTTATGACTTTATTTTTAATTAATTTTATTAATAAAATTTATAAGGCTGCCCATCTCATAGAAAATGACTCTCCAATCCAAACAATCCAATACAAAACTAAATATAAAAATCATGACCTAAAATCATTATAAATAATTATTAAAACATTAAAAACTATAAAAGCAGAACTAAACAAAAAGGTAACATTGATGGTGGGATCTTAATAATAATGGAGCCAACTCATGAATTCATCTGTCCTCTGGGGTCCCTAGGACTGTTGGCTTAACCAGGTCTTGGGGGATCTTTGAAAGCTTCAGAGTAATGATGCCCAACTGATCTCTTGGGGAAGAAGATTCCTCAATGTGGTGCCAAAGCAGAAAAGGCCCACCACTAAGTTACTGCCATACGTAGCTGTCTAGACTGTGGAATTCCTAACATGCCCTTTCTGTTGAATCTGGTGAGATGAGAAGATGAAATAGGGAAGAGGTAGCCCTTTCCAGTACCATGCCATGAAGGGCTTTAAAGATCAATGCTAGCACCTTGATTTAGACCTGGAAACAATTTGGTAACCAATGCAGATCATGCAACAGAGCTGTAATGTGCTAGAGTCTAGACTCTACCAGAAACATAGCAAAACTCTTGCCACTATATTTTGTACTACCTGAAGTTTTCAAATGTTCTTCAAGACTATTGCAATAGTCCAATTGGGAGGTCACTAGGACATGGTGAGTAGGGCCCTTTGATATATAGTAGGTGAGATTTATGTCCTGAATCAGCTTTTCTTTTGATAATGATGGTCCAACCTGATAGCCAAATTAGAAAGAAGATTCATTAAATTAGAGAAGGTATTTGTACTTCTCATGAAAAATCTGACATAAATAGTTCTCCGTGGGTTTTTTTCCTGTTCTTTCCTCAAATAACATGCATTGCAGGCTACACAGATGCCAAAATCTCTGTACATCCTCCTGGCATATTCAAATAGAATAATTACACAATGATGTCATGATGCCTGATGTGAGACACTTGAATGACGACAGAATGCATTTGTTGTCATTTAACTTTCCTGCCAGCAGCCCATGATTTTTTTTTTTTTAAAGAGTTATTGTAGCTCTCTGATCCAGACCAGGACCAGAGCTTCATTAACATCCAGATATAAATTAAAACTGCATTGCGTTGAATTGAAAGCAGAAAGCTGTTTGAGCACCCTATTTTGTTTCTGGATTCTATATTGGTTTGAATCCAAGACACATGTGTATTATAGAAGCAAGATCTGATCTTGCAAGGATCAAAGGAGGAAAGGTTCTTATCCTACATTTTTAGGACCATAGAGATGACATGAACCCCATTCCAGCCTCTCCTGAGGCATCTAATGTTATTTTTATCCACAGGTTTTCTTAAAATTTGGAAACCATCTGAATTGGGGAGGAAGATATTGCCATCCTAACTAGGCAGAAACCTCACCTCACTACCATCTAATGCAGAGGTAGTATTCAGCAGGTTCTGACCAGTTCTGGAGAACTGGTAGTGGTAATTTTGATTAATTCAGAGAACTGGCAAATACCATCTCTGAATGGCCCCATCCCCATCTATTCTCTGCCTCCCAAGTCCCAGCTGATCAGCTGGGTCTTCTTTTGTTGCCCTGCACAGGAGAACGGAGCTGGAAAGTTGGGTGGGAAAGAATGGAATTTTGCAGTAACCTCCCCCCAGAAGTGGGGAGTGATGGCATTTTGCAGTGTCCTTTCCCTGCCATGCCCACCAAGCCACACCATGCCCACCAAGTCATGCCCACAGAACCAGTAGTAAAAATGTTTGAATCCCACCACTGATCTAATAACAAAATATAGTTGAGTTTAGTTCTGTTGGACAGACTCACATAAACAAAATGAAAAAAAATGTCCCCTTCCCTTTCCCAGTGCCTAAAATCTGTCCACAAAACAATCAGAATAGGAGCCTGCGGCTGAAGATATATTGCAAACATTTCTTGAGAATCATAATTATCACAAACTCCTGGAAATGTAGCTTTCACAGAACAGCCTGAAATGTGGTACACTTCTGTATAATTATTCAGCCTCCTGACATGACAGTTTTTATGGTGCCTGTTTCTTGATGAAGAGTCAGCAAATATACAGGATGTTCCCTTGTAATCATGCCAAGCTGCCACACAGAAACATATCTCTGCATTCTCTAAGGATACAGAACCAGCAGCTAAGGTGTCTCATTTATTCGTGTTCAGCGAACCAGGTCTATTTATTTATTTACTGATTGATATTGACTTTACAGATGCAGGCAACAACAAGGCTGCCATTTCAGAAATGCCAATATTTATATGGCATTCTTCACAGGCTTTGTGTTTGGCAGTTGGACATCTTTTGTCCCCTCTACTGCTTTTTCTGGTGAACTGTAAATTATGTCATTAGACAACTGTTTCTAAAATGCACCCATTTGTCATGATCCAGGAACAAAGGCATTTTTAATGCATGCACTTAGCCTATCTATTATACCTTGTGGCACCAATGCAAGATTGTCATCTTATGTGTCGCTATTTAAGTAATAAATATACAGGGACTGTATAACTGATCCCCTGTGCTTGAGTCCCAGTGAGTGATCACTAATCAAATCAAAAATGTTCAATAAAGCAAAAAGTCTAGTCAAATTCATGTGAAACAGGCCAAAGCTAATGATGCCATTACTTCTAATTTCCAAAAATGGTTGTACATTTTGAAGACCCAAAATACAGGACTCTCTGCATTCTCAATTCTAGTAACATGATGCTAAATGGATTATATATTTTGGAATTTCTAATGGGGCAATGACTTTAAAGATAACCATCCAAACCCTGGGATTCTGGTATGTTTATGATTCAAGTCATGGTCCAGTGTGGAATCAGGAAATGCTTTCCTTTCTTAAACTGCCTATAATTTGTTGAGATTAAATAAAGCATAATTTCTTGGCCACGGTTGAGGGGACAAAATAAAAGTCTACCTTTTTCTGGTGGAAAGCAAAACAGAAGTCAAACTTTACCAAAAAGAGCTCTTACTGTAACTAGACACAACTTATCCTGCACCAGATAACATTTAACTCCTCAACTCTCTTACTTATCACTCAAGCATGTAATTGAAACAGCTCTAACATCAGCTAAAAATACATATCTCTCCCCCCCCCTCTATTTTAGGGCTTTTAATCACTATCTCTAAGATGAAGAGTTTTAATGAACTTGAAAGCTTGCAACCATTCTATAACTTTGATTGAATCAATAGAGATGATAAACCTGCAGGTTCAAGATGAAGAGTGGATGCCATTATTGCAAACCTCCTAATTATGATGAGTCAGTGTCTGGCTTTGTTGAACTTTTCTTCCCTTGTGTCTGTGTGAGGCAGTTCCACATCACCCTGGAAGATGGGTTAATTGCTTCTCTGCCCAGTCACGACCTCAAAGCCCTTATCCACAAGTCTAACCTCGTTGTCTCGCTCTCTGAAATTATACCATACGATTACATATAAGTACTGCTTTCTGTTACTAGATCTAGGCTACAAAGACAACCACTCAATGACAGGAAAGGTGCAAAGAAATCTCTACCCTTTGCTTCCATCTTTAACACTGATCATCCAGAGTTTTCCAGCTCAGGTAAGTGTAATAATGCTGCTTCTACTGCTATTAAAAATGTTGTTTCTGTGGAAATAAATCATTTATTTTGTCTCCAGCTCTGCAAACACCTTCCTTTTTATTCAATTCTCTTCACTTTCACTGCCAAAATTCTGTCATCTCATTCACCAGCATATACATGTCCTTTCCTAGCACAATGGAATCAACTGAATCCATCTCCCTTCCTCAGTTGCTATAGAATACAATGTGTTTGGGGTTTAAATATTCTATTTGCAATGGTTCTCTAGCATAAAAAACGTTTCCCATTTGAGACAGCTGTGCCAGAGTTAGAAGACATCACAGATGTTTCTTAAATATTATTGCTGCTCTCCTTCACAGGGAGCATGTGGGTTACAGCAGGATGGGAACACCAATACAAAGTGTACTCATACAATGTTTTAAGTAATGATTCATCATCTCCTCTTAAACAAATAACTAACTGAAATGGAAGTAAACTGGTTACCATTTAATTTTCACCCTTTTTATCGTCCCTCACACACTGCTTTCCCTTGTAAGGGATATTTCCTTTTCTATCCTCTAATTTCTGCATTCAGTTATACATTTTCTCCTATTCTCTCTATATAAAATCCTCTTGTGATACAAGAGAGTTCGCTCCCACTTAAAGTTACAATTCAGCTGCTATGATTACTCTACTACTGGAAGTGTTACTTTATAATAGAGAGAATCAGTCAATGTAGGTATGTTGTATGTATGCTCAACATACTGTATAACAGACCCATTCCCCAAAGAGTACTGTGAAACCAAATAGTAAGTTGAGAGAGAGAAGAGAAGAGGAGAGTTTAAGATAACTGAAGAACACAAAAAATTGTTCTGAATAGTATATAGTTTCAGCCTGTTGATAAGTGTTGTATATACAGAAACCATAAACATCTCCACCATCTATGCATTCCTCTCTCTCTCTCCCTCCCTCCCTCCCTTCCTCCCTCATTGATGTACCCCAGGTAAGTGTTCTTCTTTAATTATGAAGAAATAATTGTCAGTCATTGAGTTTACTTCCTATCCCAATCTCCATATCCAGATATTTTTCCTATATGGAATTTTTTTTTTTTTTTAAAAAGCAGAAGGATACAAAAACTCCTGTCTTCATCCAGTGTCAGGCTGCTCACAGCAGCACCTTGGGCACGTCTCAAAGTAGGTCTGGATACTTTGAGGAAAAACCTACCTGCTCTCAGAAGACCCTAAGAAGCTTTGAACTCAGGATTTGGTTAAAACAAATACATATTTTAGACTATTAGTTTTTTTGTTTTTGTTTTTGCTAAGTTTGGAGGCATGTGGTTTGATTTGGAAAAGAGGCTTAGCACTGTACTTTTGTAGCATTTTTCACAACTGCCTGTCCACCAGCAATCATTTAGGAACTACATCAGGTTGGGTATAAGAAGCCACATCCTGTATTGACAGTGACATCTAGTGTTGCCCAGTGGGATACTTATTATGGGAGACGAGGGATCCTGTTTCCTCCGGATTTATTACATGATCAGAAGAAATGATCTGAGCACAAAAGTGCTGGGGAAAGTGACATCATATCTCACAGCACTTTGGGGGTTGCTATGCTGTCAAGAGTTGAGACAATTGTTTTGTTTTGAATTGTTATAACCTCTGCAGCAAGATTATAATAATTTTGCTGAAAGGAATGCCATAAAACATATGAAAAAACAATCTGTAGGTGAGATTGAAAAGAATCAGACATGCATGAAAAAAAAATGGAGACATGAGAAAATGCAACTTTTATGCTGTGTTTGTTTGTTTTTGCACTGGTATAAAAAGGCCTCTTGACTTTCTAAATTCCTAGCAAGTGCGAGTTCCTGACACCTCTGCTTTTATACTCTATTCAAGAGAAGCACGGCATGTTCTTTTAACAGAAAGAGACAGTGACTCAATATGTTGCGGCCTTTATTACCTGATTCTAACACAATAGTAAAAACAAAATATTGGTATGCTGACAATGATCTCATCATTCCTGAGATTGGATGATGAAGCTGCTCATGGCATTTTCTTTACTTTGCCAGGATATCTGGCAGGATATTGGTAGCTATGGTGACTCCTTCGTTCCATTCAATTTCTCATTGTTCCTTGCTGCCCTAAATGAACCAAGACAGATGTATAGTCTCTAATATGGTATGCTCATTTATTGTTTTTCATGTCTACAGTAGAAATGCCCTGGAAGGAAACCTTTACATATAACAGCTAAACAACTGAAAACTTCCCCAAGGACTGGCTTCCAATTACAGAATGAGAAATTACCTGAAGATGTATGCCCTGCAGATGTTCATTCTTTAAGCAGAACATCAAGGGACATGGCTAGGCAAAATTTAACATACCGAGGGTGAAAATACTCCATGCGATCTCATTCCCTACAGTCATATTAAAGGAATGTTTAAATCAGGACCTGATGGATCTCATATAATGACATGTATTATTTTTCTACTTTCTGAGTATTCCCTACCTTAATTGCTTGTGTTCTGCTCGTCTATTATTTTTAAAATTTAGTCTAAAGACGCTTTGTCATTATTATTCTTGTTATTATTACTGAAATATGAAATTATCTCTGCCACGTAGCTTTTAGACTCATAGATTTTTAAGGCACGCAGTCTGAATCCAAGAGACAATAGAAAAAAATAGCTTCCATTTAAATGAGGCCTGGTTTATTACTTAACACTGCCAAAGAACCATAGTGTGAAAAAACAATACATCTCAGGTGTAATAGGAAATAAGAATAATGGGGCATCTAAGCAATATTTAATTGGATTAAATGAATTTGGTTGGGGAATGTTGAATCTATAAAATCTCTTGCACTGTGAAATTAAATTATAGATAATATACAGTACCTATGGCTGTGAGCCACAAGCCCTTGCTGGGATTAATCAATGAGCAATATATTTTCCAAATAACACCATAAAAATAAACATCTCAGCAAAATTACTGTAAACGAAATGAAAAAGAATGGTTAATTCTGGATAAGCTCAAATGAATACAATTTAAGAGGACCAGTCTTTTATTTCAGGGAGTGTCTTGCAAAGCTGCCGTTTATCACTCATAGATCATTCAACCATATAGATTGCTTAGAGTACCATAAATAGTTACATGGAAATAATTGTAAATTTTAAAAAGCAAGATACGCATTTGAGATCTCTGTGTGGGGATGACTAATCAAAATTATTTCTGAAGTCTGCTCCCAAAAGAGAATATCACATAGTCAGAACAGTGGCCTGTCCATAGTAAAATGGAGGAATGCTATATTTTATGGGCATTTTATTAAAGGTACTTGCCTATACATCTACGACGTTACATAGATAGGTACAGTATATATAAATATTTGTAGAAATATAAAGTTGCACCCAGGTTAATATGAAATAAGGGTGAAAATATGTGGAATAATCATCTGGAGATTCATATTTTCATTATGTTTCCTAATTTCAGTACATACATGCTTTGAGGATGTGCTAACAATATAATTAATATATGTCTTTGCCCTTAGCAGGGAAGTTTCACAATCCCAGATAGACTATTTCAGGAATGAGTTGATTAGACCTAGTGAGTAGTTGACTAGACCTAGTGAGCTTAAGATCTTTACGACTGATCCTATGAACATGATTTTTATTTTTACTTTCTTCTGAAGAACTGCAGACTTCTTGAAGCTTTGCCTGAAAGCTATTAATCTAGGTGACTAATTTGCAAATGTGAATCATGAAATCTTTTTATATGTGGAGTGGAGCAAATGATCACATGAAGGTTTGAAAACCTGTAAGTTATTCTTATTCTCACTTCAAGTCCTTTCCACTACATACCATGGAGACACATTTATATTTTATTTATACATTCAAATAAAAAAAAAGTTGAGTGGTCTGGAACCACAGTGAAAACCAAGAAACACAAAGACAATTGGACATGCTCAATAGCCATAGAAACCACAGAAGACAAGAAGTCAGTATTTATTTTAGGAAATGCAGGAAGGAAATTAGAAATTAACTTTTGGTCAGTAAGAGTCCATCAGACTTGGAAGGTAGATTTGGAACAGTATATATCATAAGGATATATGTTCTCTGAGTATTAATCATATGGATGTTTCAAAACTAAATGATACTAAAGTTGCCACTTTTCTCCTTCTCATTCCTAAGTAGCTTGCAATCAGTGGAATCAGTGGACAGATTCCAAGAAATAGGAGGAAAATAGGCAATTTTCCCCCAGTTTTCTATCCCCCCTCCAAAAAAAATCATTAATCAAAATCTTGAAGTAGACATTTTTTGACGGAGACACCTTTAATCTTCTTTGAGAATCCCAGTTCCCCATTAATTCACATCACAAAACCCTACAAAATATATATTTCCTGGCCCTGAAACGATTCTGCGGTTTGCCAGGGGCTCACATGGTTTTGTGCAATTATTCAATCTCCTGACATGACGGTTTCCAGAGTGCTGTTTGTTGATGAGGAGTCAGCAGATCTCCAGGATGTTCCCTTGTAATCATGCCAAACTGCCACATCGAAACATCTCCGCACTCTCTGAGGACCAACAGCTAAGATGTTTACTGGTGGCCTGTGAAATGGATTTTTTGTTTGTTTCATGATTGATGTAGCTTAGCGATGCTGATGGTGACAATTCAAACATTTTTCGGAAGCGCCAACATTTACATGGCATTCTCTGCATGCTCCACCGCGCCATGAAGTTACTTTTTGTCATATTTTCCGCTGTTCTCAGTAAACTGTACATCATGTTGTTAAGCAACTGCTTCCAAAGGGCCCAAAGGAATTAATGAGCATATTTATGGAGGAGGGAACAATTTATCATGCTGTATCAAATTATTTCAAGACTCTTTCCTTTGCATCCCATAGAAATATCTAATATCCACCAAAAGACAAACAAAGGTTTGGCACTGAGGTAATGGCCTCAGTCTACATTACTTTGTCCTACACCAATTTTTCATGACTGAAGAAGGAATTGGATATACTATATTTCCATTGTGAAAGCTTCTACTTGGTCAATTGGAGAATCCATAGTTAACCTATAACTGTTCTTCCAAGGACATCCAATGACATGGAGGTTCTGACTATCATAAGACTACAACCACAACAGCACTGCATTACTAGCATGAGAATGGATTTATGCAAGCTTTAGGGTGAATAAGTTACATAAATCATAACCTATGAAACATAAAATATATAGCAGATTTCTATTGTTTGAGGATTAGTGGGGCTTTGTAAATTTCTTTCAAAAAGTTATTATTTCTAAACTTAAAGTGATCTTTTAGAAATACAGTTAAAAAGTTATTTCTGATGAGGAGACTTATGGGATTGTTGTCATTGAAGAGTAATATAGGATGTACTCTGGAAAATTAGAATCTGATAAGAAAAATAATTGTTATTCCCACCAAAGTAGATAATTTGGTGCTGTTAGATAGACACAAAGATTATAACTGGGGTTCATCAGTTACACCAATACCATTAACAATACCATTACTACATTAACAAATTATCAGCATTCTCAATAAACAATGAGGATAAAACTATTTAAGTAGGCCTTGTTTTTAGACTAAAGCCCTCTAGGTATTCTTTTGAATAAAGTATCTCTCAATCTCAGTTTCATTTATATCATTCATTTCTTTTCTTATTACGCTAAGCAGATAGATTATTGGTAACATTTTCTATTTCTATTAGACAAGATTGTTAGTAAGAATCCAATGCCCACATTAATACTTCTTTCAGCTAACTACGCAGAATTGTAATTTCTGAGAATCTGAAATCCTGAAAAGAGACTAACAGCTTCCAATCTAGATACTAGCTTATCCGTTTTAATAAGTTGTGGACTACCTGCCTACAAAGTATTTCCCTAAATGCATTTTTAAAAGCAATTGTCCAAAATATTTTGAAGGTGATGTGTTCTTAATTATAGAAAATTAAAGAGACTTTCATCATTAAGAAAAATGCAATTACACAAAAGCTATAAGCTTTTCCATGAGCCTCAAGTCCCAGATCTTGAGTAAATGATAGACACAGTGTGGTGGAAAGCTCTGACATATGCTACTGGTTTAGATAAAAGGACAGCCAGAAGCTTACCAGTATTATTGCAGAGCAACATATATTAAAAATCATAGCAATCAAAAGAAGGTTATATGCTCCTCTTGGAGCCAAGAAACAAGATGGTGCCCCCTCCATAGTATCTACAGAAACTGAATCTGTTGGGGTAGAACTGGAATCTTTGTGCTGTATAACACTACACTAGAATGATCAGAGGTAGAGTTCTCTCTTTCAAGAACGAAAAATGGTCAGGAGAATCATTAGTGCTTCAAAGCATCTTCCAACTTTAAGAAAGTTCAAAACATTCTCAAACATCCACCTCATCCGGGGCACCCTTTTTTTAACTATTACCATCTGGCAGACAGTACAGGATAATAAAAATAAGAACAAATAGGCTGAAAAACAGCTACTATCCCAGGGCAGTAACTCTATTGAAGTCTACTGTATAGTGCAATATTAATGCAATAACAAGGATTTTCAATTCAATGCCTAGAATGTGAAGGATGTGTGTTTGTGCTTATTTTCATAGTCATAACATACACTGAAGATGGTATTTAACTTTGTTGTACGAGGTGCAATGACAATAAAGTAAACTAAAAAAAATGGTCAGGAGAATCATTACTGCTTCAAGGCATCTTCTAACTTTGGCAATGACTTCAACAACTCTTCTATCAATGCATTTTGAGAAAGGAACAACAGAATGTCAGATAAAATGCTTCTTTCTGTTTTTGATTTGCTAGGTAAGTTCCAAAATTATTTATATGAGTTTTTTTGTAGTTTCAGAAGGATTCAAATTTATAGCACCTTGTGGCCTCCTACATATATAAGTAGTCTTCATTTAGGGAAAATTGCAATGTGCAACTTGGTAATTAAACAAAGCAGTCACTAAGTGAAACCATAGCAAGAATGTATAATCTTACTTCTGCTTTCCTTTGCTTTATAGACCTACAAAAGTTACAGATGCAAGGATAGTCTACAAAGTTATTTTTTTCATAGCTGTAGTAACTGCAAGCTGTCACTGACTGAGCTAAACAAGGAAATACCATACACATTTCTTACTTTAAACATTGCATTTTATTTCAGCTATCTGAATGTTCATATACTTGTGTATGTGGGGTTATAGATAGTCCTCAATTAACAACCATAATCGGGACCAGCAACTCCATCACTAACTGACATGGTTTTAAGTATGACAGTACACGACTGTGACAGACTTACCTTATCTCCATCACAATTATTAAGCAAATCATTTCCAATCTGTAAGGGACTGTGAGCTGCAATGTTACGGTTGGCTTCTCCATTGTCTATGCTTGTTGGAAGCCAGCTGTGAAGCATACAAATGATGATCACATGACCACAGGGATGCTGCAACAGTCATAAGAATGAGGACCAGGCATAAAGTTACTTTTCAGTGCTGTTGCAACTTCAAATGTTTGCTAAGCATGATATATTAAGCAGTGACTACCTGCAATGCTATTGTTCCATACATAAACAATGTATGAACACTAGGAATTTATTATGTGGGACCAAAATAACAATCTAATTGGGTCTCTTTTTCAGGTGGAATTGGCCATTTCTACAGGGGAAACAATTCATGATGACAACCCTCTTAGGACAACACGAGCAGTTCTTGGACAAGTTGTGAATATATGAAAAGCACCATCTTGGTGCCCATTTTTGATGACCATCATCCTGCTTTGATAAAAATCTATACTTTCTACTAACACTTTGGTACAAAAAAGTACTTAGCAGCTAAGATGTACCATTCAATATTCTGAGCAGCATTTTTTTCTTTAGCTATTTAAAATATCAGTATTGGCAAATATCAACATTCCTGTATGAATTAAACCATGACATATGCACACAAGGGCAAAATAATTGTGACGGTTCAATGTATTTTCTTCTACAGCAGAAGTTGGAAAACTATGGCTTATAGCTCATGTGAAATTCCATGTTACTTTCAGCCAAATCTCAAAACTCTTTTGCAATTCAGTCCTTTGGCAAGCACTGTTTCTCCTCAAGCAGCTAGAAGCAGGAGGAAAACTGAAAGAAGGTAAGAAGGAGTTCCAGAAAGGGGAAAAGGGAATGGCACAGACAGACTTTAATCTTGTTTGTTGTCAGCATGCAACCTTGCAGTTTACAATGGCCAAATATCATCCTGAGTAGAAAATGCCTTCTCCACCCTGATGTATTGTGATGCAGTGCTAAAATGTACTGTTTAAATATCATAGGCTAAGAATATAGTTGTGGGCTAAGAAGTGACTATTCTGGAAATCAGCAATAACTGAAAACATGGTGATGCTTCTTCAGATTCTCAATAAACTGTTAGATTCATTGGGAATCAGGTGGGTATACATTCAATAAATAAATGAATAAATCTGGGGACCATGAGTATTTGGGGTGGAGTCTTTTCCCAGGAGACATTTGGAGCATTCCCAAAATATGGTGTGAAGGATTCAGTTAATGTAAAAAGGCTGAGCATCATACTGTAATTAGATCTTGGCAGCTATATACTTCAACAAAAACAACAAAGTCAATTTAGAGGCACACATGTTATTTATGTTGACTTTTTAATAGCCATTGTGTAGGAAGGCTATGAATTGGTAGCCTAGTGGTATCCCATTTATGAGCATATTGGTAGCCTAGTGGTATCCCATTTATTCATTAACCAGCAGTGTCCTGCCTGAGGTTACTCATCAATGAGGTGAAGTCCTCAAGAAATCAAAGGGTCTGTAAGGAATGGCTTTTGCATTTGATAAATCTGTCTGATTAACAAAAAAGACCTTGCATTGTTGCTTAAAATATTTTTGTAACATAAAAGTGATGTTAAAAAGAGTTCAGGGGAGGGGGTTGCATTTGTTTGAAACTTGTGTTCAAAGTAAAGTTCTAGGCAAAAATCTGTCTTTCATTTTTTGCAGATGGAGTTGTTTGGTCTTCTGGGTGCTACTGTTAGTTTTACCAATATTTATTTCTCAACAGTCCCAAAAGGATTCTCTTTGCTTTTATCATTCCCAGCCTTTGAAAAGAGTTGCTTGAGCAATTCAATCTTTTGCAAAATCCTAAACAAAATGAACTGATCTGTACTTTTCAGATATATGAGAGATAGAGAGAGAGAGAGAGAGAATGTGTTATATTAGATGTATATATCTTTGATTGTTGCAAAATATTTTAGAAGATTACATTTAATACTGCAAAATATGACTGAACCAGAGGTGGTATTCAACCGGTTCTCACCTATTCGGGAGAACCGGTAGCGGTGATTTGGCATGGGTCACAGAACTGGTAGTGACCCCTGGCTGCCACGCCCCCAAACCGGGTCACCCGGTCACCCACTTGTCCCGTTCGCTCTCCTAGCTTTCCCAACCATGTGTGCCATGGAACAGCTCAGGCGGATGTCCCAGGGCTGCTGCACATGCGCACTGCGTGTGCAGTTGCTACACATGGAGTACGTATGCGCAACAGCCCTGGGACATCCGCCTGCCTGCCTGCCCTCCCAGAGCACATTTTCTGCCTTCTACCAACTGATGCACCTCTTCCAGCCCGGCCTGGCCCTGCAATCCAGCAGGTGGGTGGGCGGATGTCCCAGGGCTACTCCTTTGTCCCGATATGCCTGCAGTGGCTGGTCCTCCTGCCCTTCACCCTCCCCTCCCTCGCCTGGCCTGAGAAGGTAAGGGTGACAGCAGGGGATAGTGAAGCGGCCGGGTCCCTATCTTCCCCTCTCTCTCCCACATTCTCTCTCTCTCTCTCTCAGTGTGTGTGTCTCTCCCTCAAAGCCATGGCTGGGCTTTCCTT
The DNA here is from genome assembly GCA_023653725.1 of Bungarus multicinctus. Taxonomy (NCBI): domain Eukaryota; kingdom Metazoa; phylum Chordata; class Lepidosauria; order Squamata; family Elapidae; genus Bungarus; species Bungarus multicinctus. Next base: position 54,792,831 of record CM042842.1, on the reverse strand, counting down.
GGTGCTCTTTGCTATTTTCATTTCTTCTTTTTGGAATCCAGACTGGCTGAACAAGGATCACCAGTTGCCCTGGAAGCATCTCTTCAGTCAACTCATCTCCCCCTCCCCCTCCCCCTCCGCTCGCAACTGGCAGCCGTGGCAGGGCTGGGAGGATGGTATGCACACCCAAGGCGGAGAAGGAGGAGGGATGTTTCCAGCGTGGCTGGCAATCCTTGTTCAGCCAGTCTTGATTCCAAAAAGAAGAAATGAAAATAGCAAAGAGCACCAAGGAATGCCCAGCCATGGCTTTGAGGGAGACACACACACACACACAGAGAGAGTGGGGGAGAGAGAGAGGAAGATAGGGAAGAGCACTTGGCCACCTGTGGCTTTGAGAGAGAGAGGGAAAAAGAGGGAATGAGAGAGGAAGGGAGAAGGACAAGAAATAAAAGAAAGAGAAAAGAGAAAGAAAGAAAAAAGAGGTCCAGGAGCGTTTGTGCAAAGTGCTGCGGCTGGCGATCCTTATTCAGCCAGTCTTGATTCCAAAAAGAAAAAAGGAAGAGGAAAGCCCAGCCGTGGCTTTGAGGGAGGGAGACAGACACACACATGCACAGAGTGGGGAAGAGAGAGGGGAAGATAGGGAAGAGCACTTGGCCAGCCGTGGCTTTGAGAGAGAAAGGGAAAAAGAGGGAACGAGAAAAAGAGGGAATGAGAGAGGAAGAGAGAAAGGTCTTCTAGTCCAAACCCTCTGCTCAGGCAGGAAAACTGAGGCTGCCAAGTCTGAGTGGAGGGCCAGGCAAAGGTGTCAGAATAATCTTTGGAGGGACCCTATACCAGGGGTCAACCTTAGCATCTTTAAGACTTCTGGACTTCAACTCACAGAATTCCTCCCAGAATTTTGGAAGTTGAAGTCTACAAGTCTTAAAGTTGCCAAGGTTGCCTGCCCTATACCATTTCAGAGAAATGCTTGTCCTGTCTCTTCTTGAAAACCTCCAGTGTTGGAGCATCCAGAACTTCTGGAGACAAGCAGTTTCACTGGTTAATTGTTCTCACTGTCAGGAAATTTCTCCTTAGTTTTAGGTTGCTTCTTCTTTGTTCAGTTTCGATCCATTGCTTCTTATTTTGCCTTCTGCTGCTTCGGAAAATACATTGCCCCCCTTCTTTGTGGCAACCCCTCAAAACCTGTTTTGTGACCTACCTATCACACCCTTGGACAAAGCATCGTGAGCCATTTCCTCCTTTCAGTGGTCCATAAAAGTACATCTATAGTATGTGGATGCAGATAATAAAGTCGAAAAAAGGTGAAATTTTTTACAGAACTATAGTTGCATTGAGGCAGGAATAACAAGGAGTGGCTGGGAAGGAAGGGACTAGGCGAAACGCTCTTTGACATGAGTGATGTCAGGTTGGCCATGCCCACCAAGCCACATGACCACCAAGCCATGCCCACCCAGTCACATAAATACCAAGCCACACCTACCAAATAAGCCACGCCCACAGAACCGGTAGTAAAAAAATTTGAATTCCACCACTGGACTGAACATATATCCTTAATGAGAATACAAGTCTAAACAACACACAAAACTACAAAAAAGTGGAGGGGGCAGGCAAATAAACACTTGGGAACACAACAGATGCCCTTTAGCCAAGGATTTGTGCAGAGATCAAACACACACTTTTCTTTTTAGCATTTTGGATTGCAATACATTCAGAATAGGAAGGAAACCCAACTTCAAGCCAACAGTGGTAGTATGTCTGACTCAGGACTCTTTAGGAATGATGGAAATTCAAAAGCACAAATTTTAGATGGTTGAAACTAGCACAGAATGAGGAGCACAAACATATTATTTTTCCTTTTTCTAAACTTCTAATGCTTGAGTTGAGGTTGCCTATCTGCCCCAAAGTAGGGAAAGATATTCTGGCCAATGTATAACAAATTATAGAATCACACAACTCATCTGCTTATCTTCTCCAATTTGTTTGGGGCATTCATATGTGCTGAAATTAATCTCCTGAAACTGAACAGTTAGAATAATTCACCTGGAATCAGAAGGTAATGTATTGTAATATTCTAAACCTTTCCCCACTTAATTTCTCATTCTTTAGATGTACACATCTTTTCTACTGGCACATTAGAGATCCAGCTGTTCAAAATAATTTAATAGTAGAGGTGTCTCAGCAGCAGTGCCTGGCTGATCTTCTGTGAACTTGTAAGCTAAGCTAAGAAATGTTTTGCTGGTTGGTATGTGGGTGGAAAACACAAGAGAATTCATGTGCTATAAACTAGACTAGAAAATTGATAAAATATTTCAGAAAATGGCAATAGCCAACCACTTTTTACTGTTGCCATATTGCTCTATCTCAAAGTAGTAACTGATTCCTTCGTGGCTGTGATCCTGCGGAACAGCCACGGTTTCTAATTTCATGTTTTCTTTCATTAACACTGTTCCAACAGAAATTTGAACTCGTTGCTTCCATGTTTCAAACACATTAGCCCATTGCTACATATATGAACCTGCTTCTGTAATTTCCACCCAAATGTGATATACAATTGCAGTGCCCCATTTGGACACATTGGATTGTTTTTTCTCTCTCTCTCCAGTTATAATTCAACACAAAATCCAGCTTCCCATTTCCAGGATATTTAATCTTGTCCGCAAGCAATGTTCATCTATTCCTCTTCATTCTCAATAGTCACCTGGCATCCACAACTGCAGAACTTGTTCAACATTCATCTTGATCTAGAATTATCTTTCATGAACTCTTTTTTGTTTAATGTTGTGATGGCTCTGAGACTTTTTATTCTTCCTTTCAGCATGGGATGGAACTCTGTTATCAGCAGAAGACTCTATGCCTTGAAAGCACTAATCTTCTTCATTTAATCCATAGAGTATTCTTTTTATTTATTTTTTTGCAAACACAATGGAATTGAAATTGAGGGATTAAGTTGGAGAGAAGAGAAATGACCATTTGACAGCATTTGTCTAAATTAACCACATGTGGTCTATCAGATTTTAGTTTTGTCATCAGAGCTGTCAATTGACTAGAATGCCAATTCCTCACAATGAGGAATATACATCTCTGTTCTCCCCCAAACTTTTCTTTCCTTCTTATTGGCAGAGCAAGTGATTCCATGGCAGAAGATAGGGAAATGACCGCTTGTAAAGATGAAATTTACATAAATAAATGCTGATAGCACAAAACAGATATTATGCTATGGGCATCATCACAATAAGTTGTCTCCCACTGACATGCAGTCTAACTTAAAAGTGTGTGTTATGCAAATCAAGCTAATGCCCATTCCTCATTACTGTCATGGTGGTGGAAGGAAAAAAAAAACAAGATATCTTCTGCAGACAGCTTGCGTCTGGGTCGAAGCCAAAATGTTTAATTCTGTGTGCTGACATAGGAACTGAGTCAACAAAAATAGGATGTAATAGTCATACATCAGAAGAATCCATATTGGGGCAGACCTGAAACTTAATGGACTGTGAATCTGATGTCTGTAAAGAGGGCCTTTCATTGGTATTGACCTATAATAAGTCTGCTTCCTCTTTTGCCGATTCTATAGGAATAGATTGCAGAGGCAATTTCTGAGGTTCACATGTCTGCAAATAATCTATTCACTTTCCTTGTAAACAGATGAGTTGACATTTATTAATGCTTAAATAATATTGTGGAGTCCAAAGCAGAAAAGGAAAAAAAAGTGGGGGGAGGAGAAAACCTTGCCAGAATAACCTATAGATAACTTGAGGCTGATAGCTATGTCAAGTTTCATTAGGATGCCAACCAATTTTTCAAGCAATACTGTGTCCTTCATCCTCTTTGCTGATCATTCACAGGTATGCCTCCCACTGCTACTAGTTAAGCAAAGCCCTAAATTGTTTCTGAGCAAAGAAACAAGAATCTTTAGTCAAAAGTTCTTCAGTCTTAGGAATGCTGAGAAGGGCAAAGAGAATTGTTTTCTTCCTCCTTTCCTTTCCTTTCTGTTCTTGTTTAGTATTTTCTCCTGATCCCCTCAGCTACACCAGTCAGTGGTGTATTAACAATTAAGCAGACTAAGCATGGGCTTAGGGCACCAGGCCCAAAGGGGGCATCACAAAGTTGAGAATATGGCTTCATTTGTGCAGTATGTACAAAGGAGGGGGGCACCAAGATTTGTCAGTGCTTAGGGCACCAGTGAGCCTTAATCCATTACTGACTAAACATAAAAGAAATGCATTTGGAAGTTTTGCTTTTTGTTGTGATGTTATTTTCGGTTTTGATTTCAAGCTTTTTCATCTCATTAATGAAGAAAATTAAGATTTTTTTAAAACTTCAACTGAACGAAAAGTGTATTTTCCAAAGTTAGGCAGAAATTATTAACATAAAGATCAGGTTACAACTGCCTGCCATGTATAGCATAACTATTAAAGATGAATAGCCTAAAAAAGGGAGGGGAGAATATGAAGTAACATCAAAACTTAATTATAGTCCCTTCCCTCCAAGTAGCACTGGCAAACTTATAGGATGCAAGAATGGCATTGGCCATACATGGCAGCTAGCTGCTAAAAAAATCTCACACTTCCAACTTGTCTACCCTTGTCATTTCCAAGCCAGGATGCTGAGTTGTTCCACACATCTTGAAGTTACTGAGGCTGAGAAACACTGGTTTAAATATCACTCCAAATTTGCTTTATTGGCCAAATGAGTCTGCTGCACATGCCAAATATGAAGAAAGTTATTCTGGTGTGATTCCCCAAAAATCAAATTCTTATGAAAAAAAAAAAGTAATTGACAGCTATCTTAAAAAAATTGGTAGGTTGAATTTATCAGTCATGGAATTGTTTAAAACACAAATTCCTTCTGTCCTCTTTCAAAGATATTGGTGAATTTGGATACTTTTTAAAAATAAAACTGTAAGTCAAATAAAATATTCACTTCCTAACTCCTGTTTGTTACAGATAAAGTTAAGAGTTATATCTTAAATAGAAATAGTGTGCCCCTGTAGGTCATTGGAGAATGTGGCTTCTTTTCAGTTCTTAAAGCTAAGTACTGGAAGCCCATATTGCACATACTTACAGTTAGTATAATCTGAAAAAAAGGCATCAGATATTATTTTTTTACATTGTGGAATTTAGTGACTCTATGGCTAAGCATACGAGTACTCTCTTAATTTGGTAGACAGATTCATCAGTAAACTTGCCAGAAATCAGATTTGGAGCTGGAATGGAGCCATCCATTATTTTCCCGGTGTGAAAATCGTATGTCAAGAGATACTTGACAAGCTGCATCCTGCAATGATGGATTATTTTTCCAGAAATTCTCTTTTCCAGAAACTCCTTCCCACTCTCCAGTTTTCCTTTTCAGACGATCAAATGCTTGATGAAATATTATGATATTCCTTTTTCTCGATTCATTTATTCAAATCAGTTTCCCGCCCCCTCTGGAACAGATAATATACAATTCATAAAGGTATTAATTCAAAAATGCACTGATTACAGTTTGATATAAAAAGTTTAAACATAGGTCACAATCTACATTTCTTAAGCTGCTATGCCTGAGGAGAAACAAAGGAATGGTAACAAGGAAGAAGGAAAAAATATTGGCATGGACCTTGAGTTAAGTTTATGTATGAAAGTTCAAGGGAAAAAGGATTTTCTTTAGGGTGTGCAAAACTATTCAAAAGGTCTTTTCCGAGTCAGCTGTCCGACACCCCAGAAGCTTTCTGAGTTCAAAACAACCCACAGTTTGCCTCAAATGCAGAACAGAGCTACCTTAAACTTAAAAAAAAACCCAAACTTCTGGCACAGTCAGGGTAACTTGCTTTTCCAATACAAAATCCAAACAGGGCATTTCAAGCTTTAAATGCTTTGAATTCAAAAACACTTTGCACTCCCATTATTTTCATTCTCTGCAACCCCGAAAATGTTATCAGTGAACAGATGGAAAGAAGGCTCTTCAGAACAAGGTGGAATAGGTGTGAGGACATGCTGGGGAAGATGGAGATCTTAAATCAACAAAGAGAAAATTCCTATAATTTTCCCATGTGTACTGAAAAATAAAAGCCATCAAGTTCATTGCAACAGATTCACTCTCAGCTAAATCTATATAGAATTGCAGTCTAAAATAGAGTCATAGTAGAAAGATTTCCCCTATGCAACCCACATTGTTCAGAAGGGGCTTGTAAAGGTCCCAACATCCTTTTTTCAAGAATCTTTAAGTTCCTGCTCAAAGAAAGGAGAATATTCATTCTGGAAATGTCCTCATGTTGAATTTAATTTCAGATCTGAGCTCTCAGATGTGAGCATTACCACTTACAAAAACCCATCAGTATTGACAAAAGAATGAAGTATATGCTTAAATCTCTCTCATGGAATTAAGTTGGACTAAAGCACATTAGTCATAACTGTTGTTATTTATGATTGCCACAGGACTTTTAATGTGTATTGTGGTTACCATAGTAACCTTTTTAGATTTTGCAATCATTCTCTGAGGATAGTTACTACACTCGCAGTTTTATAGATGAAGGAATAAATCAGAAAAAAGAGTAACAATTACCATTGTAGAGAACCAGCAAGAATGTAAGGGCAGAAAGGGCCAGGTCAAGGGCACAACTTCATGAACTCTACTAGTTTGATCTCTAGCTAGAGAAAAAGTTTAAATCTATACTTTATCATGCCCAGAACTAGTTTTATCAAGAAACACAAGCAAAGGAAAAAATGCAAGAATACAATACAGTGAGAATATGATTCTGATAGGATTTGATTTTGAATTACAACCAGATTAAATTCCCTAGAGCCAGGTTTTCCTGAATTAAGTATTCTTCTTATCAAATTTATAGTCTTATAATAGTTTTAGAAATGCACTTTTTCAAGAGGCAACTGGACTTCTCTGTTTTTTTCTCTGAAGACATTTTGCTTCTCATTCAAGAAGCTTCTTCAGCTCTGACTAGATGGAGGAAATGGAAGGATTTAAATTCCTTGTAGACCGCTGATCATTTGCATTCTTTTAGAGAGTCATTGTGGATACTTGGAGATTTATCTGTGTCCTTATTAGTGCAAATGGCTGTGGAGCCTCCTTGAAATTGTTGAAAGAACTGTGTTGTAGACTGGAGATAGATGATTTGTATCCCTTCCCTTCTGTTGAGAGAGGGCTGTTCAATTTTTTTTTTCAAACATTTTTTATTAAGTTATAAAATATGATAAAATACAAAAGTAAATAAAAAAGCAGTGTGGGGAAAGGGGAAAAAAGTGAGGAAAGGTAGGGGAAAGAAAAGAAAAAGATGCATTGACTTCCAATTTATTTATTTATTTATTTATAGTATTTCTATACCGCCCTTCTCCCTAGGGACTCAGGGCGGTGTACAGCCAAATCCAAACCCCAAAAGACAATACAAAAATTAAAAAGAGATTAAATACTGGCTGATTATAATTGGTAAAAAACCCACCCCCCAACTTTAAAACCCCAATTAAAATCCAAAATTCGGAGACAATTTAAAACCATCTCATCCCAGGCCAGCTTGCTCGAAAAGCCAGGTCTTCAATGTGCGCCTGAAGGCCCTCAGGTCCGTGCTGGTACGAAGTTCAGGTGGCAGAGTATTCCAGAGGGCGGGGGCACCCACAGAGAAGGCCCTACTCCTCGGGGCCGCCAGACGACACATAGCAGTCGACGGCACCCGGAGAAGGCCCTCCCTGTGCAAACGCACCGGCCTGCTGGAGATCACCAGAATATGAATGTAGAATGCGGTCCTGCAGATAACCTGGCCCAGTGCCATGGATTGCCCTAAAGGTCAAAACTAGAACCTTAAAGCGAACCCGGAGAGCCACCGGCAACCAATGCAGCTCGCGCAGGAGAGGCGTCACATAGGTGCTACGCGACGCCCCCATGATCACCCACGCGGCTGCATTTTGCACCAGTTGGAGTCTCCGAGTGCTCCCCACAGGGAGCCCCATGTAGAGAGCATTACAATAGTCCAGGCGAGAGGTGACAAGGGCCTGAGTGACCGTGCGCAGGGCGTCCCGATCCAGAAAGGGCCGCAACCGGTAGATCCGACGGATCTGATGAAACGCCCCCCTGGAGACGGCCGCTATGTGATGTTCAAGCGACAGCCGTACATCCAGGAGGACTCCCAGATTGCGAGCCCTCTCTGTGGGGGGCAGAATTTCCCCCCCCCAATAGCCAGCGAAGGTGTCAGCTGGCTATATCGGGGCACCGAGAACCACAGCCACTCGGTCTTGGATGGGTTGAGCCGGAGCCTGTTCCCACCCATCCAATCCCGCACGGCCTCCAGGCACCGGGACATAGCCCCCACAGCATCGTTGGGGTGGTCCGGGGTGGAGATGTACAATTGGGTGTCATCTGCGTACAGATGACACCTCACCCCAAGACCACGGATGATCTCACCCAGCGGCTTCATGTAAATGTTGAACAAGAGGGGAGAGGACCGACCCCTGAGGCACCCCACAAACCAGGGGCCTAGAGGTGGACCTCTCCCCTCCCGCCAACACAAATTGCGAACGGTCGGAGAGGAAGGAGGAGAACCACCGAAGGACGGTTCCCCCAATCCCCAACCCCTCCAACCGCTGCAATAGGATACTATGGTCGATAGTATCAAAAGCCGCCAAGAGATCTAATAGGACCAGGACAGAGGAGAACCCTCTGTCACGAGCCCTCCAGAGATCATCAACCAACGCGACCAATGCCGTCTCAGTGCTATGTCCAGGCCTGAAGCCCGATTGGAACGGATCGAGGTAAGTCGTTTCCTCCAGGTACTGAGGGAGCTGATGTGCCACCATGCTCTCAACAACCTTCGCCACAAAGGGAAGGTTGGAGACTGGACGATAGTTGTTTAAAACAGCTGGATCCAGGGAAGGCTTCTTGAGGAGGGGCCGCACCACCGCCATCTTCAAGGCGGCAGGAAGCGACCCTTCTCTCAAAGAAGTGTTGATAATCTCCTGGAGCCAGCCTCGTGTCGTCTCCCTGGTGGCCGAAACCAGCCAGGAAGGGCACAGGTCCAATAAACAGGTGGTGGCATTCCGACCCCCCAGCAACCTGTCCATGCCCTCAGCGGTCACAGGATCGAACTCCCCCCAGATAACATTCACAAGACCTGCCCCGGACACCTCCCCCAGGACCATCCAATTGGAGTCGAGCCCCTCCCGAATCTGAGCGATTTTGTCGTGCAGAAATCGAGAGAACTCCTCTGCCCTACCCTGCAAGAGGTCATCCCGCGCTCTCGGTTCAAGTAGAGAGCGGGTCACTCTAAACAGGGCGGCAGGCCAATTTCCTGCCGACGCAATAAGGGCGGAGAAATACGAAGATTTCGCCGCCCCTATCGCCACAAGGTAAGTCTTAATATGAGATCTCACCTGTGTTTGGTCGGACTCAGAACGGCTCGCCCTCCAAATGCTCTCTAGACGTCTTTTCCGGCACTTCATCTCCCGTAGCTCCTCCGTATACCACGGAGCTAAATGGGATCTGTGCCGGGTCAGAGGTTGCAGAGGCACGACTCGATCTAGAGCCCTGGCGGCCGACCCATCCCAGGCGGCCACCAGGTCTCCAGACGAGCTGTGAGCCAGAGACTCAGGAAATGGCCCAAGCTCCCTCTGGAACTGCTCCGGGTCCATCAGGTGCCTGGGGCGGAACAATCTATATGGCTCCGCCTCCCTGCGGTGGGGAATGGTGGAACAGAAGTCCAGTCTGAGGAGGGAATGATCTGTCCATGACAAGGGTGTGATGACTAAATCCCCAAAATTACAGTCATTCAACCACTGCCCAGAGACAAAGATCAGGTCCAGCATGTGTCCTCCTATGTGAGTGGGAGCAGAAACTAACTGGGTCAGGTCCATGGCCGTCATGGAAGCCAAGAACTCCCGGACCAACCCCGAGGTTTCACCGGGCGATGGCAGGTTGAAATCCCCCATGACCAAAAGCCTAGGGGTCTCAACCGCCAGTCCGGCTATTACCTCAAGGAGTCCGGGCAGGGCCGATGAGATGTGGCAGGGAGCCAGGTACGCCATCAAAAGACCCATCTGAACCCCTTGCCCCCACTTCACAAAAAGAGATTCACAGCCAGCTGTCTGAGGGACAGTGGCCTCCCTAGGACAAAGGACCTCCTTTATAAGCACCGCCACCCCACCTCCCCTTCCCTGAGCCCTAGGCTGGTGAAATGCAAGGAAACCTGGTGGGCACATCTCCACCAGAGGGACACCGCCCTCTGGGCCCAACCAGGTTTCGGTAACACCTACCAGGTCCGCGGCCTCCTCCTGAACCAGATCATAAATCAGGGGAGCCTTATTAACCACGGACCTGGCATTGCACAACAACAGCCGGGTATTCAGGGCCTGAGGCTCCGGACAACCAGGACTGCAGGATGGGTAAGGAGGGTCGGAGCGCGCTACCGCTTGCAAACATCGGGAGCGCGATCCCCTTACCGGATACGGCCCTCTACCCCCAGCATATCTACCTCTCCCAGTCACCGTGATAATGAAATTGGCCCCCGGCATCCCACCCCCCCATCTGCCACCCCAACACAGAGACCCCCGAGGCCTCCCAGGAGCGCGGGCTGGCCCGGCTGCCCCCAATTCCATGCGGGCTGTCTCCCACACCCGCCCTGGATCTTTCCAACCCCTTAAAAAAACCCATTAAAAATCCAATAACCCTGGGTTTCCAATTCTTCCTGTTGCAATAGAATAAGGCATTAGCACCAAATCACAGGTTTTTGCTTTTCCATAATAATATGAAATTTTGACGTGGATGGTCTCTTTGACCCTTCTTTCAAACCAGTGGTCCTCTCTGTCCAAAATGTGGATTTTACTATCTTCAGAAAAGTGGCCTTTGTCTTTTAAATGCTGATGGGCTGCTAAATCTTCTCCTGATGGATTTGTTCAACTATGTTTTGCCATGTGTTTATGAAGTGATTGTTTTGTTTCCCAATATACAGGTCTGCACATGGGTCACTGCATTGTACTGCATATGCCAAATTGCTCAATTTGTATCTGGGTTTTTATCTTGGGTTGGACAAGCTTTGCCTTAGTATATGCATGGGTTTAAAATGTATGTTGTGCTGGCTGAAGATTCTCCTGAGCTTTTCAGATATTCCTACGACATGTCACAACGTATGAAATGACAACATTGCTTTGTTTATTATTTTCTTTTTGTCTGTTATGGAGGCACTCCTGCAAGGTATTTTTTTGGGATTTGGTGAAGGCCTACTTGGGATAGCCACACATTCTGAGGCCTTCCTTAGTGTGTTTTAGTTATTTTTTCCCCTCATCTTTCCTAGTAGGCAGGCCTTCAGTTCAATGATGTAGGATATTGATAACTCCCATTTTGTGCTCCAGTAGCTGAGAATAAAAATATAAATATTGATCTGTCTGTGTTTGCGGAAGGATTGTGTAAACTTCAGTGTTAAGGCTTCTGTCTTCCTTAATGTCCAGGAAGGTTAGACTATTTTCCTTAACAACTAATGAGATTAATTTGACGTATCTGTCCACAGAGTTGATATATTTGGTGAATGCTTCCAATTCCTGTGTCTTGACCCAAGTATAGCACACATATCTATACCAGTGAGTGGATGAAATTCCTGTGAAGGAAGTTAGGGCTTTGGTTTCTACCTCTTCCATATAGAAGTTGGCCACAATGAAGGACATAGGTGAACCCATGGCACAGCCATGTTTTTGTCTTCATTGTATTTAAAATAGGTAATAGCTAGACAGAGGTCCAGCATGGCACATATATGGTTTGGTATGAGATTGGTTCTGACACCTAAAGTGCTTTCTTGTAGCAGTTGTTTCTTCACTACTGTGACTGTATTCAGTATTTGGCATGCAGGTAAAGAGGGAAGTCACATCATATGAAACCATGGTCTCATCAGGGTCTAGTTTTTAATTTTACTGCATCATCTATCTCCAGTCTACAACAGTCCTTTTAGCACTTCCAAGAAGGCTCCACATCCATTTGTACTACTCAGTGACACTGAGGACACAGATGTGGTCTCAACGACTCTCTAAAAGAATGCAAATGACCAGCTATCTGCAAGGAATATAAATCCTTCCATTCCCCAACATCCAGTATAGAGCTGAAGAAGCTTCTTGGATGACAAGTGAAATGTCTTCAAAGAAAAACAAAAAACTCCAGTTGCCTCTTGAAAAAGCACTTTTGGGACAACCATGACCTGGATGACTAAGTACCTTCATAGACTTTCAGAAATGCAGCGATTTTAACCATCGATCAGTTATTATGTATGCAGCAATCAACATGATTGCTTTCAGGAATCCTGTGTTCCTGTTCTGAGTAGGAAGAGTAGAAAAAGAGTAGCTATGAACTGGATTCTCCTTCCACCTAGCCCACCTGCTTGTGAAAAAAATCATTATGGCTTCAAATCACTGTTGTGGAGCGACGGAATAACTCAGGCAGAGACCAGGTCAAGGCTAAAAGCTTAACTCTTTATTACAAGTAAAGAGGGTTACCGCTACTGCCGCGCTAACACAGCAGCCAGCTGGAGCGGCAACAGCTGATGCCGTTTGACAGCCGCCTTTTATAGCCGGCTGTCAAACGGCTCAGCCAATGGGAGAGGTCCGTGCTTCCCGCTTGAAGCACGGACCTGAGTGAAGACTCAGTCCATACACAACACTCCTCCCTCCCAGTGAGGAGCATGCGTAGTCCTTCAGATACGTCGGACGCCTGCGAATTCGTCCGGATCTTCTAGGCTCCGTCAAAGATGGCGCTGGGTTGCTGTCTGGAGCTCTCTGCGTGTCTCCAGGCGATGGAGAGGCTGCTGGACTGTCTGGAGTTGGGTCTGCACCTTGGTCAGCTTCCACATCTGGTAGGTAGTCGTCCCCGGTGGGTTGGCAACTGGTTTCGTCGAATGGTGTGGTTGCTTCTGCATGGGGCCCGTCTAGATGACCTCTGGGTGCAGTGCTCCAACGCTTCCTCAGGTGGTCCACGTGACGCCGCCAGGTCCGCCCATCAGCTAACTGGACTCTGTAAGACTTGGGACCAGTTACTGCTATCACAAGCCCTGGTAACCATAGTGGTTGCCCAGTGAAATTTCTGACAAATACCTTGTCATTAACCAGGAACCCTCTGTCTTGGCTGTTTGACCCAAGGGGAAGCAAAGGGGCATAATTTGGGTGCAGCCTATCCAAGGTGGTCCTCAGCCGGCGTCCCATTAATATTTCGGCTGGTGACTTGTTAGTAGAGGCACAGGGTGTAGTGTGTTGGCTCAATAAGTATTGGGCCAGCCTGTCATGCCAGTTAGAGGGACCCAATTTTTGTAACACCTCTTTAGCAGATCTAACTGCCCTCTCAGCCAGCCCGTTGCTGGCAGGATGGAAAGGGGCTACTAGTATGTGCCTGATGCCCAAACTTGCTAAAAACATCTCAAACTCACAGGAGGTGAATTGGGGGCCATTGTCAGACACGACAGAATCAGGAAGGCCATGTGTGGCGAATATCCTAGTCAGTGCTTTGCTGACCGCCTCCGTAGTGGTGGAGTGCATTAAAGTTAATTCCACCCATTTTGAATATGAATCTACTACCACCAGGAAAGTGCGCCCATGGAAAGGGCCTGCTAAGTCTATGTGTATCCTGGACCAGGGGTTACTTGCTTCCTCCCAGGTCCTAGGGGTGGTTGCTGGTGGTAATGCCCTGGAGGCCTGGCATGCCTGGCAAGAATTTACCCAATTAGAGATTTGGGCATCCATGCCTGGCCACCATACGTAGCTGCGGGCGAGGGCTTTCATTCTCACAATCCCTGGGTGGCCCTCATGCAAAACCTTCAGTATTGAGGTTTGTAATTTGTGGGGAATGACTACTCTGGTTCCCCATAGCAAACAGCCTTGCAAGGAGGAAAGTTCCTGCTGGCGTAATTTGTAGGGTAGGAAGTCTGAGGGATAAGGGGCCGTAGGCCACCCCCTCCCTACCCAGTCCAGGACTTGGGATATTACCTGGTCCTTGGCCGAATGGGCAGCGATGTCAGCAGCAGTGACTGGAAGCTTGAGATCGTCGATAAGAAAGACTGTGGTTGCAGGTGCTGGGTCCACGACTGGCATTGGCAGGGGACAGCGGCTGAGTGCATCAGCATGGGAAAGGCTTTTCCCGGATCGATGGATTAGAGTGTAGGAATACGCAGCCAGGAAAACCGTCCATCTGGTCATCCTTGGGGACAAAATCTGGGGAGTCTGTTTAGAGCCGGATAAAATGCCTAGCAGTGGCTTGTGATCAGTTATCAGTTCAAAATGGTGCCCGTAGAGGAATTCATGGAACTTCTTCACTGAAGCCACTGCAGCCAAGGCCTCCTTGTCAATCTGGCTGTAGTTGCATTCAGTGGAAGATAGTGTCCTTGAAAAGAAAGCTATAGGTGCTTCTGCACCATTGGGCAGTCTGTGGCTCAGGACAGCCCCGATTCCGAATGGAGAAGCATCGGCTGCTAGAATGAGTGGTAAGTCTTTATTGAATTGGATTAAGACGGCTTTTGAAGTTAACAATGACTTGACTTGTTTGAAAGCAATAGTTTCCCTTGGTCCCCAGTGCCATGGCGAATGCTTGTCTAAAAGTCTATGAAGTGGCTCAGCAACAGAAGCTTTATGGGGCAGGAACGATGCATAGAAATTCAAGAGGCCCAGGAAAGCTTGAAGCTCAGTTTTGTTTGTAGGAGTAGGCGCATCGTGAATGGCCTTAACTTTTGACTCAGTTGGGTGAATACCCTTTGCATCAATTTTGTAACCTAAGAATTCCACTTGTGGAGTGGCTATGGTGCATTTTTCCCTTTTTAGCTTGAGACCAGATTGTCTGAAACGGTCAAGTACACTTCTGACCCTTTGTAGTAATTGCTGTTGGTTGGTGGCAGATACCAGAATATCATCAAAGTAAGGCACAACGCCTGGTAACCCTTGCAGTATTCGTTCCATAAGGGATTGGAAAATTCCAGGGGCCACACTAACTCCGAATTGTAGACGTGTGCATTTGAAAGCCCCTCTGTGGGTTACTATTGTTTGCAGTTCAGCAGTTTCATCGTCAACAGGAAACTGCTGATACGCCTGGGACATGTCCAACTTTGCAAAAATGGACCCAGGCTCAAGGGAATGGAGTAAATGTTGTACCACAGGGACTGGGTACGCACTAACTTGTAAATATCTGTTTATTGATGACTTATAGTCCGAGCAGATCCTCAAGTGTCCATCCTTTTTTAATGGAGTTACTATGGGGGTCTCCCACTTTGAGAAGTCAGTTGGTTGCAGTATGCCCTGTTTGATTAATTTGTCAAGTTCCTTGTCTAGTTGAGGACGAATTGCAAAAGGAACTCTGCGGGGCTTCAAACGAATTGGAACTGCCTGGGAGTCTACCCTGAAGGATATTGGGGTTCCCACGTAGCAGCCTAGGCCCTCACTGAATACGTCTGCATAGTCCCTGAACAGGGAGTCAACTTCTGAATTGTTAATGGCGTGGATTCCCCCTATGTGGAGGCCCAGGGCTGGGAACCAATCTAGTCCCAATAGGCTTGGGAGGACACCATCCACTATCACTAGAGGCAAGTGACCCTTAAACCCTTGAAAATGGACTAGGAACTTGCCTTTTCCGATGACAGGGATGGTTCTGCCTTGGTAGTCCCGAAGTGTTAGGTTGCAGGCTGGAATTTTCTGTCTTGACATTCTGGGGAGTAGCTTCTTTAAGGTGTCCCATGAGATGATGGACAATGCAGAGCCGGTGTCAACCTCCATCTTGCAGGGTCTACCTTCTATAGAAACAGTGACACTAATTTTGTTAGATTTATTAATTTTTTGAATTTTAAATTGATAGCAAGTGAAACAGTCCCCAATTTGCCTGGGGTATTGAATGAGCTTCTGTGGTCTTTGTGGCTGGCTGAAGGTTTTTCCTGACTGACAAATTTTTGCCAGATGGCCTTTCTTTTGACACCTTAAACATGTGGCATTCCTGAATCTGCAGGATGCTCTGAGGTGATTTCCCCCACAGCTTAAGCATACTGTTTGTAACTGTGGGGTTTGACTTATACCTTGCCTGAACTCTTTTTGATTTGCATTGGGCTGTCTGAGGCGGTTTACCTCAGTAGCCTCTTCTGGGCCAGTTTCTGAGGAGGCTTCCTCAAAATATACTGTAGGATTTTCTAGCCTGCTGGGTTTTCCCTGAATTTCAGCTGCTGAGAGTGCTGACAGCTCAGCAGCCTGGGATTCCTCTAAGGCTTGCTTAAGAGTTAGATCCCCTTTGGCTAATAAACGTCTTTGTAACTTTGGGTCTCTAATGCCACAAATTAGCTGATCAAGCAGCATATCGTCCAGGTAATCTCTGAACCCACAATGCAGGGCAGTTGTTCTCAGTGCTGCCATATAATCATTAATTGTTTCCCCCTCTGTTTGGATGCGCCTTCTGAAAGCATGGCGCCTAGCAATCCTGGAAGGCTTTGGGGAGTAGTGATTTGAAAGAATTTCCTGCAGTTCCTCCCAGGGAATAGTCTTTATAGATCTAGGGGCCAGTAAAGCTGATGTGGTGTCAAAAACCGTGGCTCCGCAAAAACTTAGGAAGTAAGACTTCTTCCTATGTTCAGAAATTTCTGACAGGTCTAAAGCATCAAGAAAACAGTCAAACCGGTTCTTGTATGACTCCCACGTCTCAGCAGCCGGTCTGAAGGGCGGGAATGCCGGATTCGCAGTCATCTTCTGTCAGCTGTGAAGTTTCTCCTCAGGCAAGTTAGAGACGGCACTTCGCGGTTAGAGTCTGCAACTCTGTAGCGATTTCAGCTCTAGGTAGTGATTTCGCTCCTTTAATTCTCTCCCTTGCCTGGCTTGCCTTTATTTGTATCCCGTCCTCGTCGCCAGTGTTGTGGAGCGACGGAATAACTCAGGCAGAGACCAGGTCAAGGCTAAAAGCTTAACTCTTTATTACAAGTAAAGAGGGTTACCGCTACTGCCGCGCTAACACGGCAGCCAGCTGGAGCGGCAACAGCTGATGCCGTTTGACAGCCGCCTTTTATAGCCGGCTGTCAAACGGCTCAGCCAATGGGAGAGGTCCGTGCTTCCCGCTTGAAGCACGGACCTGAGTGAAGACTCAGTCCATACACAACAATCACCATTTCAATTTTTACAGCATCCCATACTCACCTCTGATTGGGATGTGTAACATGTCAGAATTCCTTTTTATGACTCCTGCCTAAAAGCAAATATGTTCTGTTGTCTTCTCTCAGAAGTAGAGATTTTTTTTCCCCCTCAGGGAAAAAATTTTGCAAATCATCCAGGAGAATCTCAAATTAAGAAAGATATTGAGACAGGTGATTGGTTTAGTACAAACTTGGGTTAAAAAAGAGGAGGCTACAAAAAAAGAACATGGTGATAGATAATAGATCAGTAGCACACACCATTTCGGTATTTCATTTCTGTCAGATATATCCTTTCTGGGTTGAGTTTTTTGGCCTCAAATAAGCATGTACACCTAACTGCCTTTTATCTTGCCTCTGTCATATTGATCTAGCAGTGAATCTATAATAGAAGATGGGAGTTTGAAACACTAAAATGTAATAACCATTGAAATGGTTAGCCAGAGCAAAAATATAGTTTCAACAGGACATTTAGTGCAAAGAATAGTATATTCAGGTTGGAGCCATATGCACCCCCTTCAAAGTTGATGGTTGAAAACACCTAGTGCACAGATGACCTGCCTTCAGTCTATGATATGTTTCTATATTGATTTTTCAGAGTTTCAGAACAACAGGAAATAGCCAAGTGAAAGTTTCTTTGCAGAGCAGTAAAAGTAATTTACCTCCTTCTTTTGATTTCAGCTTTGTATTTTTGTTTTATGGTTCAAAAGTGCAACTGTTTTTTTATTTTAAATCATTCTTGACAATAAAGGAACAGGCAGGGGTTTTGAGAGAGCGCCAAAGCCAGAGGGCCTTGTGGAAGAAAGGCACCATTACATAATGGATCCCAACCAGTGCAGAAAAATGTCATGTCTTTCTGCAGTCATTTTAACCAACAGCCGATAGTTTTAAATGAAGGACTTTGGACATTCTCTGAGATTTTTTAAAAAAAAGAATAGCTAAAGAATCTTACAAAATGTATTCTGCCAACTATATGACAAATATATAAATATTTAAATACATAAAGATTTGTTGGAAGGGAAGGGAATTATGTAGACAGAAAATTCAATTCTGGCCATTTTTTGAACCCATGATAGTATTATCCTGTACACTGTGAGAAAAGTATGACCCTAGCATTGGAGGATGGCCCACTGCAAGAAGGAGATAATGTATCCCTTTTCTATATACTGCATTATGTTCTGCAAGAGAGTAAAAAACAAGGAAATGGAAATAGGCTGGTCACGTAGCAAGAAGAATTGATGGCAGATGGACCAAGGCAGTCATAGAAACGATCCCACTCAATTAAAAAAAACATCCATGAAAGAGACCTAAAACAAGATGGATCAATGCCACCAGAAAGTACTGTGGGCCCAATTGGCAAAAGAAAACTCAGGACTGTGTTGGTTGGAAACATGCAGAATCCTGCAGTGGATAGACAACTGCTAATAGGATGATATTCTGCATTAAGTTTATTTATATGTGTCAGGTAACACCAGGAAAAGACAATCTCTTATCCATAAACCTACCTGTTTAAGAAGTAGACATTGAACACAGAACAGAATGGGTTGTTAGGGGTATATCACCACTCAACTACATGGAAAACATAATTTCCTACAGGAGACAGCCTGGATTAAATTTGCATTTTCCTGGAATACCCTGCATGAATGACAATGGACAATTTTAATGTCCATGTGCAGATCACAATTTGTTTTTCTGTTTCTATTTCTGGAACTTTTAACTTCTATAATGTGGGAACTATTAAGACCCATCCTGAATCAGGGTGGAAGAGAATAGTTTCCTTAATGCATCAGGCCACACATTGCGGAAAAAATTCCAAGTGAAGCAGCTGGGAAAATGACCTATCAATTTCTAAATAATGAAGTAAACTTTTATATATGAAGCTACGATATGCAATTCATCTCTTTAAAAGCATAGAGAAGACTACAGGATGCAAGCAGGAGTTTAATTCAGAGGTGGGATTCTACCAGTTCGCACCTGTTCGCTAGAACCAGTTGTTAACATTCTAAGCAGTTCAGAGAACTGGTTGTTAGAAGAAATTACTGGCCTAATCCTGCAAGGAAGGCAGGAAGGAAACATTCTGATGTTGCTTACAGAAACTGCCTCTCCGTTAACCCTTATTACATTATTGGCAGGACTAAACTTCCTGTCTCAGGAACTTCTCTGGAGATTTCTTTCCCTCTTTCGCTGCTACCTTGCTTGTGTGGAGTGACCACTCAAAGTTACAATGGGACTGACAAAAGTGACTTATGACCATTTTTCACACTTATGACTGTTGCAGCAATCCCAAAGTCATGAGAGGCCAGGAGAGGAAATGCACCCAGCCAATAACATGACCACCAAGCCATGCCTACCACCTAAGCCACGCCCACAGAACCGGTTGTTAAAATTTTTGAATCCCACCCCTGGTTTAATCCTGAGTCTGTTGCAATCATTGGTAGCAGATAGTATCCACAACATGTCTTCTGTGCCAGATCACTATTGCATTTGGTGTGTCCCAGGATGTGGCCTTCTCTGTTGTGTACCCACTCTATGGGACATTCTATTCTCCTGCACCAAGTCAGATTACCTCTATCCCTGTTATTCCTCTGAAAGACCCTCAAAGCCTGGTTATATCTCCAAAAACTAGGACATTCTTAGATGGCTCCATTGTAGGTGATCTTTCACTCTCTTGTGTGGCTTGTACTCTTTCCATTTTTACAGTATCTTTTCATTTTTAATAATGAATTTATATTTTTATAATGGCTGTTTTATACATTTGTAGTTTTTCTTAATTGTTGTACATCACCTAGAGTTGCTTCTGTAGCCATATAAATGTGATAGAGATAGATAGATAGATAGATAGATAGATAGATAGATAGATAGATAGATAGATAGATAGATAGATAGATAGATAGACAGACAGACAGACAGACAGACAGACAGACAGACAGACAGATAGATAGACAGACAGAGATGATATAGAGATAGTTATACATACATACATACATACATACATACATACATACATACATACATACATACATACATACGGTGTATGTGTGTGTGTGTTTTTAATGTATGTGTGCATGTATGTATGTAAAAGAAGAAACAGACATCCTGCAATTTCCGGAACTTAAAATTACATTTAATGTACTTACTAAGCTTTCGTCAGCCTCTGCTGACATCATAAGAGTATTAAGCTACCATTACAGAGATCTTTGCCTTTATATATCATTAATCAATGTAGCCCTTGCATATGTAATAGGCCCTCTCAACTGCCTCCTAACTGTGATTAGCTCTGTTGTTTTTGCTTCTATCATGTTGGTTAAAGAAGACTTATCTCTTGTTGTTGCTTTCTCCCATGCCCGACCTAGCCTGGAATGCTTATCTCTAGGAGGTGATGTTAACATGCCAGCTATTACAATTTGTTGCTTTGCTCATGACCTTGTAGTTGGCCTGGCTCATTCTTCTTTATTCCTGTCTGCTATAACTTGAGGCAGCTCTGCCAAGCTCTTCTGTATTTGGACAGGCCTGGCTGTGCCTTCATAGAATAAGTCCACATGCCCAGGGATAGGGGGGTGTCATCGGACTCTGCTCCCCAATGGGAGGTAGTCTCTGCTCTTCCTGCAGGGTCTTTCCTGGTGTCTCAGTGCTTGGTAGGCCGGTGGTAATTCAATATGCCTATTGATAGAATTGCTGTTGGAAAACCAGACTTCTTTTAAAAGGTATCCTCCTTTAGTTATATCACGGGCAACAACCTCGGCTTCTTGAAAGCTGAATGTGTTATTATGCTCCTGCATATGTGCCCAGATCTGAGAGCGATGTTCTTTGCCCCAGACAGCCAATTCATGTTCGTGTACTCTGGGCTGTAGCCGCTTCGTCATTTCCCCTACATAATTGCTTGCACAATCACTACAGTTGATACGGTAAACCACCAAAGATGTCTCCTCCTTGGGTAGTGCTTCCTTTGACATACACACACATACACACACACACACACACACACACACACACACATATATATATATATATATATATATATATATATATATATATACACATAAAATCAAGCCATTATGTCTTCCTTGTCTTGCAGGTAGTATAATGCTGCCCATCTCATTTGATGAGTATCTGTAGGTCAACTATTGTATTATAAAGAAATGTGTGATACAAGGTATGACTTAAACTCTAGATGATATAGTTCAAAGTATCTTTGATCAGCAGAGCTTTCCATTAAAAGAATCCCTCACACAAAAAATATTGGAGGGCCAATGACATGCATATAGTCGATATATATCTAATTTGCATTGCATTAGCCTCATCTGCTATATTTCTTCTCTACCAGACTGCAAGGCTGTCTGACCAGCAACTTTTAATAAATAGTATTGTTGCTAAAATCTTACAAGGGGCTTTATGCCTCTGCCTTATGATAAATATGAGGTCTGAAAGTAAGCTGATTGATCTCTCCACCACTGCTTTGTCAGAGATTGTATACTAATTCCACCTCCAGCTGTTCGGAGGGCAAGCCCCAGATTCATTGCACAAAGCCAAAGGGAAAGAATTTGTCATCGTTCACATTATTTTACTATTGCTGCATTGGGTTAGCAAGAAAAAGTCCACATTTAAAAATAGCTTCCCTTGCAAATTGACCAATACTTATCTACATTTGGGACAAAGCCAGGAAGCATCCAAGCCTATCAATATATTACTGCATGCACTAATTTCTTGACACCAAACATTAAGTAGTGGAACTTCAGCAAAGTGACTTTGGTATGGTTATATCTGCTTTTCAACATATCCCTACATTGAATTAAAAAAATAAAAATTGAATAGCAACTTGTTTGAAAGAAATGCTTATATGCTTCAAATCAAATCAAAACTTTATTATGGTCCAACACCAGCAAAAGGCAAGTAAGATACAAAAAAATTAAAATCATAAAAATCATATGCTCATTTACTTCTATAATATTTTTATTAAATGTTATAATGAAAAAGATAAAAGCTAATAGAACTAAAAAATAAAATATAAAAAACAGTGCAAAGAAGAAGAAAGGAAAAGAGAAAGGAAAAAATAACAATATAATGAAAAAAAATTAAAAAGTACAGTATAAAAAAAGTACAGTATATGCCATAATTAGTATCAACAATTTTAGAAATGTATTACCCTCTCTTAAAATACGATAATTTCTTTTTCCAATCTCTTATCTATAAACAAAACCTCACCATTTTGTCCTGGTCAGTAAAAGTCAATTTAGGGTATTCAAAGATAGCAATATAACCTTAAGCGGAAGTGACTGTGCGAAGTGCGCCCAGATCCAGAAAGGGCCGCAACTGGTGAATCAGACGGATCTGATAAAAAGCCCCCCTGGCGACGGCTGCAATGTGTTCTTCTAAAGACAGCCGTACGTCCAGGAGGACACCCAAGTTGCGCGCCCTTACCACGGGGGTCAGAACCTCTCCCCCCACGGCCAGCGAAGGAACCAGCTGGCTGTATCTGGGCGCAGGAAACCACAGCCACTCGGTTTTGGTCGGGTTGAGATGAAGCCTGTTACGACCCATCCAATTCCGCACGGCCTCCAGGCACCGGGACATCACTTCGACGGCTTCGCTGGGGTGGCCTGGGGTGGAGATGTACAGCTGAGTATCATCAGCGTACTGATGGAACTCCACCCCGAAGCCACGGATGACCTCACCCAGCGGCTTTACATAAATGTTGAACAGCAGGGGCGAGAGCACCGACCCCTGAGGGACCCCACATAATAGGGGCCTCGGGGCCGATCTCTGCCCCCCTGTCAACACAAATTGCGAACGGTCGGAGAGGAAGGAGGCGAACCACCGCAGCACGGTGCCCCCTACCCCCAACCCCTCCAACCGTCGCAATAGGATACTGTGGTCGACAGTATCAAAAGCCCCTGAGAGATCTAACAGGACCAGGACAGAGGAACAACCCCTGTCCTGGGCCCTCCAGAGGTCATCCACCAACGCAACCAACGCCGTCTCCGTGCTGTGCCCGGGCCTGAAGCCCGATTGGAGGTGGTCAAGATAACTCGTTTTCTCCAGGTACTGCGGGAGCTGACGTGCCACCACACTCTCAACAACCTTCGCAACGAAACGAAGGTTGGAGACAGGATGATAATTAGATAACAATGCTGGGTCCAGGGACGGTTTCTTGAGGAGGGGCCGCACCACCGCCTCTTTCAAGGCGGCGGGTAACAGCCCCTCTCTCAAGGAAGTGTTTATAATACCCTGGAACCAGCCTCGTGTCACCTCCCGAGTGGCCAAGACCAGCCAGGAGGGGCACGGGTCCAGTAAACAGGTGGTGGCATTCAGTCCCTCCAGTATCCTATCCACGTCCTCCACAGTAACAGGATCGAACTCAACCCAATTGACCTCACCGATATCCACCCCCGCCCCCCTGCCCGGAGATGCCCAGTCGGAGTCCAGTTCGTCCCGGATCTGAGCGATTTTGTCCTGCAGAAACCTAGAAAACTCCTCAGCCCGTCCCTGCAAGGGGTCCTCCCGCGCTCCCACCTCCAGGAGGGAGCGGGTCACCCTAAACAGGGTGGCTAGGCGGTTTTCCGCGGACGCAATAAGGGTGGAGAGGTAAGACCACCTTGCCATCCTTATCGCCACTAAATACGTCTTGATATAAGATCGTAATAGTGTTCGGTCAGACCCAGAGCGGCTAGCCCTCCAACTGCTCTCTAGGCGTCTTTTCCGGCGCTTCATCTCCCTCAGCTCCTCAGAAAACCAGGGAGCCACATAGGATCGGCACCGGGTCAGAGGCCGCAAGGGCACAACTCGGTCAAGGGACCCGGCAGCCACCCTATCCCAGGTGGCGACCAAGCCCTCAACCGAGTCGTGTGTGCGAGCTTCGGGGAATGGCCCAAGCTCCGTCAGGAACCTATCAGGGTCCATCAGGCGCCTGGGGCGGTACCATTTTAGTGGCCCCGCCTCCCTGCAGTCAGGGGGTGCGGAACAGAAGTCAAGCTTCAGGAGCGAGTGATCTGTCCATGACAGGGGTTCCACAACTATATCCGCTATACCCAGATCACTCTGCCACTGATCAGAGACAAAAACCAGATCCAAGGTGTGACCCCCCACGTGAGTAGGGTCCCGAATTAACTGGGTCAGGCCCATGGCCGTCATGGAAGCCATGAACTCTTGAGCAGACCCCGAGGCACCGCCGGCAGAAGGCAAGTTGAAATCCCCCATGACCATAAGCCTGGGGGTCCCAACTGCCACGCCAGCTATGATCTCAAGGAGCTCAAGCAGGGCCGCTGCCGCATAGCAGGGAGCCAGGTATGCGACCAGCAAGCCCACCTGAACCTTGGGACTGAACTTCACGAAAAGGAGCTCACACCCGGTCGTCTGAGACACAGTGGCCTCCCTCGGACACAGATCCTCCTTAATAACCAACGCAACCCCCCCTCCCCTCCCCTGGGCCCTCGGCCGATGAAAAACCCGAAACCTGGCTGGGCACATCTCCACCAGAGGGACTCCCCCCTCTTGGCCCAGCCAGGTCTCGGTGACACCCACCAGGTCCGCACCCCCCTCACAAACCAAATCGTAAATGAGAGGGGCTTTATTAACAGCGGACCTGGCGTTGCATAACATCAGCCGAAGGCCCAGGGCCCGATTGCTCAGACCCCCTGGGGAACGGGAGATGACAAGGGGGTCGGAGCGCGCCACAGCAGACAAATAGCGGGGACGCGCTCCCGAAACAGAGTGTGGCCCTCTATAACCGCCAAATCTGCCTCTCCCGCTCACTGTACTAATAGCTTTAATATCACCCTCCCTGGGACAACCATATGTATGGTATTCAGCTTTGTTCAGGTATTTTCCCACGTCATTATAGTTGTGCTTTTAAAGTTGTAGCGACGCTTTGGCAGAATCTCATCTGCCATCATCAGGCTTGTGTATTGTGTTCATCTGTGAGTCAAGCCTGACTCACAGACGAACACAATACACAAGCCTGATGATGGCAGATGAAAAAATTCAGACATTATTCAATGTGAGATAATATTTCTGTGATTTGGAACCCTTTAATTTTATGTACAAAACGTTGGTGTGACAGGATCTAAATTACACAAGTGAAACCAAAATCATACTGAGAAACTATAAGATAGAAAGAGGTTTAAGAGTTATCACTATTCACTTTTTTATAAGAATACTTTATCAATACTCTACATCAAGTGTGTCCAACTTATGGCCCAAGGACTACATATGGCCCTGGATATGTATGTATGTATGTATGTATGTATGTATGTATATATGCAGGTCCAAGGCAATTTCTCACATAATATGTGGTCCAAGGCAATTTCTCTTCACCCAATACAGTCCAAGCAAGCATCATTTGGCCCACAAGCTGTGGGTTGGACATGCCTGCTCTACATATACTTTGTTGTTTTGTGTGTGTGTACACTGAGATCTTATACACCAGAGACAAATTCCTTGTATATCAAATTTCAATCACACTTGGCCAATAAATAATTCTACCCTATTCTGTTATATTCTATTCTATTCTATTCTATTCTATTCTAGGGGTCGCCAATCTTTTGGACCTCAGGGACCACCAAACTCAAATTTTTTGATCCCAGAGACCACTAACTGGTTCTGTGGGTGTGGCCTAATTTATGGGTGTGGCTTGGTGGTCATGTGACTGGCTGGGCATGGTTTGTATGTAAATATTATAAATATTTATATAAATATTGATTTTTTTATTAAAAAAAGAGCAACATTTAACCAAAATCATGCAAAGTAGGCAGGCAAATTGAGTTGCCCACAGAATCACAGATTCATTCAGAGATCTGTCTATCTGCCATTGGCTAGCTCAGTCTGTCACATAGAATTTGCTTGCAAGCAAACTCACAAAATTAACTCACAACACACCATGCATGTAAATATTGAATTTTTTATAAAAAAAGAGCAACTTTTACCCAAAATCAGGCAAAGCAAGCAGACTGAGTTGCTTACAGAATCATTCAATCAATGATCTATCTATCTGCCATTGGCTAGCTCAGTCTCTCAAATTTGCTTGCACAGAATTTGCTTGCAAGCAAACCTCCAGTCCTAAGGGAGGTTCGGCTGTACTTAAAAGCAGAGCCGAAGATCTAAAGATTAGCTAGAAAGCAAGAAATCCAACCATTTCCTGCTTACTAGCTAATCTAAATCTCCCAGTACAGCAGAACAGATAATGGTTGGAAAAAGAAAAAATAACAATTTAGCAGGCAAGTTTACCAGGTAAGGAGTGAGTGGGCGGGGAGGATTCCCGCGGGCCATGTGGGCGGCGCAGCTTTGTGTTTCTGTGTAGCCTGGATTAATTGCTTTCGGGGGGTGCTCTTGGGGTGAGATTTCTCTGCGGCCCACCAAAATTTTCTCACAGTCCACCAGTGGGCCACAGCCCACCGGTTGGCGACCACTGTTCTATTCTATTCTATTCCATATGCAATAAAAGGTTTTACTACATGCAGAAGCCCTTTTCCTGTCATTCTGAAAGTGACCAGTCCAATTCTTAATTCTCCTTAAGGAAGTCATCAAACACCACGCTACATATGCAATTCAACCATTTGTGACTACTATATGGACTATGGCTTGCAGTTGTTGTTTTTCATATCTCAATCCCACCTCTGAACTTGGATTTGGAAAGGGGTTGTTTGGTTATGTGTTTCTGAACTATTAGAAAAAAAGAAATGACAAAATATTGGATGCAATTTTAATTTTAATTTAATTTTAAAATATTTATTTATGAAATTTATCTCACTGTCTGAAAGCAGCTGGACTCTTACAGCTTGGAGAACTTTGCTGAATTTTAAAACTACTTCCAAGGAGCCTTTAAAGAAAACTAAATCTTATGTCGACGTTATGAATTCATAAGCCAATGAAATATTAACATGCTATGTATAATGCTCGTGTTTGACTTTTATAATCATATTTCTATATTCATAATTGGAATGTTGAAAGTGGTAATAGTTATAATAGAAGTAGTCAAGAAGAAGGAGAATAAACAATTAGATGTAATCCTACAGGCAGAATTCTGATTATTTTTCATTTTTATACATAACCTAATAGAATGTTGGTGTTTTGAAGTAATTAATGGTACTTTTCATATCAGACAAGAGTTAAAAACCTTTGCTAGAGATATTTTTAAGCCATCCATCCCTCCTTTAGGCATTTATTACTCATTGGGAACTTACAAGAATCCTTTGCTTAAAAGGGGCATCTGGATCAAACCACAACTTTGCTGGAGGGACAAAACACTCACTGAGAAAGCATGACATAAATTCTGCCTGTTACACAGAGGTAGTCCTTGATTTACAAACATTCATTTAGTGACTGTTTCAGCAGTACTGAAAATGGACGCTTACAACTCGTCCTTACACTTATCAGCAATTCATGATGATAATAGCAAAAGCACTTAGACTTATATACTGTTTCATGTATAATTATGGATTAATTGCTTTTCAGCCTTCTCTAAGCAGTTTACACAGTCAGCATGTGGCCCCCAACAATCTGGGTCCTCATTTTACCAATCTTGGAAGGAGGGAAAGCTGAATCAACCTTGAATTGGTGAGAATTGAACTGCCAAACTTCTGGCAGCAGAAGTAGCCTGTAGTACTGCATTCTAACCACTGTGACAGCCTTTGCAAATTAACAGAATCCGTCACACCATACTTTGGGAATGCTACAAATGTCTCCTGGGAAAAGACTACTCCCCAAATACTCATGGTCCCTAGATTTATTCATTCATTTATTTAATATATACCCACCTGATTCCCAATGAATCTAACAACATCCTTCAGTTTATTGAAAACTTCAAGAAGCATCACCATTTTGGGGGGTTATTGCTGATTTCCAGAAAAGACCCTTCTTAGCCCACAACTATATTCTTAGCCTATGATATTTAAACAGTACATTTTAGCACTGCATCACAATACATCAGGGTGGAGAAGGCATTTTTTACTCAGGATGATATTTGGCCATTGTAAGCTGCAAGGTCGCATGCTGACAACAAACAAGATTAAAGTCTGTCTGTGCCATTCCCTTTTCCCCTTTCTGGAACTCCTTTTTACCTTCTTTCAGTTTTCCTCCTGCTTCTATCTGCTTGAGGAGAAACAGTGCTTGCCAAAGGACTGAATTGCAAAAGAGTTTTGAGATTTGGCTGAAAGTAACATGGAATTTCACATGAGCTATAAGCCATAGTTTTCCAACTTCTGCTGTAGAAGAAAATACATTGAACCGTCACAATTATTTTGCCCTTGTGTGCATATATCATGGTTTAATTCATACAGGAATGTTGATATTTGCCAATACTGATATTTTAAATAGCTAAAGAAAAAAATGCTGCTCAGAATATTGAATGGTACATCTTAGCTGCTAAGTACTTTTTTGTACCAAAGTGTTAGTAGAAAGTATAGATTTTTATCAAAGCAGGATGATGGTCATCAAAAATGGGCACCAAGATGGTGCTTTTCATATATTCACAACTTGTCCAAGAACTGCTCGTGTTGTCCTAAGAGGGTTGTCATCGTGAATTGTTTCCCCTGTAGAAATGGCCAATTCCACCTGAAAAAGAGACCCAATTAGATTGTTATTTTGGTCCCACATAATAAATTCCTAGTGTTCATACATTGTTTATGTATGGAACAATAGCATTGCAGGTAGTCACTGCTTAATATGTCATACTTAGCAACAGTTGAAGTTGCAACAGCACTGAAAAGTAACTTTATGCCTGGTCCTCACTCTTATGACTGTTGCAGCATCCCTGTGGTCATGTGACCACCATTTGTATGCTTCACAGCTGGCTTCCAACAAGCATAGACAATGCAGAAGCCAACAGTAACATTGCAATTTGCAGACGCTTACAGATTGGAAATGATTTGCTTAATAATTTTAATGGAAATAAGGTAAGTCTTTCACAGTCTTGTGTTGTCATACTTAATGACCATGTCACTTAGTAGTGGGATTGCTGGTCCCAATTATGGTTGTTAATTGAGGACTATCTTTAATCCCAAACATATCATGGCATCCCCACAGTCATGTAATGAACATTCAGATGCTTGGCCACTGGTATGTAGGATGGTTGCAGCATCTGAGTCATGTGATTGTCATTGCTGATTTTCCCAACTGACTTCCAACAAGCAAAGCCAATGGGAAAAGCCAGATTCACTTAACAGTCATGTGATTCACTTAGCAACTGCAGTGATTCATTGAACAACCATGGCAAAAAGGTGTTACAATTGGATGTAACTCATTTAACAACCACTTTGTTTAGCAACCAAAATTCTGATCCCAATTGTGGTCATAGGACTAACCGTACTAGTTTTGATGTATGTCTGAAAGGGTGGGGTTTAAATTGTGACATCATAACACGTGTTTTGTTCTTTGCCTTCCTTTATCCAAACAACTGATAGGCCATTTCAGGTCATCCAAATAATTTGAATTATAATTCTCACAATCTTTTGCCATTAGCTATGGTCAGAGGAGTGACAGGAACTGAAGTTCAATACCAAGTGTCTGCCCTGGTAAAGAATATTAAATCTGCATGTTTATTAACTGCTACTTTGGTCTGTTTACATCCACAACAATAACTGGTAATGATTTGACATACAAATCAACACAAAAGTATCTTGCCTGATGAGAAATCAATGAATATTATCTATGTAAATAATCAATTCACTTCAATTGTATATAGCTTAAGATTATCAAAATAAATCTCTATCCAATTGCAGGAGTTGTACTGAAACACTGCTGGTCAGAAAGCAAGCTAGAAGAAACTAGATATTCTTCACAGTTTCCTCTGCATGAATAAATTCTTCTCAATTTTTCTGAATCAAATTGAACAAGCGTAGTTTTTTTTCCTAGTAGACTCCACTATCTTCCACATGATGAAAGGAAGACTTTAGGCAGTACAAATCCAGAGCTTGAAGGTAATCGTTCTTTCTTATATAGGCATAAGAAATTAACTATTTAAAATTTTTAAGATATTTTGTTTCAGGTATGAAGAGCCCCATATTATCCATAACCAGTGTCTCAACTTCAAAACAGATTGAGCCTATGGCAGCCATTTTCTCTGTTTCTCAACTTTGGGGTGGGGGGAGCTCTGGAATGTCAGACCAGACATCAACAATTTACTCTCTCATGAGAACCAAGATCATCTGAACAGGTGCTGGCCAGAAACTGGAAGAGCTTACCAAGGAGATGTCAGAACACAGAATTGGACAATGTGGCCTGTGACAAGGAGGGAGGGAACTGTCTATTCTTTAAATATACTGAAAGCGCTGGAAATAGCCACAGCTGATTTTGCTTTCAAATGTGCTGATATGATGTACTCAATAAAACAGTCCTTTCAGAAAGCTGAAAGTTTCAGATTACTGAATTGGTTGGGTTCATTAGTCAGAACTTTGCCACAGTGGGTGTAAAGATGAACTAAGAATGAACTAAATCTATTGATTTTATCTTCAAAACAATGGCTGTAGTCATTGTTCAGGTTTAAAAATGAAAGGAGCCATGTGCTTTAACATGGAGTCCATCCGAAGACACGAGTAAGATTGAAAATATTAGTTCTGCCCATTCATGTGCTTCCTTTCAAAATGGATTGACAACTGGTACCAGGAATGCTTATAATTAAATATCCTTTTGACAGGGCATATATGATCGATCAGTTATGTGCGCCTTGCAAATAGTGAAAACATTGCCATTTGGTCTGAGAAATGGATCTTGAACATAATCATCCAGAGCATGCTACTCCATTCAAGATCATCTTTGTGATTTTTGTATATAATCAATTCCAAAGCTTGCCAGTGCTGATGGACTTCAGTGAGGTAGGGAATTTATTAGTCACATTTCTGGCAAGATATTCTCTCTCTTTTTTTTATAAGACTCTACAACAAAGGTAGCAAGGAGATTATTAGGCAGGGTAGCAAATTCAAAGTTTTATTAGCAGTAAACTGCAAAAGCTAATGGTGATGCCGACTCTCCATAAAATCATTGTCACAGTTAATTCTGAACTCCTTATTTCAAGCTTAATAATAGGAAACTCAATGGAGAAGATATTACACGGCCCATATCACTCATGAGTGCCGCAGGCCTGAGTAACTTGTTATTTTGCTCATGAGTGAAATAAAATGCAGATTATACTGCCTGATATCAGGGGCATTGTTTTAATTGAGGGTTTAGGCATGGTGACTGGGGGGGAGGGGAAAGCATTATGAATAGATTTCATTTTCTTAAGTGTTCCAAGAATTATCTTTTCACATTTTGCTCCAGCTTACCAAATCCTCTATTATTTCTTTCGTTAAAACAATCCATCCCTATATATCTTAACATTATGAAAAAAATGCCTTTGTAGACTCAATGAGAACTATGTCTGAATAATTGGGTAGTGGCTTGGTCAGAATTTTTCCTAAGTCTTGCAGGTCAATTGGTGGGAGATAATAATTTCTGCCTTTGTATATTCTGTGCACGGACTTTGCTATGCCTAAAAGGGGCTGAAAGCACACAATGCTTGGTTTCATTATTTCCACTGACCAAAAAGATGTAAATGAAAAGAAGGGGACAGTGATAACAGTGCCTAGTCACAGGCAGTGAGATCAAAGAACAACATTATTTGAAGATTGCAAGAAGATAAGGTTTCTGTGGATAAGTGTTTTTCTTTATTTCTCCTTCTTTCATATCTGGAAGTGCCTATTTCCTTCTTTTTGATAACCCCTAGGGGACAGACGTGATGTTTGCCTTTGGGAGCTTGTCATCCAAACAAAAATGTCCAGTTCACTATTGCAATGCTGTACTTAATGACTGGAATTGCTCAGGTGTTAATTGGATTGATGGACTTTGGACTTTATGATCTTCTTCACTCCCATGACATATACACATCTAACCTTCTTCTTGACTTCTGTGTGTATGATGTTGTTACCTTGAAGGATAGCCAGGTATTCTATCCTAACTGCTTTCCAAAATATTATATATGTTTTCACAATTATTGATTTAATACATATATAGAATAGAATGATATGGACAACCAAAGCAATAGTTTATGTATCTCCATGTTTATAAATTTGTAGAAAAAGTATTTGCCTGGATATGTTCATTCCCTTTGGAATTATCCTGCTTGGAAATCAAAATTTCATAGCAGAAGACTAAGCATGCCAACTGACATAATCAAACAAGACAGCCAAAACTACAACACATATTGCTTACTCTTTGATACATTGCTAAGAGCCATTCTCCTTATGAGTTACTTGAATCCAGAACTGAACCATATCTCTGCCCTATGGAGTGAACTGCTGTGAACTGCTTTAGATTTGACTAAAAATGTTGTATATCAGTTGTCATCATAGGAAAATATTCCTATTGAAATCAAAGTCCGTGAATGCTTAGAGTGAAGTGGAAAAGATGATTGAAGCAATAGAGCTTTCACCAACGACAAGAACTATTCACTACTGAAGAAAAGGAATGCATGAAACATCTTGGAAGGATCCAAAGGTGTTTTTTTAAGAGGAACTGGACTTTCTAGTTTTTCTTTGAAGACATTTCTCTTCTCATTCAAGAAGCTTCTGAGATGAGAAGCGAAATGTCTTCAGTGAAAAACCAGAAAGTCCAGTTGCCACTTAAAAAAGCACCTTTGGGACAACCATGACCTGGATGACTGATAAGCTCTGTAGACATTCCTGGAAGGACCTGCTTCTGACAGGTAACCAAGGACTCAATAGTATTATGTATTATTATGCATGCATTATCACAGTTCTCTTTCTAAAAGTCATAAATTTTAGATAGATTTTCCAATCTATCAAATGAATGGAAGCATTTGAAGAGAAGTCGATGACTAAGCTTAATAAATGATACAGATAACAAAGGATGACTTGAAAAGCATGGTTGGAGTGACTAGGTGACTAACCAACATAAGTTGCTAGATTCTTCATGTGTTATTCCCTATTTTAACAATAGGATTTAGTAACTTGTGAAGTGATGCCTTAAAACATATCTTGATTGACTCCAACCAGATCTGAGAATTTATTTAATA
Source organism: Bungarus multicinctus (assembly GCA_023653725.1). Classification (NCBI taxonomy): domain Eukaryota; kingdom Metazoa; phylum Chordata; class Lepidosauria; order Squamata; family Elapidae; genus Bungarus; species Bungarus multicinctus. Next base: position 54,759,760 of record CM042842.1, on the reverse strand, counting down.
AATAGGAATATTTATTTATTTATTTTATCAAAAATTATTAGATAACAGGTATAAGTATAAACATGGTTATAAATACATGAAATGGATACGAATAAGAAAAAAATAAACAATAGGACAGGGACGGTAGGCACATTTTGGTGCGCTTATGCACGCCCCCTACAGACCTCTTAGGAAAGGGGTGAGGTCAATAGTAAATAATCTAATGTTGATGATTTGGGGATTTGGGGAAGAAACCACAGTCAGGTAGAGTATTCCAGACATTGACTACTCTATTGCTGAAGTCGTATTTCCTGCAATCAAGTTTGGTGCGGTTTATCTTTAGTTGTATCTATTTTGTACTCTTGTATTGTTTTGGTTGAAGCTGAAGTATTCATTGAGAGGTAAGACATTGCAATATATAATTTTATGTACTATACTTAGATCGAACCGAAGGCGGCGTAGTTCTAGGTTTCTAGGTCTAAAATTTCAAGTCTGGTGGCATAAGGTATTCTGCTACGAATAGAGGAGTGGAGGACTCCTCTCGTAAAATATTTCTGGACTTTCTCAATTGTATTAATATCAGATATGTAATGTGGGTTCCATACTGATGAGCTGTATTCAAGTATTGGTCTAGCAAATGTTTTATATGCTGTAGTTAGTAGAGTGATATTACCAGAGAAAAAGCTACAGTCAATTAGGTTAACAACTCTTAATGCCTTTTTGGCTATGTAGTTACAGTGGGCTCTAGCACTTAGATCATTAGAGATGAGTACTCCAAGGTCCTTGATAAAGTTTGTGTCATCAACAAGGTCTTGACTATTCAGCTTGTATTTTATTTTTTGGTTTGGTTTTTTTTTTTTTTTTGCCAATATGCAAGACAGAGCATTTACTTGTTGAGATTTGAAGTTGCCATTTGTTTGACCATTCTGACACATAGTTGAGGTCTTTTTGAAGGGTAGCAGCATTGTTAGTGGTGTTGAATAGCTTTATATCATCAGCGAAAAGAACACAGTTGCTCTTAATATAATTGCAGAGGTATGCCATAGACTACCTCATCTATGTTACTGTGTTTCATTTTTTTCATTAGGCAATGTGTTTGTAAGGAAGCATGAGTCCAACACATGTGGGTTCAATTCTATAATCTTCAATTCACTGAAGGTATCATACAAAGTTCAGTGTGAAGATGACTTAATATAGACATTCAGTGTCAACCAGTTATGAAGGCACTTTTTATCAGAATCATAGTACAGTAAGTAATTTTCCAGAAAATTCTCATTTGTAACAAGATGAAATGTTGAACATGGATATAGCAAATTGATCACAAGGTTAGGATTTTTAGGTGTTTGTCAGTTGTCAGTTCTTTGCAAAGTGTCATATAGATACCACGAAGCTTCTTGCCGAATTAAGACTGCAGTCAGACAATATACTGCATAAAGTATAGAAAAGGCCAGATCTGTTATGCAATGGGAGTTACTAGTGTTATATTTATGCTGTGTGGACTGAAGGTGCTTTGGAATTGAGGCACATTGGAATCATTTTATTCATGCATTCCTGCAAGCATTCATGCATTCATGCATTTGATTCATAGTTATATGTTTTGGGCTTTATTAGTTCCTACTACGATGGTCGGGGAGGAGATACAAGAGGGTAGTTGTCAAATTCTGTTATTCTGAATAGAGGAACAAGTTGAAATCTTGTATGTATTAGCCCTTTTATTTATGCTACAGGGTTAACAAGGATATTGTGAACCTCCATTCAGCAGTACCTTGAACAATCATTTCCAATTTTCCAAGCCAGGATCTTCACATCTCAAGCTGTTTTTCTTGTTTCTTTCTGTAAATGTTGAGGAATTTAGAATTTTAACAGGGTCTCAATATGTCAGGAAGAATCACCTGGAAGACTGAATTCAGACAATTGCCCCCAACAATCTCCCCATTCATTTTGATGCTCAAGGTAAGTGTGCCAATATAGACAATAGAAGATAATATTGACATGCTTCTAATCTTACTTTTCACAGACTGAGAGGGAAGAGCAAGCCACACTTCAGCTAGTGGGATTTTTAAAAAATGAAAACCTTGGGATTATGTAAATTCCTTGCTGTAAACATTTCTTCAGTTCAAACATCCAGGAATCTGTCAAATATTACTGTTTCATGCCATTTTTCTAGGCTGATTTAAATAGGACATCTAGAGCATCCATGATATTTTGGAACAGGGCAATAAACCGTCCCTCACTCAGTGGTGATTTATCATTCAACAAGAAATCTGTTCAGTTATTTAGATTGCTAGGGTACTAATCTCCTTTTGGTGTAAAGTACTGATGGATAAGCTTTAGCATACTCAAGAGATTTGGCCTCTAAACAGGCCTCTAAATATAAATATCAAAGTTATTTAGTCTCTAGCTAGAAGAATAGGCTAGCAGTTAAACATATGCACAATTTCCCCAAAAATATATACTCTATCCAAGAAAAGGACACTCTGTCTAAAAATGCAGTGTCTCTCAGTTGTGTCTGAGCTGTCATACATTGGCCTATAAATCATCATTATCCAACAATTCAGTTCCCTCCCTATAGCCCTTCAACGGATGAAGTTAAAAGTGTTTACTTAATAACAAGGTAGGAATCAAAGTTATGGAAAGAGTTATAACTACTATTACTATTAATCTTCTCATCACTCCTTATCACCCATCCCCTCCCACTTGTGACTATACGACTGTAACTTTGTCGCTTGTATCCTTACGATTTATATCGACTGTTTCCTAGTATGATTTGATTGCTTATTGTACCCAATGACTATCATTAAGTGTTGTACCTGATGATTCTTGACTCTTGATAAATGTATCTTTTATTTTATGTATACGGAGGGTATTTGCACCAAGACAAATTCCTCGTGTGTCCAACCACACTTGGCCAATAAAGAATTCTATTCTATTCTATTCTATTCTATTCTAGAAATGACTGGGTCTTTGCCCCTAAGTGCTCCTTCCCAATGTTCACATTTTCAGTAGGCAGGAAAAAAATTGGAACAAAACAGAACATGAAGTGTGATTACAGTTGTGTTCTTTTGCCATTTCTTTTTATACAGAATAGGACAAGACCTAAGACCAAAGGACTTAGCCAAAATGGCAGGACAGCCTTTCCCTCAAAGGCAGCTCAGATAGATGCACTGAACTAAATGAAAGTATTGCAATAGGAGAGTTGTAACAACATTAAGTATGGAGTTAGTTTAGACTTACCTAATTGTGGTAATATTCCAGAAAAGCCCTGAATAGCAGTATGGGAAGAAATGAGTTGGGCTCAAATGGGTTTTGTGATTTCTGCTTTTAAAATTCAATATATCTGAAAAAAAGATAAAGTGCACCCCATTCACAGTATGTGGTCATAGTGACAAGACTACAAAATGTAAGTTATTTTCATTCTACCCTAACTGATGACACAATTATTAGTTGCTTATAGACAGACTTTGGGGGGGTAGGTTTGGGGTGGGAGAAATCATTTAAGGAAAGTTTATTTAATTTATTTTTTGCATAGACTCTTGTACAACAGTTATATTTCCTGGCACCCCATGTGGGATCTATTGTTTTATTATCTGAGGTCAACTTGACAGTAAATATTTATAGCACTAAGAAAAAGAAAACATACACACAGAATAATTCCAACATTTTTCTCAATTAAAAATAACAAAAACAAAATTATTTAAAATGTTTATGATTTGGTACACAAATGCAAGTAATTAAAACTGTTTTAACAAGATATAAATATACCACAAACTTTAGTAGCGCCTTTTTTGTGTGTGTGTGTCTTTTTCTGCATGCTAATTAATTTCATGATCCAGAAAGCTGATTACAAAATGTTGCATCTGAGGATAAATTGTTGATGCTATGCAATGACACATTGCTCATAAATTTAATTTCAAAATCACTTTTATTGCATGTACTTTAAGAGAGGTGGGGAGAGAGAGAACATACTGGAAATGAACCATTTATAAAACCTGCTGCTTTCATTGCTGTGTTTCTACTGAAATATTGTAAAAATGAAACGTATCTTATTTTAAAGCTTTTACTCACTGACTAATTCTATCTACCAGAGCAAATATTTTATAGCATTATCAGAAGGAATCTGCTTAATGGCTGTCTATGCATCTATATCAGCAGAGGGTGCAAGTATTTATAAGATATATTTTTATGCTGCAAAGAAAATATTATTTGTACAGTCTCTCCTTCAAAACTCCTTGCACTAATATAACACAATACCTTTCACAATTCTTTCTCTGCTACTTTATATGCCAACCCAGAAATTCCCTCTCTCTCAATCCTCCCCACAATCACTCAATAACTTGAGTATTCTGTATAAATTTTAAAATGACCTTTTAAATATGAAGTTTAATTTCAGTACAAAGAAATGGAAGTAACTTATTTGAGGATGAGCATAGGAATATAAAGCACAAATATATTCATCTGTGGGCATTTTACTTCCATCCCCTGAGAAGTGAGCTTTATTTTATGCAAATTTTGCAAAGTACCTCTATGGTATGCCTAAGCCAAAAGAGCTCCAGGTTGTCTTTCATTGTTCAACATTTCAGTGAACAAATGACACCTCATCCCTAATGCAATAATTTTTCAACTATTGCTTTGAAATCATTCTCTTATTTAGGAAATATCACTAACATCCCAAATAGGCTATAAGTGCTGTTGATGATACCATCTTGTATCATCATTAATTCCTTAGTTATATGACAGGGCTTCTCAAACTTGGCAATTTTAAGACTTGTAGACTTCAACTCCCAGAATTCTTCAGCCAGCAAACGTTGCTGAGGAATTCTGGGAGTTGAAGTCCACAAGTCTTAAAGTTGCCAAGTTTGGAGACCTCTGTTATATGATGTCATCCTGTTGGCTGGCATTACATGTGTTTGATCCAAGACTGTTCATAACTAAGTTAGTGACATTGCCACAATGCTGGGTATGGTGTTATCATGAAGGTGAATCAAAGCCAACCTGTCAGGCTCTACATCTTACCAGTGTCCTGAATCCTGACATTACATCTGTGACTTGGAGCTGTGAATCCCTGATAGCTATGAATCCCTGATCTGCTCTTCGAGTCCAACATTGCAACTTGGCAGGCAGCCAATCCAGACCAGCAGAGAAGGGAGGAAGGGCTGTGGGTGACATTTCACAGCCTCAGAAGTCAACTTCGGAATGTGGGAGGACTATGTAGCCTTGGAACTCAGATAATACAGATGAATGTCTTTTTGCAATATTTGGCTTTAACACTGTTTGGCTTTATCACAGTGCTGGGCTTGAGGCTAAATGATCATTGTTATTTAGGATACTAATGGGAGGTAGGGTGAAGGGAGGAACACAATATTAGCTTAGGTGTGGTGTAATTAGGCACAGGGTGGTGGCATAGATAATTAGGTAATGGGTGGATTAGGGTGGGGTGGAGGTAATTGGGCAGGGATGGATAAAACAATGTTGGGAGTTAACTGTTTTCAATGCTGACTTTACATGGACATCCATTGTTACAGCTCTTAGCCATGATTAGGAACACAGCAATAAACTCTTCAATTTCAACTCTACAAGTGTGGGTAACATGGTTTATTGATTGAAATCTCCAGTTCTTGGCAGAGTTCGACAGAAAGTCAGTGTTGTCTTATTTTATTAGTAAGTCTACCAATTGTGGTTAGTGGCAGTGATAAGGGAAAGATGGCAGAAGGGACAGATCCCAAATGGCCTATGGAAGGAGGAGGCAGTGGAAGGCTGTGTAGACAGCAGAAGTCCTTTAGAGCAAGAGGAGGAGAAAGAAGAGGAACAAACTGTGATAACCCCTGAACCATTAGTGGTTCGTCCTAAGGTTCACAAAGAAAAGAAAGGAGTGAAATTGAGTCTGCCTGGTGGAATAGTTATAGGAGATAAAGACACCGATGGAGATAAATCCCAGACACTGGATTGAAAAGTGAAACATTGGCCTGGTGTGGGAGATAGTAAATGGACTGTTCCTGGGAGTGACACTTTGGATATGTTACGTTTACAGTTTGGTGAAATGACTGTTAGGGATCCGCCAATTAGGAAGTCATGGCCTCCAAGGTACAGTTCTGTTTCTGCCTGGGACCCATTATATAGTTCCAGCCCCATGGGTTTACATGATATAGATACGGATTGGGGTTTGGAACATTCCAGGTTAGGGTCAAGGAGGCCAGACAGTATCCATAGAACATCCCAGCATAGTACTAGTAGACCCAAGGATATTAAGTCTTCAGATATAATGGAATGGAGCTTGGAACGGGAACCTGGACTTAGACGGCATAGTTCTCAAGAGAGTGTGGAAGGGGACCAGAGAGAAGGGTCTAACATAATACCATGAGGTGGCCCAGTACAGGGGAGGTGGGGACCCCCTCCGCTGAATACTGTGTTTGATGGAAATGACAATCAAGTGGCAGTTTTTTTAGGACAAGTCATAAACCATTTTGACATATGGTCATTGATACCTCTCTCATTGGTCAATGGTCATAGCAGTTACAGGTGTATCACAGGGGGAGGCTAGTGACTGGGCAGCAGATATGCACCACAAGAGACCAGAGGCATTATGCGATATTGGAGTTTTCCTGAGGGCTCTACGAGGTCAGTTTGAAGACAAATCCATAGAACAGCAAGCAGAAGATGGTCTATTGGGCATAAAACAAAAAGGCCAACCAGCTCGTGAATACATGCAGGACTTTAGATGTCTAGCTGGGAAGGTCACATAATGGCCTGAGCATTTATTAATCCATTTGTTTAGGGATGGCCTAGATTATAAACTAGGTCAGGCTTGTTTGTACAGGGGTTTACCCAGGAGACTTCAAGAATGGTACCATACTGCCATAGAATTAGATACTGGATTATGTAGATTATGTCTTAAACCAGAAGGCACATCGGGGATACGTAAAATGGGGCTATAAGGACAAAATACGAGGTGTATCTCCAATTCAGAATCATGGTACTAGAGGAATGTTTAAGTGTTTCCGATGCAACTTACCTGGACATCAAGCTTTAGACTGCCCTATACCACCTTTAGCAACACCATGTACATCTCAAGATACTTCCACTTTAAGGGCAGGAAGATCACAACCTAAAGGTTGGCCAACTCCAGAACAATCTAGGTGATTGGAGAACCCATTACAAGGGGGATGAATGTTGGACAGCGAAAAAATAGCTGAACATCCTATAACTGAACAAAGGGATTTTGAAACAGAAGAGGTGGCTGGCGATGTACAATGGTAAGTATGCCAATACGTCCATTCATAATATCTGTCACTCTATGGAATAGAAGGACAAATCAAGGGATTAAATTGGGTGCATTGATTGATTCTGGGTGTACACAGTGTTTAGTAACCCAGGCAGTGGTGGACAAATTAGGGCTCAGGGTAATAAGATTAGTCAACCCAATTAAATTTGAGCAGGTGGATGGGTCCTTATTGGGAGAGGTCATGCTACACATAGTACTGAATATATTAAACTGGTGGTGGGTGAACAATGGGAGTGGATCTCATTGGTAGTGATGCCTCATATGACAGAAGCGCTAATATTAGGATTGGCTTGGCTGGACAAGTGAAAGCCAACCATTAAGTGGGAAGGAGGCTTTCGCAAGATATGTTTGGCCATAGGACCATCGCCATTACAAAACAATCGGCCATCTGAGACATATGTAAAGATACTCCAAGATATTGAATCAACTATCCTGGAACCTAAATATCCTCAGGAATATGAGGACTTATCAGTGTTCTTTAGTGAAGACGGGACCGATTGCCTGCCTCCCCATAGACCAACTGATTGTGTGATACTGTTAATTCCGGGAGCCAACTTACCAAAATCTTGTATGTATTCCATGACCTCCAAAGAAATGGAAGAAATGAGAAAGTATATTGACAAGAATCTAAAACATGGATTTATTACGTCTCATATAGCCACTCCAGTATTATTTAAGGAAAAGAAAGATGGCGGTTTGTGTTGACTTCCGAGGTCTTAACGCGATATGCGTTGAACCTTTATACCCAGTCCCATTGATAAAAGATTTGTTATGTATGTTGCCATAGGGCCGTATTTTTACCAAACTGGACTTACGGGAGGCATACTATTGGGTACGCATCCGTGCTGGTGACAAGTGGAAACCACTCTCAATTGCCCATTGGGAAGCTATCATTTTAATGTCATGACATTTGGATTACAAGGAGCTCCCGCTGTTTTTATGCAATTAATAATGGCATATTGCATTCCTAGTACTCCATATTCCTTCCTGCACCAGGGTGGAATCTTCTTCTTCCCACATCTATTCTTCCCATTTTGAAATAGAGTCAACATCTGGCCAAGTGGTAGTGCTAGTGTGAAAAAAGCTAATTTGTCAACATGACATACTGTATGAGACACATCCAGATGAATAGGAACTACCAGTTGGGGAAAATGCAATCATATTTGCTAATATCAGTTAAGGTAAATTTCTCTTCTGCAAAATTCATATTCAGATTATTAATGTGACGTACACAGTTTGCTTCATTTTACTTTTCAAAACCCTGTTCCTACAATAAGCACAACCTAGTCAGCCACTAATACAATACAGACCCCTCACTAGCAGCTTTGCATTATACAATTACATTAACTGGGTTAACAATCATCACTTGGGTCATACAAAGTGCCTAACCACTTTCCTCAGGAAATGGCAGGATCCACAAGCATTTGTGTGAGAAGCATAATGCCAAGGCTTCATATTATCGCTAGATCCTTTAACCTTACACAACAGGCTACAATCCTTGTGGTTTTGGTCTTGTAGCAAACAATGGTCTGAAAGTGTGCTTTGTGCTGCTTGGCCATAACCCTGAAGGCTTCACTTTCTATCACCTACTCTTTCTGTACAGCAACTTTTCTCACTAGCCCTTGCTCAATTCAATGTATCTTGGGAAGACAGTTAGCAATCTTGCTTTTTTCTTTTTGCCGGGAAAAAAATTCGCCTTGCTTCTCTCAGGAACTGCTGTTTTTTTATAGTGTTTCCAGAATTAACCATGTGACCACAAGGTGTTCAGAAAGTGCTGTGGCAGAAAAACACTCCCTGTAGACAAGCCACACACTGCTCTGAGCACATTTTTGCTGCAGCAGTGATGACTATCTCATACTATTCAAAGGGTCAGATTATTTTTTTCTTCAGGAGGGCAAAGATTAGCGAGGATGTTCATGATGGGTTTTTGCATAACAGAATAACAGAATTGGAAGGGACCTTGGAAGTCTTCTAATCCAACCATTGCTCAAGCAGGACACCCTATACCATTTCAGACAAATGGCTATCCAGTCTCTTTTTTTAAAGTCTCCACAACTTCTGAAGGCAAGATGTTCCACTGGTTTATTGTTCTACTGCCAGGAAATCTCTCCTTAATTCTAGGTTGCTTCTTTCCTTGGTTAGTTTCCTACCATTGTGTCTTGTTTAGCCTTCTGATCCAAACAGATTCTGTGATTAAATCCCTAGTTGATGTGTCACATTCCTTAACTTTTATTACTTCATTTTTGCTCGTGTCTGATTTCCTTATACTACACTTCTCAATATCAGCCCATGCAAAACTCATGCTTATATTTGTTCTTGCCTTAAATACCCATACTAAGCTACAGCATGCGTACATGGCATATCTTTCTATAGTTATGTCGAGATTAATTATATTTCTAAGTTCTTCTAAAACAACCAAAAGCTTCACAACTGCTTGAAAGATGCTTTAAAAATTCATTACATGCCTTTGGAGAATATATATTATCCCCATGAATTCCTGCAGCCTATCTTTATTTTCTAACTATTTTTCCAACAATATTAATCACATTTGTTTTAATGAAACCTCTTCTCTGAGCCTGTATGAAAGTATTATCCAGGCTAGTTCATGAATAATTACACCAGACACTGAACTGTAGCTCCTGAATACAACAGCTCCTTAAAATCAAAACAGCACTATCAAACGCCATCTTATTCTTCACCCTAAGCTCATTGCCACTCAGTGTTTATCATGCCTCATGCCTTTGAAATCTTAAAAGAAGAAATAAAATAAAACAAGAATACCAAATGTTGGAACTCTTCACATACACTTCCTGCCAAGCAGAAAAGCAACCCTAGTTCTTAGCCTTTTTTGTTCCTCAAACACAGACTTTTGACATCAAACAACTGATCCCACAATATTACGTATTTCCTCTGTTGCAAGTTGTTTATGTCTTTCCCTGACAATGACCATTTTGAAGTATAACCAGCATGAACTGTAAGCAATTAGTAACCAGAAAGCTCGGATGATTTTCACTTTGATCATTCGTATGTAAAGAGGACTGCTGCTCACTGTCCTTTAATAATTTGCCTGGCTCAGATTTCTACCCACAAAATTTAAGATGCCACACTAATTTTTGTAAGCTTCTAGACCTCAAGGATATAAAAATAAATACAAGATGGCAACTTGTTTTAAAAGCAAGCTAGGTATAAGCCTACAGTAAGCCTACAGAACTTGGTGTGTGTCTGTCTCTGTGTGTGTGTGTGTGTGTGTGTGTGTGTGTGTGTGTGTAAGAGAGGGAGGGAGGGAGGGAGAGAGAGAGAGAGAGAGAGACTCTTTACATTTTGAAAATAAATGCTGCAAGAATTGCACCTTAATACTTAGAATCGTATTTCAAAAGTTGTGAAATAGCCATTGAGTGCTTAATAAGTAGCTTTGGCTGCACAAGTAAAACAAATTACCAACAAGTAAAGCTCCCTGTGGAATGGCCTTTATTGATTGTGTTAGTGATAATCACAAATAGATATCCACACCACATAACATTAGTTTTTTTACGGAAACTTTTTTTTGTAATTAATCTATTTATATAGCTGCAATTAAGACATGAACGATGCCACAAACACCCACTGAAGATAATTCAGCTTAAAAGTCTAACAAATGGCCCTCTCATTAGGATTCTGTTTCTGCACGACAGATTGGTTAGCAGCTTAAAAAAGAAGAACAATCCCTCGGCAATTCATTGCTCTTATGGTTCCTAAGCAAAAGGGACCTGTTCCATCCAAACTTAATGAGTTTGCTTCCCAAATATTATCTCCTTCCATGTCTATCTTCATCGCCCATGCATATTTTACTTAGCCACTATATATATATATATATATATATATATATATATATATATATATATATATATATATATTCACCTTTCAAGCAGATTGTACAAGAAGATGTTTGTGTTCATTTAGGAATTTGAAGCGTAGCTGTATTTTTCAGAAGTGCTAAGCTCTTATTTTGCTCACATTGGCAAGTTACCAGAGCTCAGCATGTGGCATAAATGCAATCTAATTGCGAGCACTAAGCTACAGACTGACAGAGGCCAGGGGAATCATCCCATATTTGATAATTATTCGGTCTACAATTCATCTAAAAATCAATATTATTAACCCAAGGGAAAGGCTTGTTTCATTGCAAAGAAATATTTATACAACAGATGTCATTGGAGGAATCAACATTTTAATATCTAAGTGCTCTCTGATATTACCGTAGAACATTTTCCTAACCCTGTTTGTCCATATGACCCAACATTTGTCTGCAAGTTATGTCCCCCTAAATAGGCAGGTCATTTGTGCAAACACCCTTTTGGTTCAGATTTTCTTCTTTCTCTGCCTCTGTTCATTTTGGGAAACAATTGAGAACAAAAAGAACTTTCTGCACTATTGAACAAAACTCAATAGAAATTCTAGAAATAGAAAACAAAATTCATCCATCTTTTGGCCAGCACAAAGCAATGCTGGCAGGAATCTACTGGCCTCATTGCCATTTTTTTGTTCTTCCAATATTGTTTCTGTTTTGAGTTATTTTCCAGTGGTTGTTATCCTGATTTGTGAGTCTGCCACTTGTTAGAGGCAAAGTTATTCCTTTTACTCCTCTGTCTCCTTTCAGCCTGTCACTAGTTAGTAGACTAGCCATCCTCCAAGAGTGCACAGCAGTGAAAATTAGGTGGACCAGACTTCAGGTCTCAGCCTGGACTTCTCGAGGTATCTAGAGCAGGGGTGTCAAACACAAGACCCGTAGACTGGATCCAGCCCACAGGATGCTTAGATCTGTCCCGCAGAGCCACCCTGGAAACAGCAAAGGGCTGTCCTGAGATATCTCTGCTAGTGAAAATGGAACTTTCATGTGGCCTCCCCAGGCTCCTCATGATGGCCTCCTGCAGCCCTCTGACAATGAGCCTAGGTTGGCCACATGCTATTTTGGGGGCAGATTTTTGGGGGGCTGTTTTTCGGCTGTTTTCAGGCTGTTTTCCATGCCATGTTTGACCATTTTTCAGGTGAAAAACGGCTTGAAAAATGCCCAAAAAAACAGGCTGAAAAGGAAGAAGGAAGGGAAGGAAGGAAGGAAGGAAGGAAGGAAGGAAGGAAGGAAGGAAGGAAGGAAGGAAGGAAGGAAGGAAGGAAGGAAGGAAGGAAGGAAGGAAGGAGATGGGTGTTCTATATTCAAATACTCACCTGTGATTGGCTGTTCCAACGGCGGGAACTTTGTATCCCTGTCATTGGCTGGTGAGCCACTAGCAGCCGCTATAAGAAAGGCTGCCTAGGCTCCGTAGCCGTTCAGTTCCTGAAATTAAAGCAAGAAAACTAATCAACTGAGAGTGTGCGTCTCTTTCTTCCACCTCTAAAACACTGGCGACAAGGATGGGATCGAGACATTAGAAATTCAGTTGAGTACGAAGCGGCGAAGATCGAGCAGAGAAAATGTCTGGCAACCACGCACCACCTGAGCAGTTCAACCCCGCCAAGGAGGAATGGCAATCATACATGGATCGCTTCCTAATGTTCTTAGAAACCAGCGATTTAAACGGGGTCTCGGAACATAGGAAAAGAGCTGTTTTCCTGACCCATTGCAGGCCCACCGTTTTCCAAATGGCCAAGGTGTTAGCCGCACCCACAGATGTAAAAACATTGACGTGGCCGGAATTAGAGAAGATTCTCCGGGCTCACTACGCGCCGACTGTATCAAGCCTGATCAAGCAGCACAAATTCTACTTAGGAAATCAAAAAGAGGATGAAAGCGTCGCTGATTTCGTAGCAGCCTTAAGAGATATTGGCGGAGAGTGTGAATTTTTGAACTTCGATGAGGCACTGAGAGACCGCGTGGTCCTCGGATTGAAAGACCTCACCTTACAGAGCCGTCTACTAAACCGTCCGAAAATCACAGTAAAGGAGGCTATAGAGGAAGCCACCGCTGCGGAAGCTACACACAAATCGGCCGCTAAAATGAAGAAAATTAATAAATCAGCAGGCTACATCAGTAAGGAGCCATCCAGACCAGAAGGAGAGAAAGAAAAAACTACAACACATCACGAGGACATCGAGTCAGAAACCAGTAGCGAGGAAGATGATGTATACCACTTAAAAGCGGGAAAGGATAGAAAAGAGCGGGCCGGCAGGAAATTTGAATTTGAATGTAACCGTTGCGGGGAAAACCACCCACGTTCGGAATGTCATTTCATTGATGCTATTTGCCGGAAGTGTGAAAGAAAAGGGCACATAGCTAGAGTATGCCGGTCCAGAACTAACTACAGCCCCCGACGGAGATGGAGCCCACCACAGAGAGAGAGAGACAGAGATAAGAAACCGAACAGCCGTTGGAGCCTGGAAAGAAGACACAAGAGAAGCAAAGACACAACCTACAGAAGAGAGGAAACCCACCAAACTGTGATCATCGGCCACTCAGAGACACGGAACGTAAAGAAAGTTCACATCCAAGTAACAATTGAAGATCAGGACTGCGAGATGGAGGTAGATTCAGGATCTTTCCTATCAATGGTCTCCTGGACAACCATCAAGAAATTGATTCCTGACATTCAGCAAGACGAGCTAGAAACCCAAAGTCTTACTCTCAAAGATTACCAAGGGAACAAAATTCCAGTGGTTGGTGTAGGACATTTCCAAATTACATTCAAAGACCATACTGCAATCCTTCTGCTCACCATCGTCAACCGAAATAGACCCAGTCTTCTGGGACTCGAATGGTTTGAGCCGTTGGAGATTGGAATGACAGGCGTTAACCAAGTTGCTGAAACGGACTGGGAGGAGGACCTCGTCAAGGAGTTCCAAGATCTTTTCAGCGGCGACCTAGGCAAGTACCGGGGTAACCCGATTTCTTTTAATTTAAACCCAAATGTGACCCCTATTCGACTCAAAGCGAGGCATGTGCCATTTGCATTGAAGCCTAAAATTGATGAATAATTGGACAAACTTATCAAACAAGGGATTTTAGAACCGGTTGATCATGCCAAATGGGAAACCCCTATTGTTACCCCCATTAAAGCAGATGGTTCAGTCCGGATTTGCGGGGACTATAAGGCTATCCTGAACCACGCACTGCAACAAAGTGCATACCCCGTTCCGGTTGTTCAGCATTTGTTACATTCAATCAAAGGGGGAAAAATCTTTGCTAAACTTGATCTGGCCCAAGCGTATCAACAGTTACCGGTAGATTCCCAAACGGCTGAAGCTCAAACTATTGTCACGCACCGGGGAGCCTTTAAATGCAACCGACTTCAATTTGGCGTTAGCGTGGCTCCCGGCATTTTCCAATGTTTGATGGAATGCCTTCTCCACGGGATCAAAGGTATCATCCCTTATTTTGATGATGTGTTAATTGCGGCCAAAACCAGAGCTCAGCTTAAGGACCGTCTACGACAAGTCCTAACTAAATTTACAGAGGCCGGTCTCAAAGTAAAAAGGGAAAAGTGCACACTAATCACAGACAAGATTGAATTTCTCGGCTATTTAATCGATGGCTATGGTATTCACCCCACCGAAGGGAAAGTCCGCGCAATCCAGGACACCCCCATTCCTATCAACAAAGGGGAGCTATAAGCCTTTTTAGGACTTATTAACTTCTATCATGTGTTTCTGCCGCAGAAAGCTACGGTAGTGGAACCCCTACATAGGTTGCTTGATAAAGACGCTTCCTGGAAGTGGGGCAGCCGGGAAGACGTGGCATTCCAACAAATCAAACACCTTATTACATCTACCAAGGTACTGATTCAATACAACGAGACGCTGCCCATAACTTTGTCTTGTGATGCCTCACCTTTTGGCGTGGGGGCAGTTCTAAGCCACGTCCTGCCAGATGGCAGAGAAGCTCCCATAGCCTTTCATTCTAAAACTCTGTCTAAAGCCCAATGCAACTATAGCCAGCTCGATAAAGAAGCTTTGGCCATTATATTGGGCATTAAACGATTTCATGAATACTTCTACGGTCGAACTTTTTCAGTAATAACTGACCACAAACCGTTATTGGGAATTCTAGCTGGGGATAAGGCAACCCCTAACATTTTGTCACCTCGCATGGCCAGATGGTCAGAGTTCCTGGCCGCCTACAACTATACCTTGCTTTATTGACCGGGCCGTTCCATCACTCACGCTGATGCGTTGAGCTGCTGTCCATTACCAGATACGGACACTGATCCTGTTCTGAGCATTTCCACCCTACAAATTGAAACCATGCCCAATCTTCCAATGACTGCTGCAGACATTGCCCGTGAAACGTCCAAAGATTTTGTCCTTACCAGAGTTGCTACCTGGATTGCCAAGGGTTGGTTGGAATCTGGCCTAAAGGACTGCATGAAACCTTTTAAACAAAGACAAACCGAACTGTCCCTCCTTAAGGGTTGCATACTGTGGGGGGATCGGGTTGTTATACTACCTCGGCTGAGAGATCCAATATTGGACCTTCTTCATGACGGACACCCGGGTATGGTGAAAATGAAGGCCCTGGCCAGAAGTTACATTTGGTGGCCAGGTTTGGATAAAGATATTGGGAATTGGGTGGCTGGTTGCAAATCCTGCCAAGAGTCCCGACCTGCTCCCCCGCGGGCACCAGTAGCTGAATGGGAACTGCCTAGGGGTCCCTGGTCAAGGATCCATTATTGATTTCGCAGGTCCCATGAGGGGTTACATGTTTTTGATCCTAGTTGATGCTTACTCAAATTGGTTGGAGGTAAGCATTATGCACTCTACCTCCTCTGATGCTGTCATCAGGCAGCTCCGTAAATTATTTGCAACGCACGGGTTACCTGATGTTTTGGTCTCTGACAACGGGCCCCAGTTCACCTCCACAACTTTTGAGGGTTACTTAGCTAGCCTGGGAATAAGACATGCCCTGACTGTGCCGGCCCATCCGGTGGCGAATGGCCGAACAGAACACATGGTTCGGTTTACTAAAGAAACCCTTAACAAGTTAGGCCCTGGCCCCATTCAGGAACGCATCGATAAGCTATTGTCCATCCAGCACACAACGCCTAGCACGACCACTAATAAAACCCCGGCTGAGTTACTGATGGGTAGGAAATTGCGATCCCCTTTGGACCGTTTATACCCTACCTATTGTACAGAAAAACCGACAGACTCCTCCAGCAAACTCCGTTTAAGGTAGGGGATCTGGTCTATGCCAAAAATTTAGTGGGAGACCCCTTATGGCTCCCTGCTATTATTACCCAAGTCACCGGGCCACGGTCATACCGCCTAAAAACCTCTGACAACAGGGACTGGAAGAGGCACATTGACCAATTACGGTCCCGGACCCTTAGAGGGGAATATGACAAGCCAGGGGGGGAAGGGGATTACCCAAATACACAAGAAGGGGGAGACCCTTCAAACACATACCACCCCCAGATAGGCAAAGACAACCTAGCACTATCACAAACACCCCTATCTTTAGCTCCGGTCGAAGTTCGCAACTACGCACCTGAGGCCGAAGAAATCAACATCAACGAGGACCATGCAGGAGATAAGTGTCCACCAGGAAGAAGCCTGGAAGAGAGCGGCCTAGCCGTCTCAACTAACAGGGCAAAGCCCGTCAGGAGCGGCATGGCCGGCTCTACCTTCCAGATGGTTCAGAGAAGGGACGGAGAGGTCAACAGGTCCAGAGAAGGGACGGAGAGGTCAACAGGTCCATCCGCACTGGCCGCTAGCGAACTAACAAATGACCTGCACAGGTCCAGTCGGACCCACAGGAGCCCCGCCTACTTACGTGACTACGTAACCTAGGAGGAGCTCCTGATTGGTCGGACTGAACCAAGAGGAGAGGGGTGTTCTATATTCAAATACTCACCCGCGATTGGCTGTTCCAACGGCGGGAAATTTGTATCCCTGTCATTGGCTGGTGAGCCGCTAGCAGCCGCAGGTTTTATTAGTGGTCGTGCTAGGCGTTGTGTGCTGGATTGACAATAGCTTATCGATGCGTTCCTGAATGGGGCCAGGGCCTAACTTGTTAAGGGTTTCTTTAGTAAACCGAACCATGCGTTCTGCTCGGCCATTCGCCACCGGATGGGCCGGCACAGTCAGGGCATGTCTTATTCCCAGGCTAGCTAAGTAACCCTCAAGGCTGCCGCAGCTCCGTAGCCGTTCAGTTCCTGAAATTAAAGCAAGAAAACTAATCAACTGAGAGTGTGCGTCTCTTTCTTCCACCTCTAAAACAATGGGAATGAAGAGAAGGAGGGAAAGAAGATAGGAAAGAGATGGGAATGAGGAAAAGGAAGGATGGAAAGAAGGAAGGAAGGAGAGAAGGAAGGAGAGAAGGAAAAATGGGAATGGGAAGAAGGAAGGAAAAAAGAAGGGAGGGAGGGAGGGAGGGAGGAAGGAAGGAAGGAAGGAAGGAAGGAAGGAAGGAAGGAAGGAAGGAAGGAAGAAAGGAAGGGGTTAATTCAGCTTTAGCTTAGCCTCTTTCAGAATTGCCTGCACAGTAGTATTGTCAATCATTCTCCTTCTGCTATTTATTTATTATTTTTGGGGTGCAAATGGGCTTTAATTGTAAATTGCTTCAGATAAGTCAATGGGATTTATTGCCTCTGCTATCTCAGGTGTGAAATGTTAGCAGTTATGATACAATATATTGCTTTTTAATAAGCTCAGGCTCCAACATCTTATTTTCTTTGGTGATGGGAGCAGAATGTTTTGCTAGTCTCTCCCCATCCTTTCACTGGTAGGGGGGCATTTGTACAAGGAAGCTGAGGGTTTCCTTTCACTTCTGGAAGTGTTGCGTATAGACCCAAGGCCTGGGGAAAGGAAAATGGCCGGGAGGCGGGGCTGTTTGTGATGAGTGATGTCGAGTTGGCCACGCCCACCTAGTCACATAACCACCCGGCCATGCCTACCCAGCCAGTCATTAGGGCAGAGAACGGTTGTTAAATTATTTGAATCCCACCACTGATTCGGCCCTCAGTGAAATCGAGTTTGACACCTGTGATGTAGAGAAACAAAGAAATATATGAGGATGAAGTTAGAAAGCCCCACAAAAGAGGCAAGGAGACCCTGCCAAAACTATGCAAAACTATCTGGGTCTTGACATTAAACAATAAGAAATGCTAAGCAACCACCTCCACCTTCAAGTGGTTGGGAGAGAAAAAAAAATTAAGGAATATACAGAGTTTGATAAATAAGCACTGAAAGACCAGTTTGATATCTATTATTTCTGGATGGATTCTGAGACTGACAAGCCCTACAGAAATCCAAGCGGAGCTATGCATTTTGTGGTATCTTCAAAAGAAAGATCAAAAGGTCAGGATGGCAGTCACAGCGACACAAAACCTTTCCCTCTCTTGAAGCCAATACATATAAAGATAGTCCTTGCCTATTACCACAACTTGGAGCAGAATTTCCATTGCTAAACAGTGGCTATTAAGTAAGTCTTACCCAGTTTTACTAGCCTTTGTTTTTGTTGGTTGTTAAGTGAATCATGCAGTTGTTAAGTGAATCCAGATTCCCCCGTTGACTTTGCTTGTCAGAAGACAACTGAGAAGGTCACACATGGAGACACATGGCCCCAGGATTCTGCAACTGTTATAAATACATGCCAGATGACAAGCGGACAGATTTTGATCATGTGACAGTGGAGATCCTGTGATGATCGTAAGTTCAAGGATTGGTCATAAGTCACTTTCTTTGATGCTGCTGTAACTTTGAAAAGTCGCTAAATGAATTGTTGTAAGTTGAAGACTATCTGTTCCAAAGGTGCAGAGATTTGATCGCACTGTACTGTCCATTCTTGTAACTATTTTTTGTAGTTTATAAAGAGCCACAGTGGCACAGTGGTTAAAATGCAGTACTGCAGGCTACTTTTGTTGACTGCCAGCAATTTGGCAGATTGAATCTCACCAGTCTCAAGATTGACTCAGCTTTCCATCCTTCTGAGGTCAGTAAAATGAGGACCCAGATTATTGGGGGCAATATGCTGATTCTGTAAACTGCTTAGAAAGGGCTGTAAAAGCACTGTGAAGCGGTATGTAAGTCTAAGTGCTATTGCTATTCCCCCACCCCCATCTACAAGTAAAGATATATATTGATGCAATTTCAGAATACTATTGAATTAAATTCTACTGCAAATAAAACAATGGAAGTCTGGCCATTTCAGAATACTGTTAAAGGGAATAACACCATTATGCCTCTCTCTTCCCCGAATACATTAGTGATGTTCTGATCTCTTCTCTTGTGAGTTGTTGGAAACATGGAGAGTGGTAGGTTTCAGAAGCAGGGGAGGAAAATAATTTGGTGCTAATGGAGAAGGGAAACAAATAGAAAGAAATGGCCCCGGCTTCTAATAACAAGAGAAATGATATCTGGTCACATCCATCACAGGCCACCGACAAGATAGTGGGAGATAAAATGTTATATAAATCTTTTTTATAAAATATGTCAACCACCAGTTGAATCCATTTGTTACCGCATGAACACAAATGGCATATTCACTCAGGCAAGATGTTTCTTTTAGCCTGTATCATCCATTTTCTACACAGTGAATAGAAATGTTACAATGTGATGGCTAAAATGAATTTTTTTTTTTTTTTAGAGTTAGTCCTTCTGCTAGTTCAGAGACCAGTTTACCTGTTTACATAATCCTGTCACACCTCAATAAACTATTCCTTTCCTAGAGCAAGGCTCCTGATCCTTCACTTGCCTAAAAGAAAGGAATATTGCTCACCTTAATAAAGGCAGAATGAAATTGACTAATGGCAGCAGAGACCCAACCAGCTCCATCTTATTGTCTAAATCAAACCTAATAAGGAAAGCATCAACTATATAACTTAGCAAAAGTGCCAATGTTTTCTGTAATTTGAAGACATGAGCCAAATTCTATCAAGATTCCAACATTAGCAAGTATACAAGAACTATTTCCAGCACTACTACTACCTTTAAAAGTGTGGCTTTTCCTAACAAAAAAAATTCTGTTTATGCAGGCAAAACTTTCCTTTTGTGGTCCTAAAATCCTAATTGGAGCCCAAGAATGCCCTGCTCTGCAGTTCAAAATTCTCATAAAAGGTCTTACCATTTTATTATTTTCTGTTCCTCTTTTTTTGCAAGTTGGAATGCAACAATCATTGTCTCAATTAAATGAGTGATCTTCTTCTTTACAATTGTGCTCATTTTTTTTGCCTTCCATGACAATAGAAGACAAATTATCAGGAAAGAAATAAATAGTACTGGTATATACTGTACATTCTACTTTGGATATTTTGCAAACTGGGGAAGTGAATCGTAACTTTTACCTAGAACAGTTTTGAAACCCATACCCTATCAGTCACCTTGTACTATTGGATTGGATAAAGTACTCAGAATTCAGTAAGTCCATAACTAAATCTCAGCTTCTATACTACCTGTTCACCCTAAAACCTACTGAGGAGCTAGATGTCCCAAGTGCTGCAACATTATGAGGACACTACAACAATGAGAAAAGTATATTCCATCTGGCAGGAAACCTCTATTGAATAAATGCTTTTGTTTTACTGAGAGTTGCCTGTCCAAATGTGAGTAAGGAGGCCCAAGAGAATAATTAACTGCAGCAATTGAATGTGTTGGCTGACTATGTTGGAGAAGGTGAGACCTTAACATCCATAATCTCGTCAAGTGTTTGCCTCCCTTAAATAGTTGCTGAGTAGGGATATATTCATAATGGATCAAAGACATCTGTTTGTTTGTTTCCTCCTGAACTGAGCATTAATATCTAAAGGATCATCAAAAAATTGAATGGATTATTATTTTTTAAAACAGAACAAATCACTTGTAGGCTATTAGTGTCTTTCTTACTAAAGCCATATTGGGGAGAATATGATGTTGAGATTTCAAATGTGATTAACCTATTGCCTCAGCATACATCATACTAATAACCATTTGCATAGAAGATAGTTTGGTATTAAAATGAGCAATGAATATTTAGAACCGGATCAATCCAACTATATCTTAAAATGAAAAATTCCGAAATCATGTGTGTGGATTGTCTCCCCATCATTTTCTCTCAACAGATCTCAATATCACTTGTTTTACAGTTGGCTGAGATTTATATTAAATCAAACAGTTTTAAATAGAACCGTGATAAACATACTTTCAAATAAAAGAAAAGAAGTCAGCAACATAGTTTCTAGTATATAACCCTCTCTGGGCTAAAGTGCCTAAAGCACCTCGGATTCAGTCTGTGGGAGGTTGAAAAGAAACAACAGAACTCACTCCACCAAATAAAAAATGTAAATAATTCATTGTTCACTTTTTCTTCCATATCTAATGGTAACAGAAGAATAACCTCTTTCCTTGTTTTCAGGAAAGAGAGCTGGGAATGCATAAAATAAAACCTCATCTAAAGATATCCATTTTTTCCATGATATTCGTCTTGTATGGTTCATTAAACCCTGAGGAAACTAGCTATTTAATGCATGAATATTTAAATAAGTTAGTGTTCTGGCTTATGTATTGTGTATCTATTGTGTTATGCTTAATTATGCACCAATTTTTCAGACATGGTAACACTGAACAAATGACAAACATGCTTGGGGTAAAACGGGAAGGTGTTAAGTATTTAGAGAATATATCTGAAAGAATATTTCCACAGGATTAAAAATTAGGGATATGACCCTGACAATTTGATGTCTGAAATTGTATTTTCTCTTTGTTCCATATTTCATAAGATGCCATCCTTCAAAGGTAGTGCCATCTAATTCCTTTTCTGTTGTAGTACATTTTATAATTTTTGGGTCAAATTAGATCATCTAATGGGAATTCTATGTGAGAATTATTAAGCTGATTTGTGTGAATCTTTGATATTATAAGATATAAATCTTTTAAGTGATTGCTGGTATCTTTATCACTTAAGATGAACCCTCTGAAGAGAAAAATCAATATCCCTGTCTGTATGTAATTTTTGTCTGTGCTCTTATCTGTATGTATTTACCCACAATAGACCAAAAGGTGCAGAACCTTTAAAGCAAAAGCCACGGGAAATTGACAAATTTCACATCAATGATTGTAGCATACTGAATACAAGAATAATGGGATTTTTTTAGCATTCTAATAATGTCTTTGGAAAAAACTTATTATAAAATCAGCTGTGGCACCCGCCTTAAATTGGTTTATAAGAAAGATAATAGATAAGCATATACTGAAGACCAACACTCACAAAATGGATCTTAGTTTGGTCCCAGAAGCACATGATTCTTTTTTCTTGACATCAGATCAGTTGATATTCTTCAGAAAAGGTCTAATCTGCAGGCTCATATCTAAATGAATGGACTAGCCAATTTTTTCATATTGGGAAAATGTTAATCATTTGACAAAGCAGTTTTGTTTCTACTGAAAATCCCTTTATATTGCTATGGTTAGATTATGGCATGAAGTAGAATTTGGTGAATTGTAATTAATTCAATGCTTGAGTGTATAGGTGTACCTGTGTATAAGCAGTAAAGAAATCTCTGGACAATTTGTCTTCTGTATCTCAGACACATTGGATTTAAGGGAAAAGGTCAAGAGGGAGAAGGTGAATAAGACTGAGAGAAAGAATATCTTGTCCTGTAAAATCTCAAACCCACAATAATGGTTCTTTTTTAATCCTATAGATGAGGATGTATATATGGAAAAATACATGTTGCTCTTAGATGATATGAGACTTTAAAATAAAGACTACCGTATTTTCCGGCGTATAAGACGACCGGGCGTATAAGACGACCCCCGATTTTCAGTTGACTTTTTTTCAAAAGTCGTCTTATACGCCGGAAAATACGGGTATTCAAAATTAAGTTGCAAGGATTTGTAAACTAAGATGCTTCTCCTTAAGTGTGTAGGCAAATACATTTTTATTCAATTCAATACAGTCAGCATTATAAATGAACTCTACAATTTTCTATTAATGACATATTTTTTTAAATTCCGGCCGCTACTCCGCGAAAGGAAACAGCCCGATCTGCCGCCACTAGAGCTCCGAAGGAGAGAATAGCAGCTAGAGAGGCAGAAGCCGGGCGACCTCCCAAAGGTGTCAAAGAAGAGCGAAGCGTCTCTTTCACAGGGCGGGTGAGCGGCTTAGAGCCGCCCTCCGTTATCCCTCGCTTCTCGCAGGAGGCAAACAAGACAGAGCCACGCCGGGAGCTCCCGGCTTTCCATGGCGCCTCCTCCCTTGACGTCCCTTCTGTGCCGGCAGCTCCAGAGAAGCTCAAGGCGAGTGGGAGTGAGGGGGGATCCTTGTCCTTGTGAACCGCTGCATTACTCCGGATCGAGCTGACTGGTTGCGCTTCGCATCTCTCCCTTGCCTTGGAGGAAGCGCCCGCAAACTTATTTCTCGGCTCCCTCGAAGAGGAAGCGTAAAAGCGCTCAAGCTTCACTCCTGATGTACCGTATTTTCCGGCGTATAAGACGACCGGGCGTATAAGACGACCCCCGATTTTTGGTTGATTTTTTTTCGTTTCAAAAGTCGTCTTATACGCCGGAAAATACGGTAAACCAAATTAGATTTGTATTCACTTATTTGGGAGATTTTATTTTGCCCTTCTAATTTTGAAGTTGTGTATAATATAAAATATCAATGACCAAATTCTAAACATAATAAATGATCACTAAATAATAAAAGCCACAAGATACATTTGAAAAAAAAAAACCTAAAAAAAAAAACCACATTGAATGGTGAAATATTTAGCGTTTTCTTCAAAAACCATGTCTTTCATAGTATCCACTGTAATCTTTTGTCATTTTTTGAGGTGCAGGGAGTTTTTATCTTGATGTTATTTATTATCTATTTTAAAATCAGTACAAGAAGTCAAACATTGAATCACTCAGCCCAGAAAAGAGAAGAGTCCCAATTATTCCTAACAGTTTAGAAACAGCAATATTTGAGCCATTGGAAAAAAATATATGTTTCATTAATTAGAGAATCAATTTGGTTTAGTAGTTAAAGGATCAGGCTAGAAATCGGAAGAATGTGAGTCCCACATTAGCCATGAAAGCCAACTGAATGACCTTGGACCAATCTTTCTCTCTCAGCCCAACTTTCCTCACAGGTTTGTGGTGGGGAAAATAGAAAGAGGAGCGTGTTGGATATATTCACTGCTTTGAGTTCTTTGTAAAAAATAAAGTGGGAAAGAAGGGAGGGAGGGAGACAGAGAGAAAGAGAGAGAGAGAGAGAGAGAAAGAAAGAGAGAGAGAGAGAGAAAGAAAGAAAGAAAGAAAGAAAGAAAGAAAGAAAGAAAGAAAGAAAGAAAGAAAGAAAGAAAGAAAGAAAGAAAGAAAGAAAGAAAGAAAGAAAGAAAGAAAGAAAGAAAGAAAGAAAGAAGCAAGCAAAAATGGCTATTTTAAATTCTTTTAACAAGGAGTACCATCTCTTCCCATCTTGGAAATAAAGCAGTCTCACAAGAGATAAAGAACTGAGACACATTTTTTAAAAAAAGGAAAGAGAAAAAAATATGACCATCACTTTTGAACATTAAAAATTATAACTATGACCATCTTAGGTTGCAGGAAAAAGATTATATTACTGTCCAAGTTACAGCAGCTGAAATAATCACAATCATGTAGTTTAGCACTCTGAAGCCTCACACCTACTCTTTCAAATTCTGAATTTTATTATAATTATAATTATTAAACTGTGTGCATGTTTATGTATGTGTATGTGTGTGTGTTTGTGTATGTATGTGTGTGTATGTGTGTGTGTGTGTGTGTGTTTTCATAGATTTTCACGGGTACAGGTCTTGGTGTGTTCGGGTCTTTTCCCTTGTAAGATTGAGACTATCTGGGCAACGTTTCGACGAGATCCCACTCGTCATCTTCAGGCTAGTGCTTTCAGCTTTGTGCGAGCAAAGTGTGATCTAAGCTGCTATGTCCCTATATATACTGGTGGGGAGGTTGGCTGTGTTGTTATTTCTTGATTGGTTGATGGAGTTGATGTTTGCAGATTGGCTGGCTTTTTTTTAAGAACATGTGTGGCTGGGGTATTGGCTGTGTGTGTATCCGCCTCCTGTGTTGTAACGACTTGGATAATGGGCTGTGTGATGACCTTTTGAGTTCTAATCTTGTGACATCCTGGATCTTGTGCTATAATCTCCTGGGTCATAATGGGGTAATGGGCTGTGTGATGACCTTCTGAGTTCTAATGTTGTGACATTCTGAGTCTTGTATTGTAATCTCCTGGGTCATTGGCTGTGTTGCAACATCCTGAGGTATTGTGGTGTAACCTCCTGAGTTCTGTGATGTGATATCCTGAGCGGGTGGCTGTGATGTAACGTTCTGGGTTTTGGTTTTGCTTCAAGTTTGAGGCCTGGCTCTGTGTTCATGGCATGTGTCAGTTTGCTTGGTTTGGGGATCGGTGTGTGTGGCAGCTGGTGATGGAGCCGTGGTCTGTTTCT
Source organism: Bungarus multicinctus (assembly GCA_023653725.1). Taxonomy (NCBI): domain Eukaryota; kingdom Metazoa; phylum Chordata; class Lepidosauria; order Squamata; family Elapidae; genus Bungarus; species Bungarus multicinctus. The sequence goes on along the minus strand of CM042842.1, from coordinate 54,734,146 downwards.
GGATGGTGGTTGTCTTTTGTCTATGGGATGGGTTTGGGTTTGAGTCTGGTGAGGGAGATTGGTGGTGTGTTGTTTTGGGTCCAGTGTTAGTTTTTATGGCTGGGACTCATTTGTTGATAAGGGCTAGTTTCCAAATGTAAAAGTGTTCAGTATTGGAGATTAATTTGGTTCTCTCAAAATTAATTTCATGTCCTGTGGCTTTAAGGTGCTGAAAAAGGGAGGAAGAATTTTCTTCTTTTCTGACTGCGTTCTTGTGTTCTGCGATGCGTGCATTTATTCTCCTGTTGGTTTGTTCAATGTATGTGGCTGGGATCATCACCAGAGACCATACCGACAGAAAGCTAAGACAACGAAACAAATAGCTTTCTGTCGGTATGGTCTCTGGTGATGAGCCAAAAGACAGAAAAGAAAGCAGTATGCTTTCTCCCTTAATTGGGACTTAACAGGGTGTTGTAACACAAAGTATATATATATTTATGTATACATGTATATATGCAATAAAATGCTGAATTTTATTTTATTTATAATTATAATTATTAAACACATATGTGTGTGTGTGTGTGTGTGTGTGTTTTCGGAGATTTCGGAGGAATATATATTCCTATTTGAACACTGCCCATAGTTACTCTATGAGAGAGATGGGCAACCTCCAAACATAATTAATAAATAAATAAAAATATATTATACTATACTTTTCTGTCAGACTGTTGGATAGTCTGATAAGAGGTTTTTTTTTTTTTTGTTATAAAGCTCCACTGGAACCTTCAAAATAATGCATCCTTTTCTAAATGTTCATGGGTAGCTGCTTAATAATCTGTTGCACAATTTTGTTCCAGGTTGACATCAAGCTGATCATATGGTTATTTAGATAGTCTTTTTAAACCCCTTTCGAAAACAAGATTTCTCTTTCTTCAGGCCTCTGATACTATATCTGTCCTTCATGATTTTGTAAATGTCATTGAAAGGGTCACTTTGGTGACATCTTGAAACTCCTTCAGGGTTGTTGGATGTGATTGTGATATGGTCCTAAAGACTTCAACTTATTAGGTGTGATCTCCCTTACCATATCTTTATTTAGTTTGGCCAATTATTCTGGTCTGATCTATTTTAATATAATTCTATATTAATTCTACATAGAACCAAAGCAAAATAATGTTAAAAAATTCTGTCAGTTGATCTGTGCTGTAGGAATCTCAAAGGATACATCATTTCCCTTTTTGTTCCTACTGATGTAGTCCTGAAAAGCCTCTGTTGTTGTTGTTGCTTCTAGCTTCTGTCCCAAGTCGAATTTCATTATGCACTTTGGCATCTCAAATTTTCTTTCTGCAGATATTAGCTTTTTGATTATATATCTCCTTGCTGATTATAGCCCACTTCCATTTCCTACATACAGTATGTCCCTCTTTATTCCTGGCTCAGTCAAAAGCTCAAATGAGCATACAAATACGAACAAATTTAATTTGATATGCAACAACTAAGAGGAAGCCAGTCTCAGTGTTGATAAACACGACTACTCCTTTCAGACTTGTATGGCTGTCAGCCAAAAACATTATTAATATATATTCTCTTGAATGAGAATCTTCAATAAGATCAAAATAGGGCTACATTATTTATGCTTTATGGGAAGATGTATTTAATGTTTGTAAATCCATTTGGATAATAACATTGATTTTAATAGGTTGACAAATGCATGTGTCTTTTAATGTCCATTACAATAATGATCGTCTTGAGTCTATAAAAAATTCATCATTTACTTGTTGATTAGGCTTATTCTTTGGCTTGCTACTTAACCAAAGTTTGCCCAAAGTTCCTAAACTTTACAGCATGCATGAATTGATATTTGTACAAAATGATCTAAGACTTCGTGTTCTACCCAGAGGCATTGTTGAACCTGAAGTTCATGCATCCATGTTAAAAGGTTTTTGAGCTACTTGGACTGCAAAGAATGCTGACCTAATTTGATCTATCAAGGCATATCGCAGGCTGACTCTGCTCATTGCCAGGAGTTTGATCCTGACCAGCTCAAGATTGACTCAGTGTTCTATTCTTCCAAGGTCAGTAAAATGAGGCCCCAGATTGCTGTGGGCAATATGCAAACTCTGTAAACTGTTTAGAACTATGAAGCATATGCTATTGCTGTTGCTTTCTTTGAAAAGTCGCCATGGCAACATTTAATTTATTTAAGTCTTTATTGTGAAGTCTGAGGATCTTTTCTTTTAGGAAGGAAGGAAGGAAGGAAGGAAAGAAGGAAGGAAGGAAGGAAGGAAGGAAGGAAGGAAGGAAGGAAGGAAGGAAGGAAGGAAGGAAGGAAGGAAGGAAGGAAGGAAGTCTTACTAAAGAATGAGGTCAGCTCACTTTGGCAAAGGTAACACCAATATATAACAGTATTTCACCTGATTAAATGCAACGGGGTGTGGGGGGGCTATTTCTAAAAAATAGCTGAGTGTTTCCAAATAAAAAAGATTAATTCCTATCAACTTCCTGTTGACCAGACCATTTGTCAATTATTGTTGCATATGAAACATATACCTTTATTTTCCCCAAGAATTAGCTAATAAGTTTTATAAGACTTTCTTGTGAAATCACCATTTTAACATGTATAGAGAAGAGGCACTGAGAATTTACCCAGAGTCCATAAGTGATAAACATGCATTGACTAATATCTTAATAACATCATATGATATTCTGGCATGAGAAATAAATACTTTCATTTCCATGTTTAAATAATGCCAGGACTGAATTCAGAGTAAAGATATTACCATTATTTGTATTTGGTGTTTTTTTTATCACCAATCAAATTTTCTACATGCACTGTGTTTCCTTAGCTTTAGAAAATACGGATTTGGTGGAAATAGAAAGTTTACAGCTATCCTAAATAGGCTCAGTGACATTGTTTGATAAACTCCAGTTGTACCAATGAAGGATCAACTCAAATCTCCCAAAGCTTCTTCAAAGTTATCCTTTGGATGCAGCTACCTTGAGGAAAACATCATTCTCAGTTAACTGAATGGATGATATTTCCCACTGAATTCGGGACAGTGTGAAAATTAAAATGCACTTGTCTCATTGATTATTATGCTTAAAAGATTCTTTCATCCTTCTAAGGCTAATGTAAACAAAACCATACGTATGTACTCAATATTTGCATATATTACAAATTCTGCTTAAAATTTGTTTTCAATTAAAGATCCAAACTTCTGAAAAAAAAAAAACAAGAAAAACTGTTTCACTTCAGTTAAATTTCAATCTTGCCTATTACATTTTCCAAAGTAACTTCATATGAGAAAAAAGTAATTAACATCCAGATTAATAACAAGCCAGGATGAAAATATGTTAACAATTGTAGATTAAAATGTCCACCAGATTCGCAAAGTCATTTGAAAATATTCTGCTAATGTTTACTTAGTAATTGTCAACCTTTAATTTTTTAGGTTATATCCTATTGTCAGTTTAGGAGGGGAGCCAAAGTGAAATAGAGCTTAAAAGTATTGCTTCGATATTTATAAGCAATTGTTCCTTTTTTTTTTTTTAGATTTTAAGTCTAAAAACTCAGATGAATTATATCTAAACAACACTAGGCCTTATTTTAATTAGTCACATCTCATGCAAATATCTCTGTGTTTCATTTCATTTAATAATAGAATGATGCAGAAATTGGATGCTGTAGGTTTATGAATGAACACAAGAAAATCTAATATAGATAAGGAATAGATTAATTTCTCCATTCTTAGATTTAACCTCACTTTCCCTATGTACATTTTTCTAACACAAAATATAAAGAAATCTTCCAACAAAGAAAAACAGATGGATGGGCATTTTGGAACTGGTGTCCATTATTCTCCAATATCTTAATGCTTCAATCCCTATTCCAGAAAAAAATGAGTCCAAAATTGGTGTGCTTCCTTTCTAACAAGGAGATTCTGACACATACAATTTTTTCCACTGGCCAGTCATTTGCGATGCCTAAAATCAATTTCCCTGCACTTTCAGAGTGATCTACAAATCTAAAAAGGTTCATCCTATACCCTTGCAAATGAAGGACTCTCGGGAAACATCTTCAAACAATTATTACTGAATTCAGAGAATACAGCCAATTGTTTTTTTATTCTTTATACCTCAAGATGACCACTCACCAGGATACTGGCCTCAAAATTGAATTATGAATTAACAAATACCTTTTCATCCTTTAAAATCCAACACATACAATGTTGCAACATTTATGCACATACTGTATATTTGTGAACACTTGTACCTTTGAAACTATTCTGGAAATGGCTATAAAGGAGACTTTATTTTTAAAGCTATTAATAAATGTTAATAAATCTGAAGCACTGAGAAGCCTCAGATGTTTATTATTTGTCATGGCAACCTCACCAGTATTGCAGAACAAAGCCTGTGAACCCCATTTAAACGAGCTCTCCACTTTGAACCCTAGCATGAAAACAGAGAACCAAAAACACAAGATGAAGAAAAGCCAAAAACAGAGCTTTTGGAAAGTTACCTTGGTGCGTTTTTCAAAGATTCGCTATCAAAGAAGTGGAAGAAAAATCATCATATGGGGCGGGGGGGGGGGAAGAACCTTTGAGACAACTATGACCTGGATAACTGAGTATCTCTATAGACACCATACAGAAAGTGCTCAAATTCTTTTTATTCAACACAACTTGGGGGGCAAAAAAACCAGACAACAGGGGGGGATGGAAAAGTTGTCCTAAGCAAACAATGGAAAAATTATTCAATCAGTATGCGATATTTTTAAAAACTTCCCCTCATTGCCTTTATGTTAAAATGTCCTCATTATCATGACTGGCAATACTTTGCATGTATTTCCATTGTTCCTCTCATATCCATTAACCTTTTTTAAAAATTAAAAAGCAGTGAAAAATGGCAAACTGGACTACAGAAAGTTACTTCCAGTAATGGGGATGATAAATGGTGACTTAGGTGTTCTGACAACAAAAGGATTAAGAAGAGCAAGTGGGTTTTTAAATCATCTGTCAGAGACCTAAGGTTAAAACCATTGTGGGATATATTTGAATGCTTGTCATAATTTAGTACAATTCCATTATAGGATTTGATGGAGAAATGGCACAAATAAAATCCATATAACGTCTCCTACTCAGCAGGAAGGCAAATAGAAGCACAAGAACAAGCACAGATTCTTGAGGATGCACTTTAAGGATTCATGGAATATTTGGAAGTAAACATCACACCAATAAGAATACTTCCAATGAAATATCATACATCAAGTCTTTATTTCTATTTGTTTTGAGTTTCATCTTATGGCTTCTGACATGGAAAACAGTGTGAGAATTATTGCATTACCCTGCTTTCGTGACAAAAATTTGAGGTGCATTATTTTTTAGCAACAAAAGCATTATTTTGTCTATTCTACTGGAACCACCACATGTGCAGACATGGGTATGCATTTCTATCTTTGATTTCAACTCCTGCAGTAGATTATTATATTCTTATCTCCAGAAACTTAGCTTTACATGACTTGGTGAAGGAAAAACATGAAGCACAAGTCTTGAAACTTGCTAGTGCAGAGCCCCATATGTTAATTAATTTTTACATATGTCAAATTAAAAATAAAAACCACTGGATTTAATGGAATTCAGAAATAGATATAAGAGAGTATATAAAATATAAGGCTATTACCACATTTGAAAGGTAACTCTTACACAGGTAAACGTTGGTATCAAAATTATTACTCTGGCTTCATTAGATTTAGTTATTCATTACATATCAGCATACAAAAGTCAAAACTTCTTTGTCCACCTACAAAATCTTTTGGCATTAATAATCAAGATTCCGGTCTCAGTGTCCTCAATCTCCATTGTACAGTATTCCTTTCCTAGAATGACTATTTGCCTCTCCTATTTCCAAATCCTCAAGTTGCACGGAACATTTTTGCTCAACACTTCTTTACATACAGCATGTATCCCAAATCCTCTTGTTCTTCCATACAGCATTAGTTCTATTTTGGAAGAGTCACCATAGATACCATCATCATCATCAAACCAAAAACAATATATTTATTGTGTTTAAAAATAAACTGCTATTTGGAGGATGCCTTTAATAACAAATTATTCTCTCTTTCAGAATAAAAGAGAGAATAATTTGGTTGACTCTTCTTTCATAATCAAGATTCAGGTTGAATTAAAGTACATCCATGGTGACCTTCTGTAGTTTTCTCCCACTTATCAGCAAAGAAATGAGTCAACAAAACCAAAAGAAGAAAGAAATCAGTTATTTCAATTAAAAAAAAACCTCTAACAACTTTTAATCTTTTCCAATTTGGCTACTTAAGCCTCTAATCATGTTGTTTAACCAAAGATTTCAGGAATCCTCAAGTTACAAGTAGTCACTTAATGACCATCCAAGTTACGTTAAACCCCCAAAAGGGGCACTTACAACAGGGATATAAAGCTCTGACAGTCAGTGCTTCCTTTGTAGTCACATAGCCAAACTTTGTATGCCTGGCAACATTTATAGCAATTTACAGTGTCCTGCAAACTCACAATTGCCTTTTATGACTGTTTTGCCAAAAACAAAGCATTTCTTTACCTACGCTATGCCACTTCTGTTTTTTTGATGAAACAGTCACCATAGCAAATTATTGGTTCACTTAATGACCATCTCATGCTTAACAAGTACCACAAAAATCAGGTCAGTCACATGACTGATCCATGTTATGACTGTTATTACATATGGCTTGTAATGCTTCATTATGATTGTAAGTCAAGGACTTCCTGTTCATGCACTATCCACAATTACACAGTACTAATGTACTTCAACACAAATCCTATTGCATGTATATGTGTCCATCCATATGAACATACCTACTTTTATCCATATATATATATATATATATATATATATATATATATATATATGCATGTGTATGCCTGCACGTGCACATGGCCACAGACAGAATGTAAGAAGACCCTTCTTGGAGGAAGCCAGAACCTGTTTTGTTTTTCACCATGCTCAATAAGATGCTTCTATGGTGCTGATCAGCAGGGGTGGGATTCAATCAGTCCAGACTGGTTTGGGCTAACTGTTAGTTCTGGCGATCATTTGGCCCCACCCACCTGCCCCTGCTCTATTCTGTGCTGCTGCTGCTATTGTTGTTGTTGTTGTTGTTGTTGTTATTATTATCATCATCATCATCATCATCATTATCATCAGTATTCTTCTACACAAAAATGACAGTATACACAGCAAACCATGCTGGGTTTCGTATCGCAAATTACTAGACAAACACTTCCAAAGTGTTTAGGACAGTGTATTGGCGGATTATGCAAGCAGATCCCAGTAAGGTGGCCTTCTGCAGCTGACCAATGATGATCTTGTCAGCGCCAATTGTTTTTAAGTGCTTGCTGAGGTCTTTAGGCACAGCACCCAGTGTGCCGAGTACCACTGGAACCACCTGCACTGGTTTATGCCAGAGTCTCTGCAGTTCGATTCTCAAGTTCTGATATCTGATGACTTTTTCAAGTTGTTTCTCATCGATTCTGCTGTCACCAAGTATGGCAATGTCGACAATCCACACTTTTTTCTTCTCAACAATCATGATATGCATGGGGCTAGTATTTGTTTGTAGCATACTTGCTTTCCATTTAATTACTTTTTTAAAATGTATTTAATTTAAACAATCTTGATGTGGAAATGGAACCTGGTAAGCAAGGGTGATTGTCCACAGATGAATTGCAACTTATTACTACCAGGTTGATTAGCTAGGTTACAGCCTATCATGAAAAGTAAGTAGGAAATCAAAGTGCACAGAATTATTAAGGAAGAATTAAAATGATTGGACCGAAACATATTGATTCGACCACTGTTATTAGGAGCAAATTTTGGGAGAGAGGGAATTTCCTTACACATTTCTGAAGTAATATCTACTTACATTGCCTTCTTTTTGTTTTCTGCCCAAGAGATCTTACTTGCCCAGATTTTCCACCTGTTAATTTAAATACTTTGTTGCGCTCACAATGTTGCTTGAGTGTTTTTCCTGTACCAAAATGAATAGCTACAACAGTCCTAATAAGCATCACCTAAAATTATATCACTGGAAATATATCAAATCAACTTGAAAGGCTATTAATCTCTGAACTATTCTGAGTTTTGTAAATATGTCTTATTGATTTTATTCTGCTGCCATTTCTCGTGACTCTTATCACTCTGAATAGTTTCCATAGCCAGAAAAAGTTCTGGATGGTTGCTTTGTCTCATTATTTCTGGGAAAACAGAGTGATTTCTTGGCTTTTTCCTCCCCCTTTTGGTATTGTTCCATTAATTTCTCCAGACATTCATTTCTCTTTTAAGAAGATAGAGACAATTGAAGTCATGCAGAATCTTGGCTAATAAAAACAAGATAATTCCAATGAAGTTCTAAATTCTAACACAACCAAATATATTTACTTATAGCAGTTTAGTTTCGCTATGTTTTTAATTCTTACTGCTCCATTTTATGTTTAAGACCATGTATATATGAGCATTCAGAAACTACATGACTAGAGAGACTACACATGCAGCAACAGGATTCCAATTAAGTTAGTTATTCAGCCTCATCCTATGAAATTAGATTTAGTTGCATCTGAGCAGGTTATACCAAGAATGGACAATAGGCAGCTCTATGAGCCAATTCTGGTCTCTGGAATAGATTTATCTAGTCCTCCTGGAAATAAAAGGCCAACATAAAAGATACTGAAATTAGGAAGTTTAATGCCCAATAAATCTTAAATGCAAAGGTAGTTACACATTTGTCTTGAAGTGTTATTCTCTGAATGCAATGGAGACATATGTCATGTGAGCACAAGAGCATAAGTGGACTTCTGCTGAATTGAAACCAGAGGGCAATCCTTTGTTGAAATAAATAGAGAAAGAAACCAAGCAGAAGGGTAGAAAAGTCCTAGACACCTCTGTGTTTATTCCCCAAAATTGATACTTAGTGCTGAATTTGGTACTTAGTGCTGAAGGATATGCTAATGCTGAATGTGGAAGTTTACTTGTTACCGATATTATAACGATAAGCCTCTCTTCATGACAAGCAATGATGCAGTGTCCCATTTAGAATTTGCCCCTGAGCTGCAGAGATAAAGGGCTGTTTACCTAATAGGCTCCCTTAATCAGGAGAATAAAAACCACATGGAAGTCACTAGGCAATCATCCAGCCATCACTGTGCCAAAGTCATGAGAATGGGCTTTACATTATATCTGTGATGGGGCTGTGATGCTATGAAAGCCCTTTAGGAAAAGCTTCTGCTGGTCCCATTTCTTGATGAGAGAATTAACACCTACAGAGAGCTTGTCTTCCCAGAGGGGGGTGGGGGAGGGGGAGCATCTTCTATTTTTTTTTCAAAAAATTTTTTTTCTTTTATGCTACACATATTTGGTTGGAGTGGGTGACTTTTTGATGGCTTTTTTTTATTGGCCAATCAACACCATTTCAACTTTGAGGGGCCGTGCCCATGCAGACTGTCTGAAAAGACAAATATTTGTTTTCCAAAATTAAATGCTATTGCTATGTCACTTGAAAATTACAGCAACATATGTGCTGATTTTGTTTCAAGCAAAAATATAATAACCCACGTGAATAATATTCAAGGCCTAGGGTGCACCATAATTGGGAAATAATTGCATATAATCCTGGAACAGGAACCATGTGTCTCTCTCAAAAATGGAATTTTTATTCTCTGTGTGTGGACATTTATTAAAAATTAAATGGGGATAAATTATTCACAGATACCAAATCTGAATGAAGTTTCATAGTTTGGGAGGACTCTAAAGCAGCTTTTAATTGTGTAACTGATGTCTTTGTCTCTTTTCCCCACTAAGGACTGAAAATTCAGGTCCTTGATAACATAGTACATGACTATATTTTTCTTTCAACAATGATCAAATGGGAGTTGAAACTCTACAGGCCTTTTATTCTGCCAAGGGCAAGCACCTGATTACTGCTTGCAGCATATGGTAGCATTTTATTTCAGATTTCTATTTATAAATACTTCGTTATTACTTACAAAATGAGCTAGCAGCACATTACACTAAGTAGTTCACAGCTTTGCCGCAAGACAAAGTGGTGTTCTTTGTATGCGCTTGCCTCAGCAAAATGTCCAGGTACAACAACCATTATTATAATTATAGCCTTTTCCTTATATCTCCATGTGTTAATTATTAAAAAATAAAACATGTTATAAAATCTTAATTCCTTATTAACTTTTACAGCTAACAACTGGAGGAGTGTAATGAGCTTCATTTTCATTCTCTGCAATCCTATTACATATGATATCTAGAGCAAATCTTACGCTTATGCTGAATGGACAATATTTGTCAGATTATTTAAGACATAACTCTACAATAAGCAGTTTCCTCCAAAGTTAGAGTTGTGAGTAGGGTCTGAGTAGCAGATAGGCACAGAAGGTAGCAAAGACCCAAATAAGATGTCCATCTCAGAGGAAGACAAAATGATGATGAAAGAAAACACAAAAATGGACGTTGAGTTATATAAAAGAGGCATGTATAAAGGATAGCTCAGGCATGTATAAAAATAATCTCTTATAATTCCTTGAGAACCAAAGGATCCCCACCTAATTCCTGAAGGTTCATTTTTCTCTATGAAAAAAACTTATATGGCAAGAAGGCAACAACACTGTACAACATTTTTTGAGCCAGCAACTCTGTTTGGCCCATGAATTAAATTCTATTAGCCATACTCCCAAAAGTGGGTAAAACTTGAACAAATCTGAAGGCAAGACCAAAACAAAAATTATTTTCAATTTATTCAAATACGAATGTATTTAAAATTAAATTAACTAATGATTTTTAACCTTTTCTTTTTTACTGGTGGTTCATTAAAGATTGTAATTTTGGAGAAACAAATTTTGGAGAGGCTCTACATTAGGAGTCTCATGGGCCATGGGCCAGATGCATCACGTAATGGCCAGGCCCTCCCCCATTTTAGTGAAGGGGGGGAAAGTCACATGATGACAACGTGATGCCATGGGTTTGACACCCCTTCTCTAAACCTATACTGTTCAAAGTAATCACAAATGGGTCCTGGATAACAGATTACATATATCCCTATATTAAACAGAGACACTAACTTTTTGGTAGAATTCAAATCTGTATTGAAATGACTATGAAGCCACTGAAAGCTTTTTCCAGAAGCAGTTGGGAATTCTTCTCAAGCATACGATGTGGCTTTTGTAGTAAATTAAAAGATTGCAACAGGTGTTCATGTGACCACAAGATACTGTAACCATTGTAACTGCAAGCTGATTGACAAGTGCCCAAATCAGAATCACATGATTTTGGGTGTGCTGTGATGGCTACAATATAAGGAACAATCATAAGTCTCCTCTTTTACCATCATTGTAACTTCAAACAGTTGTTGAATGACTGAAAGAAAATGAATGAAGACTACATGTAATTAGACACAAATATAGATAATAATTACAATCATAGCAAATTCTGTTTTCAAATTGCAATAGTAAGAAAAGCAAACTTCAAACTACTGCTTGAAGAAACACATATTTTTAGCCCAATAAAGTATTTGTTTATTCTTCTATAGTATATTCATATTTTCTGTTTCTATGATCAAGAACTGTAGAGAACACATTTACCTCTGTCTAAAGGACTTTCATCTTGTATGACTCATTTCAAACCAAACCTGGCAAAGGACTGAAAAATAGCCTTTTTAAAAATACCACAGGGAGCAATACTGTATTAGCAAAGAAATGTACTAAATGATCTGTAAGGAATTTTCCATTTCTAACTTCTGTTACTGGAGCTGTATTTTTTTTTTAAATTAATGTAGTTTTCAAATTCAATCTGGTCCCCATAGAAAAATAATTAATGAAAGCTACTGAAAGCTATGGAACAATAGGTTATTGTTAACATTAATCTCTAACTGAAAGGAAAATTATATTAGCTTGTTTGCAAAGAAAAGCTTGTTTTTTAAAAATTAAGCCATATTTCTTTTAAAACCGAACGTTCAAGGTAGTTCTTGCTGTGAATTTAATAAAAGGCTTGAAAAAGAGGTTTCATTTGATTGAAGAGAATAAGTTGGATCAAAACTTAGTCTTAGAGCAGACCTATTGAGATCAGTAAGATTCGTGTTTGTCAAAATAAAGTGCTGTTGATTTCTCTCTGTCTCCTTTACCTAACTTTGGATTCTGCTTAGTATCATTTCATCCTACCTGGAGGAAAATGTTTAAAAATGGATTTTAAAAGCCCAAATAAGATAGTGTGGTTATATTCATAACCAGATAGTTCAGTCCTAATCATAAATTGGGAAAAATTATGGAGGAATGCAAAAAAGAAAAACCAACCTGAAGCAAAAAATCCTTATAGATGGAATTTTTATGGAGATCTTCAAGGGGAAATGATGGGAGGTTGGGGTGACAAATGATGATTCAATGCTATTAAAAGTTATTACTTACTTCAATCAGACATCAGGAAACAAGCAAGTAATAACAAGATTTGTTTTGTGGTGCCATTGAATAACCTGTCTTCATTTTAGCTTCTTTGTAATTTGCTATGAACACCACTTACCCAAACAACCAGCAGATAATCAACAACCACAACTGTGCAGTCTTCAAGATATCTTGGGCTATAAGTATTAAACTTCCCAGTCCAGCACTTGTAAGGCATCAAATAGATATATTACCATCTGCTCATTTATCCAAAGCAAAAAAATATGGATGGACACTTTACAAAGATTTTGAAAAATGCTTGGTTCATTTCATATGATTTATGTCAACTGTTTTCACCCTGTTTTTCAGCCTCATAGTTTTCAAAGTGTTTTTTTTGTTCACTATTTAAAACAAGATTCACAGAAACCACCCAGTCACAATCAAAATAATTGTTTGAGGTAGTGGGGGAGTTGCAATTTCCATTCTACAATGATCAGAATTTCATTTGGTACTAAAGTATTTTGAGAAGAAAACAAATTCTCTTGGAGACTACTTCTTTACTTGACTGGAAATCTCTTCCAGTACTTCAGAAACATAATAGTCCTATTATGTTTCTGAAGTATTGGAAGATATTTTTTTTATAGAATTGCCAAGAGAATAATACTTTCCTGAGGTCATCTGACTGGGAGAAAAAGAAAATTAAAAATAGTCTAGCAAGGGTAAACCTATACGTTAGCAATAAAAAAAAATGTTTCATTTCAGAGGTAGACTACAGAAGTACTATTTACCTGCTTACATTTGTAAGTAGGCCTGATTTGCATATCAGGCTACTTAATGAAGTTTGTAAACTATATTTTATAAACCACAATGGTTGGGTTCATACAATATACTAAGCCAAGGACAGGCAAACCTGTGGCCACAGGGCTAACATGAAACCCTCTAAGTTTTCTCTTGAGTGTTATTCCCAAAAATTGGTGAGGCAATCTTTCATCAGGTTAAGATAGAAGTCGCATTTAAACTGTACTGCAAGTCCTACAAAAGGCATACTGGAGCTTTTTAAAGCAAAGACTCTCCCAAAATTTTATCCTTTCTCCCCAATGAGGGTAAAAATATATCTGTCATCTTCTCATTGCCCCACACATTGTGCCCTCTGACCTCGACAGAATACTGTGGCCCATGGCCACAAAAAACTTTTGACCTCATTCCATAATGAAACAAAAACTCAATCACTCATTCAGTATTAATTTACCCACAAATATATTCTTGAATTTTAAAAATGTATTTTAAGAACAAAAATAAGTCTGCATCATGTTGCCTCAAATACCACAAACACTTAAGACCTATAAGAAGTTCTAACTGAATTATCCCATGATTTGTGATGATACATTGCAATGTCATAGTTCTTTTTCTTTTCAACTCACAATTTCTATCTCCACATTGTCATGGTTATATTTAAATGAAGACAAAGTACCTTTGCTGAGGTCTCCAACATTTCTTGGCCCAGTGTTGCCTTATAAAACAACTAGACCACATTCAAATTTTCATTTAGGTCAGCTCCGTGTGATTTACCTCCCAAAAATACATAATTTCATAATAAGCAAATAGATTTATCTATAATAAAAATATTACTAAATGGTCCAAGAAGTACTTACAGCATGTATAAAGGATCACATACCTGCAACACAAAGACTTATTTTAGCCACAGACACACAGTGGGAGTTAGTCTTCTTGGAACAATCAACCATAACATATTAAACACTGTTTAAACATGGTTTGGCCAAGCTATATGGCGGCTGTTCTTTGAGGAAACCTAGTTTAATGCCTTTCAGAGGACATGCAATGAGATGGATTTAGTAACAGTCTAAACAAATGTTACTATTGCTTCTGCCTTATTCCCCTAAATCTGCTCTTATAAGGAATCTACTCAAATAGTACTGTGTATATAATTTTCTCATACTGGTGTATATACTGGCATATACACAGGTGCTACAATATATCCAGATGGAACTTATTGAAAACTTTTCTCCATTATTTGAAAAATTATAAAATGCAAGGAGAGAATGACATCATCTATCATTACTACTTATATTGGGACAATCTGACTTACATAATATTAGTGGTTTGCTCAACCCATTGCATTAACATCTGCACAGTGATTATAGGGGCAGATAATACAGCAATCTGTTGCTACAATTTCCCACAGATGACATGGCACCTTTGGGAAACCATCCTCTTCTCCTCTTTACTTCCCAGCATTAGTAATTTATCTAAAGAGCAAAATCTTTGCATAATAGATCTGAAATAGGATAAGCTGATTCTGATCAATTGTGCCTCTAGTGAAAACTCTCAGTTGATTTCATTGATAATCCATTTGTAGTGAAAAGAAGAATTACGGGTGTCATGATAGCAGTGTTCTAATATTTGAGGGGCTGTCAGAAAGAAGAGGAGGTCAACCTATTTTCCAAAACATCAGAAGGCAAGACAAGAAACAATGGATGGAAACTAATCAAGGAAAAACCAAGCAAGAACTAAGGAGAAAAGTCCTTAACAATGAGACCATTTTAACTAGTGGAACAGCTTGCCTTCAGATGTTGTAGGCAGGGGTGGGTTTCTACCAGTTCTGTCCACCTCTGTAGAACCGGTAGCTCTGAAGAGCAGCAGACATAGAACCGGTTCTATGTCTGATAATGTTTTTGTCCACCCGCCCACCCGGGCTCTTATCTGATCTTTACTTCCTGATTTTTCAACTTCAGCTGCCAAACGAGGCACAGCTGCAGTTAAAAAAAGCAGGAAAAGAGGGGCTGTTTCTGCACAGCAGCTGCTGATGACAATTTACAGGCACATGGCTGTCAGCAGTGCAGGGAATCTGGTAAATCCTGAACCGGTAGTTAACCCTGTCGTATCCCACCCCTGGCTGTAGGTGCTCAATCACTGGAGGTTTTTAAGAAGAGACTGGGCACTGGGCAGCCACTTGTCTGGAATGATATAGGGTCTCCTGCTTGAGCAAGGGGTTGGACTAGAAAACTTCCAAGGTCCCTTCCAACTGTGTTATTCCGTATTCTGTTTTCTTGCCCAACCATAGTATTTTCAGGTGTTTTCTCAAACACCAACAGTCCAAAGCATCAAAATTCTTTCTAGCCTGCTCCAAAGTCCAACTTTCACTTCCATGCAGTGTCACAGATCTGATCTTTGTAGGCATAGAGAGCAAAGCTGGCAATTAGATTGTTACAATGACAAATGAGTGCACTGTTGGAAAAACTGAAAGACCAGATTAGGAGCAGATTGTCATGGAGAAAATCTATTTATTAGGAGTCAAAAATAACTTACCAGCACAACATCAGTCAATCAATCAATGGAATTCAATGAAGCTAAGTCATATTTCTGGGACTCTGGACTTAGAATAGTTAACAACCCCAGGTGGTTTTTTTTTTCTTCCTTCCCTCCTCAAAAATATATTTATAGGCAGAAGGATGCTTCTGATCCAAAACATAAATAACAAGAACAAAGTCAGAAAGAGATTTGCAATACAAGGCAGCCAGCTTATTTCATAAAAAGCTCATTCTCTTTCTAATCTCTTGAGCTTCACTTTCAGAAATGTTGGGGAAGGATTGGGCACAAGGCCAGGAAATGTGACACCTGCATCAACAGAATGGAATGGGGCAGGATCCAGAAGGCAGAAAAGCGTCTATTGAATATGCTGTTTCTTCATAACAACAGCCTTCTCCCCCTTCTGAAAAATAATATTTAGAATAGATGGCACCAAGCCATAAAAAGAACTACGTCTTCCAAAAAAAAGTGGGGGAGTACAAATCAAACACACAGCCACAGTCAACTTGTACCAGATATGGCTGTTCTTAATTCACACAAATCAATTTCAATTGTATTCAGCAAAAAAATTGTATTCAGAAATCCAGAGTTAAGTTAAATAAATAAAAAAATATTCGGCAAAAGAAGTCATATCAAAAAATTCTTTTTTCTGTTCTTATGTCTACTTTCCATGCCAGAAAAATCAACGCCAAACCCATTTGCACCTTTCCTTTATTTCTCCCTTTCTCTTTTGAGGGCAAGTGTCCTTTCCCTTCTTTATCATGGGTAGGCTTAACTGAGTCAATAAGTCAGAGAGAGCACTTGTTTTAAAAGCCTGCTCTTCAAGGAAGTGCCAGCTGCCATCAAACAAAACCTAATAAGCCAAGAAATAAGATTTCTCATTATCTGTTCAGTCCTTTTTTTCCGACACAAAATATTTACAAATTTGGATGGTTCCAGAATGGCTCGCGTTTTCCACTCTCTGAGATTTCCATTCCATTTTCTTTCTCCCAAGATCCCCTAGGAATGTTCTTCACTTAAAGATTCCAACTGAGAAGAAAGAGGTCCTACATCAGCTTTCTTCTTGCACTTTACTTTTCTTCCCTGTTTATATGCCTTTCTCCATTGCAAAGCTGAAGTGCTGCCACCCATCCTTGAGCAAATTATATCAGCATCATATTAGCTATTCCATCTTGTCAATTTAACTAAATTTACATTCATTGTCAGCCACCAGACTTTCCTCCAAGATAACAGTTGACAATGGGTTTTTTTTCACGGTCACAATGAAGTGTTTTTGTCCAGTCCTTGAGGCAATGCCAACTGTAGGGAACCACAGAGTTGGTTTTGGGGAAGCTATCTAGAAGCTGTTACAACAACAAAAGAATAGTAGTCAAATCCTAAACTCCTGTCTGTGGGATATCACAGCATTCAATGTTCTCACCCATGAGGCTTACAAGCAGCTATAGTGAGGTCATCCATCAACATGAATACATTAATTTGTATACCTTGACAGGCAATGCTATAAAAATCTGATAAGCAGAGGTATTATATGGACACTCCATGAATGCCCATAACTGTTTACACTGCCAGATTCTGGACCAACTGAAGCTTCCAGATAGCTTTCAGTATTATTACACTTTGTGAACATCATCTGGAACCACAGAGACCGCATAGAATGGAGGGGAACCACCAGAACACCATTCCTCCTACTTCCAAATCTATACTTGCTCCACAAACATACCATGATCAATAATATTAAAAGATGCAGAGATATTAGAAGACAGATATACTACATCTGTTCCAAATCTGCCAAGGATTTAAACTAGTGCAACTGGTGCCATTACCATGGGGTTGAAATTTACTGAAAAGAGGTAAAATAATCTGCTTCACCCAAGGCCCTATGAAGCTGTAAATCCAACCATTCTCTCAACATTCCCTAAAAAAGGGAAGGTTGGAGATAGATTGAAAATTGCTTGGAATTGTTGAGTCCAGTGGTGGTTTATTAAGAAGGAAATAAATTACCACCTCCTTCAAGGCAGGTGAAACTACCACTTACTCAAGGAGAAATTCACTGCCACATGGACCCAACTGTATGTCCTGGATCTAATAAACAGGTAATTGGATTTTCTCATTTATCAAAACTTATAGGATCAAGGAGTTCAGTACATTAAAATATGGAACTTTCATTCAGAGGTTTCAACATTAAACCAGAGAATGCCTTCTTGGGCAGCTCTTTCAGCCAGTGCACAACAGACTAGGAACAACTACAAGATAATGAATATATAGTCCTACTTAAGACACCTCCAACTTTTTTAGCAATATACCAAGAAAGGCAGGAAACCATGGATTCCCACATTACAGACTTTCATTCTTCTGCTTACTGAGCCAGTTCATTAACATGCTGCCTGATGAATATGATGCTTCTCCTGTAAGATTATTATGGAAGAGGTTGCACATTTCCCAGATGGTTAGATATAAAAGTTCATAGTGGTTAAATTTCCTCCTAATGACTTTCTGTCTCCTCCTTTTTCTATTCCCCACCTTTTTTCTCCTTAGTCTTTTCCTTAAATCTCTCCTCTTTTTCTTAGGCTTTTATCCAGAAACCCTTAGCCAGTGCTGAAAGGAATGGGATTAACAGTAAGAACTCCCAGTGGTTGCTGACTTTCTATAAACCCATTTCAGATCAAGCAGAATAGAACATCTGTGCCTTTGGTCTGACATACTTTCATGAGAGAATAAGACTACAATGCTTTATTAAAATACTGTAGTATTTACTCTGACTTGTGCAGATCCTGAGCACATCGGTCACACAGTAAACTAAGCTCTCCAATGGACTATACTCAGACTGTATGAGGAAAATGGACACAATCTACTGCTTGTTCTCATGTTTTCTTTTCTGGGGAGAATATTGCAGATCACCTGTGGATGATGAGTGCTTTGTTTTCTTGTTTTTGTTTTTGGAAAGGCTCCTTTCCTTTCTGAGGTTCTTAAGAATATTTGAAATAGAGCTGGATCAAATGACTAATTGACAACCAGTGCTTCTTCCTATGGCAATCTTATATTATGAGATGTCTATTAAAATATTAAACAAAGTCTAGTTCCAGTAGTTACTTCGTTTTCAATTAAGTGTGGTTAGCAAGAAAGCCTGAGAAATCTATTCTTTTATGACACCTTGTTTTTTTCAACACCCCTCCCCTCTGGTGCATGAATTCCCAATCAAAGCACCCAAGCTATCCGATTACATGGTAGCCTTAAGAAATTATAAATAGGAAGCTTTGCATTTATATTCAATATAATTTGAATCTATGTTCATATTAATCTGAGGTTCAGTATTTATGCAAGGACATGTTTTATTTTATTCATAAAGCTTTGTGTAGGATTTAATGCGCCTCAGACATTAAAGAACTCATTTTGCATTAAAAATGCAGGGGTGATGGGCATATGAGGCCAACAAAAAAAAAGTTGTTTTACATATAAGGAAAGAAAAGGAACTAGAATGACTCCAGATATGTCTGCTTATTTATCCCAGAGGTAAGGGCGGGGAAATAAATCGGTATTACAGAAAGGGGACTACCAAAGAGGAACAATAACCTTCATAACATTAAAAGTCTCCAACTCCTAACAGAAAGCACTGCATTAAAATCGTGTTTTAATGAAAAGCCAGCAAGAAGAGTAGAATACCCTCACAACATCAGGCCTGAGGAGAGCAGGAGTTCAGACGATTCATTGTCACGGAGCCCATGGAGCTCAAAGGGAGCCCATGAAGGGGATTTTTTAAAAAAAAAAATTACAAAACCAAATTTTTAAAAAGAAAACAGTGGGATGGTTTGTCAACCTGAACACACCCGGGCGGGGGTGGTGGGAATGGCTCACAAGCTGCGAGCAAAACACTCCAAAGCTGCATCAAATCAACTCATCAGAGGGCAGATGGCAAGGAAGGAAGGCAGGCATGTCCTTCCTGTGTAGCAATGATCATCCCACCTCCACCTCCACCTCCTCTTCTCTCTTTCTCCCCAGTTTTTGAAGAATGAACTTCCACTTCTCACCCTGTCAAAATCTTTCATGCCAAAGGAAGGAGGCACCACTGTCAGCTTAGTCAGAGGCAGGGGTGGGATTCTATCATTTTGCACCTATTCGCTAGAACCAGTTGT
The DNA here is from genome assembly GCA_023653725.1 of Bungarus multicinctus. Taxonomy (NCBI): domain Eukaryota; kingdom Metazoa; phylum Chordata; class Lepidosauria; order Squamata; family Elapidae; genus Bungarus; species Bungarus multicinctus. Next base: position 54,714,267 of record CM042842.1, on the reverse strand, counting down.
TAACATTCTAAGCAGTTCGGAGAACCAGTTGTTAGAAGAAATTACTGGCCTAATCCTGTAAGGAAGGCAGGAAGAAAACATTTTGGTGTTGCTTACAGAAACTGCCTCTCCGTTAACCCTTATTACATTCTTGGCAGGACAAGACTTCCTGTCTCAGAAACCTCTCTGGAGTTTTCTTTCCCTCTTTTTCTGGTACTTTGCTTGTGTGAAGTGACCATTTAAAGTCACAATGGCACTGAAAAAAGTGACTTATGACTATTTTTCACACTTACAACTGTTGCAGCATCCCCACAGTCATGAGAGGCCAGGTGAGAAGATGCATGCCTCGATGTGAGTGATATTGAGTTGGCCATGCCCAGTTAGTCACATGACCACCAAGCCACGTCCACCAACTGAGCCATGCCCACGGTTGTTTAAAAATTTGAATCCCAGCCCTGGTCGGAGGATCTGTGCATGCCAGCCATGCCAAAGGGCAAGAGATGGTTTTAAAATGCAGGAGGATAAACCAGAGGAGGAGAGGGGGGCAGATGAGGGAAGTATCACTTTTCTTTCATTCGTATAGACTAGAGTAAATCATTCTTCTCCCAGTCGGAAAAAATTTTTTACTTGTAGGCGTACAGACTCCATGCTGCTTCTCCGTACTTCATCCTCACCCCACCTCCCGCTTCCTGGTCTGCTTTGCTGCTTTGGCAGCAGCCCCCCCCCCTCCAATTTTTTAAAATGAGCCTCTCACAGGGTGGTTGGAAGGGGGAGGGGAGACCCTCATGGTCGTGTTAACTTAATCTGTAGGTGAGGGGGCCCATATTAATCTCATTCCAGCACTTAATAATCCTCTCAGTGGCCCTGTACAGCATTCCAGAATTTTGCTCACTCCACAAGTATCTCTTTAACATTGAGGTTTCCTGAATTAAATCTACCCTGTGGCACTGGAATTGAGGCAGGAAGAGGAAAAGCAAGAACATTTCTGCAGTACTTTGCTACAGATATCAAGAATTACATATTTCTAAGAAACATCTAATGAAGTGAGATAGACAAGAAAAGTTCAATACCATTTGTCTTCTCTTCCAAAAACTTAACAGTCTAACAGCTATATAACAATTCAACAATTTTGTGCTTAGATAGTTGTGTGTGTGTGTGTATGTGTATGTATACACACTGCTGTCCTTTTCTGTCTTTCGGCTCATCACCAGAGACTCTCTCTATATATATAGAGAGAGAGTCTCTGGTGATGAGCCGAAAGACAGAAAAGGACAGCAGTATGCTTCCTCCTTTGATTGGGGATTACCAGGGTGTTGTAACACAAGTATATATACTCATTCCCCTGTATTGCTGATCTGGATGAGAACCAGTGGCCTAATGGCAATTACAACTGCCTCACATGTAATACTTCCCTGGTTCGAATCCCAGTAAAGGTATAGCTAGCTGATGAGAGCTAAGTAGCTCAAAATAAATCTATCCTAGTCTCCCTTGTTTAATTATTTATCAATTCAAAAACCTAACACACATATAAACAAAAGACAATGAAACAAATAGCTTTCTGTCTGGATGGTCTCTGGTGATTAGCCGAAAGACAGAAAAGGACAGCAGTATGCTTCCTCCCTTGATTGGGGCTTATCGGGGTGTTGTAACACAACTATATATACTCATTCCCCTGTATCGCTGATCTGGGTGAGAACCAGTGGCCTAATGGCAATTACAATTGCCTCACATGTAATACTTCCCTGGTTCAAATCCCAGTAAGGGTATGGCTAGCTGATAAGAGCTAAGTAGCTTGAAATAGATCTATCCTAGTCTCCCTTGTTTAATTATTTAACAGCTCAAAAACCTAACACACACACACACACACACATATATATATATACATATATATGTGTGATTATCACTATACGTGAAGTATTAAAAGAGACAGTAGGAAGAAAATTGCTTCCAGATGGCCACCTGAAAGTATTTTTTAGCTTTAAATGAAAGCATAGAGTGATAGAGTCCCTTATGAGTATATCCACATCTGAAATAATTTCTCATTTCATCAGTCACACAATAGATGTTCAAGATTTTTCCAGTGCAACTATTAAGCAGTGTTGGCAAAAATAACATAAACGCAAAGAAACCATTTATTAGCTTTTTAAAAAATGACCATTGCGTTCTCACCAAATGAGCATATTAGTGAATCACTTAAACAGGTTGCTATTTTTTCTGAAAATCACCTGTCTTGTCTTTTAGATAATTACCAAAGGCTAATTGGTGTTTCTCTTTTTTTGTTCTCTCAAATAAAAGATTCTTTTTTTTTCTGGCTGATCACATTACTGTATGTAGGTATTTGATTCTGCTTTCTGTGTTTTTAATCATTCAGTGTAGAGTACTGTGCCTTCGTAATGCTTTTTTAGAATATCTAATTATGGTGTGAAATAGAATAGATGTCTTCTGCCCCTCCCTGCCCTAACTTCAAGTGATTGTTTTCCCAACTATACATTCCATTTTCTCCAAGTGTCAAAACAGAGGAAATTCCAATGTGCAAGATGAATTATTAAACCTTTTTAATTATGGAAGGGTTTACTCTGTCCTGCCCATCTAAGCATGGTTTAATTGAAGGACAAAAAAGATCTCTAGTTGATAATATATAGTTTTCAATTTGCAGATAATTATCATACTAGGTTCTGGGGAGAGTTCTTTTTAAATCTCAGCATATGTCTTTATGTTAAACAATTAAACTACATCTGGATGCAGAAAGCAGATCAGTACATCCCTTGGAGGGCAATGTAAGGGGAAAGATTCATTGGGCTGAAGGCTAGAAGAAGAAAAGAAAGAGAGTTATAACCTTGGATGGAAGAGAATGCTGAGATTTAAAAAAAACGAGCAGGTGTTTGGAAGCAAATTCCCACAATGAAATATATAACTTTAAACTGGCAAGGGCATTTAAGCAATAATGAGGAAATTTCATGCATTTGATGCAAAAGCACCAGAGGGAAATATTTTTCTGGAAGAATTATATTCATACAGAGATTTTTCTAAACTTAAGCATGTAGCCTAAGGGTCTCACCATTCAGCTTGCTTCCCCCTTAAGAATGATGGCAACAGGAGATGACAAAATGTCTTAGAGCATGTGGTGAATGAAAGCTCCTTTTCTTTTTTGGCCCATCACTAGGCCTCCACCCCTCTCTGTTTCGGGAGCTTATAGTGGTCTCCCTATCAGGCTGTGCTTCTGTGACAGGAAATGCTTGAACGTAAATCCATATTTAATCTTCATACGATTGTTGTTGCTGGCACACATATATCTACACACAGAGAGATTCCTTCCACATTCATGTTAGTATAAGGAGAGCTGAGGCACCTATTAAACAATACTGATGATATCAAGGGGGAGGTGTAGAGATATGGGAACATCTGGTGCTTTTTAGACTCCACTCCTTACCCAATATTTCCTTTAGGAAGAAAAGGAATTTCACAGGGTTCCTATTGATTTTCTTTGGCTCTTCAATTTAAACAGATAAGGATTATAAGAAGTTGCTTTACATTAAATTAGTTGATTGATTGACTATCCAGTTTTGCAGAGGTAGTATTCAGTCAGTTCTGACCAGTTCTGGAGAACCAGTAGCAGAAATTATAATTTCAAAAAAAACTTCAAAAAAGGCAACTATGATCTTATAGACAATGATCTCTCATCTCTTGATTGGCAATTTCTATTCACTGGATGCAATATTGTTGAAGACCATTACAATATATTTTTACTTGAAGTCCAAAGAGTCATCAAACCATATGTACCAATAACAACTCCCAAAACCAGAAAAAACAAATTACCCATAACAATAAGGAACCTTTAATCCAAAAAGAAATCACTTTGGTGGAAAAACAAATCTGGTCACGTTGCCAACTTCAAAAGCCGATACAAAAATTTATGCCATCAGATAAAGACTGAATGCACCAATTATCACATTAAACAAGAGAAAACCTTCTACGCACCAATTCCACCCACGCTTTCTACAATTTTGTAAACAACAAACTAAAAGATTCAAGGTCCATCCCACCTCTGAAAGGACCTAATGGTAAAGACTACAATGATGACACCATTAAAGCCAACCTCTTTACCACATTCTTTGGCTCAATATTTGTAAACAGCAATGGATCATACCCAGTATTTCCTAGTCAAACCACAGACAACTACAATGATCTAATGCATATAGATTTTACAGAAGACAATATTGAAAAAGTACTATTCAATCTAAAGCCATCTCTATCTATTGGACTGGACGGAATATATGCCTACTTCTTAAAAATACTATCCACTGCATAGCCGAACCTCTAAGCATAATCTTTGAAAAATCTTTCAGGATCAGGTCCTTGCCAAAACTATGGTCACTAGCCATGGTCATCCCCATCTTCAAAAAGGGAGACCCCAGCCTAGTTGAAAATTACAGACCAATCTCTTTATGCTGCGTCACCTGTAAAGTCATGGAATCAATTATTAACCAATCCATTATCCTCCACTTAGGGACAAACAACCTACTCTCTAATAAACAACTTGGTTTCAGAAAAAAACTATGCTGCAATCTGCAACTCTTACACTGCAAAAACATATGGACTACACAACTCGATCAGGGCAAAGCAATAGACGCAATATACATAGACTTCTGTAAAGCCTTTGATTCAGTGGTACACAACAAACTACTCTTAAAACTAAAATCTTATGGTATCTCTGGACACTCGCATAACTGGATAAAAGCATTCCTGTCAAACAGACAACAAATGGTCAAAATTGGGAGCGTCCTATCAAATTCTGTACTTGTCAACAGTGGTGTCCCCCAAGGCAGTGTACTAGGAACAACTCTCTTCATACTCTACATAAACGACCTCTGTGATTATATTAAGAGCAACTGCGTTCGCTTCGCTGACAATGTAAAGCTATCCAACACCACCGACAATACAACTACCCTTCAAAAAGACCTCGACTATGTATCAGAATGGTCAAACAAATGGCAACTTCAAATCTCAATTAATAAATGCTCTGTCTTACTTATTGGCAAAAAAAATTAGAAAATAAAAAGAAGCTGAATAGTCAAGACCTTGTTGATGATCCAAACTCTGTCAAGGACCTTGGAGTACTCATCTCTAATGATCTAAGTGCTAGAGCCCACTGTAACTACATAGCCAAAAAGTATTAAGAGTTGTTAACCTAACCCTACATAGCTTTTTCTCTGGTAATATCACACTGCTAACTACAGCATACAAAACATTTGCTAGACCAATACTTGAATACAGCTCATCAGTCTGGAACCCGCATTATGTATCTGATATTAATACAGTTAAGAAAGTCCAGAAATATTTCACAAGAAGAGTTCTCCACTCCTCTACTCATTGCAGAATACCTTTGCCACCAGACTTGAAATTTTAGACCTAGACAACCTAGAACTACTCCGCCTTCAGTCCGATCTAAGTATGATATATAAAATCATACATTGCAATATCCTACCTGTCAATGAATACTTCAGCTTCAACCATAACAACACAAGAGCAAACAATAGATACAAACTCAAGGTTAACCGCACCAAACTTGATTGCAGGAAATACGACTTCAGCAACAGAATGGTCAATATCTGGAATACTCTACCTGACTCTGTGGTTTCTTCCCCAAACCCCAAAAACTTTAACCTTAGACTGTTTACTATTGACCTCACCCCTTTCCTAAGAAGTCTGTAGGGGACGTGCATAAGCGCACTGTCCCTGTCCTATTGTTTCTTTTTATTTTTCTTATATGTATTCATTTCATGTATTCATAACTATGTTTATATTTATACCTGTTATCTTATAATCACTTGACAAAATAAATAAATAAATAAATAAATTTTGAGCAGTTCGGAGAACTGATGAATGCCACCTTTGATTGGCCCCGCCCCCATCTATTATCTGCCTCCTGAGTCCTAGCTAATCGGCTGGGTCTTCTTTTGTTGCCCTGCACAGAAGAATGGAGCTGGAAAGCAGGTTAGTGGGTGGGGAGGGAATGGGGATTTTGCAGTAACTTCCTCCAGGAGTGGGGAGGGAATGGAGATTTTGCAGTAACCTTTCCCTGAATTGGGATGGGAATGGAGATTTTACAGTATCCTTCCCCTGGCACGCTCACCAAGCCATGCCCATAGAATCAGTAGTAAAAAAATTTGAATCCCACCACTGCAGTATTGTCTATGTAGATTGGCAATGGGTCTCCAGAATTTCAAGCCACAGTCCTTTCCAGCTATATTCAGAGATGCAGGATTGAATCAGAAGCAATCCACAGGATGCAACACTTTTGTTAAAATACTGAAAGCAGCATTGTGATGCAGGCCCTGCTCCTTTTGTAGTTACATGTGTGTGTCATATCATCATGAAAATTCAATGGAGGTGTGACACTAATGTCATCATTTGCCTACATTTCCTGTGGCTGCCTCTTGCTCATGGAGTTCACAGGTAGAATTCCAAGGACCAGAGATCCCAACCCTGCCACAGCTGAAACTTCCTCGCTTACAAAGAGGTAGCACACTCTTGGATCTTGCCATCCCTCATTATGTGCCATTTTTACATGGGTACCTTTAAGGAATTTCTCAGTATGGAACTTTTGGGAAGTTCCAAACATTTTTGGATCAGACATAAAAGAAACACCAAACAGGTGGACTACCATTGTGACTGCCCTCTTCTCTTTTTTGACCACCCCTGACCTGAAGACACCCCTGAGACAGAAATAAAGGGCATCTCCAATTTATGGAGACTGGTTGTATAGAAAATGGTATGTTTAAAGAACAGGAAATTAATATTTATTATTATATAATAATATTTTATAATAATAAATATAGAACCACTGTGGCTAAGCAAAGGTGGTACTAATAGTAATAAGCACCTTGCATTCAATCCCAAAACAATTGGAGTACCACTTGAATATCATCAGCATTGACAAATTCACTATCAGTCAATTGCAAAAGCAGCTTTACTCAGAACAGCTTACATCCTGCGATGATATCTATAATGCCATCTAACATCCACATCTTACTCCCAGGCCCCAGGACGTGATACACAGATAAAAATGCCAAATCTAGTCTGGACACCTCACTGACTGTGTGATGGACTATAATAATAGTAAATAGAAAGAAAATAGCTGTGGACAGGAAAAATAATAGAAAATGAGAATACAAGACAGGAAGTCAGAAACAATGTTTGAGTGTATTAGTAACAGTCTGCGAATCACATTAATTGACTGATATCCCACCTTTATTATTTTTACAAATAAAGCAAATATACCTTATACTCCCTATTTTCTCTATAACAACAATCATGTGGAGTGGATTGGGCTGACAGACAGAAAATTTACCCAACCAACTTTCATGCCTAAGTTGGGAACAGAACTCAGTTTCCTGATTTCTAGCTTGGTGCGTTAACCACTAGAACAAATTATATGTATATGTCCTGTATAGTGTATTTAGTTTCAAGGTTGATCACCACAGATTAAAATGATTTAAAGACACAAGACTTCAGGGGTGGGTGGTGATATTGAGCAATCTCTTAAATTTCTTTCTTTCCTTCCTTCCTTCCATTCTATTCTATTCTATTCTCTCTCTCTCTCCTTCCTCCCTCTCTCTCTCTCCATGTTGTCATCCATATGTTTTGAATTATAATTCCCATAATTTTCAACCAACAAGATTCATGATTGGATATTTTGTTCAAAATCTCTGGAGGACATCTGGTTCAGCTGATCAACAACAAGTCGCCATTATGATGTATGCTTCATTTGTTCTATCTGATTGGAAAAGAAAGATGCAATATCATCGTATTTTTCAAAAGAACCATTAGATACAGTATATTAAATACGTGTTCCCTGCCATTTCACACTCCAAGAAATCTTAGAAATCATATCAGAAAAGAAAAAATATTTATCTTTCTCTCCCTCATACAAGGACTTAAATGTAAAGCACTCCTTTAAGCAAGTATTCTACACCAGTATTATTTCAGTAGAAATTCCATAACACACTGTTGTTTTATTGCTTCAGCCTGCTCTGCAGCTTTAAAGATCTGCTTACTGTATATTTCCTTACATTTGACACATTTTATTGTGACGTTGTTTTATTGGTGTTGTCATTAGCTTCATCGTGACTCTCTTGCAAAGAAAATAAGGGTATACAAGTGGTATCACAATTAATAGCAATTCAGCCGCTAGTACAACAAAATGCTGCCCCTTCCAAACAGCAACTCTGGAAAATGCAAAAGCTTTCTGAAATAATGTTTCTTTCTCCCACCCCCAAAATTAGGTTTTCACTGCCATTATATCTTGATAAAATGACTTCTAGGGAATGCCTAGAATGCATGAGATAATGAATATGTGCTGATGTGCATTGCTAATGAAATGTCAGCACTTACTCATTGTCTCATGTGGCATTACCCAGAAATCATTTCATCAAAGTTCTTTTCAAAAAAAAAAAAAACTTGGCCCAGAAAGAATAGTAACAAGAGCACAGATTCAATTTTTTCCAATAATAAGTTCCAAACTTTGGCCACCATGGAAGAAAAAGTAAAAGACACCAAAACAATCTGAGTATGAATAGTAGACAGATCCGTAACAGTAAAGTTGGCCTTTAGTTAGTGTAGATTTTGGGAGGTTGAAAGCAGAGGCTGACATTCTGAATTGACTCTGAAAAGAAAATGAAAGATTAGTGAGTGACATGCTGCTGTTAACAACTTGGCAGGATTTTACACTAACTGAAGAACGCTTGAAAAACAGCTCCTCGTAAAATGTGTTATAGTCTGGTTTTGCCAAATGCATAAATGATGGAATGGGCAATTTTCATATAGGAAAGAAAATAATTATGACTCTATTCCTACTGCTAAAACATGTTTATGACTACCACTTCTGCCTTCACATTCAAGAACAGCATTGGATCCAAAACTAACCTGATTTTTTGGGAGGAATAAAATACTGTCCCAATTTTAGATCTGCCAGATTCAAACTACAAAACCCCAGATAATCATGAGGCAATAAAGAGATTCAGGAAACTCACTTTATTGCCAACTCATAATCTCCAATTTTTTGTAGCCCAGTTAGGATAATATCTAACCAATAGCCTACTATTTTTTTTTTCATTTTTCTAAGCAGAGCTATATTTGGTTTGTTGTGGTCTGTTCTGTTACAACAAATACGAGCACCTGGAACTAAATATTTCTCAGTCTCTTTCACTAAAAATCAGTCCATTCTGATGTCTGAAACACACATAATCTGCGGTTTAACCTTTAAAGAATATTTAAAAAAACAAAGATTCTTCCCCTAAAACTAAATTTCCATAAAACACTGTTCTGACTCAAATGAATAATGTGCTTCATTCCTTTTTGCATTATCACCCCACTTCCTCTGCCTCTTCCAAATCCTAAATGTAAACCCTGATCACTTGTCATCCTTTACAGCCAAAAAACTCACATTCAGTAATCCATTCCCAAAGGTGCTTTCAAAAGGCAACTGGACTTTTGTTTTTCTTGAAGACATTTCACTTCTCATCCAAGAAACTTCTTCATTCTTCAGAGAACTGAAGAAGCTTCTTGGATGAGAAGCAAGGAAAAACCAAGTCCAGTTGCCTTTTGAAAGCACCTTTGGGAATGGATTACTTTGACACAACCATGACCTGGATGACTGAGAATCTCCATAGACATTCACATACAGTAAATTGATCAGGCAAGATAGAAGAAAGACACTGCACTGCCAAATATTGGTGATGTTGATGTTTGATTCTTTTCAAAGACACCATATAAATGTTTGATGGACTATATCCGATTAACGTTAGGGGATACATATCAGCCACCAGATTCTATTTGAGCCTGATTTGGTGATACAGAAATCTGCCTTCAGTTCAGCTGAATCCAAAGCTGCTGAAGAAAATTTTTTAATTAAGTGTTGTATCTTCCACTGAATGGCACGAGCTATCCATAAGTACATATAAAATTGTTTACTCTTTAATAAAAGATAATGAAATTTGCAGATATAATAGTTTCTTTTAAAGGATTAAATCTGTTAAATTCATAGAAACAGATGTAGAGGCTTTGAAATTATTAAATTTATGGGATTATGTTAGAAAAAGAAAGTTGCAGTGGTCTAGAACACTGCAGGCTATGGTGAATCTTCATGAAAAGCCATCTGCCAACTGTTAAGTATTCTATCACCCCTGTGAGAGATTGCAGAAAGGAGCAGGAGGGAAGATCTAAACAATCAAGAATTACAACAACTGAAGTACAAGAAACCTGTCAAAAAAAAATCAATTCAAAAGAGCCTCATCTTAATGAACTATAAATGAAGCTTGGAAATCCTTATTATCTACTTCCAAGATTCTGGTTTTTACCCCAAAGCTAGCATTAAAGCTACATGGCTGGAATCAGTGTAGTTATTCCTTATTGTTGCACAGCTGTGTTGGGCTTGACTTACTTAAAAACTCTGCCATTCTCCAAAGAGAAGTAGGGCTGGGATTCCAGGGGACAGGTTTTCTGATGTTTTGTTGTTTCCAGCCATTCGGAGAATCAAGGACAGGAGGAGGAGATTCCTTAATGGAACCTGGAATTCAAACCTTGATGCCCAAATGCTCCAGTTAGGGGTTAGTGAGGAGAAATTGGCAAGAAAAGTATAAACAGTTGTGTCAGGGTTATGTGCTTCTGCTCTTACTCAGTTGTGTAACTTTTTAATTCCTTTCTGTTTTCTGACCCTCTGTCTCTTTGTTTTCTTAGTCTACTTACTGGTTAGTGACTGCTAGCTTTGATATGTCTATTTAAGCCATATATCAGAAAGCAATTATCCTAAATCTTTACCTTGTTTTTTAAAGATTTTTTAAAGTATTCTTTGTTACTGTAATATTGGGCTTGCTAATAATCTCCCACCCTCAAAATTACTTGCAAGTGGTTAAAAGATAAACATGGAGACACTTAATAGGATGAGAGTGAAGATTCATTCTCCCAGCTTGTGGGTTGGTTTCTGAGCATTTTGTTACCAGGCTAGGTAACAAAACTCTCCCCTAAATTCCGCTGAAGTTATTTGTTAAGTTGCGGGAATGAGAGTCAGGACACCAGCATACTGAATAGTTCTTTTATTTCCATCTAGAACTCCAATCACTGAAGAAGCTCAGACTGCTTGCGGTTGTGGTCAGTGATAGCTCTTCGAATTCCCTCCGCCACGGACCGACCAATTGCAAGTGAGTATGCTAATACATAACACCCCTCCCCACCTGGTCTATTTTAACCAATCCAAGCCTCGCCTACTGTACGTAATCACATAGGTAGGCGGGGCTTTTATGAGCTCTACCAGACCTGTGCAACTCAGTTGCTGGTTGGTTTCTGGACTGTTTGGATGGGTCTGCTGTTTCTTCTGTCCGTCTTCTTGGGACCTCCTGGAAGGTTGAGCCGGCCATGCCGCTCCCGCCAGGAATTTCCTGACTGGTTGAGTTGGTCCTGCTGCTCCCTCCAGGACCTGCCATCCGGCCTTCCCTCTGAACCTGCTCCTGTCTCCCCGATCTGTCTTCTTCAGGTACGTGTTTGCTTTTTCCAACCAGGGCTAGTGTTAAGGGTGGTTGTTGTGTAGTTGTTAGGGTTTGTTCTATTATTTCTCTTGTTTGTGGAGGGTCTCCCCCTCCCTTCCTGCTTGTGTTATGTCCATTCGAGGGGTCTCCCCCCCTCTTCTCTGGTTGTGTTTTTGTTGCTTGAGGGGTCTCCCCCCTCCTCTATGGTCATTTTTGTGGCATCTCCTCCTTCTTCCCTGGGTTTATTTAGGTCTCCTTTTGAGGTTCTAGATCTGAGTTGGTCTATGTGCCTCCTCCAGTTTCTCCCATCCTCGGTGTTTACCCTGTATGAACGGGGCCCCGTTATTTGGGTTTCTTTCGCTGGTATCCATAAGGGTTCCCCCGAAAGATTTTTTGAATATACTGGCCCCTGTTTTAAATGTGCGGCAATTACTGGAGGAGTCTGCTGGTTTTTCTGGGCTATATGTGGGGTGTAGTCTGTTTAGTTGTGATCTTAGTTTCCTCCCCATTAGTAACTCTGCTGGGCTTTTATTTGTTGTGGTACTGGGTGTCATGTGTTATATGCTTAGTAATTTATCTATCTTTTCTTGTGTATCCCAGGTCCCTAACTTTTGTAGTGTTTCCTTCGTGTAATGAACCATGCGTTCCGCTCATCCGTTCATTGATGGGTATCCCAGTGCTATAAGTGCATGTCTTATCCCATGTTGTGCTAGATACCCATCAAATGTTGTTGCTGTGAATTGCGGCCTGTTGTCTGATACTATTAAGTCTACAACCCATGTGTTGCAAAAAGTTTCCTGAGCTGTCTAATGATGGCTTCTGTTGTGGTGGTATGCATGATGCTTACCTCTAACCATTTTGAGTAAGCGTCTACTACTATTAAGAATGTTTGTCCTTTGGTTGGCCCTGCAAAATCAATGTGTAGTCTAGACTATGGTCCCCTTGGTGTTTCCCATTTGTGTTTTGGTGCTGTGGGGGGTGTTGGCCAAGATTTCTGGCAGCATTTACATGTTGCCACCCAATCCCCTATCTCCTTATCCATCCCTGGCCACCATACATAACTCCTTGCCAGGGATTTCATCCTTACAATACCCGGGTGCCCCTCGGGTAACAATTCTAGTATGTGTTCCCTTAAAACATCCAGTATAACTACTCAATCCCCCCATAGTATGCACCCTTTCAGGATGGAGAGTTCTGTTCGTCTATTTTGGAATGGTTTGGCGGCCTCATCATTCTCAGTTTCTGGCCATCCTTTTCCTACCCAATTTAAAATTTGCACCAAGATTTTGTCTCTCATTGTTTCCTTGGCAATGTCTGTTGCTGTTATGGGTAGGTTTTCTAATGTCTCTATTTGAAGGGTTGAAATGGTTGGTGCTGGGTCATCTTCTGTTTTTGGTAGAGGACATTGGCTAAGCGCTTCAGCATGTTTTATGTCTTTTACGGGTCAGTAGGTCAGTTTGTAGTTGTAGGCAGCCAGGAATTCCAACCACTTCAACATCCATGGTGATAGTATATTAGGTGTAGCCTTGTTTCCTGCTATTATGCTCAGGAGTGGTTTGTGGTCTGTGACTAGTGTGAAGATTCTCCCATATATATATTCATGGAAGCATTTTATTCCGGTGACAGCGACTAATGCCTCTTTGTCCAGTTGGTTGTAATTCCGCTCCGGCTTTGACAGAGTCTTTGAATAGAATGCTACGGGTGCTTCTTTCCCATCTGGTAATACATAGCTGAGTATAGCTCCTATGCTGAAAGGTGATCCATCGCAGGTTAGTGTTATTGGAAGTGTTTCGCTGTATTGTATTAATACATGGTCTGATATGATTAAGTTTTTTATTTCCTGGAATGCCGTTTCTTCTCGTACTCCCCAGGACCAGGTTGCTTTCTTGTCAAGCAACCTGTGTAGTGGTTCTGCAATGGTTGCTTTTTCTGATAGGAATATATTGGAAAAGTTAATGAGTCCTAAGAAAGCTTGTAGATCAGTTTTATTTGTGGGTCTGGGGGTTTCCTTTATTACTCTGACTTTATTTTCAGTGGGGTGGATTCCTTTGCTGTCTATAACTTATCCTAGGAATTCAACTTTGTTGGCGGCTAGTTGGCACTTCTCCTTTTTTACTTTTAGTCCTGCCACCTTGAATTTGCCTAGGACTTCCCTTAGACAGTCACGCAGTTGTTCTTTGTTCCCGGCAGATACTAGGACATCTTCAAAGTATGGTACCACCCTTTTTATCCCTTGCAATAGGTGTTCAATTAAGCTCTGGAAAATCCCTGGGGCAACGCTGATGCCAAATTGTAGTCTGTTGCATTTGAATGCCCCCCTGTGTGTCACGATTGTCTCAGTTTCTGCTGTTTCAGGGTCAACAGGCAACTGTTGGTATGCCTGTGCGAGATCTAGTTTCGTGAAGATTCCCTCCCCCTGCCCAGGGAATGTAATAAATGCTGTACCACTGGAACCGGATATGCGCTTTGTTGGAGCACGTGGTTTAGGGTTGCTTTGTAGTCCCCACAGATGTGCACTGACCCATCAGGTTTTATTGGTGTGACAATTGGGGTTTCCCACTTAGTGTGGTCAATTTGTTCTAAAACCCTTTGAGCAATGAGTTTATCCAATTGCTCATTGATTTTTGGTTTTAGCGTGAAAGGTACCCACCTTGCTTTTAGTCTTATGGGGGCTATATTTGGGTTTAGACTAAAGGAAATTGGGGATCCCCGGTACTTGCCCAGTTCTCCATTGGGAATACGTCTCGGAATTCTTCCATCAGGTCCTCTTCTCACTGTTTCGGTTATGCTGTTTATCCCTGTGACTTCAATTCCAAGCGGTTCAAACCATTCGAGTCCCAATAGGCTGGGTCGATTTTGGTCAACTATAGTTAGTGGAAGGACTCTGGTGTATTTTTTGAATGTTACCTTGAATTTTCCAGTACCTACTATGGGAATTTTGTTTCCCTGGTAGTCTTTTAGCGTTAGTGTTTGTTTTTCGAGTTCTTCCTCACTCAGGTCTGATATTAGTCTTTTTATAGTGTCCCACGATACCATTGACAAGTATGATCCTGAATCCACTTCCATTCGGCATGGTTGGCCTTCTATGGTGACCTGGACATATGCTTTCTTGGCATTTGTCATGTTGGAGTGTCTGATGGGTCACCGTCTGGTGTGTTTCTTCCCTTCCGTTGCTTGCTTCTCTTCCTCGCCTGTTTCTATTGTCTTGGTTCCAACGGCTCCCAGTTAGTCTCTTTCTCTCTCTCTCTTTTGGGGGGGGGGTGTTCCATCTTTGTCTAGGGCCATAGTTCTTTCTTGCTTGGCATGTCCTAGCAATATGTCCCTGCCATTCACAATGTTTGCAGATAGCATCTAAAAAACGGCATTTGGAACCTGGATGGTTCCCCTTGCAACCAGCACATCGGAATTCTTTCTTTTTTCTGCTCTGGTCCCTTCTGCCTTTTTTCGCCAGGAGTTGGTTTACCCCTTCTTCCTCATCATCTTCCGATGTGGACTCGATGTCCTTGTGGTGAGTTGTGGCTGTGCTTTTTTGTGTCTCCGGTGTTGTTTTGTTAATCTTTTGCATGGTGGCCACCGATTTCTGCATTGCTTCAGCTGAGGTAGCTTCCTCTATTGCTTCTTTGAATGTTATTTTGGGTTTTGTTAATAGTCGGCCCTGGAGTGTAAGATCCTTTAGTCCTAGGACCACTCAGTTCCTCATGGCTTCCTCCATGTTTAGGAATTCGCACACTCCAGCAATGTCTCGCAGTGTTACCATGAAATCTCCGATGCTCTCACCTTCTTTTTGGTCGTGCCAATAAAATTCATGTCTTTTGATCAGGCAGGAGACGGTTGGAGTTTAGTGAGCCCTCAGTAATTTTTCCAGGTCCAGCCAAGCCATCGTCTTCACATCGGTGAGTGCCGCTAATGCTTTTGCCATTTTGAATACCGCGGGATCTCAATGGGTTAGAAAAACGGCTCTCTTCCTGTTTTCTGATACCTCATGGAGGTCGCTCCCTTTGAAGAACATGAGGAATCGATCGATGTACGATTCCCAGTCTTCATTTGTTGGATCAAATGGTGCAGGTGGCATGTTGTTTCCAGCCATGTCGCCTCGATGCGTTGCCAGTGTTCGGCAGGTTGCCACGTGCTCTCTGGTTCCTTTTGACTCAGTATCCCACCTTCGTTGCCAGTGTTAAGTCATGGGAATGAGACTCAGGACTCCAGTATACTGAATAGTTCTTTTATTTTCATCTAGGACTCCAATCACTGAAGAAGCTCGGGCTGCTCGCGGCTGTGGCCAGTGACAGCTCTTCGAATTCCCGCCGCCATGGACTGACCAATTGCAAGTGAGTATGCTAATACATAACATTATTAACTAGCCTGATAACGAAACATTTGGAAACCAATCCACAAGCTCAGAGAATGAACATTCACTCCACTCTCATCCTACACAGAACTACAGATAGGACTACAGAACTACATATAGGGGTTGATTTGTTTGTGTTGCTGCTGCTATGGGGTGATGGTAGGATTTTTATGTGGATTTTTTATATCGTAAGCCACCCAGAGTTACCTGTGAGTGAATTGGGAAGCCATACAGAGTACATTTGGAGAGGGGGGAGGGAGAGAGAGAGATCAGGAGAGAGAAAGGAGAGAGGGAGGGAGAGGGAGAGATCTGCTACTGACCAGGAAATGCTAAAAGCCCAGCCTCACATTAAAAAAAATTCTTTCTTTCTTTCTCTCTTTTTCTTTCTTCCTTTCTTTTCTTTCTTTCTTTTTCTTTCTTTCTTTCCTTTCTTTTTCATTCTCTTACTCTTTCTTTCTCTCTTGCTAAAGCAAAAAAAGAATTATGATTCAAATCCAAGACAGTGAAGAAGCTTAACTTGATCATAAGCAGCGCTAGCTTAATGAGAGATTTCATCATGATTATTGGCCAAGTCAATGGGGTATAAGAATAAGACTAGCCCAATTAGTCTCAAGGTTGAATGACTGTGCCAGGCAAGCAGGCAGGCAGGTAGGTAAATAGGCTGGCAAGCTGTGAAGCTGGCAGTAATGGGCAAGCTAGTTTTGTGAAAAAATCAGAGTTGGGAAATCTCAAGGCAGGCAGACTGATGGTACAGCTGGCTTAGAAAGAATTGGAAGTGACACACAAATACATCCACTGAAGTGTTTTATTCAACTGCCATTGTATTTGGCTGGCAGAGAAAGAAAGATGAGATGGTAGAAGAACACTGATAAATGAGGTAAAAATGGCTGTCAGGAGCAGTACAAACATTATAAAACTGGCATAGGACTGCAGAGAGAATTCTTGCATAAAGAATTTGGGGGAAAAGGCCTATTTGCTGCCGTGTTTCCTAATCTTAATAGAACAAACATTTAGGGTCAAGGTCTCCTAGGTTTGAGTTTACTTTTAGAAATATAAATAGTTCCAGATCAGGCTCTATGAAAAATATAATGAACTATAGCAACAGTGTCTGCTGAACAGAAATCCTCTTACCTGGAATACTGTTTGGCACACTCAGCATGTGTTCCTTAGTAACCATGACTAGATCCTGTCACACTGGCCTTGAACTTCCCAACAGTTTTGAAGATTGCTGGACAATTCCTTCACTTCTTCAGAATTCTTCAGCAGTACGTGTCTTCACTGTATCTCTTTATTCAGTGCCTAGAACCTTATTCTGAAGGTGAGAACCTGACCCACGTGATAGATGGTTGTAGACGGATGTAAAAAAGCCCTTTCCTGCTATTTTTTTTTAAATTAAAGATGTTGATTGATAGGATGGGTGATAGGATGGCTCAGAAGAGAAAGTTGAAGTATCCCTTTCCACATTTACTGTAGTTGACCTAGAAATGCTGACAATCCCAGCCCATTCATTCTTGTATTGCTAAAAGGAGGTGATGCTTAAACATATTCTTCCCTCTAAATCTGGGTAGGAAACTATGGCAACTTTAGGATCTGTGGACTTCAACTCCCAGAATTCTTGAGCCAACCATGCTGGCTCTGGGAATTGAAGTCCATAGCTCCAAAAGTTGCCATAGTTACCCACCTCTGTTTTAGATAAAGGTTTCTTCAACAGTACTTTCATTGCCTTCTGATATGCTGGTATTCTTACTCAACTGCTTTATACATTATTACACAGTGACGAAGGGAGTGGTTTTCCCAGCTATGGAAAGATGACATAAAGATATTTTTCATCTGCTAATGGAAAGGCTTCACAAGGCAAAGTACCTGGCTGAGCCAAGTGGCCTTCACTCTTATTAGGTTGTGGGTTTGGGACAAAATATGAGTGCTAATAGAGGTTATAAAATGGTGCTCTACTCCTGTCTCCTGATTTGATCATTTTTACCAGTCTTCCCCACTCCGCTGCTTTACTTTCTCACAATGGAATATATGTTGTGGTTGTTGATTTGAGATTAGGAGCTTAAAAATAGTAAAACAAAATGGTTTGCTTCACTAATCCTCCATATTTAAATTCACTGCCAAACCAAAGGCCAACATTTTAACTTTGAAGTCATGGAAAGGAATACAAAATGGAGCAGTGGATATTCCTGACTGATGTGTAATTATTCAGGGCAAATATAGATGCTATTGATTTACAAACAATTGTAAACAGTCTGTAGCTAATGGAGCCTTGGTGGTGCAGTGGTTAAGTGCAGTATTGCAGGCTAACACTGCCCACAGTTTGGAGTTTAATCCTGACAGGACTCAAAATTGACTCAGCTTTCCGTCCTTCTGAGGCTGGTAAAAATGTTGGGGCAAAATATGCAAATATTGCTTACATTGTAAATCTTCCAGGGAATGCTGTAAAGTGATACGTGATGGTATATAAGTCTAAATGCTATCATTATGCTAATGTGCATTTAAACCATCATTATAAACATTTTTTAAACATATTTTTAAACTCATTTTAAACTCATGCTCATTTAAACATACATAGTTTTGTTTTAATCCCAGAGATGAAGGCAGGATCAATCAAGTAGTTATGGGAAACTGCTTCCATAGTGGCAAGAACTAGTTCAGGCCCAGTTACAAGAGAATTGCTCTGGTATATCTATTACTTAGGGCAGCAGTGTCAAACTCAATTTCATTGAGGGCCGTGTCAGGGTTATGTTTGACCTCGGGGCGGACAGGGGTGTGGCTCAGTGGGCATAGTCAGTTTGACATCACTCGTGTCAGGGGCACCTTTGATGGCCAAGTGCTAAGGCAGGACTTCCCTCAGACCCTGTCTCACTCTCATTATAATCTCCTCCCTTCCCCTTCCTTCCTTTTCTTCCCTCTTCATTCTCCTTTCTTATTCCTACCCTTTCCTTATTTTTGCTTCTTTGCTCTCTTCCCATCTTCCTTTCTTTTTCTTTCCTCTTTCCCTTTCTCCTTTCCTATCCCTTCTTATATGCTCAAATGCAAAAGGGGAAACATTTCTCCTTTTGTTTTGTTTTCAGTTTCTTTTTCTAGTTCTCTGCCAGCAAAAAAGAAGCTAGAGGGGCGTGCACAGCCAAGCTCTGTTTTCACTGGCAGAGGCACCATGGGCTGGTCCTATGCTGTTTCCAGAGCAGCCCAGCAGGCCAGATCTAAGCACCCCATGGGCTGTATCCAGCCCATAGGCCTTGAGTTTGACACCCCGACTTAGGGTTTGAGAGGTCAGAGGGGAAAAAAGAGAAGAATGCAGACATTCTATGAATGTAAAACATTCTTAAATGTAAACCAGAGCTCAATGTCATTGGGTGCTGTATTAATTCTAGTAGGATAGCAATTATCTGAGCAATGATGGGAATGAAAAATGAAATCATCATGGCTGATTTAGACAGACTGTGTATCCTTGGTTCAAGGATCATATACTGGCAGATATTTAGCAAAAAGTGCTTCCACATATTACTCAGCACAGAGTGTCATGAAAGAGAAATTATGTTTTGAAATATTGCTTCATCCCATGTAAGTTCTTAAAGATGGTAGTTTAGAGAGGTGGTTTCTTTGTTTTTGTTTTGTTTTTTTATGGTTTGAGCTTAGAAGGCTATTCCCACAATAGCAAACACTGTAGAAGAACCCTAACTGATTTAATGAGCCATATACACTTAGGCATGAATGCTTAATTTCCAAGACAAGCCTATGATTTTGCACTAGTTTCTGGTGTCATATTCTGTTGGTTTTGTAATTTGAGAGTCAGTGTATGTAGTGGTAGGAAGGCAGGGGAGAAAGGAAACAAGTGAAACAAGTTTACTGTGCTGTACAACACTGAGAATTTTTTTAAATGTGTACTAAAGATATATCCTGTTATTCAAAGTGGAAATACAGTAATTTCATTTTAGAAACCTCTGAGAATAATTCTGTGGATTCAACACAGGCATCCATTTATTTATGGAGAGAGATGCACATTCCTCTATACTTTCATATGTAGAATAATATTTCTGGAAGGGGGCCTTTCTAGAAATTTGAAAACATGTGGTAAGCATGTTCACAAAATGACTACCCATAACATTTGTTTATTCACAAAATGGCACCATGGACAGGACCATTCTTAGAAGTCATGCCAGATCTCTCTATTATCCCAGTAGGCACAATGGTATTACTGCAGATAAACATGGTGCTAAAAGCTTCCTCTTTAATCATTCATATTTAATTTACAATCTGGGATAAAGAGGCCAGTGGGCATCAATAAGGTTTATGAAACTATTCTGAGCCCGTGAACACCATATTAAATACACATCTATTCCGTATTTGAAAAACAGATAATTCTATGTACATAGTCAATATAGTTTGTGCATAGTTTGCTGACTGGATAAACCATATTTGTTGGGCTCCACACCTTGCATTAATCCACAAACTCATAGTTTCCATATAATTATGGCTATATTAAAATTCCACATTATGCTGAAAGCAAACAACCCCAACATGATGGATTTGTCAGATGTGAGAATGTAATCCCAAACCTTCACATAACGAATATAAGTCAAATAGATTCCTAGGAAGGGGAGACAACAGGAATAATATAACTCTAAAACAAAAGATGACCAAGATGGATTAAAAAATCAAGCAAATAAGCCTTTATTTACTTACTTATTTATCTCATATACTGCCAATTTTTTTAAAAAAAAAATCATCCCCAGTGCAGTGAAGCATAAAATAAAGAGTAAAAACATAATGTTTAAAACATTTTTTTAAAACCCAGTAGATAACAAAGCATACAGTAAGGGATCAAAAAATAGAAGTCCTCAAACTCTTCAACTTATCCAGCCCTTCATTAATTTTCAATTTTTTCATCGATCCCCCAACATTATTACATGATTTTTTTAAAAAAATACTACTTAAACTAATAGTACTACATATAATAATAATTACAACAAGAGTGACTCCTTGGATGGTCCCTTTGGGACAATCCCATTGGGGAACCTGGATTTAAAAGGCATGTGAAAGTAAGGAATTCAAGGTAGAGATGATTAAGTTAAGTTTGCTTATGGAAATCAACTGTTAGATTTTAAGCTTGTAGTTAAAAGACCAAAAGACAATCACCTCAACAGAAAAATGAAGTAATATTCATACAAAATTAAGTTATTTTATTTTACATATTTTTAATATCTGACATTGAAAAGAGATTCAAATGCAACAAATGGAAATGGGACCATCTATTATTCCAGGATTTTTTCCATTTCCAATTTTTCTAATTTTGATATTTTTTTAAAAAAAAATGCTTTTTGTAGTCTTTTTCCATGCACATTGACCTACGGTTCATACTTTGTAGATATTACTAATATATGCATTTTATAAGGAAATTTCAAAATAATTTGTCTTCATTTTCTGAAATGCATACATTTTTATATACAGGAATCATAATTTCCAGCCTACACATTCAAAGTTAAAAATAACCCTAAGTCTAGACCCAGTTGGTCTAGTGGTTAAATGTCTGGACTAGAAGCAAGGAAACCTTGTATTCTAGTATTGTCTTAGGAACAGATCACAACTGAGTGACCTTGAGTCAGTCACTCTCAGTCCTAAGATGAAGGTAATGGACTTGGGAAATTTTGCCAAGAGAACTATGGAGTAGTTGTCCAGGCAATTTCCAGGAGTCAAGATTGACTAAAAGGCACAGAATAAACAAAATTATTCATTTTAATAGCAGTCCATTGCAACGTTCAGGGTAGTATATAATTTAAAAAGAATTGTATTTCAGTTTTGAAACTGAGAAATTAGGGAATCCAGTATTAATATATCCACCCCAAGATAAAGATTAGCATCCAATTCATTTCTGTTTTATGTTACTTTCCTGTGTGCTCCTTTA
This sequence comes from Bungarus multicinctus, assembly GCA_023653725.1. Lineage (NCBI taxonomy): Eukaryota > Metazoa > Chordata > Lepidosauria > Squamata > Elapidae > Bungarus > Bungarus multicinctus. The sequence goes on along the minus strand of CM042842.1, from coordinate 54,692,513 downwards.
CAACTGTTCTATCCCATTTCCACATTAAGTGAAATACTTAATCCAAATTATGGTTAGCACAAATAAACTAGAAGAAAGAGTCACAATCTATCAGAAACATAATTTTACATGAATTCTAATGCAAAATAAACATGTTTCTGTAGATTGAAAACCAATTTAAAGATTAGATAATTGCTGAAATTATGCAATTTGTTGAAACTCAATTGATGCCTCAGTCAATTCGGTTAATTTAAAAAGAACAAATACAAGCTTTAAGCATCTCCATTATCAATCGTGTTGTGAACAAGTCCTTTTTTAAAAAAAATCATAAAATGATATTCAGAATGTTACCCAAGAGTTCCTACAACAAGTCATTAAAGTTGTATAGCAAAACCCAGTCTGGCAAGCAAATTCTTTAGATTTACAGATCAATAATCTAATAAACTATAATGGCTACTTCAGTTCAAAGTCATTACTGTCCATTGTACAACTCCATGTGCTATTAATCTAACAGACTCCAGTGTAGCCATTATGTCTACATGTTAGTAAATGGCTAGATGGTTTAATGCTAAGACATTGGGCTCCATAGAATATTTTTCAGGTCTGTGGTCCATAGAGTTACAACAATGATGTCTATAGAAATAAAAGCACTTCTGGTTTTATGGCATGGAAAGGAGGCTTCCAAATCCTGTCTGCAGTTATATATGTTAAAATAATAGCTCATCTAAATAGCTTCATAAACTGATTATAATTGAACTGATCTACTTCTGTAGCTTTCCTAAACTTTATTATCTCGCAATATAAATTAAGCATTTGAAAAGAGAGAAAACATTTTCCGTAATTAAAACCTGCAAAGACTCAAACATAATAAAGATTCAAAAGAAAAGGTGCACTCTAAACTTAATCAAAGAAGTTTCACTACCATTCATGGATTATTTTCAAGTTTTGGAAATGAAATGAAATTTCAATGACCACTAATGACAAGGTTTGCTAATTGTTTTAATTTTTAGCAATGAAGTTATGAAACTGTTGACTGTGGAAAAGAGAAGACCAGTGAGAATGTTCAAAAAATGGGCTTGCTTCTATTGTTGTCAGTGATAACTTAAATACCAGAAATGTAATGCAGATAATGGTTTCTGATGTCTTTTTGTTGATCCACATACTTCTAATTAAACTCTTTCCTTTGTGAAATTCAAATGTATTTGGAATGCTGAAAAGTATCATTGGATAGTGAAAATAATTAAGCTCAGCAATATCCAAATATGGATGGGTGTTGTATGAAGTGTGAAGCTTCTGCTTACTCTTTATATGCTTGATTGAATGTTCTATATTTAACCTGGCTCTTGATAGAGAGGTTTCATTTGAAGAGCAACTGATGACCTGTAAATAAAATTTCAGAGACAAGAAATAACAACATCCTAGCCTTTAAGAAACAGATCATGAATTTCTGCAATCAGACTAAGGTTATAGAATGACCTCTTGCTGCCTATTATGTTAACATGACTAACTAGATTTTTTTTCTGATTGTGATATAATTGCTATCCACAAGGCAAGAATAAACCAGCAGATATACTATTATCAAGCATTAGGAAGCATCTCACAAAATCTGGAGATGAACTGAAGCATCGAGTTCGTACAATCCAATCTATCTCTTTCTCATATTCATTCCCTCTCCTGAAAATAAAAATATTAAATCTTTACATGGTAAACCCCTGGTCTGAAGACAAATCTTTCTGATTTCTGCAATTCCCCATCTAGCATGAATATAATGCTGAAAAATTCTAGTGATGTCAATATTATTTGATTCCTTATACAAATCAGACTTGGGAAAATGCATACAGCAATAGTACTTAGACTTAAATATTGCTCCATAATGCTGGGCAGTTTATAACTTCAGCATATTGCCCCTAGCAATTTGGGTCCTCATTTTATCAATGTCAGAAGAATGAAAAGCTGAGTCAACCTTGAACTACAGTACATCAAGATCGAACTCCAGGCTGTGGGCAGAGTTACTTGCAATACTGCATTCCACCACTGAACCACCAGGGAAACAAGAGCCCAGATTTTTCTGTTTTGATTCTGCACTCAAAGACAAGAAACTACTGTAAGAACAAGCCATCTTCTGAGGATGATGTTTTTGACTTAGAGTTCTGTCATATTCACTCAAACGTATACAGAACACTGAATCTATTAAAAATATCATACCCTGGTGATTTTATTCATGGTAGCATAAGAACCATGCTACCACTCAAAGCATTAAAGCAAATCTGTAAGTCATTTGCATGTACTATGATGCCAATCTGGTATATACAATGCAGTTTGGGAATTGATGTAGAAACATTCTAAAGCTATCTTTAAAACTATTTGTCTCTTCTTTTTTAAATATTCATTTGGACATTGTTACTTAAAAAAATGCTCAGAGTGCATCAATAAACTTAATTTAACAGAATCTTTTGTATATGAAAATTAACTTTAATATTTTAGTAGAGATAACATTAATGAAAGTAATGGTGTTCCTTCTGAAGTTTTTGAACTTTAATTTTATATCCCTTGAAAGAAAAAGAATTATGTATTAGTTGGTGCATCAGTAAAATTCTGCCTAACATCTGTTGTGTATGTTGTATGTTTTATGTTTTATATGATTACTCTGAACACATTAAACTGTCATGGTATTGGACATAGATTTTCTTATCTATTTCATATATATTTGTTTTGTTTTCTTACTTCCTGGGGAGTTAAAAGGTTTTTTTATTCTGACCTATATAAATGCACATGTTTATTGAAGAAAATATTTTCTCTCTCTTGTATTCTGATAATCAAGATGCTTTTGGTTTAGAATTTGTCTGGGAGTGGACCCATATTTTCAAATGCATAGCCTCAGCCAGTTACATTTAAACCCACCACTCAATTTAACAAGGGATGCCACAGGCCAACTCCAACAGATAAAAAAATTAAAATGTTAAATGTGGTCATTTTGTTGTTAGTAGGGCATTAAAGCTTCAGGAAGTGGGCAAAAAATGTAGGGCATAATATAAATGTAGATGATTGGGAAAAAATGTGGACTGATAACTGTAAATTGACATTGTCAAAAATTTTTAAAGAAAATCAATATAAAAGGTTTAGTAGGTGGCACCTAGCCCCAGCAAGACTGGCCAAAATGTATTCAAACACAAAAGCAGAATGTTAGAAGTGTAAATATAAAGAAGGAACATTCTTCCATTAAAAAATATTGGATGTGGGTACAAAGATGGTTATTAGAAATTACAGATCACAAATTAGAACTTGAACTGGAAATATTCTTATTAGGAATAATTAAGCGGAAATTGAGCAAGGTCATCTGATACATCATTATACATATCATAACTGCGGCAAGAATAGCCTGCTCACAGGGACAGAAGAAAGAAAAGATACCATCTGAGGAAGACTTGACACAAAAAATAATGGATTGTGTGGAACTGGATAAATTCACAATGGAATTAAGAGGCAAAGATGACTCGGACTATTATGCGGTTTGGGATAGGTGGTACAAATGAGTAAAGGATAGAAACAAGAGCTGATGATTATGTATAAAAGGAGATGTATGTATTAATAATGACACAAACACTGCTAATGTGAATAGAGAGCTGTATTTTTGTTTAAAAAAAATAAAATAATAATTTTAAAAAAGCTTCAGGAAGTGGTATATCATGAGCTGTGCAAAACAATCAAAGGAGTATTTTGTAAAAACCCATGCAATTGCTTCTAAGGACTTTCTGAGAAGCAACTTGGAATATTCCAAGAGCACCCTTACAGTGGGACCATCACTGAAGAGAAGCAGATGGCCATGTCTTTACTGCACATAAATGAAGAACCAAGGCACCCTTTAAAGCACTTGCACCAAACCTTCCAAAGGGTGCAGTTATTTTAATGCTTTGAGGAAATGTTCACATATGTTAATGCTTCTTCCCATTATCAGATGCGGTCCTCCCAGTTAAATGATCCATAACTCCAAGCCAGGGGTCTTCAAACTGGACAGCTTTAAGACTTGTGGACTTCAACTCCCAGAATTCCTCCTCCAGTCATGTTAGCTTGGGAATTCTAGGAGTTGAAATCCACAAGTGGATTTCTAAACTTTTTAAACTTGCCAAGTTTGAAGACCCTTGCTCCAAGCACTTCGAAGCTATAGTAACTCATTCAACTTATACCCAATTTCTCCATGTAAGGCTGGAAACTTATACTTTCCACCCTTGTCCCATATTATTAATTCTAACTTGTTTTTTCCCCTCCTATAAAAAAGGCAGAAAGAGAGAGGGAATTTTTCACAAACTGGGAACAGAAAATAACTGGATATGAATATATATCTATATCGTTCAAATTAAATAAAAATGTAAACATAACATCTGTGGACCCCACACAAACTTAATAAGGAAAAGTTTGCTATGCCCTGCCTTATTTGCTAATTGGCTAAAATAAACTGAGCGCTTTGTTTTGGATTCCTGCCAAATTAGTTATGCAGCACAAAATTGCACACATATATCTTCTCTATCCACTGATCATAATTTTACAAACAGAAGGGAATGAAATATTGGATTTCTGGAGAGAATGGAACAGTGCAGTTCAGTGATGGAGAGTATGTGTTTGGTGTTGAAATCTGTTTAGATCTTGGTATTTATTAAGCCTGGTTTTCTTCTTGGAAATATTTCAGTAGTAACTATGTTACATCATCAGTGTTTGACACAAAAGAGTGGACGTTTGTGTCAAAGCACTGATACATTGTCCTTGTTTGATAATGATAATGTCTGCAAGAAAAAAAAATCAAACTCAGCAAATACCAACAGCTCAGCAGCAATGGTGAGATTCAAACATTTTTACTACCGGTTCCGTGGGCATGGCTTGGGGGCGTGGTATGGCTTGGGGACATGGCTTGGAGGCATGGCAGGGGAAGGATATTGCAAAATCTCCATCCCCACCCCACTCCAAGCAAAGGTTACTGCAAAATCCCATTCCCTCCCCACCCCACTAACCTGCTTTCCAGCTCCGTTCTCCTCTGCAGGGCAACAAAAGAAGATCCAGCCAAACAGCTGGGACTCAGGAGGCCGAGAATAGATGGGAGCGGGGCCAGTCAGAGGTGGTATTTGCCGGTTCTCCGACCTACTCAAAATTTCCGCTGCCAGTTCTCCAGAACTGGTCAGAACCTGCTGATTACCATCTCTGCTCAGCAGTCCAGTTACTCACTTTTTTCAAAAATCTTGAGATCTTGGTGTTTACTGAAGTTGTAGCCAGAGTTAACCAAGACTTGATTAAGCCAGGGGGAAAAAATCATATTCTTAATAAATAATTTATTTAGGATTCATCCTAAATCACCTAAGTCAGAAATGAGCACTTTGGCTTATCTTCCTGCTGAAAAGGAAACTGGTAGAAAATAGTAATCAGGTAGTTTATCTCTACCAAAGATGCAAATTTATTTCAATTAGAGTAATTACTGAATAATAACTAAAGCAAAGGGATATGAACACAATGTGAATTATAGACTTTCAAAGCTCTATTTTTGGGGGCTGTTCCGTGCTATAAAATAATCACAACATCATACATGAACACAAAGATAGATGCAAAAGTTTTTGCTATATTAAGTACATTGCATCTAAATCCAATTTAGCACAGAATTTTTCCCAGATTATTCTATTAATTCTCTAAGCAGCATAATATTTCAGGGCTAATGCAAGTGGCAAAATGAAACTTATGGACTTATTAGAAGGCCATGAATGCAGATTCATTGGAATGAGTTAAGGCTTGCTCGTGTACTCTAAATCTGCGGAATTTATAAACTTGCAATTAAAGCAAAAAACTTCTATCCAGTAGCAGGACCTGCCAACCCTTTGGAGTTGCCGCTCCAGCAGTGGCATTGTTGTCATGCAAAAAGCTTAGTACTTTGGTTCTGTTTAACAGCACTAATTAGAGACTTTCCTTTTGCAAGCTCTTGCCCACATTTGAGGCATGAAATGAGGCACAATTATGCCAGCACTAGACTAAGGAAGTAAAGCCATGATTATCCATGTAGGCCTTGCTGTTGTTAACAAGCTGATAGGAGAAAAAGGATGAAAATATAAAAAGATATGTACATAGTTCAAACCGTATATCACCCATTTTGCTTTCTTTCACTAGATAGTTGTCAGGCCTGCCATGGATTACTGCTTAAGCAAGAGAAAGGATTTATATTATATTTATTATTCTAAAATCCCTAAGTACTTGTAGCCTGCTTCTGGTTTCATTGCCATTATTATTGTTGTTGTTGTTATTTTACAAATAACTCAAGGTAGTGATTATATCCAACTCACCTTTGGCCTCCTATTTTCCCCATAACAACTATCCTGTGAGGTGAGTTGGACTGAGAGAGGGACTGGCCTAAAGTCACCCAGCTGACTTTCATGGCTAAAGGCTGAACTTGAACTCACAGTCACCCACTTTCTAAGCTGCTGCCTTAAGGACAAGATCACAGTGGCTCCCTCGGTTCTCAGAATGTCTGACAAAGCTTTTTATGTAGGAAGCAATTTATTTGGACACCATGATTCCCATCAGTTCACCAACCACATCTTTAATCTATATACTTTTCAGGGGTAAAATCATGTGGCCCCTGTGTTTCTAAAAACAGTGGCCCTGGGCTGAGTACTGTGAACACAATGTATGCTTCATGCTGAGTTGTAATCTTATCAGACACAAAATGAAGTGTGCACTGATCACCATTACCCTAATAAATATAAACTCCTTTGGAGAGGGGACAATCAGCCACTATTCACCCATTCAGCTACTATTTATTGGCAATGGCTTTGACCTTAAAATAAAAGGAATTTCTAACATATTTTAATAAAATATTTATACTTTGTTATTTATAAAGCAAAATTTCCACTAAGAAAACCAGTCTTTTCCAACATATGGACCTTGGCTATAATTTTATTAACTGGGTAAGATTGATTTATATTTCTCAGTAAGCATAAATAATCGTGAATGGAAAACTAACAAAACCTTGTGAGGTTCAAAACACATAAGATGAGAATTTGCACTGTCTCCATTTTTGTGCATTTTGGTTCTTGAGGCATTGAATAGAGATGTAAGGCAGGATGAATTATGAGAGTCAAGGTTTTAAAAAGTTAATCTGAAATTCAAGTTAATTTGGGGATGATTTGGTATTAATTTTAGAAGATCCGGTAAAAGGAGTAGAAACATCAATATGAATGTTAAAAGTCTGGTAAATTAGCAGGTTTCATAATTAATGAAGATGTTAACAAAAATAAAAAATATGGAGAAAACTGGTTTTAATATTGTGAAAAAAAAACACCTGGACATTATTGTAATAAACATGAATTGTATATTACTAATTGTATATTACAAACATGGCGGCCGGAGGTTGTCGGGCTGAAGAGCTCCGCCGCGACGGCCGAAATTCGGGGTAAGTCCCCCTCCCCCTGGGTCCTCACCTGTGGCAGGGGTGGCGAAAGGACCCGGGGGGGTGGGCGGCCCCGAGGAGGTCGTGGAGGCACGGAGGAGGCCGTAAGGCCGTTGGACTGCGGTGAGGCCGTTGCCGGTGCCGGAGCCACCGCCGCCGCTGCTGGGGCCGCTGGGGCTGCCACCGCCGCTGCTGGGGCCACCCCGAGGAGGTCGTGGAGGCACGGAGGAGGCCGTAAGGCCGTTGGACTGCTGGTGAGGCCGTTGCCGGTGCCGGTGCCGGAGCCGCCGCCGCCGCTGCTGGGGCCGCTGGGGCTGCTGCCGCCGCCGCTGGGGCCGCTGAGGCCGTTGCTGCCGCTGGGGCTGCTGAGGCCGCCGCCGCCGCTGCTGGGGCCTCTGGGGTTGCTGAGGCCGTTGCCGGCGCCGGAGCCGTCACCGCCGCCGTTGGGGCCGCTGAGGCCGTCACCGCCGCCGCTGGGGCCGCCGCCGGGGCCGCTGAGGCCGTTGCTGTTGCCGGCGCCGCCGTCGAGGCCGGAGCCACCGCCGCTGCCGTTGAGGCCGTTGCCGGCGTGGAGGAGGCCGTGGGGAGGCTGGAGGACTGTTGCTGAGGCCGGCGCTGGAGCCACTGCCGCCGCTGAGGCCGTTGCCGTTGCCGGTGCCACCGTTGAGGCTGTTGCCGGCGCCGGAGCAGCCGCCGCCGCCGTAGATGGTTCTCGGGCGGCGGTGGTGGCTGGGGGCGAGGCCGGAGCCGCTGATGTTCCTCGGTTCCTCAGATCTGTTTCCTCCAGCCATGCCATGCAGCTGCTGATGTGGAGGCCGGGGCCAGGATTGGACTCAGAGCCGGAGCCGCTGCCGCCGAGGGCTTTTTGGGCCTCTCGGGCGACGGGGGCGCTGTGTGGCCAGGCATCGGATGTGGTGCCTGGCAATTTCCATCAGGCTCGGAGCTGGAGGAATGCTGCTGGGGCCTGGGCAGCCGCGGGGGCTGGAGCTGGAGCCGCCGCTGGAGGTTTTTGAGTGGCGGCAGCCTTGTCCGGCCAGGCCTTGGCGTTTTTATCTACCTGGGGACGACGTGGGTTTGGCGAGGTGCCCGGCATTTTCCACCAGAACTGGAGGCGGAGGAGTGTTGCCGGGGCCGTTGCCGTGGGCAGTGAGAGGGCCTGCGGCGAGGCGAGAAAACATGACCTGCGTCCCCGAGTGATGGGTCCCCCGCGAGGCCGGATGTCAGCTGCCAGTGGGATGCGACTGCTCCAGCCTGAATTTGGGTCCCGCTTGGTTTGGCCTTTGCCTGGTCGATGGCAGTCAGGGAAGATCCAGCCAAAGACACAGACATTGATATATTCCTCGAAAGATGTGTGGGCCCTGAGATATGACCCCCTGTCTCAGAGTTGGCCCTCTTACCTCTCCAAGACTTATCTCAAGGACGGATCTTGGGATCCGGAGAGATGGTGGGGTCGCCAGAAGCATAGGAGGGAGGGTTGTTTAAAATTTTTAATTAGATTTTTAAAGGGGTTAGGGTTGGCCGGGCGGGGGCTGGGGGACAACCCGCCTGGGGCTGGGACCGGGTCGCGGGCTGAGCGTTGCCGGGAGGGTTTGGGTTCGGATGGGGCTGTATTGAGGATGGGGGGTTGTCCCAGGGAGGGTGATCTTAAAGCTATTAGTACGGTGAGCGGGAGAGGCAGATTTGGTGGCTATAGGGGGCCACATTCTGTTTCAGGAGCGCGCCCCCACTATTTGTCTGCGGTAGCGCGCTCCGACCCCCTTGTTATGTCCCGTTCCCTGGGGGGTCTGAGCGATCGGGCCCTGGGCCTTCGGCTGATGTTGTGTAATGCCAGGTCCGTTATTAATAAGGCCCCCCTCATTCATGATTTGATCTGTGAGGGGAGAGCGGACCTGGTGGGCATCACCGAAACCTGGCTGGGCCTAGAGGGGGGAGTCCCTCTTGTGGAGATATGCCCAGCGGGTTTCGGGTTTTTCATCGGCCGAGGGCCCAGGGGAGGGGCGGGGGTGTTGCGGTGGTTATTAAGGAGGATCTGTGTCTGAGGGAATCCACTGTTTCTCAGACGACCGGATGTGAGTCTCTTTTCGTGAAGTTCGGTCCCAGGGTGCAGGTGGGCTTGTTGGTCGCATACCTGGCTGCCTGCTATGCGGCATCGGCCCTGCTTGAGCTCCTTGAGGTTATAGCCAGCGTGGCAGTTGAGACCCCCAGGCTTATGGTCATGGGGGATTTCAACCTCCCCTCTGCCGGCGGTGCCTCGGGGATTGCTCAGGAGTTCATGGCTTCCATGACAGCCATGGGCCTGACCCAGTTAATTCGGGACCCTACTCACGTGGGAGGTCACACCCTGGATCTAGTTTTTGTCTCTGATCAGTGGCAGAGTGGTCTGGGTGTAGGGGATATAGTTATAGAACTCCTGTCATGGACGGATCACTCGCTCCTGAAGCTCGACTTCCGTTCCGCACCCCCTTACCGCAGGGAGGCAGGGCCGCTTAAATGGTACCGCCCCAGGCGCCTGATGGACCCGGATAGGTTCCTGATGGAGCTTGGGCCATTTCCCGAAGCTCACACACACGACTCGGTTGAGGGCTTGGTCGCCACCTGGGATAGGGTGGCTGCTGGGGCCCTTGACCGGGTCATGCCCTTGCGGCCTCTGACCCGGTGCCAATCCCAAGTGGCTCCTTGGTTTTCTGAGGAGCTAAGGGAGATGAAGCGCCGGAAAAGATGCCTAGAGAGTAGTTGGAGGGCTAGCCGTTCTGAGTCTGACCGAACACTTCTACGATCTTATATTAAGACGTATTTAGTGGCGATAAGGATGGCGAGGAGGACCTACCTCTCCACCTTTATTGCGTCCGCGGAAAACCACCCAGCCGCCCTGTTTAGGGTGACCCGCTCCCTTTTAGAGGTGGAAGCGCGGGAGGATCCCTTACAGGGACAGGCTGAGGAGTTTTCTAGGTTTCTGCAGGACAAAATCGCTCAGATTCGGGACAAGCTGGACTCCGACTGGGCATCTCCAGGCGGGGAGGCGGGGGTGGATATCGGTGGGGTCAATTGGGTTGAGTTTGACCCTGTTACTGTGGAAGACGTGGACAGGGTGCTGGGGGGACTGAATGCCACCACCTGTTTGTTGGACCCGTGCCCCTCCTGGCTGGTCTTGGCCACTTGGGAGGTGACACGAGGCTGGTTCCAGGGTATTATAAACGCTTCCTTGAGAGAGGGGCTTTTACCCGCCGCCTTGAAGGAGGCGGTGGTGCGGCCCCTCCTCAAGAAACCGTCCCTGGACCCAGCATTATTATCAAATTATCGTCCTGTCTCCAACCTTTGCTTTGTTGCGAAGGTTGTAGAGAGCGTGGTGGCCCGTCAGCTCCCGCAGTTCCTAGATGAAGCGAGTTATCTTGACCCCCTCCAATCGGGCTTCTGGCCCAGGCACAGCACGGAGACGGCGTTGGTCGTGTTGGTGGATGATCTCTGGAGGGCTCGGGACAGAGGCTGTTCCTCTGTCCTGGTCCTGTTAGATCTCTCGGCGGCTTTTGATACTGTCGACCACAGTATCTTATTGCGGCGGTTGGGGGGGTTGGGGGTTGGAGGCACCGTGTTGCGGTGGTTCTCCTCCTTCCTCTCCGACCGTTCGCAATTTGTGTTGACGGGGGGGCAGAGATCGTCCCCAAGGCCCCTGCTCTGTGGGGTGCCTCAGGGGTCGGTGCTCTCGCCCCTGCTGTTCAACATTTATGTAAAGCCGCTGGGCGAGATCATCCGTGGCTTTGGGGTGAAGTTCCATCAGTACGCTGATGATACCCAGCTGTACATCTCCACTCGGGGCCACCCCAACAAAGCCGTCGAAGTGATGACCCGGTGCCTGGAGGCCGTGCGGGGTTGGATGGGTCGTAACAGGCTTCGTCTCAACCCGGCCAAAACCGAGTGGCTGTGGTTTCCTGCGCCCAGATACAGCCAGCTTATTCCTTCGCTGGCCATGGGGGGAGAGGTATTGACCCCCGTGGAAAGGGCGCGCAACTTGGGTGTCCTCCTGGATGTGCGGCTGTCTTTGGAAGAACATATTGCAGCCGTCGCCAGGGGGGCTTTTTATCAGATTCGTCTGATCTACCAGTTGCGGCCCTTTCTGCATCTGGGCGCACTTCGCACAGTCACTTCCGCCCTCGTTATCTCCCGCTTGGATTATTGCAATGCTGTCTACATGGGGCTCCCCTTGAAGAGTCTCCGGAGGTTGCAGTTAATTCAGAATGCAGCCGCGCGGGTGATCGTGGGCGCCTCTCAGGGCGCGCACGTAACACCACTTCTCCGCAGGCTGCACTGGCTTCCTGTGGCCTTCCGGATTCGATTCAAGGTGGTACTGATGGTATTTAAAGTGCTCCATGGCTCGGGACCTGGGTACTTACGGGACCGCCTGCTGCCACCAACAACCTCCCGCCGCCCAGTACGCTCCCACAGGGTCGTCCTACTTGGGGTACCGCCACCTGATCGCTGGCGGCTGGCGGCCCCGAGGGTGCGTACTTTCTCTGTGGGAGCCCCCTCCCTGTGGAATGATCTCCCCCCGGAGATACGAGCCATGACAGATATCCTGACCTTCCAGCGCGCAGTTAAGACCCTATTTTTTAAACAGGCCGGCCTGGCCCAGTAAGGGTCTATGGGGTTTTAAGTTAATAGGGGTTTTAAATTTTAATCTTATTTTTAAACTTTATTTATCCCGGTTTTAAATGAATTATAGTCGGACGGGATGCAGCCACATTTGTATTTAATCTGGTTTTAAATTCTATTTAACTTTGTATTTTTATGTATTTATTAGGCTGTACACCGCCCCGAGTCCCTTTTGGGAGAGGGAGCGGTATAGAAATACAATTAAATAAATAAATACTTCAAAATATGTTAAGACATGGGCTGAAATTGAGATGGACATTTTAAGTGGAGAGAAATTACAATTGTCACTTTTGGGAAGAATTTCTTTAACAAAAATGAATGTTTTTCCAATACTTTTGTTTCAATACCAGTTTTGACAATAGATGTACCATTATGGTGGCACAAACATATATCTAAATTTGTACAGCAAGGTAAAAATCATGAGTTAAATACAAAGTATTTCTAGAGGCAAGGGAAAGATACATGATTTGCTGGATTTGAAGTTTTGCTACTTGTTGTTATGTCTGGATGAAATAATGAATGTTGCTAAGAAACAAGAGACTTCTAAGTCAGAAGGTCATGATCTGAGGATTGGATGACATGGGTATTTATGGAACAATAAAGTTAAAATTAATGTGGACTTTAAAAATCATCTTATTAGCAGCTAATCATCTTATTAGCAGCTAATTGATGTTTCTTTACAGATTTTCTAAATGCAGAAAGACTAAGGGCCAGATGCAGCCACCAAGAATGTTCTTCTTAACAAGGCAGGAGATGGTCTTCTGCCACCTGCCAGATGAATGAATCTCCAACAGCAGCAGAAAACTGCTTATCCAACATTATTAATGTCTGAGCATGTTTGCAATGGAAGAGGCAGTCCATAAGCTTTTTAGGCTTTCTATCCTATTATAATTAAAATTTAGTGGTTAGTTTTTCAGGATTCCTAAAGCTGAACTCAAAACATTGCCAATCAATAGACTAGAGGTTCAGGTGGTTAATTCTCTGGATTATACAGTTTGGCCATCACATATGATCAAATGCTGAAATTTCCCTCTTTTCTCTTTAAAACAGCATCTGTCTTGCCTATACAAATGCCATTCATCTCTTAGCACATGATGACCTATTTTATACGGATGTGTGCCATATTCTCTTCCCATATGTAGCTAGGCTAAATGGTCTTTCAAATTTCCTCACCAAATTTTTGACTATGGAAACTGGGTAGCACATTTCTCCAGGTGAAAGAAGAAAAAAAAGGGCAAAAATCTAGTTTAGCAAAAAAGAAAGACATGCTTATCCCTGCTTCAAAAAAGACCATAAGGGCAAGTCACCACATAATGTATTCCCTTGGAATTTAGTTGAAGAGTGGGAAACAAAGAGGCAGAAAATCAATAGGGAGAATATTTTTAACAATGAAAAACAGGACATTCGGACACACCCCTTGAATAATACCTTATAACTAAACACTATGCTACATCCGTGGGTTTCCTCCCTCTCCCCCCCCCCCCAACATTTTCTGCCTCTTTGAAAGAATTCTAGGCACAAACTCTTTCATCAAGCTGAATGAGAATTGATAGGAAAAGATTCAGGAAGATATCTTTGCCCAGAGCTAATGCAAATACTTAATGGGAAATTTTGCAGCGCATGAGTGTATGCAGATCCAGCTATATATAATAAAGGCCAAAAGGCTAATGAAAATCTCTCATTGAAACTTTGCTCTGGGAGGCTCCTGATAATTGTCGATCATAAAATTGCAAACCAAGAGTACTATGGAGTATGGACAGTGGTAGGGCCCTCATTCTAAAATAAGTTATTGCTGCAGTAAAATATGGAATTCCATAAAAACTTCCAGTGAGAGAGAAAGAGAAAGTGAAAGAAATCTATAAAGAGCAGAGGGGGAAGTTGCAAGGATAAGTTAACCAACTCAAGCTCGAGTCATTTCAGTGGGCACTGATTTTAGTTAAGTAAAAGATTTCCAATATTCATGAAAAATTTGGAACAGACTGAAATATCAGCTAGTGGTACAGGTAGTTCTCATTTAGCAACTGCCTCATTTAGTGAACATTCATGACAGTTATGAAAAAGTAATTTTGCAACCAGTCCTTGCATTTACGACTTTTATATACCTATAAAGAAAAGAAAAGCTGAAGTACATCTTAAGCATAGTTGCAGTTTTATTTATGACTGCTTTGTTTAATAACTAAATTAGCACTCCTAGTTGTATTCACTAAATGAGGACTACCTGAATAACCTCACAAAAGACTAAGAAGCATTATCTGAATAAATTGAATCACAAATCAGAATGGTTATTTACTTCACATGTTGTGATAAAATGGTTGTACATAATAGCCGACAAAACTGAGAAAAGTTCTGAGCTCAGCTGGAAATCTCACAAACCTATGAGGTCCTCACTTTCTCAAACTATTTTACCAGATGATAAGTGGTGGGCATGCACACTTGATGACAAAATTACCACAAAATAACAGAATAGCATAGTTGGAAGGGACCTTGGAGGTCTTCTAATCCAATCGCTGCTCAGACAGGAGAGCCTGTGCCATCCCAGACAAATAACTGTCCAATCTCTTCTTAAAAGCCTCCAATGATGAAGTACCCACAACTTCTAAAGGCAAGCTGTTCCATTGGTTTATTGTTTTCACTCTTAGGAAATTTCTCCTTAGTTCTATGTTGCTTCTCTCCTTGATTAGTTTCCATCCATTGTTTCTTGTCTTGCCTTCTAGTGCTTTGGAAAATAGGTCTACTCCCTCTTTATGGCAACCCCTCAAATATTGGAACACCACCATCGGGTCACCCCTAATCCTTTTCACTAGATTAGACATACTCAGTTCTTGCAACCATTCTTCATTTGTTTTAGCCTCCAGGCCTCTAGTAATCTTTGTTATTCTGTTCTGCACCCTTTCTAGAGTCTGAACATCTTTTTTATAATATGGTGACCAAAACAGATGCAATATTACTAAGGCTTTATAAAGTGATGCTAACATTTCACATTCTGTCCCAAATTATAACCGGTTCATCATTAAACACACACATACTTGCAATAAAATATTTCCATTATTTAATAAAACAATTCACATGGAAAATTTACTCACCAGTATTATATTTACATAGATTAAGACCATTACAATGGTGCCTTTTGTGAAAAGACTAAGTTTTGCCTACAGTGGCTGATAAAACCTGATGCTACAGTTTTGCTACTACAAGCAACAATTTCACTGTTTTCCTATGAAATCCATCTTGAAAAAAAGGCATGTTGCCACCATTAATTTACACTGATAGCTCCACTGAGTACTATTTCTCTTTCTTAGCATTATAAAAACTCTTCTAATGCTGCTGTTCATTAAAACTGACAACACTTTGGGTTGTCCACTGTATATTCTTTTTCACATGGGCCTATTATTAACAGTTATTTGCCTTTCTATTTATATATACAGAGTATAACATATCCCAAACAGTCTGCCAATTCAAAGTGTAAAATGATTCAGAATTGGAGTCCCACAGTTTATGGCACTATGGCTTCAGCCTGGAGGCTACTATCAGCCAATCCTTCTCTAATGGAATAGAGTCCACCCTGTGACAAATCAAAGATGAGAATGGTTGAATTAAATATCCTTTATACTTGCAATGGCAGGAGCCTTGAAGCAAACATATTCTCTCAGTTTTTCAGAGGTTTTTCTAACTGTCCTTTTCTTCTGAGTGATATCTATGTTGCTAATATGTCTCTCTCTAACTTATTTTCCTGTTCTAAGTGACAAAACATAATCTTGATTCAAATAATTCCGTAATATATACTCATCTGCAACAGGGACTAAATTACAACAGTTTAGGGATTTTAGCCACAAAATCTCAAAATGGACAGCAGAGCTGTTAAAAGACTTAAACCCATCAGTTAAGACATATTTCATAGGTGAACAATTCTGACATTCAAGGAAAAGAAATTGACAAAAAATATCATAAGAGAGATTTTCTTTTAAAAAAAAACAACTTTCGGTGTTTCCTACTTTTGTAAAATGGTATGTGTGTGTGTGTGTCCTTGATAATCAGTTGCAGTTCATTAAGAGATATTCCAATTTCTTTTCTCTCTTTTTCTTCAGTCATCTGAAACTGAGGAGAAAGAAGGAGGAATAAGATGCAAGACAAAATAATATGAGCACCTGGAGCCAAGGATCAGAACAATAAAAGGACCATAATTTAAACCACAATCCAGACTCTGTTATCAAACAGCCAGATCTGCTTCAGTGGTATCATATTAGAACTTAGTAAAACTCCTACAATCCCATGCTTTCTTTAGAAAGGTTCCCACTTAGTCAAGAAAACTGGGAAAAATTATACTGGGAGAAAGTATTTAAAGGGTCATGGGAAGATAAGAAGGATGGTGTTACATATCCCCATTAATATGTTCCTGATGAACATGCACTGTGTGAATAGTTATGCTGGCATGACACTCAGTTTTTGAATCAGCCAAGTATTTTTGTCAATACCCCATAGCAGCGGTTGCCAACCAGTGGGCCACTGGTGGGCAGTGAGAAAATTTTGGTGGGCCACAGAGAAATCTCACCCCCAAAGCACCCCTACAAAGCAATTAATCCAGGCTGCGCAGAAACACAAGGTGCGCCACCCACATAGCCCGCGGGAACCCGACCCGCCCACTCACTCCTTACCTGGCAAACTTGCCTGTGAAATTGCTATTTTTCCTTTTTCTGACCATCATCTGTTCTGCTGTGCCAGGAGATTTAGATTAGTTAGAAAGCAGGAAATGGTTGGATTTCTTGCTTTCTAGCTAGTCTTTCGATCTTCGGCTCTGCTTTTAAGCACAGCCAAACCTCCCTTAGGACTGAAGGTTCTGTTATTCAGTGCAGAAGGCAAGCAAATTTGAGAGACTGAGCTAACCAATGGCAGATAGATAAATCACTGAATGATTCTGTGAGCAACTCAATCTGCCTGCCTGCTTTGCCAGATTTTGGGTAAAAGGTGCTCTTTTTTATATAAAAAATTCAATATTTACATACATGGTGTGTTGTGAGTTAATTTTATGAGTTTGCTTGCCAGCAAATTTTATGAGTTTGTTTGCAAGCAAATTTTATGTGACAGACTGAGCTAGCCAATGGCAGATAGATAGATTTCTGAATGAATTTGTGATTCTGTGAGCCAATCTGCCTGTCTGCTTTGCCTGATTTTGGATAAAAGTTGCTCTTTTTTATAAAAAAATCAATATTTATATAAATATTTATAATATTTACATACAAGCCATGTCCAGCCAGTCACATGATCACCAAGCCACACTCACAAATTAGGCCATGCCTACAGAACCAGTTAGTGGTCCCTGGGATTTAAAATTATGAGTTTGGTGGTCCCTGAGGTCCAAAAGTTTGGCGACCCCTGCCCCATAGCATGCTTCAAATATTCCAAATATGCCCCTTGTTCTAATCAGTTAAGAAAGATGAAAGAAAGAAGTCCACAGAAAACAGCCAATATAAAATCCTTTAGAAACAAGAGGATATAGGAAGCAGGCTTAATTTCTTACAGCAATACGATCCACAAATAAAATCTATATAGGATTGGTACTATTAAAAATGTTATGTAAGTATTAAGAGCTATAACTTATGCAGTTGAATCTTAAAGCTAGACTGAGCCAAACATAAATCATCGTTCATTTCCTAGGCTTTGTATATAGAAATGTACATTAAAAAAATAAAAACCTGACCCTGATACTTTATTGAGACATCTGGATACCTTATGGGCCAGATAGTCTTAATTTTATTTTAGTTTACTAAGAATTAACAGTGCAGTAGGGAAAGTGTTGTTCCTGTAAAGGCCTGTTTCTCATTTGACTCAGTAGTATGATACCTATGAAAGGAGGGAAAAGGCAGCCAAGGGGTCTCCCCCCCATCCTTTGCTGTTGGTATTCAAAGAAAGCAATGCAGCAGTAACATGAATGATATCCTATATCCTCAACAGAGATGAAAGAAGCCAAGCAAACTTGTAATGGGCTTAACCTTATGAAATAGGCATACTGAGTTGATTAGTTTTGCATCCAGACAGATGATATTCCATTCTGCACTAGAGAAGGTCTGCATAGTTTCAAGACTTTCCACATACACCCCTGTGGATAATGACAGTTTTGTTAATATGCTAAGTTCTGTAACAAAATATGAAGGGTGTCCCCCACACCCCAATTACCTTCCCTCCTGGTGCCAAAACTAAATCTTCCATTTCATTATTTCAGGGAAACATTGTACATTGTTTAAATATTTTTGGCAAGCTTAGGGTGTATAGTTTGCTCTTGTAATTTCATTCTACCAATGAGCTTTCCTTGCCCTCACTGGTGTTGCCAATACAAAACAAAATCTTGCAAAAACATTCCAAAAAGAGTTTACATAAATATCTCCCACAGGGCTGCATGTGCATGTATGTAGCTTTGTATGTGTCTACTTAAGTATGGATTTGCATCTCCATGCACCCATGGTATAGCCTGGTTTTTGAAGAATTAGCCGTTTAATTTGAGAAAAGCAAGCCAATCAAGTAGATGTGGAATGGTTTCTATCATTCATTTTTGCTTCTTATGTACTGGTATATAATAAGATCCATACCAATCAATTTGACAGATGTTCTACTTTGACTACATCTTTAGCAGAATTTTTGTTTGCCTTCTCAGCAACAAATCAATCCTGTTTCAATTTGCATAGAAGTTTTTTTAAAAAAAACTCATTACAGATTTTCTTTGTATGAAAAAGAGCTAAAAGGGCACTATGTGCCAATAAAACAGAGAGGGGAGTGGGAGAGACTAATTCAGTGACATGCTTTTAAGCATAGTGAGAAACTGAAAGGGTACGGACAGATCTAAAGACCACTGAGCTACATCAGGTCAGAGGAAGTATCAGTTTCGCTCCATTTCTGATTTTATTGCCTGTAAATTCTACTTCTCTCTCTTTCCACATCAGTTGATAAATTCAGGCAGAGACCCATGTAAAAGACCCATGTAAAATGTTTATTTGTCAACTCTGGTTTTTTACATATACATTTTATAATGTGGACATTTTGGCAATCAACTTTCCCTTAATATAGAACACATATTTTTATATATGCATGCATTCCTGTTTTGTGTGTCTTTTTTGAGGGGAGTTATGCATTGCATCATAAAGCTCTGAATATAATAATGAACTTTTATGTTCATGTATTCTATTGTGAAGGGATCAGGAACCTAATATTCTCAGGTCATATGTGACTACCCAAATCTAATTTTCTGATCAGGAATATTCCTCATTTTCATCTCATCAATGAAAATCAATAGCATAGTTTACCATCATTTAAAGATGGAAATCACTGAAAAATTGTAATGAAATCCTTAAATTGATGTAACTTAGATTTTTTTTTAAAGAGCTTTCCCCAAATCTAGGAAATAGGGAGTATATTGGAGGTATTTAAAAAAAATCAAGTTGGTAACCATAACAGTGTAATTAAAGTTCTACCCATTGTTACGGTTACTGCATATGTGATAACTATAAAAATCATGAGAGCTTCAATCACACTGTGTTCTCTATTATCTTCACTATTTTTTTACCATAACTTATAACCCCCTTGCTTGGAAAACAAACTTGGCTCACTAATGTCATGATATGGTCTTGCCTATTTAGTTTCATGGCCACAGTTAACAGGGTAAAAATTATAAGTACATGCTCTGGTTAACAAAATATTGTCAAGAATGGAAAATTCATTTTTAAAAAATCAGACAAAAGTTATTTTCATTCTATTCTCAATTTCTATAAAGTAGTGGGTGTCAATTCTTAAAGATCAGTTCTCTTGAAACTAAATATCCCTTTAAGAATCACTTCTTTAGGGATGTTTGTTTCAAGAGACTTTCAAAACCAGGAAAAATTGGTAGAAAACATATAATCGGTTTATGTTGAAGTTTTCTATTTGTCATAAACTGTGCATTTCTTAATTAGCAATCTACTCACTCTGTCTTCCACTCTCTCAGACACACATATAATCATTCCAAAATAAGCAAGACTGTGAAAATCACAGGTAGTCCTTGCTTAACAACTGCTCATTTAACAACTATTCGAAGTTATGTCGGAGCTGAAAAAGATTTATGATCAGTCTTTGAAGATACAGCTGTTCTCTGCAGTAGTTTCTATATAGCAGGGCTCTCAAATTCCTGGCTTGCAGGCCAGATGCATCATGTGCTAGCCATGCCCATGCCTAGTTTAGTGAAGGGGGGAAAAAGTCCCAATATGTCACGTGATGCCACCATGCCACCCCTGCTATATAGATATTTAACAACTGAAGCACATCTGCAATAGTTGCAGCATCACATGATGGCCATTTGCATCCTTCACAACCAGCAGTGAGAAGATGGCAAAAAGTCATGTGACATCATTCTCAACAAATGCAGCTAAAGCTGACATCATAAGGTGGCGTGATTGTGTAATATTTCATTTTACAACCACATTACTCAACAACAGGATTGGAGTTGGTATGTGATGGCTAGCTGTCATCATGTTTTAAAATATTGACATGACATCATTATTCATTCTGAACAAGACTGTTGACCACCTGGGATATTTCCAAATTAGTATTCGTAGAAGAAAGAAAGACCAACATTTGGATCATTCTTTTTAACATTGTTATTATTAGATGTGACAAAAACAATAACACACCACTGTTTTTACAGATAAGTGTGGAATTGAATTTAATACAATTAAATAACTGCCTTTGTTCTGTTCACTTTGTTCCCAAGTTTGCTTGTTTTGTTAGAAAGGCCATTTGCCTGTAGTGAAAATTAGTGTTACCTTTTGTGTCTTATATGAATAGGGCAATAAACTTGATACAAAGACATTCAAAACACAATCTCTTTAGCGTGCCACAGATCCTAAATAAGAAATGCTGGGAATTACAATATGAGATCAAAACTTCTCAGAAAGCAAAATTATCTAGAGTTCACAAGAAAAAATGACTAAACCAGGATTGAATTACTCAAAGACTGTAGTTTTGTTTTTGTTTTTTTGCCTTGAACTCTTCCATTAAAGTTATTGTTAATATGTCATATTGCTGACACAAGATTGATAGGAAATTGAAAAACAGGTGTAAGTCAGAAGAAAGTATTGATATTATATCATAAAGGGGACACCACCAAAATTTATCTGCCTTTCTAACTTCTCCCCATCTATCAAAACATTGAGCATACCTCACCCTGTGATAAAAAACAATGGTGCCACAATGTTCTCCCCCCCAACACCCAGTGATATAGAACAGAAGCAGAGAAACACAGTTTGAAACATCAGTTATGTATTTCTATAATTTACAATGGAAAAAAGAAAGACTTTAACTCAGGGATGATATACAAAAATGTCCACCGTGTGCTGTTTCTACCTTCTTTCGTATTGTTCCAACTTAGGATTCAGAACAAAATATCTGGCTTCATACCACCCTTCATTGTTCTTCAGTTACACATTTTGCAGCCCTGCAATTTTGACTTTGTTACAAATTAAGGTTCTTCCTCTGTAACACCCTTGTCCAACAGAGCACAGACATTAGATATATAGAGAGAAGAAATTCTTCACCAGCATGAAAGGAAAATGAGCAGAGTTCTTTTATTTCCAGATTTTTTTTAAAAAGGGAACTGCACCCATTTGCATTAAATAAGTAACAAAACACAGAGGCAAAGCATCAATAACCTGAAGCCTATGATTGTTGCTCAGAATTTTAGGGATGTCCTTTTTAGGGAACATGCAATCCCTTAACATCATACAGTATCCCTCTAAGAACAAAGCAAAACTCTTGTAACCCAATACAAAGAGGATATATACTTCAATCTCATTTATTTACAAAAAAAATTGCATAAATTCTGAAGCTGTCAGAAGCGAATGAAAAACAAACATTTCCAAAGAGAGTATTTGCAAAGCTTTCTTTTATTATTATCTTTATTGTTGGGTTTTAAGTCATGTAATCCCTTTTGGCAGTGGATGAGGATATGATCAAAGACAGAGCAATTTTATTTTCCTCTACAATCATGGGTGTGGGACAAAAAGCATTTTCAGCTTACAGGGTTTTAAAACAAAAGCTGGAGGACCTAAACAGGCATAATCTTCCCAAACTATTTCTTACATTACATCAGAAATGTGTCTGCACACTTTAGTTGACTCATTCATTTTTCTTACAAATCAAAATCCTAAGGATGTGTTTGTGCAATGTGTAATGCACACAGACATACATACAGAGAGAGTGGGGGGAGAGAGAGTAGAGGACCCAATGAGAAAGACAAACAGACAGACACATACACATATTACCCTATACACAATTGCTATGGTAATTACCATAGCAATCATCATTCACACTGTTAACCAATCATGCAGCTGTTGGGTGATACTGATAAGGCATCTATCAAGAATGGCAAATGGCCAAATTATTGTTATATACTAAGGGAGGATAACAAACATCTGTTCTACTTATGATCATATACACACTTAATATGAAGAATTGAGACTTCTTTTCTATTTCCTAGAGCTGGACTGAAGGGGAAAAGTCTTTTATAGAAGGGCCAACAACTCTCCAGCTAAACAGATTGGAAGATATAAGAGATTCAAGGCTGAGGATGACAAAATATTGTTAATTATCTGTTCCTGACAATGTAATATAAGCAGCAAAGAATGGAGAGGAAGGGCAAGTGTTGAAATACATGTTGCAAAGCCATAACAGATATGTTGTGTGTGTGTAATATTGCAATAAAAACACAAAAGAACCATGCTTGTAGCTGCCTAACTCATATTTCATTCTTTTGACTTCATGGGAGACCCCTTTGGAGGAATGGGACCTGATAGAGAACATTGTAACATTTTCAAGAAGAAGAAAAATAAAAAGTCAAGCTAATAATCTCCTTTGGATTGCCAATCAGAATTCATTTACGTTTATGAAAAACAACCAAAAATAAAATCACCTTGACACTTTTTTGTGGAATAATGATTATGGGAAACAGGTAGAAGGGACAGTGTAGAAACAATAGTGGTGAAAATGAACTATACACTCGAGAAAAGATTGGGGAGGAAATATCTAGTGAGGTGGAGAGGTGAGATATCTAATACAAGAAAGGAAAATTTTTCTATAATTTATTGACTGGCTGAAGAAGAGGATGACCATCAGCAAGGTAGATAGAGTCAGAGTGACAATAGATGCACAACTGGAAGACCCAAAGGACCAGATAAGGAAGGGAACATCAAGGAGAAAATCTATTTATATGGTCACTAAGAAGCCACATATGATATAATATGAGCCAGCAGTGTGCTGCAGTTGCCAAAAAAGCCAACACAGTCCTAGGCTGCATTAATAGAGGAATAGAATCAAGATCACGTGAAGTGTTAATACCACTTTATAATGCCTTGGTAAGACCATACATATTGCTTTCAGTTTTGGTCACCATGATATAAAAAAAAATGTTGAGACTCTAGAAAGAGTAAAGAGAAGATGATTAGGGGATTAAAAGCTAAAACATATGAAGAACAGTTGCAGGAATTGGGTATGTCTAGTTTAATGAAATGTAGGAATAGGGTGATCATGATAGCAGTATTCCAATATCTAAGGGGCTGCCATAAAGAAGAGGAATTCAACCTATTCTCCAAAGCATCTGAAGGTACGACAAGAAACAATAGATGGAAACTAATCAAGGAGAGAAGCAACCCAGAACTGAGGAGAATTTTTCCGATAGAACGATTAATCAGTGGTATGGCTCGCCTCCAGAAATGCTCAGTGCTCCAACACTAGAGGTTTTTAAAAAGAGATTGGACAACCATCAAGCAGGGGGTTGGCCTAGAAGGCCTCCAAGATCCCTCCCAACTCTGTCACATAATCAGTCAATAAAATTGATGGACATAAGAATGGAATTGTATTTATTTAAAGCCCTTAGACAAAATTGTTGGCTGCAGAGAATTTGAATGCTCTTGAAAGACATTAAACGAGTGACAAGATAGCCCAAAATTGTAATTCAATCTCATAAAAAGCTCCAGAAACTGTAGAGAAAGACAAAAAGTATGATCAGCTTTTAGTTTTTTAATCCTGAATGAGTTGCCTTTGAAACCTCTTATGAGCTACAACTTCTGCCAGTAGTTTTACAGTATAAACTACTATAGGAAGCTTCTTTGGAAAATCCAGTACTCTAGGGACAAGGTTTCTATAAGAAAAAGATAAGGAGAAAGCATTCTGTATCAATAATTTCAATAAAGTTCATGACAGTCTCTCTATAGGATTTAAAAGATTGTGGAATCTTTATGGTTTGTGAGCAGTTTGTTTGTCTGCTTAATATTTGTTTCCATTGTGGTCTGTGATCTTGGAATTCAGCAGACTGTTGTTTATTCTCTTATCAACATCCCTGAAGCAATTCCCAAATTCCACTGAAGACACATAAGCATATTTCTATATTTTTTTTAAAAAAAGCATTTTAGAAAGGGAAAAAAAATAGCATGTTACCATTCAACAGTTTGTAGGATCAGGCTATAAAATGCATTGGGCTAAGCAGTCTACATTATGTAGAATGGCACCTAGAGTGTTAGAAGTTGGTTGTAAGCTTTCCCATATCACTGCATCAAGTGATACAGAAAAATACCCAAAACATTTCATTTAATTTTTACTATTTTAGCACCATAAACAAACAAATGAAATGATCATTTATTTGAAGAGATCAATAAGGATCAAAAGCCATCTACAGATTTGCAACTTCTGTAGAACAGAATATCAGTTTAGCAATGCTGCATACAATACATCAGCTGATTTGGATATATGATGTGATGCTATTACTTACCTAAAAGATAAAGGTTTCACCTGCCAGTCATGTTGGACTATAGGGAGTTCATCTCAGATTCACAGCTAAAGAGCCATTCCTGTCCAAAGATGCTTCTGTGGTCAAGTGCCTGGCATGAATATATGCAGAAAGTGCACAGAATGCTGTTTCCTTCACACTGAAGTAGTACCTATTTAACTACTTGCATTTAGATGCTTTTGAACTGCTAGGTTGGCAGAGCTGGGGCATTCTGGAAGGTCACTCTGTCATGTAGAACTGGAGTCTTGAACTGCCAACCTTCTGGTAGATAAGCCCAGCATCTTAATCACTCAGCCACTGTGCCCCTTACGTAGCAGGTGAGATAACTTGATCATGAGGCTACATACCAATGAATTAGCAAGGATATTTTGCTTGCTTAAAGCAAGGATTTTGCAGGAACAGAGGTCCTTCCTCCTTATAGATTATTAACAACTGTCTACTTTTCTTTCTAACATACAAATGAAATTTCCCAAATCCATGGAGTTGTAGACCTCAAATGCCTTGGACTTGTAGTTCATCTCTCTCCATTCTTACCACTCATTTTGTGTTGTGAACCTGGATTCCTTTCATGGCTCAACGTAGAACCTCTTGAGATATAAACTCATATAATTCTTTGGGCTTGGTGAATTGGACTTACTTTGTCTTTCTCAGTTTCCTGACCTTTGACTCTGGAACAGCTCACATCTTGCCCTTGTTTTTGTTTTATTGCCAGCTACAGCCCATAAAAGGTGACAATGGACACTATTGATTATAAAGACCCATTGTGAAGGAGAGATCTAATGCATTTTTAACTAGCAAAAACAGCAAATGGAGTTGAATACATGATGGTAGCTTATATTTATAGAAACTCTACTGAATTTTAATACATAACTCCAAATTATAAATATTTTCTCTTAGTAAGCTGGCTAGATAAAAAATGTCTTTATGTTTCTTCAGGCAGAATACTTCAGAAATAATATTTGGGAAAGTGAATTCTTACCAAACAAATCTTGTCCATTCAATTTGGAATTACACATTGTACATATTATAATCTACAAATCAGAGATGGTATTCAGCAGGTTCTGATCAGTTCTGGAGAACCAGTAGCAGAAATTTTGAGTAGTTTGGAGAACCAGCAAATATCACCTCTTACTGGCCCCGCCCCATCTATTCTCTGCCTCCCGAGTACCAGCTGATTGGCTGGGTCTTCTTTTATTGTCCTGCATTGAGAACGGAGATGGAAAACAGGTTAGTGGGGTGGGGAGGGAATGGGGATTTTGCAGTATCCTTCCCCTGCCACGCTCACAGAACTGGTAGTAAAAAAATTTGAATCCTACCACTGCTACAAATGAATGAACTCTAAGAACTATGACTACATATTATTGATCTGTAATTAATGAGTCTTAATAAATTAAATACTAACTAGGAAGATTATTGCCATTAGAAAAACAATAGCTGCATTATAAATGGTCAGAATATCTTCAAGATATATATTCAAGATATATTTCACATCAAGGGTATCTTTATGGGAAGATCAGAAAAGTCAAGATGGCAGCCACAAACATTCAATTGAAACTCTACTGTGATGGGGGTTTTTTACTTCTGAGAGAGTATGCAAATTTTCACTGATACAGCAGTGGGTGACATCTCCAGACCCAATATTCATAAGGGGAATCCCTGCTCCCAACACTTGATATTTAGCTTTTTCAAGGTCCAGGATGGGATTGCTAATCACATCACTGCATAATACAAAGTAAGGCCCTATTTCACCAATCAGTGGCAAAGGAAGACTAAAGGTATTAGCACTTCCAAATGTTTGGTTATGGTTAATTTACAGCTAGAGAAAAGTAGTGTTTAGTGGAACAAAAAAGGTCATTAGTGTCTTACTAGGAAGCAATTAAGACAACAGATCAAAGCAATTTATCAAATAACAAAACAGATGTTAAACTTTACTGTAGGAAATCAAAGGCCCAGTGATGTGTGAAACACCTATGGTGCTCTGTGTAAAAGGAGCTATGGAGAAAAACCATAAAACCCTGCAAATTTTAAATTGAAGTTTGTATTCATAAAAACTGGCAACAGTTTGTAACCAATCAATCAATCTAGACAATATTGTACTATTGACCCAATTCTGTTCATCAGAACTACGAGTAGATTCATTGCAATTGGTGCAAATAGTGCAATTCAGTGCACAAATCAGATTGTATTTGGAATACTGCATACAGTTTTGGTCACCATGATACAAGAAAGATAGTGAGACTCTAAAAAGAGTACAAAGAAGAGTGACAAAGATGATTAGAGACTGGAAGCTCTGTACAATGAAAGGTTGCAGAACTAGATACTGTATGTCTAGTCAAATAAAGAGAAGGACTGGAGTGACATATATAGCATTCCAATATTTGAGGGGCTCCAAGGCACCAGAGGGCAGGACAAGCAAAAATGGATGGAAGTTTTTCAAAGAAAGATCCAACTTAGAATTAAGGAGAAATTTCCTGACAGTGAAATTATAGGTGTTCCATCACTGGAAGTTTTTAAGAAAAAGATTGGACAGCCATTTGTGTAGAATGGTATAGGGGAGCGATGGCTAACCTTTTCATCGTCGTACGCCAAAAGTGCGCATACATGCGTGCCTGTACCCATAATACAACACTCCCATGCAACCCTGTCCCCCTCACATGCACCGCAGATACCCGACAATCATCTGGCTGGCAGGAGGTACATGCGCATGCACAGTGGATCTGTTCCGGGTGACAGCTTGCGTGCAACAGAAATGGTTCTGTGTGCCACTTCCAGCATGTGTACCATAGGTTTGCCATCACGGATATAGGGTCTCCTGTTTGAGCAGCGGGGTGAACCAAAAGACTTCCAAGGTCCCTTCCAACTCTGTTTGTGTAATTCTATAATTCCACAATGATAGTAGAATGATATGGCATTTATGCATGAGCATAATGACCATTACAAAGCTTGTTTTCATTTCTCCATCTTTTTCTCTCTCTCCTTCCAAATGGTCTTTGGATAAGATATGATTGAGGGATCAAGAGTGCTTTTTTTTTTTTTTTAGATTTCACACTTTTTCTATTTTTCTGCTTGAGATGAAAATAACAAGCTTGCCTCAACCCTGGCCAAAATATGTTCCTTGGAAAGAGGAAAATGCACCTTTAAAATATTTCAACAAAGCTATTCAAAGGTTTGGAGGAGAGTGTGGAATAAACCTATTACACTTAATTGGGTAATAATTTCACTTGGCTTTTGGGGGGAAGATAGATTGGTTTTGGAGATTTATCTTAGTGTATTTAATCAATCAGCAACCGGTAAGCAATGGCATTGAGAAACAAATGTGGGCTTATTAAAGAATCAGGGATGCAACCAAAATCTTATCAAATTATATGAAATTATAAGAATTATATGAAAAAAGCTAAAATGGAGAGAAAGAGAAAGTGAATCAAAATGTTGTCATTGACATTCCTCTTTTCCACAAGTACCTATTGATAGCCAATTCCCTATAAAGCCAATATAACAAAAAATTCTTTATTTTTAACTCTTTCCTGGTGATGTTCCCAGGATGGGTCAAAAAGCTCTGAAATTGAAATCACAGCAACCAATTGAAACTCTGGTCCTTTTATGTGAGCAAAAAAGAGAAGTTTTTTTTTTATTGTATACCCAATCATCACTTTTGACCCAATCTATGGACCTTGCTGCCCTACCCATTCACTCCGTTTCCTTTTAAAAAGCATCACCAGATTCTAACTCTTTCAGAGATTCATTCCAACTATCTTTCTTCTAGAAGAAGGTGTTTTTTTTAAAAAAAAAAAAGTTTAAAAGAGGTGTTTTTCG
The DNA here is from genome assembly GCA_023653725.1 of Bungarus multicinctus. Classification (NCBI taxonomy): domain Eukaryota; kingdom Metazoa; phylum Chordata; class Lepidosauria; order Squamata; family Elapidae; genus Bungarus; species Bungarus multicinctus. The sequence continues at coordinate 54,663,855 of CM042842.1, read as the reverse complement.
GTGTCCCTGACCTAACTTCTGTGTGGCCAGCAGAATGTGTAAATGGATATATGTTGGCCTAGTCAACTAAAATTACCAATTATTTATAACTTCTTCTGTTTAGCATGTTGGCCTTCATTCCATCTGTGCTAACAGGTAGTTCAGGCCCTTCTTGGTGAAGCTTCCCTTATGCTTTTCACATTTCTTGTAACGAGAGTGAGAATCCGTTGAAGGGGTGCTCTTAAACACCTCAAGGAGGGTTTTTCACTAATGAATATCAGCTGAAAACACTGAGTTCCTTGAAAGAATTCTGCTGCAGCAAGACTCTTAATTCTTAACTTGAGAAGGAAGAGTGCCATCTACTGAATCATCAACTCAACTCTTTTGGCTCATACCTTTATTTATCTTTTACTAAACTTTGAACCAAACTGTACACTTTTAAATTTAAGAAAAACCAACTTCTGTATCTTTGAACTGTTTTTTTAATGACAAAATAGAGATGACAGGGAACTGGGACAGAACAATGCTCTCAATTCAATAAGAGATGGGGAAAAATCATCCTTTCTCTGATTCATCTCATGTTTACTTTGCCCATCATTGTCCCTTTATGATGCATCACAATAATTGACATATTTATTTCCCTTTTTAAAATAAATAGGTGTACATGAACGTTTATTCTTAACAAAGGATCCCTGCCCAAAAAATACTCAATATCAACTATTCTGCCATGCCAAAAAGGTGATTTTTTTTTAAAAAAAATGTGTATTAACTTTATGCATCAAGAATGGCATCAGAAGATTTGGGAAATATGAATGCCTATTTATAATGAGATTATTTGTATTTGATTACTATCTCATCAAGGGAGCATAATGTTATTTCTGCATATATATGTCAGACCTTCGTTAAGGTTGTCTAGACTAGAAATGGTTAATAATTCAAGAGCTCTAATTAATAGATCTTTTCAGAAGAAGTTTGTATTGCAGGTATTCCACCAAGTACTCTGCTTTCAAATGAAACATCTACACATAGGCAATTAAGCCAGAAAATTCTTGTCTGCTCCTGTAGATTTTGATGAAGTGTCATAGTTCACTGTCTCTTTCCTATTGGTGAGAGAGGATTTTAATTTGAGATTATTCATCACCAAAAACACAGAAGAGAAACAGACAATAGCCAAGAATACTCTTATTTTTCTTCTCCAAAACATACAAGGGTATTTTCAGATTTGTTTTTTTAAAAATTGAAAAGCAATTGCTGGAAGCAATAATTGAACTATGCATTCCTGGAGAAGAAAAATTGGGAATCACGCTATATCCTGGCCTAACATGTGCATGCAGAGAAAGGAGTGGAGACACCTGTTTTATTCCACCCATTTTATCCCTTAGCATACACACACACACACACACACACAATCCTTAATATTAATTTTCACCCCAATCACTATAGGGGCTCTGGGGCCATGAAAGGAAAATCAAGTTAAAAAGTTCCTCAAAATTGAACTGCATCTATCAAAATTGCTTTGCTTCCATTTCCTAAAAGATATTATGGCTCTCTGGCAAAATTTGAATCTTTTGTTTTATGAAGAATGATGGTAGCTGGTCCTTTCTGTTTACTAACAATCATCTTGAATACCAAACTGTCACTTGACAGAATAACCAGAATGTACAAGCAGAAAAATCAATAAAGGAGGATCTCCAGATGGTCCACTGAAGCTTAGAAGACACTGGTTTACCAGTCACAGTGCCAATCATTGATCAAAAAATGTAAAGCTAGCTAACCATGAACAGAAACAATGTCAAGACAGATGCACTGTTGCTTTGCATGAGAGATTTTTTTTGTGCGTGTATCAGTTTCCTGTAGTTTAAATTCTGTAACGTATTTTTTTTTTTAACAGCAGATGGTAGAGAAAAAAAGAATGAAGGAAGAAAGGGAGGGAGCAGCAGACAAATGGAAAAAAAAGAGGAGAAAATAGGTAGCCAGGCAGAGTTTATGTGTTTGTTTTCTTCTTGCCTCTCCAACCTTCATTCTATCGTTAAGCTTTGGATATTCTAAATGTACATTTGTCCCTTAACGTAACATTTTACTCGTTCGCATATAAATGACATTCATGTCAACATTCTGAAATCATTACTTGCAAGTTAGCATTTTATTGCTAATGCATTCTGCCACCCTTACCTTCTAGTTTTACGGTGCTCTAATTATAGCCCCTAGGCCTTTCTGTGGTCTTCTGCCTCTTCAAATGGAGTTCAGTTCCAACTGAGTTCTACCCATTAAAACCCCCTGCTGAGTTATTGATTATTAAGGTAATGCACTTTTACTGCAGTATCTTAAACATGGAAATAGAATAATGAATGGCTTATAATAGGACACTGTGCTACCAGCTTGCCCTCACACACCTCATCATCTTTTCCCAAGAGATATTGTCTAGATTATATTTTACCAAGTTCTAAATGTAAAAAGCGTTTTTAGTTCATCAGTTCAGATACATTGTGGATGCAGTCGTTAAGTACATTGCTGTGCAAGAGAAGAGGAAAATAAAAAGAAACTCATGAAAATTCAATATATATATTTTTTAAAGTTAAAGTTCTCCGCAGTTCTACACCATTTAATAAAAAAAAAAAATAGTGACCTTGGTGTTCATAAAATACTGAAGGATACCTGATCTATATAGATGAGAATAAAAATAATCAGGAGTTAAAGGTTTTTTTATTAGATAGAAAAGGTGGAACAGCTCAAGGTTAATGCAGCTATATATATTTGCTATTTGGCTATACAAAAGCCTACGGAAAGGGAATGTATGGTATGAGGACTGCTGTGAATGCTTCACTAACAGCAAGTACTTTGTTGTTGACCCTGCAAGACATCAAGAAATTTTCTTTTTATATGCTTTTGTTCATTTATGCAGACCCCAGAACAGCAGGTCCTGATCATCTAGCTACCACAGGACAATAATCACTACCAAGTGAGTCCTGACCAATTTTGTATTTCTTCAGTGCAAGTTCGTATCTATAGAGAAATAGATAGATAGATAGATAGATAGATAGATAGATAGATAGATAGATAGATAGATAGATAGATAGATAGATAGATAGATAAGAAGAAGAAGAAGAGAGAGAGAAAGAGAGAGAGAGAGGGAGGGAGGGAGGGAGTCAGGAACCACTGAGAACAGAAAGAAAGCTCTGGAACTAGATAAGAAGCAGTTCTGTTTAGGGCATTAATGTCTTCAAAGCCCTCAAATTGCAATTTCTTTAGTGACTATTTTTAACGTTTCAACCGCGTTGAAAAAAACTGACATACAACAGGATCTCACACTTATGACCATTGCAGCATCCCTAAGTCACATGATCCAAATTCATGCATTTGGCAACTGGCATGTATTTGTGATGGTTGCAGGGTCCCAGGGTCATATGATCACTATTTGAGACTTTCCTAGCCATTGACAAGTGGAGTCAATGGGAGAAACTGGATTCATTTCACAACCATGTTGATCATTTAGCAACTGCTTAATAATGTTAAAAAGATCATCATGATTCACTCAACAACCAGCATGCTTAGCAACAGAAATTCTGGTCCAATTATGATAGTAAGTAGAGGATTATCTGTGTTGACTGTCTAAGAGCTGCTACTCAGTGTCACATCTGACAAGGCAATAGTGGAAAAAGGACATACCTGTAGCTCTGTTATTTATATATTGAAAGGACTCATTATTTTTCTTCCAAGTTTTTTTCCATGGGGATTGAACAGAACTGCTTTTCTGTAGTATCAAGATCAATGTTTGTGTTTCCCACCCCAAAAAGGCAGTTTAATATATCACCAACTTCAACAAACTCATTGCTAACAATGTTAGCGACATACTAAAAAGGCAGCTCAGGGATTCAAGGACCATAAATGACTTGGGATTGTGAGTTCCCAGCATCTGTTTTATTTCAATATATATGTATTTCAATATATATCCTATCAATTTAATTAATTTGATAGTAAAATGGATCTGGCAAATGATCAAATTTCCATTGGATGACTATCCTTAATAACCCTATGCCATTTTGAATTGTATTTAAGGGCTTGACTATACATACAAATGCGAACTATACTAAACTTTCAAATCAAATTAGAAAGTTTCTGGATGTATGTACTTGAGCATATATGTACTCACATGTGTAGTACCCTAAATACACACATATATAGATAGATATCTTTTATAATAGTGTATATCTTTGAGTCGGAAGATTTCCAAGTTTCTGAGGAAGGCAGGGATATTTTGAATAGGAATGCTGCTTTGTTATTTTAACACTGGCCAATGTTTATCCAAGAATCTGAAGATTCCCTATGGTGGAGAAGGCTGTTGAACAGCCAGAAAAGTAAGGGTTGTACAGAAAATTTTGATACAGTGATAGCACATAACTGGAGTGATCAAATAAGCACAATTTTGAGGGAAGACATGTGGATGGAATAAAATAAATAAGAAACAAATGCATTTTTATAGTTCAAAATGAAATGATTGCTTGGAAAGTCCACAGAATGGAGTTACCTCAAAGAAAATTTTCCTCAAGCTTTACAGAAGACAGAGCTTTACTTGACATTGCTTCCCTTCAGCTTGGCAAGAAGGATAATTTAATACATCAATAAAATATAATTGGGTTTGCTATTCTTGGTCCAGAACATGCTGGGACAAGCTAATGGCCTATATAATCCACATGTTGTGGTCCATAGGGTTAAATTATATGCACCCAGAAGAAAGATATGGAGAAACTAAACTTATTCAAGCACTCCACCCCAGCAACTGCTGTTTAAAGTATAACACTTTAGATTTTTTTTCTGGAAGTATGTGTTTCTTTCCAAGTTAATAGATGAAACAGTCCTTCTATCCTCCATTCTTCGAATTTTCTCATTTTGGCTTAAAAGTATCCCAATTTTCATATGCTGAGACTGCTTATCTCTATCTATTTTTTCTACACTGGGCATGATTCTATATACATAATTATGCCTTTCCTTCCTTTTCCTTTTTCCAAGATTAAAACCCTTATCATTATTTGGAGAGAGGAACGGTTCTAATTCCCAAATATTTGGATTGCCCTTTTCTTCATCTGTAATAAGCTTTTTTAGTTGTGGTGACCAAAGCAGTGGAGAATATTCCAAGCGCAGTCATATCACAGATTTATACTGGCATTAGCACATTAATAAATTGGTGGTTTTGTTTTTAATTCATTTTCTATCTATTCTTAGCATGAATATGTCAGTCCCACAAAGCAGAACAGACCAAGATACCAATGCTAATTTATGCTAATTTAATTAAACAGTTAACAAAATATTACAAGACTGAATGTGCTTTCCACTGCCTCAGTTTATCTTTGTATGAACTAGGGAGAAGCTTGTCTAAGATGTTTTCTCATATTTTCTGTGTCCATAGCCTTCATAGCAGCTGTTCCTCCTGTCCTTCAAGGCCATTCCATCTTCCTTTTTTCAAAAACATACATTTTTCAAATAATCCCCTGGTAGTGCAGTGGTTAAAATGCAGCACTGCAAGCAAACTCTGTCCACATTCTGGAGTTCAATCCTGATAGGGCTCAGCCTTCCATCCTTCCAAGGTCAGTAAAATGAGGAGCCAGATTTTGGGGGGCAGTATGCTGACATTATAAATTGCCCAGAGAGTGCTGTAAAACATATGAGGTGATATATTAATCTAAGTGTTATCGCTATTGCTTAACTTGATTTGAATTTTCATTGAATACTCCACCATGAATTTAAAATTCCTTTCCTGGTAAGTCATTGCAAGATCAGAATCTTCCACATCTAGATCACACTCTTCTTTCCAATATGTATTAGTTTGCATTTGTATGTATGAATTGCCTTTACCATTTTAAATCCAATAACCCGGCCTAGAGAGAACATGTTTTAGCATTAGACTGTACCCCACCCTCACTATTCACAGTCTGAGAAAGCTCTTTATAGGAATATCTGAATGTCTGGGTGACATCTGTTTGTGTTCATTTATCAGCATAGCTGATTTTCTCTTCCTCCTGAAGCTCTATATACTGTATACTCTTTTTGAATCTTTGAAATATTTTCTGAACGTTTCAAAGGACAGGAGAAAGGAACTTCTTAAGAACTATTTTAAGCAACTTCTTAAGAAAGAACAAATAAAAAAATAGTTGAAATAAAAGCCTAGAAAATACTTTAGGTATTTGAATCACCTTAAAGGCCTCTGAGTTACTTCTAAAATACACAATAAAATAGGGAAAACTGGATATTTTTCACAATGAAGAGAAATTAACAGAACTGGAGCTAGGATATATAAATTTTATTCCTGTAATTCAGAGGGAGGAAAGAGGTAGCCCTGTGGCCAGATTTCACCCAATTATTCAGTCTGTTTTGTTTATTTTTAAAGGGGGGGGAGACGGACAAAGATTACAAAAATCATCAAAGGAGAGTTTTCCAAGATGAGATAAAAACCCTGTTTAAATAAAAGAGTATTTATCTATCCTAATAAATAATAATAAGTAAATACATAAATAAAAAGTGTGGGAAGTGTCTTGCTCTGAGAAAATCTGAAGCCATCATGAGAAGACTTTTTTCTATTATCACCTCCCAAAGTTTTCTAACAACCAAGGATTATTAGTATAAAGAGTGAAAATAAATAATCATGCCACATTAATTATGTGCAAGCAATCTTGCATTTGATTTCACATATTCAGAAAACCAAGTTTCAACAGCCCATTGCTACAAATACGTTCCAGAATTATTTTTTCCAAGTTATATCATTATTTTCTTAGCCCCTATGCCTCTAAAACCCACATTTCTTTTTGACACTTCTATTTATGGGGGATGAAGGCAAGAAGAACAAGTTCCCAGATGACATTGTCAATAAATTCAGGTGCAGAATACATACAAGAGCATAACCAAAATTAATTAGTGGATGGATGGATGGATTTTATTGCCCAAAGTTATGACAATGGTATTTGGGCCAAGTGTCATTTGAAGATTAAACAAAGTCAAATTGTCTAATGGCTGTAGATGCAACAACTGAATGAAACATCCAATCTCACAAGCAAGATGCATAAAGGACATTTCATATTTCCACTGCTCATGGTATACTCTCTGTCTGGGTTCTAATGCGTATTTGCATTGGGTTCAGCTGTGGCACTATGGAAATTATTGTAAATGTGGTTTTGTATTAGGAATGCATGTTTGTTTATAATTGATGGCAGGATACCAATTTCCTATTGGCAGAATCTCTTCCCCAGTATGTCCCCCACCTCCTTTTTTTTTTTTTTTGAGGTTAAGCCAATTTTATCATTGTTCGTGCTATATGAATCATACAATCCATATTGAAGTCCTGGGGAAGTGATTTTACACAATCATGCACGTAATGCTTTCCTTGATTTTATTGTATAACTAGCCTATTAAATCTTATCCCCCCCCATTCTGAGTAAATAAATATGGGAAACATGATTGTTGCTTCAAATAATTTTATTTATTTATTTTATTAGATTGTTATCCCACTTTATTGCTTAAAAGTAACTCAAGACAGCAAACATACCTAACACTCCTTCCTCCTGTTTTTCCCACAACAACAATACTGTAAGGTGTGTTGGTTTCAAGGAGATTCACTGGCCAAAGTCACCCAGTCAACTTTATGCCTAAAGTGAGATTTGAATTCACCATGTCCACCATGTTGTTAAGCCAGCATCTTAACCACTATACCAAAACACAGATCATATTCTGGTTTGTAATAACTATAGTTAATCTATAATTAGTTAAATTCAGACTTTATGGGAAACTATAATTTAAGAAGTCAGGCAAACCTCTCCTGAAGTGAAGTATAGAACAATGTGACTGCTGTTGTGCATTTGAACTGCTGCTCATATTCTTAGTAACATTATTCAAATGAGGATTTATAAGACTTACAACCATCCACACGTTTGTGGGAACACTGCCGTAAAGCAGATGTAATGAAGCTATGTTTCATATCAAATGCTGAAGAGGTGGATTTCATCATATAGTGAAGAGGATGGGATCAAAAACAAGTTCAGCCTCTGGTCTGTTAATAATTCTTATGCTTAGCTCTTTTGTATAATGTAAAAGCAAAGGGCTTTTTTTCTGTCTGTGTATATCATAAATAAGAAATAATGCCGACGTTCAACCTTCAATTTAAAACTGTGCTCTCGGCAACTGGGTATTGGTCAATTTGAACCATATGAAGAATCAATACCAGAAATAAATGTTATTGCAGATACACACAAAATGAGTTTTCATACTGGTAAATCTCTTGAATTTCTATTCAGATATTAAGAATCTCCAAGCTCCATAGACAGCCAGGCTCCTTAGCTAGTGCATTGTCAACATAGATTCGTTTTGTTGAACGCTGAGACTGCATGACATCCAGAGATGCATTTTTCTATCTAATGTTAAACTATTCTGCCACTCCAATATTCCTAAGGATATGTATCCCTTTCTCTCATAAACTGGCAGTAGGATGCCTATCACTTGAAATATAAAGTTCAAAATCTTACCGACCAATTTCCAGTGGCTTAGCCTATAATCTCTTAAAACAAACTATTATTTTGCCTCTATTTGTTCATGTGTGCTTTTAAGTAAAGATAAATAGTTCTTTCTCTTTTAAAACATTGTGGATAGAAAATGCTAGACTTTAAAGAAGTTCAAATTCAAGAAAGATATGCACAGGAGCAATTTTATACTTTTAGAAAACTATTAAAAATAGTTTAATAGTTTTAAGCAAAAATATATATTTTGTTTGAGTTGCTTAAAAGAATGTAAGAATACATTATAAAGATGATCCTGTAAACCAACAGATACTATCAATGTGGAATCTGATTGAACAGCATACTGTAATACACATCCATCTGACCCTAATCAATCAATCAATCAATCAATCAATGAGAATTTAATAACAGTTATGCTGAGTCTTTAGCCCAATTTTTGTTTGCACACTGATCAATGAAATGCCTATAGTAAGATCAAAAACAGGACATGATCACAATGTTGCCTTGCCACTTGTGCCCCCCAAAATGAGTACTGCTAAAAATCAAACTCTATGCTTTCCTCCTGGTATTCTATCACTGGAAAAACAGTGTCTAAGTGAGTAAAGGAAGAGAAGTGCAAAAAGGATTATGATCCCATGGCATTGTGATGATGATGCCTATTGATTTGTGCTACATGATGAATTGTTTGTTTTGCTAATTATCACTAAAGAACATTAGAGCTAATCAAGGGCATACACATACCTTCCTCCATCTTACCTTCTGTAGGTGTGTTTCATTTCCTCCCACAGAGTATCTCTAGTTATAAAGCAAGGAGGCATGTATCCCACAAAGCTGGAGACATGTATCCCACAAAGCTTTCACTCTCAGTTGAGATTATTTTGGAGAGAAGGAAGAAAGGGGGGGAGAGAGGGAGGGAGGGAGGGAGAGATAGGGAGAGAGGGAGAGAAGGCAGGAAGGCAGGAAAGAAAGAAAGAAAGAAAGAAAGAAAGAAAGAAAGAAAGAAAGAAAGAAAGAAAGAAAGAAAGAAAGAAAGAAAGAAAGAAAGAAAGAAAGAAAGGGGTTTTCTCATGTTTATGAGGACTTATTTCATTGAGGATGAACAAGGAAGAGACCCATGACAATTCTTTGAAGTGATATCCCAATGCCTATAATACAAAAAAAAAATACTGGGTGATTTTGCCAAATGTTATTGAATTGCAGTTCTATCAAGCTTATACAAAATTCAATTGCATCAGGGTTGTCACACATTGACCACCCCTGCAGTACTTGATAGCTTAAAATACAGTTCTTTTTTGGTGTAGGATCTCCTGCTTGGATGGGGGGGTTGGACTAGATGATCTATAAGGTCCCTTCAACTCTGTTAATCTGTAATCTTTTTGATATTTTCTTATTAGGAACATGACCGTTTTTTTTTTAATATCAACAGCAATAGTATTGAACTCATGAATGGGGACAGAGAGAATGTTATCATAAAAGCATCATGGAAAACACATTGCACAGACTTTTCTTCTTTAAATAAACACATGCTGAGGTGAACAATTCTTTTGACTTTTTCCCTGACTGTGTACTAAAGAAACAATGAATTCCCTCAGTTGTCAAACAATATGTTCGAGGCTCAAGCAAAAGCAAGTAGTAGTAAAAGATGTTCACTCCCAATAAAAGAAAAACCATAACTGTGAAGACCCTTGAAGGAAATCCAACACCTCAGAGGTAACATCTTTGATCTGCAGTTGGTACCTCTAACAGAAATACACTTGACACTTTAAATATTGATGAGGTATTTGCAGAACCAGCATTAGAAGTCATGTCTTCACTTTGTTCTGAAGAAATAAAACTGGAGCTTCAAAGACATTATACGGGTCCTGATCTCAGGAGTCTTTAAAGCACCTGAAAGTACATCAAACCAAGCCCTGTCTAAGTTTGATATGTTATACCAACCGTTGTTTCACATGGTTGTTTGGGAAAAAATACAAATGCCGTGATTCCTTCCTGTAGTCTCATTCTTGTTCTAACAAATAAGATCATGCGGTTAAGAGAAATAGGGATTGTTCTTATTGAGACAGATTGTATTAGCTGATCATATTTGTGTGGCAAATAGAAACCTACGCATATTTCCAGTCAAATCTGGAGTTGATGGTACTCTATGTCTGAGGACTGTACTCTTTAACAGAATATGAATAAATTAACCCCCCAAAATTATCTACCTCCTGAAACAAAAAAAAAGTCCCAACCCCAAATCTTCTTGCTCTCTCAATCTAATCAATCTAAGATGAAATTTAATTCTATGCAGATGAAGTAAGGGTAAATGTCAGCAACAATATAGTTGTTTGTTGAAGGGGTTTTTCTACTATCTCATAGAGAGTTTTTTCCATATGTCCATCCTAGTTTCATCATTATTAGCAGGGCAACTAAGAAGCAATCACTATATCAAGCATGACAGAAAGAAAATTAGGCTACTGGCCATGTTTTCTCCTGAAACATCTGGTTTGTGAAAAGAAAAATCTCCACAAAATTAAAAAAGATAAAAGGAAAGGATTAAAAAAAATTAAACACACTTGGCTGGAAATGTGGAGCAGTAACATCTATAAACAATACAAGTAAGATAAAATAATGCACAGAGTGTTATCAAATGTTTTAATGATAACCAGCTTTATTCTGATGTTTTTTCTTGAATATCAAATTTAAATTCCAAGAATTCTGGATGGACAGGTCTAAACAGATTAAACACATTTCATTGTTCAGACTGTAGTCTGAGGTTCTAATTTGCTAATGCTGATCAAGAGACAAAAGGAAATGAAATATTAATCATGCCATTGATTTTTTTATCATTAAAAAACACATATATAAAAGTATAATAAGATAAACACAGGAGGTATAAAAGCAACAGAACAACAAATACAGCATAAAATACAGCAACACAGATTCAAGTGAAAGTTTATGGAAATCAATGTAGCTTGATTGGTCATAACACTTTGAAAAGGATAACTTTTCAATCATGCAATTAGGCCAGAATAGATTATTTAGATGTAATCCTCTTCAGGAAAATGATTTTAGATTCATTATTGTAAAATCACCTGCAAAGGCTAGAATGGTAATTAATAATTTTGCATTTTAAAATGAGAAAAATTATGACTTGAAATCTAGCAGCTGCACATATTCCAAAGGAAATTATTATGATTTTAATTATACATAAAATGAATGCTTAAAAATATATTTCCAATCCATTTTTTTCCACCAAGCAACATTGATAGCTAGGAAATTTAAAAAGAAAATAATGAACAAAGATGGGATTTACAAAATAGAGTTCTATAGAACAAAATTATTATCCTAGCAGAAATGCTTGCAAGTATTTCCCAAGCAGAGGGACATTATCTATCATTAATACAGCAATAATAGGGATGTGGCTACCCACCATGTTTTCCTGCAACCAACATTACAGGCAGAGCTTCTACCTTTTGAATACATAAAACCACAAATAATTAGACTCTCATTCTACTGCTACAATACTGAGAACAACATCATCCTGAGTCACTATTAAGTACTAGGTGAAATTGCAGCTGAGTGATAGTATAGATTTTTGTTGGCCTTTAGCATAAAAAGAAAGAGGTAGCCTTCATCTCAGGTATCAAACTCCCTCCAATATTGTACCCCTTGAATCAGTTTTTTGACTCCTGGTGTCTGCCAGATTTCTTGGCAAGATTCTTGGGAAACTGCTTGCATTGCTTGTTTCCTAGGACTAAGAAAGAAGGTCATCCAGCTGGCTTTTTGTCACAGGCTAGAGTAGAATTCATGGACTCCAAGTTTCTAACCAGGTGCCTTTGTTGCTATACTGAATTGGTTCTCTACAATATTAGTGTTATTTAAAAGCAAATGCCAATTTGGAAGCATGTTCCCCTCAAATAGCGAAAATTTGGAACAGTCATAGGAAGCTGCCTTGTCCATTGTAATTAGTTCTTTATACATTCATTCACTCATTCGTTCATTCGGTCATTCATTCGTTCATGCATTCATTATTAGAGTTATATCCCATTTTTCTTTTGTATGATTCAAAGCAGCATATATAATTTTCCCACCTTCTATTTTTCCCAAAACACTGGGTTGGATTGTGACAGAAAGTGACTGGCCCAACGTCACCCAGCTGGCTTTTATGCCTAGAACTCGCAGCAGTGGTTCTGTGGAATTACAAAACAGAAGAAACTGGAAACTTCTGAAAATGGCTGGTTATGAAGACAGGGCCTTCTGCACGCAAAGCTTTTACTCTAATACAGAGCAATATATACTCAGTCTACAATCTAGAGCAATATTGCCATGGACAGAGGGACAAAAATAATTTTATAATATCCTCCTATCCTGCCTTCTATGAGTGACCTGTGACAGGCCAAGTGTTTTCTGTTCAATTTTGAAAGGTTTTTTTTTTAATCCGCAGCCAATTTCATCTTCCCCCATTTGATATTCATTCACATGAAACTAAATCTGAGTGATTGTTAATCATGCATATACTTACTTTTTCTTACATTGTGAGGAAAAGGCGGGGAGATATCCTTATTTTCTGGTGGAGTTATATCCTTAAGTAAACATGGCTTGCTGCCTATCTCTCTGTTGATAGGCAAGAGAAATGCTGAAGGCACAAAGCTTACCTGAGCTTTAAAAGATAGAGAACTTTCTTCAGAAAGCTCTCTTTAAAGCCCAATCATTGCAAAGTGGGCTGAGCTGCATCAAAGGCTTTTCTCTTTCTTTCTTTCTTTCTCTTTTTCCTTTTTTTTTTTTGTTAGCATCTACAGTAAAAACACAAATATTCCCTAGAAACAACACATATTCCACTTCAAAACCAGTGGCATCCAGATATTAAAAATAAAAAAAGACCACAGTTCTTTATCAATCTTATTTGCTTTGAGTAGTTTTGGCTTATTGTGTGCTTCCTAAACAAAACAAAATGCAGAATCCAGGATCTTTGCCACTACTGCACAAATCAGATTAATAAAAAAAAGATAGGATGAGGAGGTGTAGCAGGGACAAGGATGACCCCTTCCTGTGAAGAAGGATGATGTCAGCATTTCAGAATGTACTTGTGTGTCTTCTCTCAAAGACCTATTAAAAATCATCTCATACTCTACCTATCATTTGTTGCTTAAATAGCCCTTGAGTGTCTGACCAGTAAACATCTGTTCCAGGCTTTCCTCCACTGACTCATATAATATAAATGATATAAGGTTAAAGAGGGAAAGCACTTTTTGGTTACCCGCTGCAGCAAATTCCTTTGCTGCTGGCATGTTGTTTCGGCATTTCTCTAGGCAGGGGTCAGGTGCTGGACCGTTCTACAACAAAACAGAATACTCCCTAATTAATGTTCCATTGTAATAAATGTTTCACTCCCATCTGTCAGCAATTGGCATTTTTTTCTTCCAGATGTTTACTGCTGGGTAAGGAAGCCCTTTCCAGATGTTAAAGATCGGTCCAATCTAAGTATAGTATATAAAACCATACATTGCAATGTCCTACCTGTCAATGAATACTTCAGCTTCAACCATAACAACACAAGAGTAATATTACACTAATAACTAGAGCATACAAAACATTTGCTAGACAAATACTTGAATACAGCTCATCAGTCTGGAACCCACATTACGTATCTGATATTAACACAGTTGAGAAAGTCCAGAAATATTTTACAAGAAGAGTTCTTCACTTCTCTACTCGTTGCAGAATACCTTATGCCACCAGACTCGAAATTCTAGACCTAGAAAACCTAGAACTATGCCGCCTTCGGTCCGATCTAAATATAGTATATAAAATCATACACTGCAATGTCTTAACTGTCAATGAATACTTCAATTTCAACCATAACAATACAAGAGCACAAAATAGATACAAACTAAAGATAAACCACACCAAACTTGATTGCAGGAAATATGACTTCAGCAACAGAGTGGTCAATGTCTGGAATACTCTACCTGACTCTGTGGTTTCTTCCCCAACCCCAAAAACTTAACCTTAGACTGTCTACTATTGAACTCACCCTTTCATAAGGGCTCTGTAGGGGCGTGCATAAGCACACCAACGTGCCTACCATCCCTGTCCTATTGTTTCTTTTATTATTTTTTATTTTTCTTATATGTATCCATGTATTCATAACTATGTTTTTATTTATACCTATTATCTTGTAAGCAATTGACAAAAATAAATAAATAAAAATAAATAAAAAATTAATGAACTTCCATTCTTTCCCAGAATGTCTAAGGGAACAGAATGCTAAGCACTGTAAGCCAATAATATATGGAGGACCAAAGGCTGCCCAACAATTCAATAATATATATTGATACTATCTTTTCCCAACGTCTTTTTTCTTACCTTGTTAAGCTGAGAATTGAAATGGGAACCTGCTATGGGTTGTTCTATTGTATTTTTTCTTTGCTTGTTTGCTTTTTTCAGGTTACAGTTCTGCCCTAGATTCTGGTTTCTTTGATCTGACCATTGTCTTGGTACTAGCTCTTCTTATTTCTCAAGCTTATTCTTTCTGCCCTTCACAAATACAAGACCTATTCTCCACAACAGTTCATTAAAAATTCAATCAACCAAGGGGAGACTAGAACCTGAGTATCCAATTCCAATCCAACATCTTAATCACAACTCTGTATCGGCTTTGTTTAGGGACAAAATATGTATGCATGCCAATGTCCTGGACTCCACATCAGTTGAACTCTTGGGGGGGAAAGGGAAGGAAGTTGAACCCTTGGGGAACAGGAAAGAGGACTTAATGGAATCGAAAGCTTCACGGAGAATAAACAGGTGGAGTCTATACAGGTAGAGTCTATAAAAACATGCATTATAGCAGTAATGTCACTGCTTTATCTGCCTGTAATGTATGCTGCTATAACTCAACTTGTATTTTCCTGGCATCGATAACACTTGGGTTAGCATCAGGATTTTGTTGTCTAAAGTCCCATTTCTTCCCCAGAATAGAAGTAATTCCTTTACAAATAGGAATTTAACAGCACTAATGGAAAAGAGTATTATCCTCAAACATTTCACAAGTGACATTATAAATTGCAGCAAACTTTTTTTTTAAATAAAGGAAATACTGCCAACACATCCATCTTGTTACTTTCACTTAGATAGGGCTTTCAGTAAACATAGATTTTATGTATTAAAAATGTTCCAAATGAGGCACCTGACCTTAGCTTTGTTATTTCCATATTCATTTAATGTGATATAATGTAAGCTCTGGAATGAGCATACCCAGAAAAATGTTATTTTATGATGCTGTTCATCTCTCTCAGCTAATTCTTTTTTCCTTATGTAGGTGCTCTATCACTGGAGCTTTTAAGAATAGGCTGTCTGGAATGGTACAGGGTCTCCTGCTTGAGCAGAGGGCTGGTCTAGAAGACCTCCAAGGTCCCTTCCAACTCTGTTATGCTGTTATTCTAATACAAAAAACTGAACATACGGGCAATCGTATTACTGGTTTTTGGAAGCTGCTCTTGCAGCGTTTTTAGCTACAAAGAGATTTCAGATGCTAATAATGCTGACTATTATGATAATAACAATACCACGTTTGCACCAAGGTCTTTAAACAATTATTTAACAATGAATTGATTCCCTAAAGAAGACATCTTGTTGAATAACATTCTCCAGAAGTATCTTTATGCATTGGGAATCCTTAAATTATTCTTGGAGTTTTATAAGCTGAACTTCACCTTTTTTTACCTGTTCTGTTTCCAATTCCCATGACTTATGTCTAGACAGAAAAACTCCAGTTCCTTCTGCCTATTTCCTCACTTACATGACCTCTTGAACCATTCAGTTCTTCTCCTTAACTTTAGATTCCAATCCGCACATACACACGAAAAAACTGACTTCAACTAAACATTACAAAAAATGCTCTGTGGATGAAGCAACCCAAGAGGCACTGGATTTTCCTTTTGCAGAAGTTGAAAATGTATGTCAGTTTAGAACTCCCAAAATCAATTTTTCCTTCTGCCTCCCTCTGTCTTTTGAAAAAAAGAATTAAACCAAACACGCATCTATTATAATTTATTAGGAAACTGCATCTTCAAAATATTTCCCAGGTCTATGATTCTAGGAATGGCTTATGAATGAACACCAACAAGCAAGGTGGTATAGCCAGAAATCAAATCTGTGGCTTTCCTCGATTTCCCCCAGAGAATGTTATTCTAAACTTAACTTACTTTTGAGTTTACAAACTGCATGGTTAGTTTTCAAGTTTCTGCAGGCTGCTCATAAAACTTTGATGAACATCACTGTGCTTCTTAAAGACCTAATTTGAAATGTTTTTGTATAAATATCCATCTGAATTACTACAGTGTCTATCCATTGGACTATATTTTTAGAGATTATCAATTTGTTCCAGTAAAATGATCACAACTCTTTTCTCAAATTGTTCTATTACCTTTTTATAATAAGGACATTCAGATTTAAGATTGCATTGCTCAGGCTTTTTACAGATAATTTTTTGCCATTAGGTTATGTCTCACTAACTAATCAATACTTGAAGTGCAGTTTCATTTATGCAGTCTATTGATTTAGAAATTTGACATTGCTTATGATATCTATTGTTATCTGCAATCTTAGTGATATATTTACTTTATCTGCTTTCAAAAAATTGTCCGGTTTTTTTCACTGTCATTCATTTAGACTATTAAAGCTGCCTTTTTCCTTTCCCTCCATCCTATATTCTATTCAAAGTTCTCAGAAGTTAAACATTGGAAAAAGCAGAAGATGCTTTTTAATGCTAATGTACTCAGTATCTGGCAGAACATAACATACAGTATATGATTTAGGTTCAGAACATTAAGTAAAGACACACTGGCCTTTTCACAACTCAGAGAGTACCCAAGACACACCTGATTTGTATGTGGATGAGATACTCCAGAAAATCCCTGAGCTACAAGTTAAACAAGGAAATCAAAAATATTCAAAATGAAAACAATTCATTTTTTAATGGTAATTTTATTAAAATTACAATTGCAACAATAAAAACTAATACAAAGAAGAAAAAAATGGAAAAAATGGGAAAATGCAGAAAAGAAAAAAATAGAAAAGAAGGAAAAATAAAAACATAGTAAAAATGAAAAGAAACATATAAAGAAATTACTTCCTCTTTCATTACAAGTAAAAACAATTTTAGTAACATCACTTTCTCTTAAAATAGAGCAAATGATCTCTTCTTCCTGCATTTCATCTCTTATGTATAAACAAATCCTTACAGTCTTTGTCATTTCAGTCCTGATGTCAGCAAAAATATATTAAAGATTACCAGAGATAGCAAAATATCTATTTTAACCTTGATCAAATAAAACAACTTTGTATTCCTTCCTCTTTAATCCATTCAGATAATGTTGTAGAACTTTATTTCCTTTCTCTTCTTTTGCCAATCTGTCTTAGCATTTGTTTTTGTAAGCTCAAAAGATTTGAGGAAGAGGGTGAGGCTGTCTCTTTACATCACACATCCTTGAAATGCCATAATTGGTTCAATTATCACAGGCAGCTGCAACACCAGCTCAGATGCCTGTGATAAATGTATGATTCAATGTTTTAATGCACAAAAAAATTGGGGGAAGCAATTCTGCCTGGGTACAGCTGCTTTTCCAAACCATAGACAGAAATCCCAACCTCACTTTCACATAGGGCAGGAGATCTGAAATAGATACATTTGTTATTGCCACTGTAATTATTAGTGAGCAAGGATTTGGCAGGATCTGCCAATCAAAAGAGACTTAGGGAAGAAAATGTACATAAATACTGAGAACCAATCTCATCTAGATTGAAGATAGTTCAATAGGAAACCCACTCACATCTACCCACCCACTGACAGCAGAAATGAACGGAGACCACTTCAAGTGACAAACGGCAAAAGCTACAAACTGAAGTTGGTAAAATGCACTCATCTTCCAATCTGGCAGGGCTTTTTTATATTTTGTAACTAAAAGGTGAAGAAAAAGTCACAGAAGGAAGCCAAGTGTGATCAAGGGGTATGGCAAAATTCTGGAAAGCCATATAAATGACAAGCACAAAAAGGCCCTTTTGGGTTTACAAGCATTAAGCGCTGTAGGATGAAGAGCTGTAACCACTATCTGCTGGCTTCTGTCAAACTTTGGGTCAAGCAATCCAATCAATATTTGCTGTATTCACTGAGAATCATTTCAACCAAAGTTCACTATAAAAGCAACTGGAATGACAAGAAGAATTGTAACTGCTTCTCTAAATTGCTGTTACAGAGGGCAATATTTAATTCCAGTGCTTCTACAAATCCCCAATGTATGTTATTCTTGTATGGCTTTCAAAACTTACAAGAGATAAGGGAGTGCCCTCCAGATGTTTTGGATATCAGACGTTGATTCAGCTAATGATGAAATATATTAGGAATTTACAAAATTCTTGCCTTTTAGTGTAAGTTATAAAATATCTGGTTTTACTTCTTCATTGAGAATTAAATAAAAGACAGATTTACTGGGGGGCACCCTGAAGAAATGGAAATTAAGTACAGTCCTGGGCTAATATATAACTTACATCAACTCTCACTAACCTAGTGAAAGTTTTGTTATTGATCTTAACATTACAGACAGAGGGAATTAGACTTTTGTCCATTTTAACTGCAAGTTTAGATTTCTCAGACCCTATCATCATATCAGGTACATCCCTGCCCACCCTCTTTGAAATATTTCCAAAATGAGAGTATCCCTGTGTTGCAAAGCATGAGTTTTGGATACAGACCTCTATACAGACAAGCATACAGGAGTTGTGCAATTAAATCACTTGTCAGATATTCCTTCTGCAAGCATGGAATTCTCTTTTTAACCTTAGAGGAGGAAACTCAAGTAACATAACATAAAAAGGCGACACCTCAGTCAAACAATGACGTTAACTCTGAAACTGACATTTATCCTCCACTATTAATTAATTTATATATATATATATATATATATATATATATATATATATATATATATATATATATATATATATATATATATATATATATATATAAATTGTGTGTGTGTGTGTGTGTGTTAGGTTTTTGAGCTGATAAATAATTAAATAAGGGAGACTAGTATAGATCTATTTCGAGCTACTTAGCTCTTGTCAGCTAGCCATACCCTTACTGGGATTTGAACCTGGGAAGTATTACATGTGAGGCAGTTGTAATTGCCATTAGGCTACAGGTTCTCATCCAGATCAGCGATACAGGGGAATGAGTGTATATTCTTGTGTTACAACACTCTGGTAAACCCCAATCAAGGGAGGAAGCATACTGCTGTTCTTTTCTGTCTTTCGGCTCATCACCAGAGTCCATCCAGACAGAAAGCTATTTGTTTCGTTGTCTTTTGTTTATATGTGTGTTAGGTTTTTGAGCTGATAAATAATTAAATAAGGGAGACTAGTATAGATCTATTTCGAGCTACTTAGCTCTCGTCAGCTAGCCATACCTCACTGGGATTCGAACCTAGGAAGTATTACATGTGAGGCAGTTGTAATTGCCATTAGGCCACAGGTTTTGTTTTCTGAGGTTTTCGCGGGTATTTGTATGTGGATCTTTGGTTATTCGGGTTTTCTCCCACATAAAATTGGAAGTATCTAGGCGACGTTTCGATGAAGTCTCATTCATCATCTTGAGGCTTGTATCTTTGGCTTTGTGCTTCTCGGAGTAATGTGAGCTTGCAGCTGTTTCTTCCTTTTAACTGCCAGTAAGGGTGACTTGATTGAGTGGGGACTTGGCTGTGTTCTGATTGGTTGGGGGGTTGGCTGTGTTCTTATTGGCTGGGGGTGTGTTCTGTTCAGGTGGGGGCTTAGTTGTGCTCAGGTTAGTCTTAGTTGCTGGGGGATTTGAGATGGTGAGCTGTGATCCTGCTGTTTGGCTTTGCATTCGTGGTCGTGCCACATCTTCATGGTGGGCGTCAATTCGCTTCATGTATGGGTTGGGGGGGTTTGAAGCAGGTAGTGATGCAGCTGTGGTACAGCTTCTGGTCCATGGTCGTGTTTCATCTTCTGTGTGGGTGTGAGTCTGCTTTCTACGTGGAAGGGTGGTGGTAACATCTTGTGTGGCGTTCGTGGGTGTGGATCTGGTGTCATTCTTCATGTTAGGTACTCGTTTGTTAATGAAGGCAGGTTTCCAAATGGTTGGTAGGCAGGAGGTATCATCTCGTTTATTCATGCTGTGTGGGCGTTTTTCTATCTCTATGGCTTCTCTGATTATTCTGTTGTTGAAGTGTTCGGTTTTGGCAATAGTTTTGGTATTTTTAAGGTCAATCTCATGTCCTGTGGTTTTGAGGTGTTGGACCAGGGAAGAGGTCAGTTCTTCTTTTTTAATTGAGTTCTTGTGTTCTTCACTGCATGCACTTAATCTTCAGTTAGTTTGTCCGATGTATGTGGTGGGGCAGGAGGTGCAAGGGATTTCGTATACTCCTTGGTTTTCTAACTCAATTTTGTCTTTAGGGTTTTTAGGATGGTGGATATTTGTGCAGAATGCTGTTTTAATGTTGTGTTTTTGGAGGATCTTGCTAATTTTGTCTGTAGTGCCTTTTATATATGGGAGGAGGGCTTTGCTGTTTTCTTGTTCTCTGTCTTGGATTTTGGTTGGGGTTTCTTTTTGGATTAGGTGAGTAATCTTCTTTCTTTGGAATCCATTGGCTGTTAGTATGTTAGTGAGAGTGTGTAGTTCGGTTTTTAGGTGTTGTTCGTCGGCTAAGCATTTTGTTCTGGAGATGAGTGTCTCGGCTACGAAATTGATCTGTGCTGGGTGGTGGTGTGAGAGTGCATGTAGATAGCAGTTTCTTTTGGTAGATGGTGTGTCCTAGGGAGCCATTGGATTTTTTGTATACTAAGACATCTAGGAAGGGAAGTTGATTGTTGGCTTCTGTTTCCATGGTAAATTGTATTTTGGGGTGTATGCTGTTGAGGAAGTTGTTCAGTTTTTCTTTCCCATGTGGCCAGATTATGAAGGTGTCATCTACGTATCTGAGCCAGAGTTTGGGTTTGTGATCATATTTTTCTAGAGCTTGTGTTTCAAAGTGTTCCATGTAGAGGTTTGCGATGATAGGTGAGAGGGGTGATCCCATGGGTGCTCCTTCTATTTGTTTGTATTTTTGTCCATTGTAGGTGAAGTATGTATTGGATAGGCAGTGGTTGTTCAGATCTAGGATGTGCTTGGGGGGGTTGTATTTATTTTGGATGGCTGTCAAAGCTTCTTTTATAGGCACTTGGGTGAAGAGGGATATGACATCGAAGCTCACTAGTAGGTCACTGGGTTGTAAGTTTTGTTTCTTTATGATCTCGCTGAACTGGAATGAGTTTCTTACATGTGAGTTGATGGATTCTGCATAGGGCTGTAGTTGTTTGGCAAGAAATTTGGCTAGGTTTTGTAGAGGTGAGCCTATGGAGCTGACTATTGGTCTAAGTGGGGTTCCTTCTTTGTGTATTTTGGGGAGACCATAAAGCTTAGGGCATCTGGATGATTTCTCTCTGGGTATGATTCTTTGCTGAATTTCTTCGCTGACGGGGGAAGCTTTTATTTGGGATCTGGTGGTTTTTTCTAGGTAGTGGTGAGGTCTGTGTTAAGGGGTTTGTATGTGGAATGAAAAACTTGAAGTCCAAAGAGCTTCCATTTTATGTGACCTCGCATTCCTATGCAACTGCTAAGATCAAAATTTAATCCCCAGAAGCTTCCAATTGAAATTCCACACCAACACAGCAGCCACCAAAAGCATCCTAAAAAAAAGAGAATTGGCCCTAATTAGAAATGAACTTCACACAAAAAGATTTCTCGTAGACCAAATCAACAAAGATCTCCTCACACTTCACCTCAGACTCAGCAACAAGATTCATCCCGCACTTTGGGACAAATTCAAACAATTTCGCTGTCTGGAGAGCCGAAACACAGACCACCCTCAAGACAGACACACACACCAACAAACTCAGAAAACTACAACAACGCCAGAAACAAACTCCTCCCCCCTCACAGCCACACATGAAACTAACAGTGCACAACATCTCAGACAAGATCCTCAGTGAAGCCGAAACCAATGTCCTTTCGAAAGGATTCAACTTTGCTGTCGCTCCCAAACACATCCCCACAGAAACCATCATATGCGGAGTTGAAACCAGCCTGACCAAAACCAACCCAGATGATGCTAACAGAATCAGACTCGAAATCACCAACATCCTCTGCACTAGCAAACCACCCAAACGCAATTTATCCAAAGTAGAACAAACTGCACTACTTAACCTGAAAGAAGACACCAGCATAATAATCCTACCAGCAGACAAGGGCAACGCAACAATGGTTATGAACACATCTGACTACCAAACCAAGTTAACCAACCTACTCCAAGACCCCACATATAAGTAGCTCGAAATAGATCTATACTAGTCTCCCTTGTTTAATAATTTATCAGCTCAAAAACCTAACACACATGTAAACAAAAGACAATGAAACAAATAACTTTCTGTCTGGATGGTATCTGGTGATGAGCCGAAAGACAGAAAAGAACAGCAGTATGCTTCCTCCCTTGATTGGGGCTTACCAGGATGTTGTAACACAAGTATATATACTCATTCCCCTGTATCGCTGATCTGGATGAGAACCTGTAGCCTAGTGGCAATTACAACTGCCTCACATGTAATACTTCCCAGGTTCAAATCCCAGTAAGGGTATGGCCAGCTGACAAGAGCTAAGTAGCTCGAAATAGATCTACACTAGTCTCCCTTGTTTAATAATTTATCAGCTCAAAAACCTAACACACACACACACACACACACACACATATATATTGTAGAAATGTAATGCTAATTTAAAATGTGAAAGGTAAAGGACTGTTAGTGGCTGACAGTTAATACAACTTTTGTTAGGAAATATTTGCCCCTTCGCTGGGGAATCTAGGAAGATATAACATTACCTTGAATACTTTTAATGCTGAAAAGACCATAAGAATAATTTTCAAATAAATATGATTCCAGGGGACAGGGGCAATAACTTTTTTGAGGCAGTCTAGTCTTTAAAGCTACCTCCATCACCACACTGTATCCATGCTGCAAAACTACAGAGTCTAATTTTAATTTATAATCAATTTCATTATTTAAAATTTAATGTCTTTCACAGTACATTCTTTTCTTTTGAATAATATGAATTGTCAAAACAGTGCTTTTGGTCACCAATGAATATTTTTCTTCCCGTTACTCTGGTATGCCCAAGAGACAATTTTATATTTTACACAGGGAAAGAATAGAAAGACCTAATGTAAGTATTGGTAAATGTGTGTTGTGAAATCAGTATGACAAGTACAACATTGATTTCAGATAAAGTGAGGTGAATTCTAAATTAAATAAAATGTTTGTATGAGCTTCTGAAAAAAAGTCACTCATTGCTTAAGGAAATTCAAAGCCAACAAAAACAGAGAATTTATAATCTTTTTAAAAATTAATCTTATATAATATGATCTATTTGAAAGTAGTGGTCTTCATTCAGGTTAATTTTAAAGGTGGGTTGTTTTCATTTTTTCACAACTGGGAATATAAGTATGTACATACATATGTTTATACTCATCTATACAGAATTACTTTACTTGTTAACTGTAATGTATAGTTCCATATTTATTGAAATTGGAATGATTTGAAATTCTTTGCTAGTAATTTTCTTTGCAATAACCTCTTTGCTTTTTATTAAATGTGAAACAGAGATAACTTCCCACTAAACAGATAGTATAGCAATTGATTTGAAGGTTGAGGTTTGTGCTTCTTCTGATGTTTTGCTATTATCACTTTCAATATGCATTTTCTTTCTCATTCCTTTATCAATATCTCCTGTTTTTAACTCTCATTGTAGCAAGTGTTGAAGGTCCAAAAAGTGTTATTGCTACAATTATTCTATCCAGGGATTACTTAAAATCTCACCTTAAAGATTCTTGACCTCACAAGAACTTTCCCATTTTGTTGGATTATTATGTTCAGCCATCTTTGGTTCAACATTTGAAATACCTTCAGTTTTTATTTTACCTTGTAAAATATATATTTTTGCACTGTAATAAAGAGAAGATGAAGTGAGTTATGCAATTGCTCTTTTCATCCCCCCCTCATTTTCTTTTTTTAAAAAATAAATTTATTGAATAAACATTAAAAATAATTGAACACAATGAGACTTTCTTGGCCATCATTTTGGCCATACCAACTGTAGTATAGAGATACACATAACAGTTAATTTCCTTTTTCCCTTGTTATTAGTATAGTGCTAGCTGCATATTATTTCTATTTACATTTATATACATATTTATACTCATGCATTTGTATCAACTCATATTTGTCCATTATATTCCATTCTCTTTGCTTTACAAAACTATAACTTTCATTCCTATAAAGCATCAACCCTTTCTTTTTCCATGACTCTTGCCATTGATACATTCTCTTCTCTATTTTCTATTCTCTATAAAGTTATACTGCTATATTATTAAATGCCTTAATTGGCATGTGAATAGAGAACTGCCATTACTATTAAATATTCTAAACTTCAACCAAAATTAAAACCAAAATCAAAAAACAATGTGTCAAAATTACAAATACTGTATGATAAAGTAAAAAAAAAAGACAGGTGGAAAACTTTTTACAGGTTCCTCATTTCATCATAATTATTATTTCAGTAAGGCATTGGGAGGCTACCTGTGTAATTTTTAGAGTGCCTTGAAGGTGAAAAACGTTACCATTCTCTTTTTCAACTACAATTTTCAAAGACAAAACAAACTTGTTTCAGCTGTCCACTTTTTCAAATCTATAATTCAGACCAACACTTAGGTCAATCAAAGCTGCCCAGCACAGGACCCAAAGGAGAAATAAAATAACCATCTGCCACTTTTGCAGTCCCTGAATTTAGAAACAAATTCATATTGTTTCTTTGATACCACTATAAATTGTATTTTCTTTACTTTCTATTTTTTTAGTCTAAATGACCTATAGCACCAAAGGTTAATTATATATGTACACACATGCACACTCACACAGAGAGACACATTGATATAAATAGTCATAGACATAGATACATAAACTATATGATGAAACTAAAATTGAGCAGATCCTCTTCTTCTGTAGTTAAGAAGGGATAGTATTTTGATAGTAAGTTGAAGGACATATTCAGTGAAGTTTTCTGAACTAGTAATTGAGCTTTACTTTAACCATAGTGATGGAGTGGTATCTGCACCTGAATGGAAATGCTTCAGGATGCTCCACCCTCTACTTATCTCTTCAAAAAGGTTTCTTCAAAATCTGCCGGTTGAGGTTGTCAGTATAGTCTAATCCTATGATTGATCCTGTTAGAATACAACTACTATATACATGTCTGTAGAAATTGTCAGTCACACAGGTCATAGTTGTCTCAAAGGTACTTTTTCAAAAGACAAGTGGATTGTTTTTTCCTTGAGGAAGACATTTTACTGCTCATCCAGGAAACGTCATAGATTCTAGCCAAAAGGTCTTCTCAAGGAAAATACAGTCCAGTTGCCTTTTGAAAAAACACCTCTGATACACCTGTACACATTCATTCCAATATCTCACATCCAGCCCAATTCCTTCAAATAAGGTTTATTTAAAGACACTTGTGATATATACACAAAAGAAATGGTGGTTTCTAAATTTGATAATCAAACAAACAAATAAATATCTTTCCAGGGATCAAACTTGGATGCCATTCATTTTGGCAACTCAATGCCCATTGATTAGATTACAGGGATCTGCTAAGTTCTAAGAAGAATACAAATTAAGATCCTGCCACCACAATGGGTTAATGTGTTTTATGCTCTCATTCAATGAGTGCAAAATGACTTATAAAATATTCCCAACATACATCCATTGAGTTTTTGAGAGACACATCTCTGATAAGTTGCATTCAAGTCATGCCTACCTTCACTCATCTGGATAACCCCATTTGTAGTAGCTGGTTTCCATAACTTTCTTGAAATTCCTCCTCAAATTTTGAGATAAATATGATTTAAATAGAAGTCTCATGAAAGAAGAAATATAAAGGGCCTATGTTAATTTAGATCCATAATATACTTTTAAAATCCCCGTAAATGGCATTAGAAGAATTTATAGTCCAATTCCAAACTAGGTTTCCCAAAAGAACTTGCTTGAAGCAGAGGTAATGTTATTCAACAGCAAGACCACAGAAAAGATACTTAGTAAATGAAAGTGGCCACACATAAAAGAGGTTGGACACATTGATAGAAAGCCCATACTTTATTTGAGTTAGTGCATAAACCTATTCCATAGGGTCTGATAGGAGGAATTACGGTGTCTCACTCGGCAGTGTTTTGCAATCTTTGCCTCTTTCTGAGTCCAGGTTTTGATTTTGGCTGATGGATTTTGGCTTGGGGAAGCCTCTTGTCTGTATAAAAGATTTGTATGTCTTGACTGGATTTTCTTTAGTTTTAATTGAATTACTGGTATTTGCCAATTTCCCTAGCAAAAACTGTGCTTAGTCAATTTTAGCCTAGGCATCAGAATCAGCAGAAAGAAGTGGTACAGGGGTCTAGAGGTGGAGCAATCAGGAGGCTGTGAGTTTGATCCTAGATAGAGGCAGATATTTTTCTCTCTGGGCACACTGAGAATTTATCTGCTGAATAAAACTCCACATTGGTGACAGGAAGGGCATCCGGCCATTAAAACCTTCTGCTAGCTCCATTCAGTTGCCCAGACTCCCTCCCCCCCCCCCCCCCCCCCCCCCCCCCGGCCAGGGATTATGGGGTCGTTAAATGAAAATGATGATGATACTCAGAATCAGCAGAAAATCTTTTATCTTTTCGATAAGATCTTATACCTTATTGTCTGGGCTTCACTGACAAGTCAAAGATGGTCAAAGCTAGTGGACAGCATGGATATTAAGGGTGGCATAAATTTTATTCCCCTCCTACTGGCAATGGGAATGTTATCTTTATTGAGGTGGTTTTTTGTTTTTTGTTTTTTTTTTAATGTTGTAGGCCTCCCAGAGAATTGCAGTGGATGGTAGAGGTAAACATTCTCGAAATAAGTAAATAAGTAAATCTCACAGAAGAAAAGAGAGCAGAGTAATTACCATATAGATAGATGCAAAACAACATTTTGGCAATTTTACTCATGTTCTTTCCCATTTCTTTCCCTGAAGAAACAAAATCTGGACTCATTCAGTAAATCTGAGGGCAGAGCCTTCATCAGAGCTATTAGCAAACTTCCCTTATTCCTAATAACCTATAACTGAGCTTTTAGAAGAACAATTTGACTGTACCTTGTGGTTTTCCTTTTTAAAATTTGAAAAAAAAAATCAAAATAAAATGTTGTTTTGACTCCAAAGGCTTTGCTAGAGCATCACCTTGCCTCTAAATTGCTTTGGGGTGATCACAAAAGCAGCTTTTTCAACCCTGTTTCTTAATGCTGCATATAACCCACTGGTGCCTTTTCTAATTAAGGCCATTAATAGCTGTACTTCCCTACATTTACAGGAATAGGAGCAAATCCTATTGCAATCTAAAGGTGTATGATTTTTGTTTTTGTTTTCAGACAGACTGTCTACAAGGAATATTCTGTGGTAAGTGAGGCTGAAAAGACTTTGTCTGTGGTATCTAAATAAGTAATGTTCTTTTCCAAACGGTATAGTTTGCAGAGAATCTCTGTTATAGTTTAATGTTGGCAAGATCCCAGCCTAAAGGCAGATTTCCAAGTATTGTGCTACTGTCTGCATGCTCCTATATAAGAGATGTGTAATATCATCTGAGAAAATTGAGTAAATGGAGTCAATTATGAGATTATCTTTTTTTTTCACCAACTATTCATAGAAGAATGTCATTATAATACAAGCAATTATAAGTCAAAGGTTCATACTGAAATGGGAAAAGTCAGAAAGAGAAGGTAGTCAAACACATACGCTGTTAGAAAAATCTTAGTTATCTTTTTACATATTAAGGGAATTGTAACTTTAGCCTGAGTTCAAATATCCTAGTCAACCAAGGGAATCATCCTGTGGACTTTGACTATTTTTACCCAAAATGATAACTTTTATGTGTTTGAGAAAATCACAAAATGCTCAATGGGAAACCTAAGAGCAGGGGGTCAAGCTTGATTTCACTGAGGGCCGCATCAGGGTTGTGTTTGACCTCAGGGTGAGAGGCATGGCTGGGAGGGCATGGCCAGTACAACATCACTTGTGTCAGGTGCGCCTCTAGTGGCTTGAGCGGTTTGCCTTAGAAAATGGATCGGCCCTCCCAAGCTCCGTCTTTGCTGGCAGAGATGCCATGGGCTGGTCCTTTGCTGTTTTGAGGGCAGCCCCACAGACCAGATCTAAACACTTTATGGGCCAGATTCACAGGCCTTGAGTTTGACACCCATGGGCCTTGAGTTTGACACCCCTGCCTAACAGTTTTAGCTTCAAAATATTTGGAAGACATCAGATTAGAAAAGGCCAATTCATTTTTCAACCTAACTTCCCTAACAGAATGTAGCAAAAGAACCACACCATACCTATCAACCAACAACCTCTGCTTTCAGAAGGATTAGGAAAATAATATAGTAATAGTTGTAAGTTTATTTATATGATATTGTTTATGTATGTTTATGTTCTCATTTTAACCAACCTAGCCTTTTTTCTGATTTTCAAAAAGTTGATTTTAAATAAATTCTTTGCACAGTTCATCGATTGTTACTTTGAGGCAGGAAGGGCCTTGTGCATCACAAGGATGCTATGAGTCATAAACCCTGCATCATCTGGCAGGCTGAACAAAGAAAAACAGATCCCTTTGATTTCTTATGGAGAAAATAGTTGAGAATATCTAGGATTGCAAGACCAAAAAAACAATAATCATGCAGTACTAAATGATGTACTAGTGATAAAAATTGAGATGAAACATATTTTGGATTCATAATCTAAAGCAAGTTTAAGACTTGTGGACTTCAATTTCCAGAATTCCTGAGCTAACATGCAGGAGGAATTCTGGGAGTTAAAGTCCACAAGAATTAAAGCTGCCAAGTTTGAAGACCCCCTGATCTAAACACAAAAATCACCAAGAAGAACTTGACACTTGAAAAAATTGAAAACCATAAAAAGGGGCCTATCACTGATGATAAAACCATTACCCTAAAAGGACTCAGAATCAGTTACTTCACAATTACTCAAATGATGTTAATTAGATCACAAAGAGTAAGAGGTAACTAAGCAATGTACACATTTTTCTTGTTGCTAGTCCCATGAAATTTTATGTGGCTTATTTTTGAGCTGACATGTATAAGTTGGCAGCCTTCAAGTAATGTCTTAATAAATGTATTCATCATTTTTAATTGTAAAACTATAGACGCTTATATGCTGGACTAAGTGGGAAAATTGACTTCTTTGATGGTTTTTTTTTTTTCAGTTTAAGCAAATGCTTTCTTGTAACCAAATTGTAATAATAAGGAAGGAAATCAAAATGAATAAGGAAGATCCACTAATAAAAGAGCTAGTGGCTGTTTTGCAGACCAGTTATGGTAGCTCTGTAGGAGCAGAAACAGAAACAAATTAGACAGAAAGTAGACAAAGGTAAGACTGAATGGAATGGAATTGAGGATTTTTAAAGCAAAATGTCTAGGGAAATCCTATGCATTTGGTCACCCAAGTGGAGGAAATAATAAAGACTTTGTATCCAGCATCAAATAAAACATGTTTTATGAATGTATCTAAGCAAATGTCTACTTCACATGTGAATTCTTTAATTTAGCTTGTTATTTATGGTCTTTTCCAGACTAAACTATTAAAAGCAAAGTTGACATGACAAAAAAGATTTTGTTCCAGTTGCCATTTAGTAAGGAATTTAATGAACAAATTATCTGCACACTCTCCTTTTTTCAGACTAATATATCAGATAAGGCCAATCTTCAAAAGAAAAGAGCCAATCTACGTTGAAAATTGGTCCTAATTTTTCCTCACTTATGAAGTACAGCAGCTTATGGGCATTTTGTTACCTTTAGGAAAGATTAGAGATCGTTTAACAGAAATCATGGATCTATTGATCTGCCACATTGTGAACTATGGAGAATAGCTAAATCAGTCATGACCTTAGAAATGTTACCATGTATTTATGTTACAGTAGATTAGAACAGGGGTGTCAAACTCATGTCATCATGGTGTCATCATGTGACATAACATGACTTTTCCCCCCTTCACTAAACTGGGCATGGGCTTAGCCAGCACATGACACATCCAGCCTGCAGGCCGTGAGTTTGACATTCCTGTATTAAAAAGTCAAAAAATACATAAAAGAGGAATTGGCAAATTGAGGTTTATGGAAAATATTTCTAAAGTAGGCTATAAAAGAGTTACCCCACTTCCATAGAGGAAAAAAGACTACTTCAAACTTGGTAGGAAAAAAAAAAGGAGAGGCCTACTCAACAGATAACAAAAGATAGCATTTCTGGGCACAGAGGAGTGACATAAAGGATTTAAATGTCAAATTTATGTTATTTAAATTTACATTTAATGTCTACATTTAAATTTAAATATAAACATTCCTAAACTACATACATAGCAAGCATTTGACTCAGAACCTTGAGTTGAAAATTCAGAGCAAACAACTTTGCTTTTAACAGTTCAGTCTGGAAGAGACCATAAATAGTGCTCAGTAGCAGAGCTACAATATGAGATTCTGTCCTTTAAAGCCCAAAGAACAAGCTAAATTAGAGAATAGTTGAAGAAGAATTTGCAAGCAGTAAGAGGAAAAAGAGAAGCTCAGCAGAGCTACTGTGCAGGAGAGAGGCACTAACGAAATGCTACATTAGCTAGTTAATTTGCCTGCACACATGCGCTATACTCTAGACTTCCTCAACCTGGCTGGTGCCCTCTAGATGTCCCATTAGATCCAGTCAAAATAGCTAGTTCATTATTGTGCAACGTATCTGGAGGGCATGGGATTCAGGAAGGCTGTCCACATCGACAGAAATGTCTTTGCTGAGTATTCTTCGCTTTTTCTGCACGGGCAAGATCTTTCCTGAATGTGCAGTTTTGTGACAACTATTTCCTCCTGTATTTGTCAAACACTCTTTGCTCACCAGATGGGTTTTCCCTAAGCTCCTGTGCTACTAATAAAACTGCAGTAATGTTTTTGTTAATTTATCACTCTACTGAAGTCTAATAATGGACCCTACGTGGCTAGGACAGAATAGAAGTACATCTCCCATGTACCGTGTACCTCGTGGTAAGCAAAAGTTGTGTTGTGTTAACTGTCAGCTTGAGAAATAGCTGACATTAGTTATTTTAATTAATAGTTTACTTTGCTGAAATGAGCTTCTATGGGAAGCTATGGCTCACACGAAATCTTTACGGCAGTGTTACTTTCACAGACTAAAAGACAAAAATCTCATTTTAAAGTAACAACGTCACCCTACAAGGTCACTGGTGACAGCTGGAATTCACATGTCAAAGAGGCATCTACTTAGATGCATACAAAAATATGCTTAATTTTGGAGAAAATAAAAGAAAATATTAAAGCATGGTTTCAATAACTAAGCTGCAATGTTCACTTGTTTGTCTCATTTGTTTGTTTGTCTCATTTAAAGGCTGCCCTTCTCATAAAAAGCAACTCTGGGCAGGTTATGGGATTGGAGTTCAATAGATCTGGAAAGTATCCCATTGAAGAGAAGCTTCTGCAAGAAAAAAAGGTTGCTTTGTATTGTTTGGTTTTGAGTCTTATTTAAATTTTCTTTCATAAAACTCTCATCTGAAGTTGTTTCTGATCTTTGTATAATAGTAATGTCTTTAAACTGATGATGGTGATGGTGATGATATCCATTCAATCATGTTCAACTCTTGATTCTATGGAGCAAGTCTCTCCACATTTGATTTTTTGCAAAACACTATTCCATCAAGTTATAATCTATCCAAACCAGAAGAACTACTTAAACTGGATGCCATGCTCCTGAAACTCATAAGAGCTGACTTTCATTGCTGGGGTTACACTTGTCTAATTACAGTAGAACAATATATTCAACCTAATTGCTCAAAGGACTGGATGGAATGCTTACTTTTGTTTTTGGACTTATTATTTCTAACTGGGAATGAGAAGCACTTTGCTTCCCCTATTGTGCTCCAACGCCATGATGCCTCTTTGGAATGACTTTTACAACTCAAGTATAAATAGTTCTTCTCTGAATATTAATCAGTTTAACTTTTTTATGGACAAATTCCCTCTGAGCATATAGAGGCACCCATTCTGAACTTGTAGAAGAAGGATAGGATTGAATTTTAAAAAAAATAGCTGCATAAAATATTCTGGTTATCCCAGGTGTGCAGTAAGCAGAAACACATGTTGTACACAAATTTAAGCTGATGTGTGCGTAAAACCTGTCATATTCACTTTGCAATTTGTCTCTCTTATTATCACACATTGGTTGTTTCCGCATCTGGAAGATACTATGTTTCTTCAAAAAAAAAGTAATTAATGCATTTTTGGAGGGAGCGAGAAAACATTTGAGTTCCATGTGTACACAGACCATTCAGTCTGATCCAGAAGCCAAACATGATCTATTCCAGAACTGGTCTCTCCAACAGCAATTTAATTCAGTTTGATTCTCTCATCAAACCAAGTTTAGTAAGATATAGCGAGCCCTCTTTTCCTAAAGTCTTGCATGGGAAAATACATGTGTTTGCCTGTGTGTGTTTGTGTATATGAGAGTGTATGTGTGTGCATACATAAATGTGCATATATGCAGAGTATATTTTTTGCCAAATAGGGTGAAATATGCAGTTGAGATAATCTGTTATAAGGTGATAAAGCTTGTCAAATTTCAAAGACTTTGGTATGTGGCTTCCTTTAAAATCTGATCATTATTTTTAATGCCTGAAACTGTTTGGTGACAGAAGGTGATGACATCTGCAGAGATAATAGATTTGTTCTATAAATTTCAAATGAATAAATTGAAGAGCTTCTGTGCAAAGGAAAGAATGATGTTAATGATCTACCCATAATCATAAGGATATTAATTATGCTTCTTCATGAATACAACAGAGATTTTTTGTGATTAAAAGCAGGTCTAGTTGATAGGCCATAAAATATTACACAATGACAGTCTAGGAACAGTTCCATACTGGCAGTATTTTTATGACTCAAATCTTCAAAAGCAGTGTGAAAATAATCCATGTTTTTTTATTTCTACTCTCTTGAACCTGGAGAAATACTTGTTCTTTTTTGTCCCACCGTTTTAGGTCAGAATAAAGAACAAACCTTTCTGCTCCATTCCTTTTTATAATGACGTTTTATTCAAATTTTAATACAGAATAAAAACTAACAAGAATTAATTTGGAATGAATTAGAAATCATCTCTGTCCCACATAAAAGAACCTTCATGCTTTTGCATGCTGCTGTACTGGTTGTCGGTTACACAGCCCTGTTTCTTTTGTCTTTTAACAGTGGGAGCTTGAAATTTTAGAACCCAAAGGAAGACCTGAGAAGAGTTCCCTCTACAGATGTGGTCTTCAAGTTGTTAGGCAACTTTTGGAAGTTACAACACTGTTGAATGAAAAGACTTAATGGTCAGGCCTCAAAGTTCTGGCCATTAAAATTGTCCCATGATCACATGAAGAAAATTCAAGTACTTCGCAATCCCCTCACACTTATGACCAGTTGAAGATTCCCATGGTCATGTGATCACCATTTGTGTTGGCTTCCTTCAAGCAAAGTCAATGGGGAAGCCTGCAGAACAATTCATTTGAGTAAATCTTCCCACCCACCCACCCCCATCTTCCTTCCTGTGCTTACACATATCCATATGTGTACCTAGCACCATTTTTCCCAGCATTCCTGGGAACCTATTCCTCACAATTTTTTTCCCCAATCATCTAGCACTCTCATACACTCAGTGCCTTCTTTTCCCAACCTTTTCACACATGTATCCTATGGCCTCTTTCTCTGGCCTTCCTGTGCTCAATGCCACACTGCAGCATCCCCCTCCCCAAAGATACATTCAGCCTGAACTGAGCCTCCCACGACATCCCACATCTCTCTGCAGCAGTCCCCACTCCTTACCTGGGATTCCTTCTGCTTCCCTTTAACAACCTGTGCATCTTGGGTTATGACAGCTAAGGCTGCCTGGATTGCCATCACCAAACAATGTGATCATGTGATGTCATACTTTATGATTGCCCTGCTTAGCAATGGCAATCCCCATCCAAATTGCAGTTATAACTACATCTACAAAAAAACCCACCAATCCTAGGTTCTCTGTGGTTTGAACTACTTTGTAGCTGGGTCAGAAATAAATCATCTCAGTTCTCCAACACTGCTGATGCCAGAGAAATATTGATTTCTAGACCTGCTTTCAAACTAGCACAAATCCCTTGGGTGAGAAGGGTGAAAAGGTGGAGGAGTGATTGGCTTCCTCTCAACTTATACATTTCTCCACCTATCCCATCAAATTGCTGTGGATGGAATTACAGTAATATATTTCTGGGATATTTCATTGAATCTACTTAGTACCATTCGTATTTTGCAAAATGTATCTTAACAAGGCTCAGAGTTTTTGTTGCGTTTCATGTACTATCCCAAATAATTCATTTGCTATTTAGCTTCTACAAAATTTTCAGTTTTAATGGAGTATTTTTTTTATCATTCTCATTTCACCATCCTCAAACTCACTTTGCTGACTATTACATATAAAGTACTAAATGGATTGAGATTACTGTGTTTGAAGGATTGTGATTTCCACACAAATCTGGTCTCAACGGCTGCCTTCTTTTGAGTTCCTATTTTGTACTCCAAGCCTATGATAAGTATAAGTGGGATTGGGAGAAGGGGTGAATGGCATGCATGCTCTAACAGATAACAGATAATCAGAGTTGGAAGGGACATTGTAGGTCATCTAGTCCAACCCCCCACCCAAGTGGGAGACCCTACACCATTTCTGACAAATGGCAGTCCAATCTCTTCTTGAAAGTCTCAAGTGATGGAGTTCCCACAACCTCCGAGGGCAAGCTGTTCCATTAGTTGATTGTTCTCACTGTCAGAAAGTTTCTCTTTATTTCCAGGTTAAATCTCTCCTTGTTCAGTTTCCATCCATTATTCCTTGTCTGGCCTACAGATGCTTTAGAAAATAGCTTGACCCCTTCTCCCCTGTGTCCCCTCAAACATTGGAAGACCGCTATCATGTCTCTCCTGGTCCTTCTCTTTACTAGACTAGCCAAGCCCAGTTCCTGCAACCGTTCATTGTATGTTTTAATCTCCAGTCCCCTAATCATCATGGTTGCTCTTCTCTGTACTTTTTCTAGAGTCTCAACATCTTTTTTATAATGTAGTGAACAAAACTGGATGCAGTACTCTAGGTGTGGTCTTACTAAGGCTTTATAGAGTGATATTAGTACTTTCCTTGAACTTGATTGTATCCCTCTATTAGTACAATTTAGGATTGCATTAGCTTTGCATTAGCCCTAAGAGAGATCAAACTTATTCTTCCTTTATTGTCAGTCAGAACAATTGTTCCCGTTTTGTTCACCAGGTTTTTAATATGCTTTAATTTTATTTCATTGCTATTTTATAATGTTTTTATTAGCTTTTGGTGCATTATCTATTTACATTTTTGCTGCCCTTGAAGCTTATTTTGCCTCCCTTCCAAAATAAGTGTAAGAACATGTTATAAACAAGTAAATGAACTTAAAATAATAGCAACCACCAGATAGTGGTTTTTTTTGTTTTTTTGTTTTTTCTTAGAGGACTTTTCCTGCTTCTCCAATGTCACGGAGAGCGCTTGTAATCAAGATGCACTTAAAGCCTTTTCCTGTGGATTCTCAAGCTCTACAGATTTTTCATTCTGCAATGTGAAACCCTTGTTCCAGCCTTAGACTTGCATTTTAACATAACATTGAAAATCCTCAGCTCTTGTGACATTTATCTTGTCCCGGCACAAAGGTTTTTTCAAGGATTGTTCAGCAGCAGTAGAGCAAAACATTATCTGCTCTTCTAAAGCACACAGCCCTCTCCTATTTGCACCTACCTAGTCCAAACATGCCCTGGCAGTATCTTTGTTTTGCCATATTCTCACAACATTACCTTTGTCTTATCCCTAGCTCCTGAGTGAAATAGCTTGTCAGCCTTAGAGGAACCGATATTAAAACATAATTGTGTTCTTTAATTTGACAACATCCAAGGGCAAGCTCGAGGAGCGTAAAAACCTGTGAGTTTTTGTCATTCCAGATCTTGGAGAAACTGATTGCAATTCAAAAGAGGGGCAAAAGAGACAAGACAGCTTGGCAATGGGGACAGGCCAATATAGTTTTCTGTCTTTCAAAAATGGGTTGGTAGCACTTCAATTCAGCAGTGGGGGAAAGCCCTCAAATTGGCTTCAGCTTGACTTACCCTTGTATCTATTATAAGAATGGAACTGCTGTAAGTGGAGAAATTTAGCTTTTTCTCAGTGAATAAACTCAGGTTTGGTGGGTAAGCTCAAGTTCATAGGATTAAGGCATATTAGGACAGGGGATGGAATGTCAATGCCTTCACAAACTAAGGATTTCAGTAACATGGAGTCAACTATCTCAGATACCTTGATCCAGAGTTCTTATCCTATGGGTGAACATGTACATCACTAATCACATACAAGTCACAGATCTACTCTTTAATGATCCCAGAGAAACAGGAGAGGACAAGGCTTGAGTCTACTGCAACACTGCAAGAAAGGCAGTTTATTGCCAACTGTTTTAATCTGGAAACATTTGGAGCTACCCCTAACTCTATTCCATTCAATCAGCAATTCTCATTTATTTACTGGTGGTCTCAATATTGGCCTTTGGAGTTATTCAACTGATTATTGTGTTGTTGTTGTTGTTGTTAAATTTATATGCCACCCAACTCCCAGCAACTATGGTATTTTTCCCCTGTAGGAAGCAGAACATAGTCTGGCACTGTAGAAATGTAATTATTTGGTTTCAGTACAATTACTATAAAATCTTACCTTTGTAAAAGGAGTAGTATGCTATTTCTTTCTATACTTCCACCATATACTCAACAGAACAGCAAACAAGTGGTAACCAAATTTTATTTATATTTCATTATATAATTCCTATTACAAAACTAGGATTTAGATAGTTACATTTTTTTCTTATGTAAAATGAATCTGAATTAGAAGATGTGATCAATAAAATTACCATAATAGCATACCTGTAGAATTGACAGTGAACCATTTCAAAGGGCTTAACTAGGTCTGAGTAACTTTTCTTGAGAGTATATAAAAATAAGATTTCAAAAATTGGCCTGCCGTACGCAATGAATTTTGTATACTTTGCAAAAGATGGACTTTGTTTTCAACATATCCATTGCAAAAGAGCATTAAATTAAGATGCATTAGCTTATGATCAAAGGAGAAGGCTGGAAAAGGGCTTGCAGCAATAGTCAAAACTTTTTATACTTTGAATCATCCAACTTTATTGCCATCCATCTTAACTTAAGATCTTATTTCAGGTTAATTATTTTATATTATATAGTTCCTTGCGCCAAAGGTGCTTTTTCAAGAGGCAATTGGACTTCTGGTTTTTCTTTGAAGACGTTTCACTTCTCATCCGAGAAGCTTCTTCAGCTCTGTAAGCTTCTTAGATGAGAAGCAAAATGTTTTGAAAGAAAAACCAGAAAGTCCAGTTGCCTCTTGAAAAAGCACCTTTGGGACAACCATGACCTAGATGACTGAGAATCTCCATAGACATAGTTCAGTTGGTACAACCTAGTTAGGTTTGACTGTTTCTCAGTTCAAGGTGTCATAATCAGGACTGGCACCAGGCTTACGGCCAAGTAGGGAGTGGTCTAGGAATGCCAAATTTTAGGGTACACTGATATTGAAGACATTTTTTAAAAATACCATAAAAAAGCAAAAGGCAGTAATGGTGCACTCTGTGAGCCAATGCAGCCACTTGAGGGTTAAATATAATTTCACAGTGTAAATACAGTGTGAAAAAATCTCAGAAAGGGAAAAAAATTGTCTGGGGATGAAAATCATAAGTCTAAAGCTCAAGAACTCAAAAGAAGTGGGGAGAAACAAGAGAATGCCGTTTTGAAATTCCTAACAAAATCGGAAGATGAAGTAAACCATAGAGGACATCAGAATGTGACTTTGCCTAGGGTGCCAAAGTGTCTAGAGCCATCCGTGGTTGTAATCTTAGCATATCTGAAGGCCATCTGTCCTATTCTGACACATTAACTGAAGGCTTAAGCCTTGTTGGTTTAACTTAGAGATTCCAAAAGTTAAAAAGGAAAACATGTGACTAAGACAGTGCTTATGAGGAGTGAAATTCAACAACACACGGTACATACTTTGGATTCCTATTGTCACTTTTTTCTACAGAAAATCATGTTTTGTCGCACTATTTCATTTTTTTAGACAGTATGACTGCCACTGTCCCTGGAGTGATGAAATGTGCATTATAAAGCAGGTACTCTATTTCATGGAGATCTGGATCAAGAGTCATGAATTCTGTCCCTATTTTGCCTTGCTAACCTGAGAATCTATAGTATTATATCTTGTTAATAGATTCAGAAGTTCACACATTTCATCTTTGTGACAAGCTTCATATATGAATATGCGACCAATTGTTTCTCTCATTCTTGATCCTAGTATTCTCTAGGTGTGCTAAATTTCAGCATGGTTTGGAGAGAATTGGAATGTAGCAGTTTCTTTCCTGTTATTAAAACTGGGTCAAACCATTTGTCCATCTAATATAGAATTCTTTTCTCTTGTCATAATTTGCATAGTCATTGCATGTGTCTTCAAAGGACACAGCTGTTTTAATTCTTTGAGTTGCAATTCTTTGTTCATGCCAACATACCTTTCAAGGTGCCTCCTTTAAAGATTTCATACAGCCCTGCTACCTTCAATTATTTTTGGAGTTTATTTTGAGATTTATCTGAATCATGTTCAACCTATTCTGAAGAGACACAATCATTCCTCTATACATACTTGGACTTTTCTGACTCTGCTTGCTGCTATAAGCCTATTGCATCTTGCAGAAATCTGAATCTGAAGGCCAGAAATCTCTTTCTGGTATCATATGAAATGACATAGAGGCTGTTCAAACAAAACTGGTAATTCTCCCCGATTTCCAATAGAGGTAGTCCTCAATTTACAACAGTTTGTTTAGTGATTGTTCAAAGTTACAACAGCACTGAAAAAGTGACATGTGACTGTTTTTCACACTTATGATCATTGCAGCATTCCCCATGCTCATGTGAACAAAATTTGTATACTTGGCAACTGGTTCATATTTATGATGGTTGCTGTGTTCCCGGGGTCATGTCATCACTGTATGTGACTTTCTGGCAAGCAAAGTCAATGGGGGAGCCAGATTCACTTAACAATCTTGTTCTATCTGCAGTGATTCACTTAACAAAGCAAGAGAGGTCATAAAAGGGAGAAAAATTCACTTAACAATTTTTTCACTTAGCAACATAAATTCTCAACCCAATTTTGATGGTAAGTCAAAAACTACGTGTACTGCATGAAATTGTTGATCCAAATTATAGATAAGGATTTTAGTAACATTTGTTCATTTACACTCCTCTCTCTTTTTTTCTCTCTCTCACACACAAATACCCAACACTTTATAATGACCCTAATCTTTCTTATTATTATGTCACTCAGATGATGGTCTCATTCATTATCCTTTCAGATTCTATGATATGTATATGGCTGTTTTTAAATGACATACTGAGCATCTGGTGGCATCAATTTTTAGGTCACAAAAAATCCTAAGGCACCAAAATGAGCCCTAAGACCACATGTACACACATGCACACTTCAAGTAGTATTAGCAATCATGGAATTTTCTCATATTACCCTGTAATTGCACATTTATTATACAATACCCTTTACAATAAAAGGTGTCTCCTTTCATTCTAATTTTTGTAAAATATAGAAAAGTCCTTGCCATAATGTAGCTAAGATTTAACAAAGTAGTGATTAGCATAAAATTAAGTAGCATAATATGTCCCTATTAAAAAGCATTTAAATTAAATGATTCACATAGCATGTGAATACTTAATCACGTATATTCATAACCCTAGGTACTGGTTACCCCTTTTTTCCCAGTTCCAATATCAATAATATAAAATGTTACTTTATTTACATGTTCCTTACAAGTCACCTCAATTTGTTTCCTTTCCATTTTCTCTCTTCTCTCATTCTTTCTGAAGAAAAAGTTTTTTTTTTAAAGAGAATTATTAGGACGAAGCCTAACCATAATATTAAAAATGGAAAAGTTGTTAAAATATGTGCTAACCTGATGAAATCCCCCCTCCCACCCAAAAAAATAAGGTTTCTGAAATGCATATAAAATTACTTTACACCATGTCCTTCAAAAAAGTTTAATACATAGTCGGGTCACATTATTGCACATCAAATTCCGAGTGCCTCCAACTGCCAGTAGCAATTATCTGTAAAAGAACATGTTTTCCCCCATGACTAGCTATGAGGGTTTTTGAGTATACCTAAGCATAGCCTTGAGCAAAAGTTCTATAGGGAATACAGTATTTGGAATACAATATTGCAGTTGGAAGAATTATCAAGGTTTCTGTGCAATATGTCTAGATACATTTGTACATCTGCTCGAACATATTGATATGTTTATCTGTTGATGTTAATTACATGATATAGCTGTATATAAATGTAAATAGTTCTCTCGAGTCTCTACCAAATGTTGACAAAGAGATTTAATAAAAAGAATTTTCTCACTTTCCTCTCTTTTTTTAAAGAAATAATAATATCCCAAAAATATGGAGTTGTCATTTTACTAAATTGCTTGAACTTGTGTTTTGTGGTTGTATTAGATCCTTTCTACAATAATAAAACATTTGTCTTAGCAGACAAAACACTGGTTACATGGCACAGTGCAGAAGGTTACAGCATACAATTAATTTGCTTCTGCTCCCAAAACACCTTATATTGTCACTAATACATATTGTCAATAGATTAGACACTCATTGAAGAAGGGCTCTGGGTGTAAAGCCTAATCCACTACATAAAAATCTAACTTCCCATATTTTAAGCATTAGTTATGGTGCTAAAACTTTGATTATTATTGCATCCATTCAGTGCAATGTAGTGTTTTGGGGCATGACAATGAGTTGAGGCAGATGGGGGAAACAAGAGAAGGTATTTTTCACTGAAATATGCATTTATAATTATATTAACATTGCTACTTTCTGAATATGAAGTAAAGCTGAGTGGCAAAGGGTTTCAAATGAACAGAAGTGACATCGGTTATAACTCTATTTTGTTGAATCAATCCATCCTATCTTCACTTGCAAAGCACTTAGAGTCAGTTGGGTTGAAATGGCATATGAGTCACAGTAATCAATAGATTGAAATATTGTACTAAACATTAGTAAGTTCCTGGTCTGAGTTGAAGGTATAGCTCTTTTTTTTCAATGAATGATCCAAATCAAATGATGTATTTGTTGGGAGCAAACAACTAATTCCCACAACACTGTCAAACTATTTACTAAGACTGTATTACTATTATTATTCTCATCCTTCCTATTACCTATTTCCTTTTCTACTTATGACTATAACTCTGTTGCTTGTATCTTTATGATTTATGTTGTTTTATTTAGTTTCCTAGTATGATTTATGTTGATTTAGTATCCTATGACTATCACTAAGTGTTGTATCTTATGATTCATGATAAATGTAGTTATAATGACTATAATCATTATTTTCACTTATATCGTTTATGTACAATGAGAACTTATGCATCCAAGACAAATTCCTTGTGTGCCAATAAAGAATTCTATTCTATTCTATTCTATTCCATTCCATTCCATTCTAGACATGGGGAAGTTATGCTACTTTATCTAGTGCTATGATACTATCCTGTATTTTAAGTTACCTTTTGAAAAACAGGTGAATAAAGTACTCCTTCTCCACACCTTAAAGCAGGGGTCTTCAAACTTGACAGCTTTAAGACTTGTGGACTTCAACTCCCAGAATTCCTCCTCAAATCATGTTAGCTCAGGAATTTTGGGAGTTGAAGTCCACAAATCTTAAACTTGCCAAGTTTGAAGACCCTTGCCTTAAAGGAACCATGTCTTTTTATTTATTTCTTTAGGTGGCTTATAAAATGCAATAATAAAGCATTGTAAAAGTGCAGAATTATGTCTTCAAAAGATAACATCTGGAGGAAAATATCAATATGGTACAAAGAATCCATTGCCTGCTATCACCCAGGTGGGCCTGGGTTTAGAGTCAGGTTTTTAAAGTTCATTTAAGTAAGGTAAGGGTGTGTAGGGGGAAGGTGTACATCTCAGGGGAAATAGTATTCCATAGGCAGGCAGCATTATAGAGAAGGTCTTCTGAAAGGGTTATGAGCTACTTCAAAGACTGGCCCCATTCATCCGCACATGCCTAGGTATTCCTAGATAGCACTTCCATTGAACCACCTTCCATTGAACCACAACAACAGCTGTGCATGAGCAGGCATGCAGTCAGCCAGGAACAGCCTTTGAAGCAGCTGCATGAAATTTCCAAAGGACGCATGTGTTTTTTAACTCTTACAGGTGGAATATATCTGTCCTTCTTATACTGAACTCTGGGCAGGTCCCAATCATCAGTTAAAACATCATCAATAATAAGTCACAGAATTTTGAAATGGGTCAAACATTTTATACAATCCCAATACTAAACTATATTTTTTATTATTAGTTAAGACTTTCATGGGCTCAGGGAATGCATAGAAATGGATACATGGAATTCTCACTACAATTTTTAGGAATATAGCCTCCATATCAGAGAGATGGGTGGCATCAGGGGTGGGATTCTACCAGTTCGTACCTATTCGCTAGATCCAGTTGTTAACATTCTAAGCAGTTCAGAGAACCAGTTGTTAGAAGAAATTACTGGCCTAATCCTGTAAGGAAGGCAGGAAGGTAACATTCTGGTGTTGCTTACAGAAACTGCCTCTCCATCAACCCTTATTACATTCTTGGCAGGACTAGACTTCCTGTCTCAGGAACGTCTCTGGAGTTTTCCCCCCTCCTTTGTTGGTACTTTGTTTGTGTGGAGTGACCATTCAAAGTTACAATGGCATTGAAAAAAGTGACTTATGACCATTTTTCCCACTTAGGACTGTTGCAGCATCCCCACAATCATGAGAGGTCAAGCGAGGAGATGTATGTCTCGATGTGAATGATATTGAGTTGGCCATGCCCAGCCAATAACAGGACTACCAAGCCACGCCCACCAACTAAGCCATGTCCACAGAACCAATTGTTAACAAATTTGAATCCCACCCCTGGGTGGCATATAAATTTAATAAGAATTCCCATTCTTCTATCTGGGAGTTCTTATAATTCAGGAGAGATTCTGATTGATACGTAGGAAGCATATGCTTACAGAACTAGCAAGGCAATTGATATTTGAAGGGAGAAAAGAAACAGGCCAGAGCAGAACTAATCCATATCATCTTTAGAAATTTATTTTATGTTCATTAATATATGGAAGAGTTTTTATACATGTCTTTTGCATCATGTATAATGAGTAAATTTCATTCAGAAGTAATTTTACTTAAACTTAATTGGTATGTCTCAAATTAAAATGTACAGAATCTGAACTGAAACCTGCGGATTCTGAATTTTAAAAAAACAGTACAGTTTCCAGCTCAAAACACAAAGTAAAATATAAACATACAGTATA
This sequence comes from Bungarus multicinctus, assembly GCA_023653725.1. Lineage (NCBI taxonomy): Eukaryota > Metazoa > Chordata > Lepidosauria > Squamata > Elapidae > Bungarus > Bungarus multicinctus. The sequence continues at coordinate 54,619,729 of CM042842.1, read as the reverse complement.
TTCTAAGAAAGTATATATTGGAAATGCATGCAAAATAAACCACTTTGGGTTAAAGAAAATTGCTTGCCCAAAGCATTCATGTTAGAAAACTAGCAATTTTTATTTTTTATTTACTTTTTATTTAAAAATCTACAGACAAGGAAACAAAGCACCCCGAATGTATGAATTTTCTTGCTGAGATTGTTTTAAATTTCACCAATTTACCTAGAAATAAACTTGCAGTCTGGAAAGCAGGAAACTACTAAATCCACATTCCTGGCCACTAAGCATTAATTTGAAGTATTGAATACAGTCCAGGTACAGAAACTCTATCAATATAGGCTCTTTATGGAGAGCCTGGTAAAGTTTTCCAAATATTATATGGAAAAGGTCTGTTTATATTCTCAAAAATATATATGGATCAGTAGACAAACACATATAGTTCCCTGAAGATCATTTGTCCCCCTATCTCAAAATTGGCCCCCTTATCTCTCCAAATCCCATCTCAAGGACGGATTTTGGGATCTGGAGAGATGGTGGGGTCGTCAGAAGCGTGGGAGGGAGGGTTACTTAAAATTTTTAATCAAATCTTTACACAAATTAGGGTTAACCATGTGGGAACTAGGGGACAACCCACCTGGGGCTCCGACCTGGTCACAGTTAGAGCACAGCCGGAGTGGTTGGGACTCTGACATGGCTCGATTGAAGATGGGGGGTTGTCCAGAAGAGGGTGTCATTAAATCTATTAAAATGGTGAGCGGGAGAGGCAGATTTGGTGTTTATAAGGGGCCACATTCTGTTTCGGGAGCGCACCTCCGCTACCTATCTGCTGTGGCGCGCTCCAACCCCATTATCACCTCCGTTCTCCGGGTGGTCTGAGTGATCGGGCCCTGGGCCTTCGGCTGATGTTATGTAACGCCAGGTCCGTCATGAACAAGGCCCCTCTCATTCATGACTTGATCCTTGAGGGGGGGGCAGACCTGGTGGGTGTTACCGAAACTTGGCTGGGCCCAGAGGGGGGTGTCCCTCTGGTTGATATGTGCCCGGCCGGGTTTCGGGTTTTTCATCAGCCGAGGACCCAGGGAAGGGGTGGAGGTGTTGCGTTAGTTATCAAGGAAGATCTATGTCTGAGGGAGTCCACTGTTTCTCAGACGTCCAGATGTGAATCTCTTTTCGTGAAGTTTGGTCCCAAGGTTCAGATGGGCTTATTGATCGCTTACCTGGCTCCCTGCTATGCATCATCTGCCCTGCTTGAGCTTCTTGAGGTTATTGCCGGCATGACGGTTGAGACCCCTAGGCTTATGATCATGGGGGATTTCAACCTTCCCTCCGCCGGCGGTACCTCGGGAGTTGCTCAGGAGTTCATGGCTTCCAGGACAGCCATGGGCCTGACCCAGTTAATCCGGGACCCTACTCACATTGGAGGTCATACCCTGGATTTAGTTTTTGTCTCTGATCAGTGGCAGAGTGATCTGGGTGTAGGGAATATAGTTATAGAACCCCTGTCATGGTCAGATCACTCACTCCTTAAGCTGGACTTCCGTTCCACACCTCTTGACCGCAGGGAGGCGGGGCCATTAAAATGGTACCGCCCCAGGCGCCTGATGGACCCTGAAAGGTTCCTGATGGAGCTTGGGCCATTTCCCGAAACTCACACACACAACTCGGTTGAAAACTTGGTTGCCGCCTGGAATATGGCGGCTGCTGGAACACTTGACCGGTTGTGCCCTTGCGGCCTCTGACCCGGCGCCGCTCCCAAGTAGCTCCTTGGTTCTCCGAGGAGCTAAGGGAGATGAAACACCGGAAAAGACGCCTAGAGAGTAGTTGGAGGGCCAGCCACTCTGAGTCTGACCGAACACTACTACGTTCTTATATTAAGACGTATTTAGTGGCGATAAGGATGGCGAGGAGAACTTACCTCTCCACCCTTATTGCGTCCGCAGAAAACTGCCCAGCCGCCCTGTTTAAGGTGACCCACTCCCTCTTGAATGTGGAGTCGCGGGAAGACCCTTTGCAGGGTCGAGCTGAGGAATTTTCTATATTTCTCCAGGACAAAATCGCTCAGATTCGGAACGAACTGGACTCCGACTGGTCATCTCCGGGCGAGAGGGCGAGGTCAGATATCGGTGAGGTCAACTGGGCTGAGTTCGATCCTGTTACTAAAGAACACGTTGACAGAATACTGGGGGGACTGAACGCTACCACTTGTTTATTAGACCCGTGTCCCTCCTGGCTGGTCTTAGCCACTCGGGAGGTAACACGAGGCTGGTTCCAAGGCATTATTAACGCTTCCTTGAGAGAGGGGTTTCTACCCGCCGCTTTGAAAGAAGCGGTGGTTCGACCTCTCCTCAAGAAACCATCCTTGGACCCAACATTACTATCAAATTATCGTCCTGTCTCCAACCTTCGCTTTGTAGCAAAAGTCGTAGAGACTGTGGTGGCACGTCAGTTCCCGCAGTACCTGGATGAAACGGATTATCTCGACCCCCTCCAATCGGGCTTCAGGCCCGGGCACAGCACTGAGACGGCGCTGGTCGCGTTGATGGATGATCTCTGGAGGGCACGGGACAGAGGCTATTCCTCTGTCCTGGTCCTTCTGGATCTATCAGCGGCTTTTGATACTGTCGACCACAGTATCCTATTGCATCGGTTGGAGGGGCTGGGGATTGGAGGCACCATGCTTCGATGATTCTCCTCCTTCCTCTCTGACCGTTCGCAATTTGTGTTGACAGGGGGACAGAGATCAACCCCAAGGCCCCTACTTTGTGGGGTACCTCAGGGGTCGGTGCTCTCTCCCCTGCTGTTTAACATTTATATGAAGCCGCTAGGTGAGATCATCTGTGGCTTTGGGGTGGAATTCCACCAGTACGCTGATGATACTCAGCTGTACATCTCCACCCCTGACCACCCCAACGAAGCCGTCGTAGTGATGTCCCGGTGCCTGGAGGCCGTGCGGAGTTGGATGGGTCATAACAGACTTCGTCTCAACCCGACCAAAACCGAGTGGCTGTGGTTTCCTGCTCCCAGATTCAGTCAGCTTATTCCATCGCTGACCGTGGGAGGAGAGACATTATCCCCTGTGGAAAGGGCACGCAACTTGGGTGTCCTCCTGGACGTGCGGCTGTCTTTGGAAGATCATATTGCGGCCGCCACCAGGAGTGCTTTTTATCAGATTTGTCTTATCTACCAACTGCGACCCTTTCTGGATCTGGACGCACTTCGCACAGTCACTTCTGCCCTCGTCATCTCCCGCTTGGACTACTGTAATGCTCTCTACATGGGGCTCCCCTTGAAAACTCTCCGAAGGTTACAGTTAGTTCAGAATGCAGCCGCGCGGATGATCATGGGCGCCCCTCGGGACGCCCACATAACACCTCTTCTCCGCTGGCTGCACTGGCTTCTTGTGGCCTTCCGGATTCGTTTCAAGGTGGTACTAACAGTTTTCAAAGTGCTCCATGGCTCGGGACCTGGATACTTACGGGATCGCCTGCTGCCACCAACAACCTCCCGCCGCCCAGTACGCTCCCACAGAGTCGCCATGCTCTGGGTACCACCACTGGATCGCTGTCGACTAGCGGCCCCGAGACTACGTGCTTTCTCTGTGGGAGCCCCATCCCTCTGGAATTGTCTCCCCCCGGAGATACGAGCCATGTCAGACATCCTAACCTTCCGGCGAGCAGTTAATACCTTGCTCTTCAAACAAGCCGGTCTAGCCAAATAAAATCATTGGGGTTTATATTTTAAAATTTTAATAAGGGTGATTCTTAGCCATCTTAGATTATTTATTTGATTTTCACTTCTGTTATCTGTATTACCTTGTTTGTTGGATGTACACCGCGTCGAGTCCCTTTTTGGGAGAGGGAGCGGTATAGAAGTACGAATAAATAAATAAATAAATAAATAAATTCAATTTCCTCTAATTCTTGACCCCAATATTCTGACTGCCCGATCAGAGAGAATTAGCCTGGCCTGATGATGCTATAGAATAATATAATTTCTTCACTATCTATAATTACAGCATAAAGAAATTATTTTGGTTAGAATGTATCTGTAATAAGCATTATCTCTACAATGTTATTATGCTGCTAAACACTATTGTCTTGCCAAAGGTGACATTTTATGGCTTTGAAGAAAAGAAATAGGTCTTCTATATTTCTATGATTTTCATAAAATAAGTTGACATAACTATTGGGGAATTTTCATCTAATTTGAAGATGCATAATTGGATGTGGGGAGAGACAAAAATCAAAAGCAGGGAATGAGGCCACAGCAAAAATTAAATTTGCATTTAATATGCATTCAAATTATATATAGGTAATATCAATATTCCATAATTACATCCTTGATAATTTTTCCTTCCTGTCCCATTAAAACAGATCTGATAATTTTTGGAAGTTTTGATATGTCAGACTCAAATCTCAAATATGTGACTTTTGCCCTTTATATGTGATGCAAATTAAGCCAGTAGTACAGACAATAAAGTTCCCTGTGATATTTTGATTAACAAACTGGTGATGAGAAAACCATCAATCACCTAGTTAGATGATGAAACCAACAAACTGTTTGCAGCAATGTGAAAAACTAAACAACACTCAGAAAGTGGTCCTCAGGGGTTCCCGGATCAAGTTGTGTAGGGGGGTCTCAAATGAGATGTTACTACACTGGTCTGGGCCCCAGGTTCTTCATTATTTTTGTCAATAGTTTTTCTAGGTTGTAGTGGAAGGAATTGAATCAACCAACCCAGGTCAAACACAAATAATGTTTATGAATCAGCTGTAAGGAATACTGAAAACAGTCCAACTGACAATGTAGTTCCTTTCTGAGTAGAGGTGAGCCAAAAGATATTATTAGTGCACAATGCCCTGAAGCATAAGAGATTGTAATGAAAGCAAAAATGAATCCTTGTGTAGTTTGAGTTTGACACAGAACTAGGGGGGAAAGCTAATATATCAGGTAGCAAGAATAGCATTCAAAATATGTTAGTAGAATAGCAAACTGAGCTGAGGGGAACACATTCAACACATTTAGCAGAGACATACATAGAGATACAGGCTGTAGTACATGAAAAAAGACCTCAGGGTTTTGGCAGAAGGGAGGGGAAGGGGAAAGGGAAGGAAAGGAAAGGAAAGGAAAGGAAAGGAAAGGAAAGGAAAGGAAAGGAAAGGAAAGGAAAGGAAAGGAAAGGAAAGGAAAGGAAAGGAAAGGAAAGGAAAGGAAAGGTTTCCCTTAGGGGATCAAGATAGTGCATCGAAGGAACATTTCCTTCATTTTTAATCTTTAAAATGTCATGAATTGTCATAAAGTTTAGTAAATAACCTCAATAGATCCAATATTCCATAGTCAGGTGGCCTTAAAGCTGACTATTTCTTAATCCTAATCCAACTTTTTATCACATGCTATCACTTGGTATCACTGATGCCCGGTTCATATTTTAATATGACTATGGAAAAAAAGCCTAGCAATAATTCAGAAGAAAATTGGCTGAGGATAAGGAAAGATGCACCAAGAAAGATGCTGGGAATTTAGCATGCTGAATCTAGAGTTGATAGTCAGAATATAAGCAAATACTTGAGGAGGTAGAAAAAAGGCACCAATATTTTCTCTGCTACTGTAAAATGTAGCATTATGTCTTTGTACTTTATGTTGAAGGTTAGAGAAATGTATTAATAGCAAGAGCAGATGGACAAGAGAATTAGTTAACTAGGACAGTGATAGACACCCACACACGTACACACACACACACACGCACACACACGCGCACACACACACACTAGAAATCTGGGGAAAGTACTTCTTAAGCTGGGAGTTGGATTAGACAGCCTAAAAGCCCCCTTCCTACTCTCAACTTATTATCAATACTACAGAAAAAATATTTAGATTGCACCCTGACCAAAATTTGCACCACACGAAATGCATTTTCTGCCCCCCTTCCTGTATTTCTGCAAATAAATGCCATTTATCTGATTGGATTCCTGTCTCATCTTTCTTCTACATATTACAGCTAATTAGTACCCCCCATTGAGAAACAGTCCACTGGTAGAAAAAGCAGTTAGATAAGATCTACATTAACAAATGTAGTTCATTTAATATCATTTGTGGTGCTGCATTATTAATATTACATAATTACCCTGGGCAGGCTAGAAAAAAAAGAAGAAAACTATACTTTACTGTCTTGGCATTTACAAAGGAGAAATATATTTGACAGAATAAAACAGTACCTCTCTACAGGTAGTCATCCATCAGAAAGCTTTACATGTCAAATTATTGTATTAACCGTTTACATTGAAAGAAGACATGCATTTTTAAAAATGCTCTTTTTTCCATGACAACATCTGCTTCTTCCTAGTCCCAGGAGGATGTGAAATTTAAGAACTATTCCAAATCTGAAAATACACCCTCTTATGTGTGCATGTAATAAAGGAATGTGAAATGAATGGGAGTTTTTTTTCCACTTTAAAAATACACAGATTAGGAAGATTCTGCACCTATCAGCTCCCTGATCCTTGTACTTGGTATGAGAAAACTTTTATATATTATTTTGATCAGGGTTATTTCTCAATGGCATCTGATAGTCATTTAGGAAACTGCAATTCAGGAAGTGTTCTTAAATTAAATCTCACATATAGGGAAGAAAAAACTGGAGTAAAGCACTTTCGTGCCCAATATAATATAGCAACATTTATTATAAAAATGAATTTGTGTCAGCAATGTACATTATGAAGGAAAGGGACGTGGAATAATAATCACACAAATAGCATAAATAGTGACCCCAAAATTTACTGATTACATTTTTAATGTGGCATAGTTATTAATGATTATAATGATTATAGTCATTAATTCTATATTCTCTTTAATTTTGTAGCATAATATAAATTTCAACCCCTTTGATCACATATTTTTCCCACTGAGTCAGCAATATATTGTAATCCCAAATTCTTTGCCCACTTTATCATGTAGTCTTTGAAATGTTCTTTTCCTTTTCAAGTTTTTACAAAAAAGTTTATACATCTTAGAAATTACATATTCATCAACGGTACACAATTGTACCTCAAATTCTGTCTTAGTTCAACTTGAACTAATTTTGTAAGCCACCCAGAGTTGCTTTAATGGTGAGATGGACAACATATAAAATTAATAAATAAATGTTAATAAACAAATAACTATTCGTTATTCCCTACTGTTTCCATCATTGCCATTCTGATCACCAACCACAAGCACACATCTTGCACATTCTGTTGAATTTGACCAATTACACTCATCAACATCATCTTCTTGCGCATCAGTGTTTAGAACACAAATTCAGATAATTAATATAATTGTCAAGCTTTATTGATATTATTTATCACTGGTTGCATTGTGCCCAAATACTCTCCTTGCTATATTCATTGTGACTATTAATAAAAGTACATTAAAAACATTGATTTTTGTTTCCTAAGTAAAAACCAGTATGACCTTCTGACTGAAAGTATCCAATTCCAGTTCATTTGATTTCACCGATGTCTCAAAAGTCAATGTGTAATTGAGCAATTTCATCTTTCATCATATTAAGTTTTCCTTCATTCATACTAACATTCCATGTTCCCACTATAATTTTGTTTTTACAGCTTTAAATTCTGTTTTCCTACATATTGGCATCAGCAACTAGACATGTGAAAGCTTTAATCTAGCCATGTTTTAAACATTATTACTATGAAAGGGCCTCATCTCTTCCTCAGTAGCATGTTGAGTGTCATCTGACTTGAAGAGCCATCAGCCAGCATTATATTGTCAATCATTTCATATTTTCTATCAATGTGTTTTTGTTGATCAAATTCGGGAATGATTTACTATTGCCTTCTCCCTTGCAGAATAAATTGGTGCTCTTACCATTGACACTAAAGTCATTATTCACCTCCAGCATCTTCCTATATTGCTACTATCCAACATAAGTGCCTGCTTGTTTTAGCTAGAGAACTTGTTTTAGCTAGAGAACATTCATGCCTTGGATGACCCTGCTGGGTTTATATACTCCTGCCATTCTTTTATCATTCCTCCAAGGAACATTTGTCTGATGAAACAACATACGGGACTAAAGAAGGGTGACCATTCATTTGGAAGCCCAATTTTTGGCCAATATCAAATCTTTTATATGGGCAGCATGGTGTCCTAAAGATGGAGCTTTCACCTCACAATCAGGAGGTGGGAGTTTGGTCCTAAATATTTCTCTCTCAAGTAAAAATATATGTTGTGAACTCCACATAGGAGTAAGGAAGGGTATCCAGCAACTAAAAGCTCAGCTCCGTTCAGTTGCCCCAACTCCACCTTGGTGCAAATGATTACAGGGTCATTCAAAAAATGTATTTTTTTATAAATGTACTATTAATAGAGAAATAGGAAGGTCAGATACCAAATAGTTTATACCCATAAATTGAACTCATCATGCATTTAAGCATAAGGCAGGACAAGTCACCATCATCCTTTCCTAGCCTGGATATACATTCCATTCTTCGTTATCCTGTTTTCTAGTATGACTTGATTGCTTATTGTATCCTACGACTATTATTAAGTGTTGTACCTAATGATTCTTGACTCTTGATGAATGTATCTTTTCTTTTATGTATACTGAGAGCATTTGCACCAAGACAAATCACACTTGGCCAATAAAAGAATTCTAATTCTAATTCTATCCTGATTAGGATCTTACAGTTACAAACAAATATCCTGGAAACTAGGAATTCACAATTTGGAACCAATGAATTTTAGCCATCAGAGAACTACCTAATCCACTGTTCCTTAGTTCCAAATTTCTGCTTCAATTTTTGGCAAAATGGTTTTGTGTATGTACCAGCTGCTGGGAGATAGATGGGTGCACTGGTATTCAGCAGGTTCTAACTAGTTCTGGAAAACTGATAGTGGAAATTTTGAGTAGTTTGGAGAACCGGTAGTGGAAATTTTGAGTAATTTAGAATACCACCTTTGACTGTCCCTGCCCCCATCTATTCTCTGCCTCCTGAGTCCCAGCTGATCAACTGGGTCTTCTTTTGTTGCCCTGCAAAGGAGAACGGAGCTGGAAAGCAAGACAGTGGGGTCGGGAGAGAATGGAAATTTTATAGTATCTTTCCCTGGAGTGGTGTGGGAATGGAGATTTTGCAGTATCCTTCCCCTTCCATGCCCACCAAGCCATGTCCTAGTTTGAACCGGTAGTTCAAAAAATGGTGCACTAGTATGGAGTCCTATTTTCGTGTCCTATTTTCTAAGGAATCTAATTCATGCCTTTAATAGGCAACAGATTCAGATAAATCCAAAACCATCTTTACCACAGTTTGCTGATGATCCTAGCGAAAACCCAAAATAAAGGCAAGTAATATTTTTTAACTGTTCTTTTCTAAAAAGAAAAAAATGAAGTATCACAAATAGACAAGTAATGAAAAGCTTGCGCATATTAAAATGCTAAGTATAACTGCACTGTGAACAGACAGAAGAAACAAAGATAGAAAGTAAATATTTAAGATCGTCAGCCAGGATAAACAATTTGAGATGAAAAGCTATTCTCCAAGAGATAGCAAGAAAGTGATTGTGCATGCCCTGAATACATTAGCCTGGAGAGAAATGTCAAACTTATTTAGAAAGTTCAACTAGTATGATCTACTCAACATGAGGTGGTGGATGAATTATTTTTTGTGATACTGTTAACAACTGCCTGGGCCCAAGTCAATGGGGTTTCACTGAGATAACTAAGAGGGTTTGGCCTTACAAATTTTAAAGATTACAGGTCCCTTTGGAAGACCAGTTTTCCATAAACAGCATATTTTTGGAATGATTCTCCATGTTTTTTTCCCTTTTTTAAAGGAATGACCAATCCTCAGGACTATAACTAGATGAGAATAAGGGACAAGATTAGGAAGAAGGGCAGATATAGAATCCAGTTGATGATGGTACAGAACTAGCTAGGCATCTACACAATTCCCATTCTAGACTTTAAAATTCTTGTGTTTGTATGCACTTCCATCAGTGGTGGGATTCAAAAAAATTAGTACTGGTTCTTTGGGCGTGACATGGCTTGGTGGGCGTGGCAGGAGAAGGATACTGCAAAATCCCCATTCCCTCCCCACCACATTAACCTGCTTTCCAGCTCCGTTTTCCTGTGCCGAGCAACAAAAAAAGACCCAGCCAATCAGCTGGGATTCAGGAGGCAGAGAATAGACGGTCAGAACCTGCTGAATACCACCTCTGACTTCCATGATTTTGGCAACAGAGAATAAATCCAAACCAGGTGAGAAAAGTACCTTATTTTTAAAAAATTATGTAGGAAAACAGAAGAGAATGTAGGAAAATGTGAAAAATACAATGTAAGAAAAATGTAGTTTCTTATGTAGAACAACTCAAGGTGCAGATAATCTAATCAACCAAAGAAGTGCTCCATATTCCTGCTTCATTCAAATTCAATAGGAAAGAAAGAGCAATGAAAATAACTGAAGTAGTTTATCTTAGATGGATATCTTTATTTAAATTCTGTACCTTCTGACCAATAATAATAGCAATGGCAATAAATATACATGCAAATTATTTTTCCTGTTATCCAAAACATGGGAGTACACTTTAGATTTAGCAGAATCTTGGACCAAAAATAGGCAGACAGGAGATGTCACCTGTGAAGTGAGATTCTTCCAAAATAGATAAAGGAAATTTGAATTATCTTTTAGGCAAATAAAGGGTATTCAGAGTTTGAACAATAATGAAGTATAGACTATACATTGTAGACAATTGGTGTGTCTATTTAAAATGTAATTAAATGGCTGTGATAGACAGACATATCTTTGCAAGAGACAAAAAATACAAAGTACAGGATCCTCATCTAATGAAAATATTTCATCAAACACAGCATAATAAGCAGCATTAAAACTAATATTAGTGACATTTCATATATCTTGGCAGAGACTAGGGAACAGGTTTTGTTTGAACTCCACTGTCCTTTTTATTAGATTTTTTCCGAGAATTAATTTATTTCCTTGTATTTCTCATTATGTTTTTATTGCATTTGACGAACAATAGTGAAGCCTAATTTAACACCTGTAAATTCCCAAGGACATTAATGAAAGATTGCATACTGCATTGAGTAAGTGTCTAATTTACAACTGAAAGGTTGTGAGTTCAAATCCTATTGGACTTGTATGTATTAATGTTTCTATTAACTCCTTCCCCTCTTCTGTATGATTTTAGATTTAATCAAGTTCTTTCAAGAATTTTGAAAATTAAAAGATACATCCACCAAAGGAATTCATTCTACTTTAATAGATGTCGTGAAAATATTCATAGATTGATAAAATAAATGTGGGTAACATTTCCAAATGGAATTTAAAAACAATTCTTGCTCAGAGTTCAAAGTAGATTGACTACTCTACTTCAACACAATGGGAGAAACAAGCCCACAAAGTAATTGAGAATGAAGCATCAGACTTTATCCTGCAGCAAAATATTTTAGAGAAGAAAAAATGCTTGATCAACATGCCACTCTTCTACATCTAGCATTACAAAAGCAATGACAAAACTTAGAAATAAGGAGAAGCACAGGGATGACCTTGGAGAAACTCCACAGCAACAATGATAGAAGCATATTATAAGCTTAGAAATTGCAGAAAAAAATTAGGAGGAGATTTAAAATGACTTCATCCTACCTTCCTGGAGTATATAAGAGGTAAGACAAGACAAACATCATAACATTTTTTAAATTTGTCTTACTAGAACCCACGTCAGTAGAGTACAATCTTCATCATTTTTGAAAACTCTTTTTCCTAAACTGCCCTACCTCAAACGGATGGCCTTCTTTCTGTAATAAGAAGGAAAGAACATTTCTGGGCTGTATTGGGGAGCCTTGGACCCATTAATCAAAAGTGAGTCTCATGAAGTTGACGTGATCCCTTGAGTCCTGAGAGCAAATAAAAGATTTTTTTATTTTTTTTGACAAAGTTTTCTGGAAAATGTTGGAGGTGGTTTTGGTGAAGGAGTGGGCTAGAGGACTGGGTAAAGTTACCTCAGGTAAAGTTAAAAGTTAAATTAGTTAGAATTGTGTTAGTTAAAACAATTTCAGCTATGTGTTGTGTTAGTTAAAACTTATTTTCTTTTGGTACCTTCATTTTTGTTCATTTGTTTCAATCCTTCACCTCAGCTTGGTTGAGTCCAGACTTCCAAAGTTTCAACTTAGTTTCCCGTTCTAAATTTAGCCAGTCCCAGGATTTCTCTTTCAGTCTTCTGGTTCCCCAAAATGGTGGTATGGGTGAGAGAAACTAATTTATAGTGAAAGCATAGTGGCAGGAAAGAGACCTATTTGGATAGTTGCTGTTCACCCAAATGGACAATTACGTCAGAAGAGGTCTTGGTTTGGTCCCGAGGGGTCTTTTTCCCTTGATTATGTGGACAAAGATTGGAAAACTTCAAACAGTTAATTGCTACTGCACTGAGGGTGCCATGCAAGGAGCCAAATAAATTATACAAGCAACTGTGTCAAAGTGGAATATTCACCTTTTTTGGGGGGGGAAATCTAAGGATTTATTTTTTTTAGAATTGGAAGAATACAATTATAGATCGGACCTAGGTGTGTAAACATTGATCTGTAGCCTTTGGGCATGATTTAAATAAGATGATCACTTGCTGAGCAACAGACAAAGTCAAAAGAAAGAAGAAGTGAGGGAGATGGGTGATTTTAAAATGTAATAAATAAGAAACTAAGAATGCTCATATGTATGGTTGATTCAAGGCTTCCAACTTTAGAAATTTAGATTGTCCCAACTATGCAACATTTTAAACAATCTCTTAATCTGATTTTCCCTAATGCTATGGGGATCAGAATGTGTCCATCCGATGTCCCTTGTCAGTTTGTTTTATGATGTATGTTTCTTATGTTTATTTTTGATTATATGGTTTTAATCTGTATACCCAGATTCAGAGTTGAGTTAGAAAGCCTTATAAATCAGGAAAGGAAGGAAGGACAAACTCCCAAACTTGCCAAGATAGCTGCTTACAGTAAGACAAATTATTATCATTAGCAAAGAAACATTTTAAACATAGCAGTATATTACTTCAATTAAAACTTAATGATGCATTATCCATTGAAGTTTACACATCAATTTGTACAATATGTGCTTGCACAAATTAAAATACCAAACTCTCAATCCCAGGGAAGCAGCTATCAATTCATAAGAATCTTTTTTCTTGGATCAGTACAATAGACTATCTATTGATGTTGAGAACTTTATTTTAAAAAATACAATACTAGTGTCCATATACCCTGGGGGTGGTCAGGATATTTGAATAAAAAGGTACATTTCTAGTTAGTATATGTGATTAATAGGGACCAGCAGAACTATACCATTATTATATGGACCTTATTTAAATGATTCATGCCTGAAGGTCAACTAGGCTAAGAACATAGTTAGCAGTAGTAGTAAGTAGTACACGTAAGATTATCCCTTAAGTTGTCTATAAAAGTTTTGTGCCCATTGTTCCAAGGTAATCTTTACAGTCTTATGATCCATTGCTGGATTGAAAAATTGATCTTGTTCATAATCGCTCATGCCCTGATCACATTCCAGTTGTATTACTGCAACATGTTCTACATGGGGCTGTCCTTGAAGACCATCTAAAAATGACAATTGATGATGGAAGCATGTGCAGTTTTGGGTGCCCCACAATTTCCCAAATTGCACCACGCTAGCTTCCAGTTTTTTTCTGTATATAATTCAAGGTGATAGTTGTCACCTTTGAAGCCCTAAATGGCACAGGGCCAGTCTCTCTCCAAAGATATCTGCCAATTCTACTAAGACTGACAGGATAGGCACCCTTCTTGTCCTTTCTCCTAAATCATAAATCTAGACAGCACACTTTCTCAATAGCAAACCATTCATTCTCTTTTAAACAGCCTCCCCTTAAGATCCCCAGGGCCTAGGATGGAGGCCTTTATTTTAATAATTGGGCTGCAGGTTGTATTCCATGGGTGTTATATGTTCAGGTCTCATGTTTAAAAATATTTGGTTTGTTCCCCTTTGAGTTAGAAAGAAAACTATATATCAGAAATATTTTTCAGCATGCAGTAATTTGAGGTGTCATCAGGCACTAAAAAAAGTTGTAGACATATTGTAAAAGTATTGGACCTGGAACTGTCAAAATTTCTGTACACTTCCTCCATTACCTCCTATTCCTAGTTTTTGAAAGAACTGGGAAGATCTGGCTTTTCCTGCAAGCATTTTTATTGAGCTGTACAGTATTAGAAAATACAAAAGTAAATAGAAGATCAGTGGAGGGGAAGAAAGGAAAGTTTTGGGGGAGGAGCAAGAAGCATTGACTTCTGGCTCTCTGTGTTACAGTAAAATAAGGCATTAACATCAAATCACAACTTTTTGCTTTTCCATAATAATATAAAGCCATTTATAGCCATTTATAGCCATTTCCATAAAGATCTGTCAGTCTAATCTGTAAAACCTGGCTTTTTCCACAGACCTTGGTGTACTGAGAGGATGGAGCCCATGGAGGCTTTAAATGTGTGGGAATGTGCTCTGCGTGAGGGCACCTGGAGATTTTTGCTGGCTTTTATGTTTTTAATTGTTTTCAGTGTTTTGTTGGTTGAAAGCCAGTTGGCCAAGATTATGTTGCATAAGATGGGTGCCTGTACAAAACTTATCAATAAAATTCCCTTCCTATCATTTCTTGCCTCTAGATGAACACAGTTATAACAGCAAGTTTGAGACACTAAAAATTGGACCCAATTCACCTTGGAATTTTGGCACAGTCCCATTCAAAGGAAGTGCAGTTGTTTAAGAGGACAGCCCAGCATCCCTATTCAGTTCAAAAGAGTTGATAGCTTTTTAGTTTGTTATAACCTATCACAACTTCTTGCAAGCCTTCTGCTCCTTGATACATCCAGGCAGTAGCTGTTACATGAGATTTTGTGCTTAGAAAGGTAGAATGAAACAAAGCTTTGTTCTCCAGCTCTTTGGCAAGGAGGATGGCAATAGGGGAAATTTTCAGGGTCATGCTATTTGTATTTTCAAAGTGCTTTTTTAAAAAAAATCCTCTAGAGGCAGCAAGAAGTTAGAAACAACTTCATATTGCTGATCGCACATTCCAAACTAAAAGGGAAAAGGCTGAAACCTTGATGTTGAATGTCAAGATTTCTACTGGGGGTGTTGTTTCATTTTTATTTTAACCAAGTTTCAGAGAGGGAAAAAAAATTAAGAGCTGTATACAAAATCTTTTGGAGAAAGCAATGACTTGTAGAATGGAGTTAGTAAAACTCAAGGCTATGCTTTGGCAAAGAAAATAACTTCTCTATTAACTCTGTTAAAGCCATATGATGTACATAAGGGTGGCTATTAAAAAATGTTGGGGGGAATTATCCACAGAGCAACAAAATATGTAGCATTTCTAGCAATCTACAGGTAAGGATGATAAGCTAAAGAAATCATTCGAAAATTACTCCTTTATTAAAGGGCTTTCTTAAATATTTCATTCCAAAATACTTAAATAGGAAAAGCTGGTTTTAGAGACTATGGGCCAAATTATGTCTCAAGAGGGAACAGCCCTGACTAACTTTATCTGGATTAAGAGCTATTAGCAGAATGCCTGATTGATTTTTCAAATAGGGTTCTCCAGGAAATAGACTAGAATAGAAAGCTGAAACAATTATAAACATCCTGATAGAAAGCAAATCTTTAATATTTTTGCTGATAAAACTACACAGATGTGTCCATGAACTCATCAGAAGTTGATTGATAGTTGAAGGAGATTTAACCTAAGGTTGAACACTCACCAATAGGTTATTTTTATATATATGAAACTACAGTGTGATTTGTCACATGGTGCTATTTAGATTGTATAACTGTGTGGAAAGTTACTTTCTATTCACACTCAGGTAAGCATATTTGAATTGCCACGTCTGATAGGAACAGGTGAATCTGCAGATCTGCCTTCATGAGGCATTTCCGTTCTAGAAGGTATGCCATTTCACTTCAGTGAACCACTGTTCTCTGACAAAGAGTAGAGTGCGCACATAACTTTGTTGATCCAAATCAAAATAGACTATTCTAATAATCTATTAAAAAAAGTATGCCTTTACCTCAATGATGTGCTTCCAAGGAATTGCAACTGTTTCCTCAGACTCCACCTAACCATAATATCTACCTATCAACACTGAATATGCTTCACAAGTTAACTTGGTTAACCTGATTCCAGATGTTTTAACTTGGTCTAGAAGTTCAATGTCATATCTAGACAGCCTGTGTTGGGGAAGGTTGTTGCAGGGTTTTTTTCTAATTTGTTGGACAAATATCATGGTTAATATCTTCCATGATTCTCATCCTTCTGTTCTAATCAAGAGACTATTTTTCACCAGTAATGTTAAATGTACATGTATTTTTAATACTGATAAGTGCTGTTCTGCTAAAAGCTTTTGAGACAATAAATTTAAAAACATTAAAATTTGCATCATAAAATAGAAAATTTAGGACTCCGGGTATAAAATTATGGTCAAATTTAATTAAGGAAATGCATTTGCACCTCTCATCTATATTATTAGTGCCAAGCATGAATTTTGTTACTATAGGAAGTCATCAGCAAAAGGAAGCATATGAACAGCCAGGAATGACTGGCTAGGGACATGGAATTAGATTTAGCTTTCAAAACAAATCTAGCTTTTAGTGGCCCTATCAAATTTAAATCAATTCATAGAATATTATTTGTCAGAGGTACTATACTTAAATGTTATCTCAGCTGTTATACAATGTCCTGACCAATCACTCTTCAGGGAGCAGGAAACAGGCAGTTTCCAGGTGAACAATATGAAAAAGTATTTACCCAGGGATGTGATGGGATACCCTTTTTAATACCCATGCAAAACCAGGCATGCAATCTAGAAGAATGATTTAATTTTCAATATTGAAGAAAGCAGTAGTGTGTCTGTCTAACCCTATGATTTTATCCACATAATTGGTAGAGCTGTGCAGCACTTCCGTTTAGATATCCAAAAAGGTCTGTGCACCTTTTGGGAAGTAAAATTTAAATGGTGTTTATTCTATTTAAGGGTCTGCTGAGTTTACAATGTATTTAAAGGTCTGCCGAGTATACAATACATTAGTGGTGGGATTCAAAATTTTACTACTGGTTTTGTGGGGAGTGGCTTGGTGGGTGTGGCAGGGGAAGGATACTGCAAAATCTTCATTCCCTCCCCATTCCACTAACCTGTTTTCCAGCTCCATTCTCCTGTGCAGGACAACAAAAGAAGACCCAGTCAATCAGCTGGGACTCGGGAGGCAGAGAATAGATGGGGAATGGGTCAATCAGAGGTGGTATTTGCTGGTTCTCCGAACTATTCAATATTTCTGTTACCAGTTCTCCAGAACTGATCAGAACCTGCTGAATACCACCTCTGCAATACATTAGAAAAAGGGAAAGTGATCAGTCTATTAACAGAATAATAGAGTTGGAAGAGACCTTGGAGGTGTTGTTCTAGCACAACAACCTTCTCCAGTAGAAAATCCTCTAACATTTCAGACAAATGATTGTCCAATCTCTTCTTAAAAACCTCAGTTGGCTGAGGAATTCTGGGAGTTGAAGTCCAAAAGCCTTAAAGTTGCTAAGGTTGGAGACCCTTGATCTAGTGAAATATAAATTATGACAGTAAAGGCCAACTTGTTTGTTGGTGCAGTTCATTACGTCTTCGTTAAAACATGCAAAGGAGAGCTGTTTTGTAAATAGAGTGATACCTTTGGACACTACATCATTTACAATTCCCAAGAATTGTTCCATAGGGCTTCAGCATTACAAACCATTCAAATGTAAGATTACCAATTATCACAAGAAACAATACCAAAAGAAAATACCCAAAATATGCCAAAATTTCACCACTTACTTGAAACTCACATAGGATTTGGGGCATTTTTTAAAAAAAATATTTCGGTGCTAAAACCAGGGACCATCCGCAATACCATTGTAGACCCAAAACTCCCTTTTTGATTATGCTATAAGTGTACCTCCTATTCACCTCTCCTCTGTGGTATTTTCCATTGGAGTGCTTTAATTGACAGAATAAACTACCAGGGTGTTGTTGTTGTTTTCAATTGATCTTTCTGTCCTACTGGCAAATTTTTTATGTCAATGATGTCCTGGACATTCCATTAGCATAAAGGCCTTTTTGCCAGAGTATCTTTGCCATTAGATCTTGAAAATAGAATGGTTCCCATAGCCCAGTGGTAGAATTCAAAAAAAAATTACTACCGGTTCTGTGGGCATGACTTGGTGGCATGGCAGGGGAAGGAAAATCTCCATTCCCACCCCACTCCAGGGGAAGGATACTGCAAATTCCCCATTCCCTCCCCATTCCTGGGGGAAGGTTACTGCAAAATCCCATTCCCTCCCCACCCCTCTAACCTGATTTCTAGCTCTGCTCTCCTGTGCAGAGCAACAAAAGAAGACTGAGCCGATCAGCTGGGACTCAGGAGGTAGAGAATAGATCGGGGTGGGGCCAGTCAGAGGTGGTATTTGCCAGATCTCCAAACTACTCAAAAGTTCCACTACTGGTTCTCCAGAACTGGTCAGAACCTGCTGAATACAACCTCTGCTATAGCCACTAAACAATTAATGTTGAAGTTTAGGGAGGAGTATTTTATGTTTCTCCATGGGAAAAAATATTTTTTCCATTTTTGTATTTCATCTTCTTAACAATATGAGATTGAATGCATTAAAATAATTGTGAGAGTTAAGTTGAAAAGTATCAGGTCAAATATTCAGCTACTGCATTTCATGTTTAATTCATTTCACCAAGAAGGAATATTAACAGAGGGTCTTAGAAAAATAAATACAATTGTTGGATTATTCGTAGATTCTTTGAACAGATATGTTAATATATATATAATATAGCAATGATATTTCACAATACCATTATTCAAACATGCTGTGAATGCTATTTAACATTCTGGTATAGAGGGAAACTTTGCTGTTAGCTATAAAGTACCTGAAGTTATATGTGATGTTTAGTGGTATTTTTGCTTATAATACTGTATAGGTTTGAGAGAGAGATAGTCCTGCCAAGTGTCCATTCTAAAATATTCCAGTGTTATGTTATTGCTTGATTACTCTGCTTTCATAATCTCATTTTAATATTCCTGCTTACAACAAACATAAAACTAATGGACTACACAAAGGTAAGAAAATCTCTTACCTACCTGTTACCTGCATATTCATTTCGAGAACTGTAAGAGTACGGGTAACTCCTCTGTCCTGGTCCTGTTAGATCTTTCAGCGGCTTTTGATACTATCGACCATAGTATCCTATTGCGGCGGTTGGAGGGGTTGGGAATTGGGGGCACCGTTTTGCGGTGGTTCTCGTCCTTCCTCTCGGACCGCTCGCAATTTGTGTTGACGGGGGGGAGAGGTCCACCCCAGGCCCCTCATTTGTGGGGTGCCTCGGGGGTCGGTCCTCTCCCCTCTTCTGTTCAACATTTATGTGAAGCCGCTGGGAGAGATCATCCGTGGTTTCAGGGTGAAATGTCATCTTTATGCTTACGATACTCAGCTTTACATCTCCACCCCAAACCACCCCAACGATGCTGTGCAGGTTATGGCCCGTTGCCTGGAGGCTGTGAGGAACTGGATGGGCGGGAACAGGCTTCGACTCAACCCTTCCAAGACTGAGTGGCTGTGGTTTCCGGCAGCCCAATATAGTCAGCTGACTCCGTCGCTGGCTATTGGGGATGAGATCTTGACCCCCACAAAAGGGGCTCGCAATCTTGGTGTCCTCCTGGATGTACGGCTGTCTTTGGAAGATCATATCACGGCCGTCTCCAGGGGGGCTTTTTATCAGGTTCGCCTGATACGCCAGATGCGGCCCTTTCTCGATCGGGATGCCTTACGCACGGTCACCCATGCCCTGGTCACCTCCCGTCTGGACTACTGTAATGCCCTCTACATGGGGCTCCCTGCGGGGAGCACCCGGAGGCTTCAACTGGTACAAAATGCAGCCGCGCAGGTAGTTATGGGGGCGTCGAGATACTCCCACGTGACGCCCCTCCTGCGCGAGCTGCATTGGTTGCCGGTAGCCTTCCGGGTTCGTTTTAAAGTATTGGTTTTGGTCTTTAAAGCTCTCCATGGCATCGGACCAGGATACTTACAAGACCGCATTCTGCCAGTAATCTCCCACCGACCGGTGCGCTCCCACAGAGAGGGTCTCCTCCGGGTCCCGACGCCTTCTATGTGCCGCCTGGTGACCCCGAAGAATAGGGCCTTCTCTGTGGGGGCACCCGCCCTTTGGAACGGGATGCCCCCGGGGCTACAAACGACCACTGACCTGAGGGTGTTCAGACGTGACCTGAAGACCTGGCTCTTTGAGCAGGCCGGCCTGAGCTGACTCAAATGGGATTTTAAATGGGGTTTTAGATTAGTTGGGGTGGGGTACGAAAGTTTTAATTTATTTTAATTGGGGGTTTTAGATTTTTATTGGGGCAGCCTATAATTTAATTCTTTTTTAACCATATTTATCTCTGTTTATATGTATTTTAGTTTGGCTGTTCACCGCCCTGAGTCCTTCGGGAGAAGGGCGGTATATAAAATTTATGAAATAAATAAATAAATAAATAAATAAAACAACACCAAAACCTCAAAATGTTGAAGCAAATTCATCTGCAATGTTACCAGTGGGAAAAGTTGGACTTTTAAGATGTAACTGGAGGATTGAAGATGTTTTGAAAAGTATTTTTTTCATATTTGAGTATTTAATCCTAGAGGTCATTAAGAGGCTGGCAAATGAACTCCCCACTCAACAAGAGAGTTACAAAGCAATAGACCTGGAGAATAAATGGCTTTTTTGACCATCAAGGGCAGTGATGGCGAATCTATGGCACGCATGCCACAGGTGGCATACAGAGCCATTTGTGCTGGCAGCGAGCCGCAAGCAAACTTACCTCACTGCGCATGCATGTGCCTCATAGCTGATTTTCGGATGGTTTGAGGCCTTTTTCGACCTACCATGCACAGGGGGAAGGGGAGTGCGCATTGCCTTCTGGGTTCTGGCATGCGAGCGCGCACACAATTTTTGGTACAGGAGCCCAAAAAGATTAGCCACCACTGACCTAGGCATACACCAATGGCCTGTGAATGTTAAAACCATTGAAAAACAAACAACATGCTTTGTTATGGATCCCTCCATTGTAATTTTCTAGCAGTGGTTTTGTCCACTGCTAGAAACAGGCCAAGAACAGGAAACTTTGCTTGAACTGGGAATCCATTACAGCCTCCAGTCATTGCCCAAGCTTTCCAATGAGACAGTAATGTAATTGAAAGAGGCAATTCTGGAAATTCTTACCCCTTCCTCATACCCACCCACCCACTCAACTTTTTTCTCTCTCAGCTTCAAAGTTTTCAGAAATGAATGAGAATGAGCTCATTCAGAGGCCTTGATTTCCTATTCCTAGATTCAATTTTTAAAAAGTCCAAAAATCAAGCAAAAATCACATTTCCACAAAACAGAGCAGTCTTGGTTTATGGGGAGCCACATGTGTCCTAGGCTCTGTGGATCTTTCAGTCAGACAAAAATAGACAAACCTCTTGTTTTCAAGAGATTGGAATTGTTTTCCTTCTGTTTCTCATTTTTCCTAACTTTAGGATTTAAACATTACTGAGTGACACATGTGTGTAACAGGGCGAGTAAGATGAACTAATAAAATCAGTTTTGTGCCACTTTTCTCAACAGCAATACCTTCCCTCTTTGTACAGCTTTGAGGAATCTTATTTGTGGTATCAAATCACTTCCTTACTTAGACTGTACTAGAACAGGAAGATTTTTTTCCTGTATCCTTGTATCAACATTGGTATCAGTCTCATTCTTCGGACTTCATAAATTAAATACTTGGATTTTTTTTAATTCTCCTACCTTTTCCACAATTCCACTATTCTCAAGAATTCAAAAGCTTTTGAATTCTCAAGAATTCAAAAGCTTGCAAATAATCTTGAGTGCCATTTTGATTAAGAAAAAAAATACCATAATTTAGCAATACTTATGTAGGTGATTTACAACATTGTAGAACTTCCAATTTGAAAATATGGATTGGAGTATCACAATGGAAATTATAAAAGAGGGAAAGAGATAGCATGCTTGTCACTTCCTTGCATGAGAAGCTTATGAGAATGTCTAAATAGGTATTGTGTTTATCTTACTTCAATCAATGCATTATAAAGGTGTGCGAGAATATATACCCTGATATTGATTTGCAATCAAAGCAAACTCAAAAGTTTTTTTCAATTTATGTGTGCCTATAAGTACAGACATGCTCCATTGGAAATACAGTAGGATTTATAGAGGTGTAGACATGCCTGAAGTTGCTCTGTTAGAAATATGCCGTATAATAATTCATTTATACAATGTACTACAAATATAAGAAAAAAATGGACAAATTCCTGTCTTTGCAATTATCTGCTAGTAACATGAATGGAGATTTGCAAGGAATATGTGTATTCCAGAAAAATTTCACTTCTCACCAAATATTGATAACATTTTTGTTTTTCTCTTTCTGAAATGTTTGGAAGAAAGCTACCTCAGCTGTATTATGCCATCAAAGGATGTTAATATATTCCTAAACATAGTTTTTGATTGTCCATCAATGAGAAGAGATTCATACTTTATTTCTTTCACCATATTTTATATACTGAATTATTAGTTCCAAAATGACTTTCACGACATATTGCATTTTTAAAAATGGACATTATTATCATCATATAGTACCCATTGGGCAGCTGATATGAAATTAGAATGGTACCTAGAGAAGCACGGGTAGCTAAGCAATCACATACATTCCTCAGATAATCAACATCAATTTCCCGTTAATACCGCTATCATTCTGGCTATGTATGACATATAAAATCACTTGTACATTTCATAAACTTCTAGAGGCAATGACAGCTAGGTCTTCAATGTCATTCACAAACTAAACACATGAAATAAAAGCAAATAATATGGCATCTTTTCTTCTGATTTGTTAATATGCTTGCATATTAAACACAATGAAAGTGACATTGACAGAAAGGAGTTTGAGGCTATGGAAATCACAGGAAGAATTTTTGTTTTTGTTTTCAACAATGTTTTAAAAACATTCTAAACAGTATTTAGAAATTTAGAAACAGTGTTTTGGAAATTTGACTTTCAGTTCAGATAGATCCATCAACGTTCCATTGTAATTCATACATTCATGTTGCTCCTTCCTCCTGCTATTTTCCCCATAACAACAACCCTTTGAGGTGAGTTGGGCTGATACAGAATGAGTAGTCCAAAGTCACCCAGCCAGCTTGCATGCCCAAAGCAGGACTAGAACTCAGTTTCCTGCTTTCTAACCAGCACCTTAACTACTAGGCCAAAATGGATCTCTGTATCTCTGTTATCAGATACCACAGGTTCTTAGTTGCTCTGAAAAAAAAAGAACATAGAATTGCTTGTGGGTTCAAAATAATAATTTATACCAGAATTTTACCTCCACAAATTCCTTTAGTGTCTCATGAGGATATAGTTTAAGATAATGACTTTCTTTTGTTATATTTAGGAACAAATTCTCAGCGGTATCCCATCCTTGAACAGGGAGGCTAATTTTTGCCAGCATAATAACCATTAATAAACTCATACTCCTTAAATTTCCCTAATCCCATCACCTCATCCTGAGGCAATGCATTCCATGTGTTAATTATATATTGTATGAAGAATATAATGCCCATCCCTTTTTACTGGATAAACATGATTCTTCGTGTTTTGAAACAGGATGCACAGAGCATACTTTCCCTTCAATCTTTCAACACCATTCATAATTTAGATTTAGATCATCAGACTGTCCCAAGGGGCTAGCAGTATATATTAAACAGAATCTAAAGCTTTACTTTACACAATAGATGCTAAGTTGATCCGGCAATTCAGGCTGTTAGGGGTAAGTCTATATTGCTGCATGACAATCCATATAATTACATATAAAGCTTGTCCAAATAAATATCCTGATTCAGGCAACCACAAGATTACCAACCAGCTGGGTGTACACTTGCAGAAAAGGACTTTGCCTTTGAAATAAATTTTCACCCAGTTTTATGTACTTTAAATGGATGCTTAGATTTCTTCCACAGTGAGTTTTTCTCAATCTAGTACCACTCTTCTACAAGCAGAAATTTATATTCAAAGATAAGTATCATTCTTCAGATCAAATAGAACAATAAAGCACATACTCAGATATGTAATATTCTAACTAAAGTAACCATGTTACTCGCATTTCATTTTGTCATTTGAATCAGTGGGAAAACATTGACGGGCTTAATTGTAGAAAATACCAATCAGAATAAAACTATTCTCCCACAAACAATATATTACAAAGTTTTTTTTCAGCAAAATTGAGTAAAGCACTGAATTCAATTAAAGGTATTCATTGTAGAGAGTTGCAGCTTCCATTCTAAATATGTGCTTATTTTTATTTATTATAAACAAATAATTTCATTTCTATTGTTATACAGATATTTTTTTTAAAAAAAGTCTGATATCAACAGGTCTGATAACACAATCATATGGGGGTTTTTTGTTCTCATCTGCATCTGTAATCTTAGAAAAGAATAGAATTCTTTATTGGCTAAGTGTGATTGGACACACAAGGAATTTTGTCTTTGGTGCATAAGCTCTCAGTGTACATAAAGAAAAAATAAAATACATTCATCAAGAATCATAAGATACAACACTTAGTGATAATCATAAGTTACTAATAAGCAATCAAATCATGCTAGAGAACAAATAAAACAATATAAATTGTAAAGATACAAGCAACACGGTTATAGTTATAAGTTGGAAGAGATAGGTAATAGGAAGGATGAGAAGAATAATAGAAATACAACTTTACTAAATAGTTCGACAGTGTTATGGGAATTAGTTGTTTAGCAGAGTGTCATAAGACTGTAGGTTTGGATGATGGGGTAAGATCCCTGACTCATGGCAACTAAATTTAGGTTGTAATGCCTAGTATATAAAGAATTCCCTTCCTGCTTTTTAGAATGTGTTCAAAATTATATTGAAGTAAGCTCACAATTTACGTATGAACTAATCGTGAGTACAGAGTTGCAAATGCCATATTATAATGATGCCAAAAGCATGATGAATATATGGATGCCCACGGACACTATAAATGTTTAATTTGCATTTGAAAAATTATCCCTCTTGAAAATACTTGTTTCCCAACACCTGACAAAATATCTAAAAAGCAGATTGTCAGTAGCACCTGGCACTCCAGTAGCAGAGAACCAGGAAAGTATTCCTTGGACAGAGAAAAAAAATGCTCAGAAAGAAACAGCCAAATACAAAGGTCAGATAGATGGCAGGGGAAATGGGATTGCTCAGAATCTATTTCAACAATTTCTGCCACTTGCCTCTATCATTCCAAGTCCAGGTGTCATGAACTTGTTGCCCATAAATCTAAGCTGAATTAAACATCTCTAACAGTCATCAACTCCTTTGAGAAGATTGCAGTAGGTTCTGCAAATGGTCCATTGTAAAGATGTAGCAAGCTCTAAGCTGAATGCTATTGAATATAAGAGTTTTAAGTAGAAGGTGCATGATACATAAATAGTTAGGCCAAAGAAGTTTACAGAACAATTTGTCAAAACCTTTATCAATTACAGGCTGCTGATAGTTTCCCAAGACAGGTTTTTTTTTCAGATTAAGTAAAAAAAAAAAAAAACTTTCTTGACCCTCTTCTGAAATGATTCATTGGAAATTGTTTTATCTGATCACAACTTTTCTCTTTTCTCTGATCAAAGCAAAAAAGTCATAAAGACTAGCCATAAGTGGTGATACCTGTCCACTACATCAAATATGCCATTCTAGACTGGAAACCCTTTATGGACTTTTTGCTAAAAATGGATGAAAATGAAGTGGTAATCTCCAGATATACAGATTAAAAAGGGCTGTATGGGGAAAGAAGGAAACTATGTTATGTAAATTTGGGGGGGACAAAAACAGTATTATGTTTGTAACTACTGTGAAGAAAATTAGAAGTTGCTTCTTTAAATATTTTTTCTTTCTCTTGATCTAAACTGTCATTCACATTTTTCTATCTTTACCTTTCCTATTTTTTATATGTTTCTCTCTTTCCTGAAAATGAAGGGACTGATCCAAATCATCTGGATGCATATGGGCCATCTATACATGGTGCCTCATACTTCAAAGAGACGCTTCTGAGTCCCATAGATATTATCAGTTTTCTCTACTTTATATGATTACCATTTACTAGAATAGTGTTTCCTTTTTCTCTCAGGACCCCTTCCCGCTTTTAAAATTTTTATGGAGGACCCCCAAAGAGCCTGTATTTGTATGAGTTATACTTATCAACATTTAACATATTTAAAATTAAAAGTGATGCAGTCACTACACTCACTATTGTCTGGTGGAATTTTAATATTGCATAATTTTTCAACATAGGCTGGGAAATAATTTTGGTATCATGGGCTCCTGAGTGGTTCTTGGGGGACCGCGACCATACTTTAAGACTTTATACTGTTTTAATAGATGTCTATAACTTTGACTATTTCCTTTGGCAAAGTTCCATAGCTTAAGATAATTTCCACATAAATATATAAGCTATAGAAGGTATGGTGGGGCGGAAACTGTGGCATCCCTAAGATATTAAGAGTGCAGTGGAGCATTTTTATATTGTAGGTGTCACATCTGCATTTTTCTCTGAGGAAGCTATACTACAGAATAGATTCATCTAACCCAATATTTTATTAGACCAAAGTCTTTTCAGAACTGCTGAAGAATAGCAATCCTTTTCCAGACCTGCCTCTTTCACAATTACAATACATGAATTAAAAGTCAACATATATTTTCAGCTATATGGATTTTAATATCACCATCACAGAGGATTTGAAGAAAAACCAACTGAACTCCTTTCCAATGATTTTTTATAAAAAAAATGAGATGATGAAAACAGAGTACATGATGAATTTAAAAGTTTTGAGTGCAATTTATCTTTCTTTGCACAGAACCATTAAGCACCTACCTCTCCTTATGTAAAATAAAATACACGCTAGAAGCAAAAGCTTCAAAGGGAGCTTTAAAATGACAACTCAACTAAAGTTAAGCAACAAGCCTCAAATCATCTATAAGCAGAGAATGCCCTAGCTATAACTATCAGCACCACCTATGTATGGTATGGATTTAAAATAAATTGAAACTGCTGGAAGAATACGATACTGGCAGCACGTGGCAATAAGCACCACATTCTTCAGCTTCCTACAGTGCATTCACACTGGGTTTACAAGTACTTTAAATGGTAGTGTTTTAAAACAATTTAGAGTACTTTAAATTAAAGTGCTATTAAAAAAATCATTCATGTTAGGAGGTATGCTTTTCTACAAATGGCCAAAGGACACCCTACAGGATCCAATCCAGAACTGTAAAGCTTTCAAAGTATCATTGCAAAGAATGTTTAAGATTTAGGCTGGACCTCATTGGATGTCATTTAGTTTCTCCACATCTGCTCATGGCATTTGAGAATTGACAGCTGAAGAAGACTATACTGAATAACATTATTTTTAGGAGCTTAGCATCAGGGTATAGAATTACAGAGCAGTTTTCAAGGACTGACAAGGAGCCCATTGTTGACTCAAAACATTGGACCAACTTTCCAGCCAAAACGGTACTTGCAGAATTACCACATCTGGGCTGGAAAAATCTGGAATGACCACTAGAAGCCAGGAAAGAGATACAGAAAAGTCCTACAATCTCTGGATTTTGTAGCCTAGATATGATAACTCAAGGGATTTGGTGGCAGTAGGCAAAATAGTAAATAGTCCATAGCCTAGCCATACAACGTTTTCACAGGAAAATAGAAAACAGATTTATAGAGCCAGATCATTGGTTTACCTTTTTGTACCCCAATTGTGAACATGAGAAAGTTCGACATGAATTGGTTTCTCATTAAATCACAAGTTGCTTGGTTTAATCACAACAGTTTTTGTATCCTGTTTATATAAAAACTACCAACACATTGCCAATCACCTAATTTTCAAGATAAGACACTCATATCTTCTAATTTACTTTTGCTCCTTCATTCTGATGAAGACCTGCTCAAATAAATTCATGAAATTCCTGCATTTCTACATCACTCACATCACATCTGTAGACTGGGAAGAATTTTGAATGTTAGGGTTGATACTGAATGGATCAATGGTCTGACTAAAGGTTGGCTTTGGCCATAACAATTTATTTTAATTTTGAAATAAAAAGTAGTAAAAATGGAGTTTATAAACTCCATCTCTCACCAGCATGGCCTGGCTGGCTGCTAGAGATCTCAGCACTCTAGAAACCTAGTTTTGATGCCTGGGACTATTTTAAAAGCTGGAATAACTGGGGGTTGTCTTTCATTTCAGTTTGTTCCAAAAGAATTAGAATATTAACAGCCCATTTATATATCCAAACCATGTCTGCAACCATTCTAAGTATTCATATCCTTTACTTGTAAAAGTATGTTCTCCAAATCTCTTCCAAATACAAATGTGTTGAATGATTGGTAATAAGGGAGTTGAGCAAGCAAGCCTCAGGGTTTCTAACTGTAGGTTTGGAGCCAAGTTCTTAAATGAACAGTGTTAATGACATTTGTTGGAACAAGATATCTTTATATATATATTTACCAGTCTTTCAGTACTTTATCTGTATTGCTCTGCACAAATATTCTTTATATTCTTTCCCTTATAAATAAACACAGAAGAGACAGATTTCACTAAATTTCTCAGGGGAATTTTTCCCCCAAGAGTTTTTAAGAATAGGGGAATTACTTTTAGTGATCACAGAATCACAGTTCCTTTACTGCTTTCAGATGATAGAGACATTCAGATAAAATTTGGCAAAGTGGGTGGGGAAAATTTTAAAAAAGAAATATCATTAGTTTCCTAATATTTTAGACAAGTTAAGGAAAGTTTGAAGTACTTTGCTTCTGGACTTCCTTCCAATCCTTATTTGTAATTCCTTCTAAATCATTGCTTAGACAGGCTTCAATCTCCATGACAAATTTCATCCTATACTGTTCAATGTTGAGAGAGTTAGCAATAGCAATAGTTCTTAGACATATAACAGTGAGTACTTTTATAGCTCTCTCTAAGTGGTTTACAGAGTCAGCATATTGCCCCCCCACACACACACACACAGACACATGCAATCTGGGTTCTCATTTTACCAAGCTTGGAAGGCTAGAAGGCTGAGTCAACCTTGAGCCAGTCATAACTGAACTGCTGGCAGTCTGCAGAATTAGCCTGCAATACTGCATTCTAATCACTGTGCCACCATGACTCTTAGGCTGAACAGTTGTATAACTGCTCCTTCTGAAACATTTTTCCCTTTTAATTCCATACATTTCTTGCTTCATTGGTATTCTTCTGTGACACGGCATATCTTTGATCCTTAAATATTAATACTTTCTTTCAAGGAGCATTTTCATTAGCAGATGTACATTTAGCCATTGAGTTTTACAACTAAAAGTGACTAATCAGATACAAAACCACAAGGAAAAAATAAATTTACCAGAACATATAACATTTACTTGATTGCGCTAAGAACATGTATATATTTATTATTTAGTTGCAAGACAAAGATGAAGATATATTAAGATTTATTACTTGACTCATAAAATACATATTTTCTGCCTATTTGTTATATTCTCTATTTCCCTTGATGTTCCTTATCTTATCTGGAAGTTTCCTCAAAAACACATAAGGAGTAACTTTTTCTTTACAGTTTTTTTCTACTGAACCTTAGTTCCTAGTGTAAATATCCATATCTCTAAGCTACATTAAGAGACATTTCAAAAACCAACAGCTTTTGAAAAGAACTTTAAATACTCATCATTTGGGAGCACACTAAAGGTGAATAATGGAAGCTAAATTAATGCTTGAATATTTGTTATACTCAACCTTTCTTGGCATATTTTGTATTCTTTTTCTAATATATTTAATATCACAAGAGAGTAGTGTGAGTTATTTTCTTTTCACCTTTGAAATATTCACTTTAACAAATCTGTATACATTTCATTATCCTGGGGTTTAATCAATGAAATAAGAATATAAATATAAATCTGTAACACAGTTAGCAAATAACCACAAACTCAATAAACATAGCAATGTACTTCAAAGAATGCAACCACATAGCTAGCATGCAAATGTCATATACATCCTCTCCAATTGCCTGAATCAAATGTCACATTTACTTAAAGAATGTGAGTTAATAATGATTGGACTCTTTACCTCCCACCTTCTAGTCAATTTACTTAATGCTGCAGAGACAGTATAGAATTTTGTCATGTTCAGAGTTCTATAATTCATGGTTTCAGATCCACCAAAAATAGATTGATATATAAATTATCAGATGTGCCTTATCCATTTCAATAAACAAGGAAGGGGGCAATGGGATGAAACAGATGTCTTTGTAGATTGCACCGTGGGGGACATGCAATGACTTTGCATTTACATATGGGCAACGTTTGTGGTCAACATCAAAGTTGAGGGGGTAATATTTTTTTTAAAAGGCAGGATACAGGTTTATTTAGGTAGCAGGTGTTGATGTGTGACTGTGTGGTCAAATTCAATTATGTATTTTAAAAAATCACTGTCTGAGGTTCTTTTTAGCGCTCTCATACCTTTGAGACATTTAGAAAATTATGGTCAAACGAGCCTAGTTTTGTCTATTCCACTTAAACTGAAAGTGTCAGACCAAGTCACAGTCCTGCAGGAAAAAGCATACATTTGTAGGCAAAAATTAAAGAATGCAAAGCTCTGGTATCAACCTTGATTATGTTTTCAGCTTCTAATATATATATATATATATATATATATATATATATATATATATATACTTTGTATTACAACACCCTGTTAAGCCCCAATTAAGGGAGAAAGCATACTGCTTTCTTTTCTGTCTTTCGGCTCATCACCAGAGACCATACCGACAGAAAGCTATTTGTTTCGTTGCCTTTAGTTTAAAAACCTTACATATATATATATATATATATATGTGTGTAAGGTTTTTAAGCTGATAATTTTTAAATAATAAATAAGGGAGACTAGTATAGATCTATTTCGAGCTAGTTAGCTCTCTTCAGCTAGCCATACCCTTACTGGGATTCGAACCAGGGAAGTATTACATGTGAGGCAGTTGTAATTGCCTCTAAGTATATATATATATATATACATATATATATATATATATATATATATATATATATATAAAGTATATATATATATATATATATATATATATATATATATATATATATATATATATATATATATATATATATATATATATTTAAAGGCAAAGGACTCCCTGTGTATTTTACTCTGCTAGTCATTGCTGACTGAGGGTGTGGTGCTCATCTCCGTTTTAAGGCCATTGAGCCAACACTGTCTGAAGATATGGTCATGTGACCAGCATGATGTCATAGAACACTGTTATCTTCCCACCGAAGTGGTACCTATATATCTACTTGCATTTACATGTTTTCAAACTGCTAGGTTGGCAAGAGCTGGGGTGAAGACAGGAGCTCACCCTGTCATGTGGCATTTATCTCTTGAATCTGGGCTGCTGGCTTTCTACCCGACAAACCCAGCACCTTAACCGCTGAGGCATTGCACTACCTCTGGGCTGTAGTGGACCCAGACATTTATATTCATTATTTGTACAAAATTCCAGGATAAGCAAGTAAGAGGACCCAAGTCTTAGTTTCAAATAGCTTAATGATTATTGATAGATGATATCCTAAAAAAAGAATTTGAGGAAAGCTGTGGCACTTCTTTGGAAACTAGTTACAGCATATTTAACTTTTTAACAAATTTTGAGAATGCATTCTGAGTATAAATCTCTTTATATTCCTCTATGCATAGGATAAGGAAGTAGGTGTAGTCAAAGCAGAAAATAGGCCGGCCCAGGTTTTTTCAATCTCGTTTACTTTTGTGCTTTTATAAGCTGTTTCTTTCTCTAATTGAAATATGTGAGAATTGGCTGCAAACTCATTTGAAGAGGCGCTTCAGTTCAGAAATTCAAATTGTTCTACTTCAGTGCTTGTAAATGATGCAAGGAATTTGATTTGACCATTTGCTTTTCTCCAGGAAAAAAAGGGGGCTGCATAGAAGCCCATTCTGTCACCCGGACTAAACAGCGTGAATGCTCTGATCTTTCAGTTAGATCCTGAGTGCCATTCCGGTTAAGTGCTTTGCTTGAAACAGATGCTTTAACCAAAGCTAACATCACACTGAAATGCACAAACTTAATGCAACATATCCTGCCTTAAAACTATTGCTTAATTTTACCTTACTTGGAAACTAATAGCCTCCACTAAGGAATATGCTGTAGGTCTCACTATCCCCAAAATGCAGATTATACTTCCAGTTCAAGACATTCCTGAAGCGTATCATTGAATCTTCTGTATCAGGAGTCTCCTACCTCAAGTCCATGGACCGCCATTAGTCCACGGCATGCCAGAAACTGAGCCATGCAAACAAGCTAGGTTTCATCCATGGGATACAGGCAGCACATGAAACCACAACCCCTCCAGTCCATGGAAAAAAACTCTCTCCCTGAAACTGGTCCCTGATGGCCAAAAGGTTGGGGGTCCCTATTCCATATACCATTAAAATTCTCCTGTCTATTTGTCCGTTTGTAATGTCAATTAGCTGAAATGGTGCATCATAAGGCACTGATTTTTGAAGCAAGGTAACCTCAAACTAGCTAACATA
Source organism: Bungarus multicinctus (assembly GCA_023653725.1). NCBI lineage: Eukaryota > Metazoa > Chordata > Lepidosauria > Squamata > Elapidae > Bungarus > Bungarus multicinctus. The sequence continues at coordinate 54,586,996 of CM042842.1, read as the reverse complement.
ATGCATCCAAAATCCAAGACCGTCATGTGATCATAATTTCCAACACTTCCTGCCAGCTTCCTACAAGCAAAGTCAATGGGGAAATCAACAAGAAGTCAGAAGTCACTCTCGTTCCTGTTGCTTTATTGCCCCCCCTTGGTCTGTTTCTGTTTCTCTGTTTAGATAAGGAAATATCTCTGAAAGGATGAAAAAATGGGTCATTGGTCTGTTAGTGTTTTTTTAAAGCTAGATCCTATTTGGGCTTACACCAAAGAAGCTACTTTAAGTTCACTGGAGCTTATTCTTACATATGTCTATTTATATTTACAGCCAACTAAAATATTTTGGATAAAGCTGCCCAAAATCATTGGCCCTGCTGGTTGAGGAAAATGACATTCAAAATATCTGGAAAGAATTACTTGTTGCGACATATAGAACTACAGCTTCAATTTTTTTTTAAAAAAAGTTGTATGAATGAGTGCTTAATGAGTCAATCATTTAACATGAGTTAGAAGTGATGAACATGAGGTTTTCCAGCTATTACTGAATTATACTTCCCAAGAATCCCAGCACGGTCCTTGGAAAATTGCTATTATTATTAGTATTAGCATTAGTATATATATATGTGCGTGTGTATGTATGTCAATTCAAGCTACCAAACACACTCTGCTTCCTATTTTCCAAACAACAAAGAGTAAGGTAGACTAGGAAAGAATAACTGGCCCAAGGTTACCCTGCTGACTTTCCTGCTTAAGGGGCGCCTAGAACTCACCTATCTTCTGATTTCTAAGCCAGAGCCTTAAACACTACATTAAATTGGCTCTCTGTAGTTGTAGCACACCAGAAAGTTACAGCCTCCTGCCCTAGAATCCCACTATTTCAGGAGTGGGATTCAAATTTCTTAACAACTGATTCTGTGGGTGTGCCCTAATTTGTGGGTGTGGCTTGGTGTTCATGTTACTGAGTGGGCATGGCTTGTATGTAAATATTATAAATATTGATGTAAATGTTGATTTTTTTATTTAAAAAAAGAGAAACTTCTACCCAAAAGCAGGCAAAGCAGGCAGGCAGATTGAGTTGCTCACAGAATCACAGATTCATTTAGAGATCTATCTATCTGCAATCTACTACCTGAGTCTGCACTGAAAAGTAGAAGCTTCAGTCCTAAGGAAGGTTCGGCTCTGCTTTTAGATGAGCTAGAAAGCAAGAAATCCAAGGATTTCCTGGTTTTTAGCTAATCTAAATCTCCCAGCAGAACAGAACAGCTGATGGTCGGGAGGGAAGGAAAAATAGCAACTTACCAAACCAGGCAAGTTGGGTGGCTCGCATGCCAGGTAAGGACTGAGTGGATGGGGAGGGGAGGAACCAGCCAGTGGAGCGATTTGTCAGTTCTCCAAACTGTGGACAATTATAACATGTGTATGTGCAGCATTTGCAAGAAATCATCAGCTGTGCCGCCTGGACAGCTGACAAGCGCTGCACGCAGGTACACAGCCTTTTGTTTCCTGCTTTTTCAACCTCAGCTGTGCCACACAAAGTAGCTGAGGAGGAAAAAGCAGGGAATAAAGGACAGCCTAGAGCCCAGGCAGGCGGGTGAGCCAAACACTGAACCAGTTCAGTGTCAGCTGCTCTTCGCAGCTACCGGTTCTATAGAACCAGGCTGAACCTGTAGCATCCCACCCCTGCACTATATTCAATGCATTAAAAGCAGATATTAGTAATATTAACTCTCAGAAACCATTTACATATTATTTTGGTTTAATATCTACAAAGAAAAAAAACAGTTGATATTTAGTCATCCTACCTGCATCTATTCTCATGCTTATATTTCAAGCTTAAAAAAAATAGAATACCACACACACACACTATTTCAGACCTCTCTTCCCCCGGTTGATTGTCACCAGCGCTTCAGATCAGAACAAAGCCAGTGCCCTCTTAAGAATCACCGCACTCCATTCTGAAGCAATCATGCTGTCTTATTGCAAGAGAGCAAAGGTGAAACTTGTACAACCCCAGCAGACAATGTAAGCCTGCATTTCTCCATAAAGACCACTGAACTTTGCTAAGTAGAATTCGGATTGCTGATAAACAGCTCATATTTTGCCTGGGATTCCCCATCTCTGCCAGCACTGTTCTTATTTCCTCCAAAGCTAATCATATGCCCTTGCTGTTGTTTGAAAAGCGCAGGAGCCTCCAAACTTTAAGCAAAGAATGTTTCTATAGTTTCACAGCATTTTAAGGTGGGAAGAATGAGTATTTTATTAAGTGATTTTGTTATTGATTTGTATGTCCTAACTCTCATAAATCAGCATTTTATTTAAGTTGGAAAAATTGATAAGAATTAATGTTTAATCAACCATTTATTTAGAGGCAATTGAGAGGTGAGCAATTTCCAATTCTCAGATTTCTAGGTTTGGCCAGTTTTCTTGTAGGTTGGAGAATGAGAAGAAAATGAGTTTAATGCAGCAATTTTGCTCTTTAAGATCACAACTACTTCTTTAAGCCGAAAGAAAGAAAGAAAGAAAGAAAGAAAGAAAGAAAGAAAGAAAGAAAGAAAGAAAGAAAGAAAGAAAGAAAGAAAGAAAGAAAGAAAGAAAGAAAGAAAGAAAGAAAGAAAGAAAGAAAGAAAGAGAAGGAGGGAGGGAAGGAAGCAGGAAGGAAGGAAGGAAGAAAGGAAGGAAGGAAGGAAGGAAGGAAGGAAGGAAGGAAGGAAGGAAGGAAGGAAGGAAGGAAGGAATTGTGATCATCTATGATTCTTATATTTTCCAAACTGATTGTTTAAAAATTTAAAATCCAAAATGTTTTAATTCAAAATGTTTCCCCTTTCCTGCTATAGTCAGAATAAGAGAACAAATAGTTGTCCAATCTCTTCATAAAAACATCCAGTTTTGGAGCACCCACAACTTCAGATGACAAGGAGGAAAATTAATCCACTGATTAATTGTTTTAACTGTCAGGAAATTTTTCTTTAGTTCTAGGTTGAATCTCTCCTTGATTAGTTTTCACCCATTGCTTCTTGTCCTGCCCTCAGGTGCTTTGGAAATTAAGGCTGACCTCTTCTTTGTGGCAGGCCCTTAGATATTGGAACGCTGCTGTTATCGTGTCACCCATACTTCCTTTGGCTTTTATCCTCCTGGATTCATTACCTCTATTTACTTTGAACTCCAAGTGGATGTTTCTTTAACTTCTGCTGCACTCATTTTCCTCCAAGTGAGTAACTCCTGTGAATTTGGCTTGTTTCATGAGGTTCTTTTGATTGGATACTGAGATGGAACATATCTGAATCAAGGAAAACATACAACACCTTTCATAACAAAGATTCATATTTTTAAATAAGTTCTGTCTGGAAAAGAATTTCTCATCTGTTCAAGGCGGAGAATAGCTGAACAACCTTTGACCCACTAAATCATCCTTTTAAATTGTAGCACAAGTGAAAGCCTAAAACACCACTTTACAAAAAGAAACATTAAAATCCTGTTATATAGGAAAGTGTTACTTATTATCTCACCTAATTTTATAACTGACATAATTATAATATATAAAATTATATTTTAAAATATTGAAATATAAAATATAATTTTAATTATAAAAGCTAAATGTGAACATTTTCTAGTGATTTTTTGCCTTTTTAATGGAATATGCACATACACATATGTATACACGCATACTCATATACACAAATACATATAAAAGCAGCATGACAATCTCATGTAGAGAATGGAGTAGCAATTATCTTATAAATATTTTTCACCTCTGTATTAGAAATTAATCTCAGTAGAAGAGAAAAACAAAGGAACTTAAATAACTTTGAAGAGGGAATCAAATATTCGCTTAGTGCCTAAACAACTGTGTCAGTCACATACTTTAGAGACAGAAAGGTCCCTTTGGATAATATATTATTAAAATAACCACTTTGATTTGCTTTACAATTGACTCCCTTCCAAAATACTTTAAACATTTATATTATTTAACTAAAATTTCCATTAATACCAAAAAATCTGCAATAGTAATTATGGAGAGGCATTTCTTCTGAATTTAATTCACCTCCAACAAGTATACTAAGATACAGAACAACCCTGCCACCAAAAAAACAATTTCAGCAATTTTACTTTGATTCTTAATTATTCATGGTGCTAATATTTACTCTATTACCTGTACAATATAAATATTCATGCCATATATTCAGCAAACTAGCGAGTATGTTTCTAGATAAAAAAAAACAGCAGGAAACTTTTGACCTTGGTCTTGAGGGAAAATACTGGCACTATGATTAATGGGAGAAACGACAAAAATCTCATAACTAGAATTAAGAATGAAATTATTTCTAACAGATTATTCACCAGTTTTGAAATACATTAAATTTACTCCTGAGAAATATTACTACATTTTTTAAAAAAACTACATTATCTGTTTGTTTATTCTACTTTAAAACAATGAGGCAACCGGTCATACTGCCTGACTTTTATATAATCTCATTATGGAAGAAACCCATTTGAATAATAGTGGGCAATATACACACTTGAAACATATAAAGATTTCAGCCAGCTTGAACAACTAGAACTCTTCATATGTTTTGGGTCTTGTAATCTCTTGCCATCTGGTTGATGGAAACATAAGTTTAGAATATCCAGAGGATACTAAGTTTGCTAACAGTCATCAGCATTTATTCACTCTTTTCTCTCAACCTGTGTGAAAAGTGTTGGAACTGCTGTGGCAAAGATCACAGCAGAAAAGAAATTATAGGACTAGATACTTGAAGTACATCGTTCCTTTGTTCTATCTTCTGAGATTTTCTGGAAGATTCTATGCTAAGTAAAGAAAAAAAGTTTTTGCCTGCTTCCTTTCTGATCTGTACTGCTAAATGCAGATAGTCGTTTGACCATAACATATGATCATAATTGAGCTCAAAATTTCTGTTGTTAAGTGAAACATTGGTTAAGTGAATTTTGCGCCTTTTTTGAGATTTCTTGCTACAGTTGCTAAGTAAATCACTGAAGTTGTTAAGTTAGTAACCCACTTGTTAAGTGAATTGGGTTTCCCCATTGAGTTTGCTTGTCAGAAGATCGCAAAAGGTAATCACATGAGCACTGGACAGAACAACTGTCGTAAATGTCAACAGTGTGCTAAGCATCTGAATTTTGATCACATGACCAGGGGGTTGCTCCAAAGGTTGTAACTGTGAAAAATTGTCATAAATCATTTTATTCAGTGCTGTTGTAACAGTCACTAAATGAATTATTGTAAGTCAAAGACTACCTGTGCTTTATGAAAACAAGCAGGATATTGTTCATTAAAATTCTAACTTAATGCCGAGTTGTTTGGTGTTTTTTCAATTTGCACAGTTTGTTAGACTGGTCCTTGATTGCTGATTGCTTTTTTTTTGCTGCTTTTGCTGATAACAGAAGCTATTGCATAAACCTATTTCTATATAGTAATCACACTCTTTTAACTGAAATTCAAAGACCTAAAAAAGAACCGGTGTTACAAGTTTTATTCTAGAAGACTGAATTGTAGTCAACATAATACAAATTATTGGGTTTTTTTTAATGGGATCTACAAATGACCTGGCAATGAGCTTAACATTTGTTTTTAGTTATGAGATAAAAAATATAACTGAAGATAAAAGAATCAAGGAAATAGGAGCAGAATAAAGGAAACCCAGAGAGTTTGTTTTGATTAGATTTTATTTTTAATCTGTATTGCTTTAGCAATAATAAATCATCTTAAGATTCTAGGGAATGTCCTAACTGATTTTACAGCTTAATTGATGTTATTTGTGGTTAGGTAAAAATTCTTCCTGATTACAGCACAGTTATATAATTTAAATTAAAGTATATTTGCTATGTATTGCAAAGGATTTATAAATATGTTCAGTATTAGTATATTGGGCACTGTACATTCATTGTAAAAAATAGAAAAAAACAGAAGGAATGTGGTGTTAACTTTTGCTCTAATCTTTGAGACTGTGTTTACAACTCTGCAGCTGTCCCAACATATGTATTTTTATATAATTATTTACTCAAGTAATCCCCATTAGGATTATACACCTGTAATGCTTTTTCACTAAACGTTAGAATGTATTAAAACAGTGTCAATAATGATAAGTGTACATACTGTATTTTTGAACTTTCAAAAAGTTTTAAACCAAAAATATAATATGAACATATATCAAACTTACACATTGCATTCCCGTAAATCATGCCATAACCTATCAGCAATGTACAAATTTTATCTCTATTGTGTTTGTCTCAAGAAATCCTTTCAAAAGTCATATATATTTGAGAAAACAGCAGGCAAAAAAAATTCATTTTGAGAGGTATTCAAAATACCTGATATTAGGGAAAGTTATTCACAAATGTGTTTATTATGAACAGGGGAAGGCTTATAAAATGTATGCAAATGATAGGAAAAATAATCTGATTTGGAAATTTTTGCAATTAATTTGGTAAATAATTGAGAGGAAATTTTATAGAAGAAAATAAGTGAACATATTGCAAGACAAAAGAACAGGGTTGGAAAATAACAATAAATGTGTGTTATTTATTCTTTATTTATTTATTTATAATTTGTATTTGCCACACATCTTACTATAGGACGACATAAAAATATATCTTCATTAAAACAAGAATAAAATCAATATTACATTCTTAGATTCTTACTGGTTTCTCTCCAAGATTTGTATTTGGACTAAAACTTTTCAATTTGCTCTTACATGATTCGGATCTGAGTGTAAACAATCAAGTAGGCAAGTTTCTTAAAAGCTAAATTTTCCTTCAAGTAATTTCATATGTTTATCTATGTTGAATAGAGGGGGCGTGCATAAGCACACCAAAACGTACCTACCGTCCCTGTCCTATTGTTTCTTTTTTTTTCTTATTCGTATCCATTTCATGTATTTATAACCATGTTTATACTTATACCTGTTGTCTAATAATTGTTTGACAAAATAAATAAAATGAAAAAAAAATGAATTGTGGGAGAAATATAGAAGTGGTTTGCCATTACTTTCTTCTGTTATTTTTTTCCAACTTCCTTATCTAGATACCCAATATTTTTTAGATCCAATCCTGGTCATCCTACAAGTTCAAAAAGGGTTGATGATTTGCTAAGAGGAGGAAGTTTGTACCTTAGCCCAAAAAATTCAGGATGGAGAAAAACAAAGAAGATTATAGAAGAGCTCTAAAATGAATTTTTCTAGACAGGAAGAATACACAACTCAAGTTATCTGCAGTGCAAAAGAAATTTCCAAAACATCAAATCCATAGAAAAGGGCTTTACTGAAAATAATTAACAAGAAAGTTAACATTGATCTGTAGAATGTCGTGATAAAAAAAAAAATGTCCCACAAAGATCCCCAAAGACATAATCCCAAAGGACCCATCTACTCATTTTGTCTGTCTATGGACTCTCCCTATCTCGTAATTTGGCCTTTTCTGAGATAACTGAGGTGGAATCCAACTCTGAGTTACATGGTATGTCATGTGGTCACCTATATTTATACATGGATCTTGAAATGAAGTTTTTATGATAAACAATATCTTTATGATAAACAATATCTTGTTCATGAGGACCAATTTGAAATTCTAAATGTTCTTTCTTAAAAAGATGGCTCTTTTTGGCTTTAAATACTATTCAGATGTACTATAGCAGCTCAGCTGAATATGAGTTTATTATCTGCTGCCTAGGAATACTTTTTTTTTTAACTTTTTAGTGAGCTTATATATGTAAGTGTTGACAGTCAAGGTTATTGCTTGACAGAGAAGTACATTTTAGTTGACTCAGGTGATAAAATAAGAAAAAAAAACTGTCTTTGTAAATTCATATGTCATTTAGAACAAGATATTGGGCAGTAACCATTTTTGTACACACACACACACAACCCCCAAGCAATTCCTATGTATTTTAGGTTCTATTTTGAAAGGCTGAGCAAGAGCACAAGGTAACTATGGTTGGTGAACATAACTCTATCTAGAAAGTACATTAGAGGAATAAATTGAAGTTGGTGCTAAAAACTGAAAAAGTCATATAGTATAACAAAGAATCAATAGATTCTTTAAAAAGCAGTATTTTGGTGGCACCAAACAACATGGTGCAAATCTGATAGATATTGTAAGGAATAGTGTATCTTGGTCAATAATCTAATAACTATTAGAGCAGAAGATTAGTTAGACATTAAAAAGAAAAGTGAATACAATGCTACAATGTTCTGACATTTTTGGCTCTAACTTCAGCACAAGCTTAACTTTATAGCAGAGTGATTCTGAAATAATTTTTAAAAAGCAGATTTGTGGGGGAGTAAGGTACAATTTCTCAATGAAAAGTAATCATCAGAAACAGGTTATTAAAGTTGCTCTTTGATCCTAGCTTTAGCTATAGTAAGTTGCTATTATCAAGGTAGGGTTAAGTTGCCTCTTTTCCAAAGTTTGGACATAATAAGAGTTGATTGTCATGTCACAATCACAACTTGAGGCACATTTTGAGGATTTAAAGTTTATGTACAAGTTGAGGTACACAAATATGTACATTTAGCCAACGAAGTGAAATAATGTGCTGTGAAATACATTTTCTGATGCTTACAAAATGAAAAATTGAAAGACAGAAGCTGAGCTTAAAGAGTTATCATCCCTATGTATAATCTGATGCTTCCACCCTAATTCTATCATTAGATATATGCAAGGCTTAATCACATATTTCTAGTATTTGTATTTTGTTTAAGTTTATTTCTTCAAAATCCAATCTGAGACTGGTTTGAGGTGCTCTTATGGATACTGTTGAAAGATCACACATGCTAAGGTCACATGCAACCAGTTAGGAGTTGCTAATAGTTACACCTATGGTTTGTTGGAGCTCTGGCAAGATCTACATGACATTATCAAAACAAGCATTCTGTCCAACATAGTTCTTATTACTGAAAACAGTGTCCAGTTTTCCTGGAAACAAGGTATTGCTTAAGATTTCAGCTCATCCTCTCATTCTTGTTCTCTTACAGCTCTGACTTTTTATAGATAGAGGCAATAAAACAACATGAAGGGTTTGCATGGATAAAATATTTTATATAATTTCTACAGAGGAATTATTGAGTCTATCATCTGCACCTCTATAACTATCTGGTTTGGTTCTGCAACCCAACAGGACAGACACAGACTTCAGAGGATAATTAGGACTGCAGAAAAAACAATGACTACCCACCTGCCTTCAATCAAAAACAGATGGCTGTGAAAATATTTACAGACCCGTCACATCCCGGACATAAACTATGTCAACTCCTTCCCTCAAAACGATGCTATAGAGTACTGCACACCAGAACAACTAGACACAAGAACAGTTTTTTTCTCGAAAGCCATCACTCTGCTAAACAAATAATTCCCTCAACACTGTTCAACTATTACAAAGTCTGCACTACTATTACTATTAATCTTTTCATCACTTCTTATCACCCATCCCCTCCCACTTGTGACTGTAGGACAGTAACTTTGTACCTTGTATCCTTACAATTTATATTGACTGTTTCCTAGTATGATTTGATTGCTTATTTTTACCCTGACTATCATTATGATTCTTGACTCTTGACAAATGTATCTTTTCTTTTATGTATACAGAGAGTATTTGCACCAAGACAAATTCCTTGTGTGTCCAACCACATTTTGCCAATAAAGAATTCTATTCTTCTATTCTATTCTATAGATAAAAATATTCATATTTAAGAAAAAACTTTTTTTTCCAAGTGTGAACGCACAACACAGTTTGGATGAATCTGAGTTCGGCTGAATCTGAGGCAAAATCCTGCTCCATTCCTATGATGCACAGAAGAGGTTGTTTTCCTTTGTTCACAATTTTATTCTGACTTTGCTTTGGACTTCATCAAAGCAAGGTATCCCTTAGGCTGAGCAGCAGCTGTGAGGAGCTTCTATCTACATTAATGCAAAAAGCTTTAGGAGTTTGCAACATGTCTAACATCTGATATTAGATCATACAGTACTAAAACATAAAGTGTTATTATGCACAATGGTCTTGTAGTTTTAGAGCCTGTGTCATGTGTCTGCTAATGTGTGTGCATGCACATATAAACATATACTGTAATGTTAGTTGAAAAAAATAAGACTATTATGGCACTTTCTCAAAAATATTTGGAAACAAAATAAAAATGGAAAGCAGTAGTACCTGGTTAGATCATAGGCCTACAATGAAAGGAAGTTTTATTTATTAGAAGCCAGAATTGAATGGCTGTGACATAGTTTTTAAAGGAATAGCTTCAAGAAAGCCTAAGAATTTTTACATCTGAACTAAATAAATTTATGAAAAACATTGTATGACCAACATCAACCTGACTTCTATTATAGAAAAATAAATCTTCCTAAAGACTTCTGGGAATACTTTTTTTTTTTCTGAAAACAAACTAGAATGTTGGATGAATTAAAGTAAGAAAATCTGGGAAAGGTATTTTCTTATTCATAGTCTTGTTCATTGGATGAAATTGACAGTTGTAATGCATTATGCACAGGTGCAGAAGCAGAAAATGAACCCAAAAAGAATTGGCAAGTGAGTCATGTGTGCATTTAGGGATTCCACAACTGAATGGATAACCAGATAGAAACTGACATTCTGAGCATATTATATGTGATCCCTATCAATAAGTATAATAGAAGCCAATCTAAGTAAAGTTTACGATACCTCACCATTAAACCTCTACTGGATCAGAAAGATTGACAGAATGTAACAAGTAAGATCATTGTTCACATCTTTAATCAAATAATCATCTTTAATGGTGAGGACATTGCAGATCATTTGATGTAAATTTTCATTGATTCTCCTAGAACTATATAATGATTTATTCTTCATTAATTAATTACACGGCAGGGGTGGGGAAGGATCAAATCAATTTAAATGTCAAATGGGGGAATGGTTGTGGGTTTCCCTTTCCAATAGCTACAGATTTCAAGCATAGTATGTAATATTAGTACAGTATATTAATTAGTATATGACTTATTGACATATTCCCATACCTGAAAAACATTAAAATAGGAAGAAAAACATTGTCTGAGGTCAGTATCTGAAATTTATCTATAACATTTAGCATCCTTTGCTTAGTTCACTGTGATCAGTAAGGTACAAGAGAACCAAACTCCAAAATTCTAAAAATTTCAAAATTCCAAAAATTTCAACTTTTTTTTCCAAATATAATTAAAAGCAGCTACACAGTTAAACTGGCTCAGGTCCTCTTTTATTTCTGCAAAACCCTGTTTCAATAGACAAGTCACGATGATACAATTGATGGATTCAATCAATTGATGATTCCAATGCAATTTAGGTATAAATGAATACTCATAGATAATTTCATTCAATTCACAGCCAAGTGCAATTCCAGAAAACTTCAGAAATACACAGACATGTATGAAAATTCCTACATCTCGATTCCAGTTCTCCGTCTTTAAATCAGAAATTATAGCAATTTATCTGCAGTGGTCTTAGGAAAAGAAGGATAAAGTTTCCCATCACTGATCTTTTTGCCTAGAATTGATACCATTCCCACCCTAAAAAATTTACACCTTAGAAATCAGATGTTGTCACATTATTGCTTTTTTTTATGGTTACCATCACATTGGCAGTTCCACTTCTTTTAGATGAATCAACTAAAATTAATGAATGTTTCTCTTAGTGCAGTAGTGTGGGCTTTGTGACAACACAATCTCATTTTGATGCTGGTCAATCCTTTGTGTACTACAATGGTATATTCTTTCAGTTTCTATATTAAATAGGCCTAGTCTACTTGAAACTTTTTTTCCAAGAAAGTTACCATTTAATGAAAAAATATAGAGTTGTCATTACAGAATTGTAAAATATGTTAATGTATTCAGAAATTGAACATTAAAATACATGGGATGGATCCAACAGTGTCATTCGACTGGCAGATGCTATTTTGCCAGTAGAACAGATTCTTAATGTTCATACCCCCTAGGTACGCCCTCCCAAATCTGAAAAAAAAAAACCTCTGGAGTAGTTTTGAGCCCATCCAAGAAGATGGCAGGGGAGGGTTCAATAATGGGAATTGTTGTCAAGAGCAGAATTCCCTCACCTAAGGGGGGATGCAGCTCTGTGAACGAACCCACTACACTTAAAATAATGAGCTCTGCAATACTGACAATATTTGTATATATTTGCACCCTATTCCAATTTAGAATATTTTTTTTCAAATCACAAAGAGGCATAGCATTATCATTGTCGCACTGTGTGTTACAAATAGCCTTTAATCTGCACTTTCTCATTACATTCTTTGTCTCTTTGAACACTATTCTACCCTTGCTAGTTATCTCACTTTCCTTTTTTCTAAGAATAGTTCTTGCTAAGCTACCAACTAATATCCTACAATAGCTTTTATGTGATTTTTCTAAACTACATCTTACAGTTTTATTCCCTTTGGAACAAATCTTGTTATTTCTTTAATATGTTGGGGGAGGGGGTTGGAAACTTTCCAGAACCCTATATTAACCTAAGAAATACAAAATGTACTATCCTTATAGTATTACAATAAAAAAACACCATGCATATACATACAAATATGCATATCACAGAAATGTAGAAAATACAGAAAACAAAACAAAGCAGCTACTATTTTATTTCCAAATACTGTAAATATCTTGTATTTCCATTGTGTTTCAGGTCATAATCCATTATCAAGAACATTCTAAAATAATATGGAATACAACCTCTCAATCTGTGTTTTATCATGTTTGCTGATAAATTTGGTTATCATCAAAACTACGTCAAAACTACAACACCGTTTGGAAAGCAGAGCACAGCTTCTGTGTTTTTCACCCACTGCCTTGCCTACATTTTCCTAGATCAAATCGGTTTTTTTAAAATATTGCCTTATTAATACAAAAACTTTCATATAAGCTATATATGTTTTTCTCCAATACCTGTGATTAAGACTGCAGCCTTCTGCTTATTTAGCAACTTAATTATGTGTAACATTATTACCAAGAAATTCAGGAATAAATTGTGTACAGTAGGAAAAATCTATTTTAAATCCCCTATTTTTTTGCTTCAAATGGTCATAAAATTAGAAAATTTAATTGGAATAAGACACAATGTCTCTGAAAGTTGTAGCACATCTTGAATTTTTATTAATTTTTATTAATATTATGACCACAATTGAGTCGAAAATTTCTGTTGCTAAACAAGATAGTTGTTAAGTGAGTTTTGCCCTATTTTATGACCTTTGTTACCACAGTTGTTAAGTGAATCATTGCAGTTGTTAAGAACATGACTTTCCCATTGACTAGAAGTTTGAAAATCATTTGGTCTGGGACACAGCAACCATCATAAAGCCATGCCAGTTGCCAAGTGTCCAAATGGGAATGCTGCAATGTTCCTAAGTGTGAAAAGTCTTTTTTTTTTTCCTATCCATTATAACTTCAAACACTCACTAAACAAATGGTTGTAAGTACAGGGCTACCTGAACATAACATGTACTTTCATATTAGTAGAAGCAGATACAAAATAATGCAAAATGGGCATAATGGGTTATTTGTAAAATAATAAAGGCAGGCTACAAATAAATAAATAAAAATGAAGAGAGCAAAAAGGAAAGCAAAAGATCAAAAAAGTGAGTAGGATTTAATAAAATCCTCAGAAGAAAATGAATTAAAGCCAAAGTGGGCAGTGTTATATAGACATGGTAGAAACATAAATGATTTTAAGAATAGAAAGCAATGAAGCAGTATAATGGGAAGTGTTGGCATAAATCAGTTTTTGTTACATTTCTCTTTGTTTGCTTATTGCTTGCTTTTAGTTCCTTGAAGTTATTATTATTTTACTTCCAGACTGTGCTCTGAATAACACTGCTTATTCTGAAATGGGAATAGTATATATATTTGAGACTGTAAAAATGAACAGGTAAAATACAATCATTGTTAGACTGCCATCTGCTTCTAAGTCTTACATAAATGACATGGGAAACAGATTTCATATTATATCTATGTAATGAAGAATGAAAATAGGCTCTTTTTATTTTTATTATAACTTTTACTTATGACCACTATAAAGATAATTTCATTTTCCTTGGCTGGTGAAGGTGGGTGGGAAGAAATATCAAGTGAAACAACCACAAACTGTTGAAATGAGGGGCTAAAAAAAAAGAGCTGGTAGATTAAAAACACATACACACACACAGCTCTACACAATGGCAAAACAATGGCATACATACATAACAATGTTTAAAATGAAGCAAGAATGGCTTCCATATATTTTATATACCAGAGAACTGGTGAGCAGTTGGGTCACCCTTTCGGACATATTTCTTTACATAAACAGAGAAACACAATAACCACAGGCAGGCAAAAAGGAGTGACCATGGGAACAACGCCAACTTTCTGCAAACTTCCCTAATAACATTGTTTGCGGGAAGTTGGCAGGGAGTATCAGAAATCAATTCTCATCTGCTGATCTATGGAAATGACTTTGTTGAGGGGAACAAAAGGAGCTGCAGACCACAAGGAAAACTTCAGTCACTCCTATCCAGGGAGGGAGAGATCACCCATTCACCACTGGTGCCCCCAAAATCCTATCTCACCAGCAGGCATCTGAGTCATTTCCTTATCCATCCCTTGCTGCCCACTGTCATTAAAATATTTCAAATTTCAGCCTCAATTTCAAAACAGTCAATCGCCTATTGAGCCTTACTGCCAGCTGATTGGGCACAAGGACCAGAGATAGCAAAGAGGACAGGAATACGTAGTTTCTATTTTCCCTTACGCCGTGCAACCTATGGGTTCCTGGAAAATGTAGTCAGAAGGCACGGTGGGACTGAAATGGTCACAATTTTGCCAAATTTCAATCCCACAGGAGATACATTCCTTATTTGGGATGTGCGTTGTAAGTTAGTCCATTTGAGGTGCAGCAAGTTAAAAATTGTTGCCCTAGGATATGCTGTTTCACCCAGTTGAACATTACAAAGAATCAAACAATAATAAGAGTTTTAGTAATATACACAATATCTATAGATTATGGAGCAAGATATAAATATATGTAAATATAAGGTCTAAAACAACCGGCACTTTGAGTATGGATTCTGTAGTCAACACCAGTTGGTATTGCAAATTGTTTGGAGTATAAAAGGAAGTCAGAAATTAAATATTTACCCATATTATTTTACAGGAGTGTTTTGTTGTTTCAATGTTTATAAATAATTGTGGAGATTTTGGCATTAAGCTAAAACCATGTCATTTTTATATCATGAAAACAACAAGGTGTACTATGGATATCTTTCATTAACAGTCCATTTCTGGGTAATTTTTCATATTTAATCTTTATTTAAAACAATAATATATTTTCAAAAAAGTTTTTTTTTTAAAGTAATAACTACTGAACTAAAAGGAAGGGGAACAAACCACTCCATTACTGATATACCATTTAGTATTATGACTGAGGATTCTCCCACAGCCAGGGAGAGAGTAATACAGCAGCAGCTATGCCAGAAACCTTTGGCTACCTGGTCTTTTTCTTCCCAAGTTTAAGTCTCTAGACTCTCACCCTTTGTCCTCAGCTGTGGCCTTAGGTAGTGCAGCTCCCATAAGCTAAGTGAACTTGATCACCAAGAGAGAGATCTGTGACTTTCCCTCAAAGTAGGCTGGCTTCATACTGGGAAACCCTTGAATGTGTTCTAACTGGGAATAAGGTGAATCCAGAGAATCTGAGCTGTGAGTTCAACGGCTTAAATTTGCACTTTCCTATAAAGGTAGCCACGTCACTCTAGTTCTTCACTCAAGTTAATTTCCCTTGTGTTCATTCCATCCCATTTCTGTAGCAACCACAGTCAATTTATGGCCCATGACACTTTTACAGGTGTTGCTTCATAAATCCATTCTGTCAGGTTCATCAGTAACCTCAGTCTCTTTTTGATCATGTCAGTTTCATGTTTATTCCCTTCTAACTCCATTCCATCCCACTTCAGTGAACATTGTCACTCTGGATTCAAATCAATATTTGTGCAAGGAAAAGTATCTTGTTGACTTGAATCCTTTGAACAATGGGGAAATGGGAATGGGGGGACTCCATTTGTTTTGTTTTGTTTTTCAAAATGGATTTTTGTCCAAAACAAGTATTTTATAAATATTTTGATATATTTTTGAGCCAAGCAGGGCATCACATAATTTATAAAAGAGAAAAATCTAGAAAAAATAATTATGTATTGGACTAATTTGCATGGCAATCTGAGAAGTAAAAATCAGGCTGGTTTAGCTCAACATAAGGACCAAATGAAATCCGTAAGCAGCTTACTTACAAAATGATTTCCTGCCTACAGAAATACTTTTGTCTCTGTACACAATTAACATTGCTCTTTTTGGACACTTTCTGTTATTCTTACCATATATTTTCCCACACAATCCTACATGCAGGTTCTCCTAGACTTAATTTGGTGATTGTTTCAAGCTACAACAGCAGTGAAAAAGTTAACTTATGATAATTTTTCACACTTTGCAGCATTTGCAGATCATGGTG
Organism: Bungarus multicinctus; assembly: GCA_023653725.1. Lineage (NCBI taxonomy): Eukaryota > Metazoa > Chordata > Lepidosauria > Squamata > Elapidae > Bungarus > Bungarus multicinctus. The sequence goes on along the minus strand of CM042842.1, from coordinate 54,570,517 downwards.
ACATGATAAAATTTTGGATGCTTGGCAACTGGAATGTATTTATGATGGCTGCAGGATTCTGGGGTCCTGGCATCATCTTTTGCAACCTGTCCTGTTGTTTCTTTTTATTTTTTTTATATGTATCCATTTCATGTATTCATAACTATGTTTATACTTAGGTATATCTATTATCTTGTAAGCGATTGACAAATCAAATCAAATAAATAAATAAAAACTATTATTCAATAGTAGTAACTGTGAGAGAGGAGTCCTCACTTAAATATGAGCCAGCGATATGCTACAGCTGCCAAAAAAGCCTACACAGTTCTAGGCTGCATAAACAGAGAGATAGAATCAAGATCATGTGACATGTTAATACCAATTTATAATGCCTTGGTAAGGCCATATTTGGAATATTGCATTCAGTATTGGTCACCACGATGTAAGAAAGATGTTGAGACTCTAGAAAGACTGCAGAGAAGCGCAACAAAGATGATTAGGGGACTGGAGGCTAAAACATATAAGGAATGGTTGCCAGAATGTCTAGTCTAATGAAAAGGGGTGACATTAGCAGTGTTCCAATATCTCAGAGGTTGCCACAAAGAAGAGGTAATCAAGCACTTAAGGGCAGGAGAAGAAGCAATGGATGGAAACTAATCAAGGAGAGAAGCAACATAGAACTAAGAAGAAATTTCCTGATAGAACAATTAACCAGTGGAACGACTTGCCTCCAGAAGTTATGAATTCTCTAACACTGGAAGCTTTTAAGAAGAAATTGGATAATCATTTGTCTGAAATGGTATAGAGATGCGTTGGCGAATCTATGCCACACGTGTCAGAAATGGCACGCAGAGCCATTTCCACTGGAACGCGAGAGGTTGCCCGGAAAAGCCCCACTGCTCATGCGTGCAAGCGCCACCACCCGACAGGGTATCTGGCACGCATGCACAGGCGGCGGAGGATGGGTGCACGGGAGATGCATATGCATGCATAGATGCGTTATGCACAGGGGGAATCGCACATGCATGCGCAGATGCGCTGTGGACGAGAGGGGATTACATAGGCATGCACAGGCATGCAGCACGTGAGTGGGAACTGCACGTGCATGCACAAAGATGCATGGTGCGTAGGGGGAATAGTGCATGCATGCACAGAGATGTGCGGTGTGCAAGGAGGAATTGTGCATGCATGCGCAGGTGCATGGTGCACGAGGAGGGAGGCGCATGCACAGACACATGGCACATGAGAGGGTCACACATGCATGAGTAGGGGGCGTGGGGGGCCAGCACACATCGCCTTCTGGGTGTTGGCATGCAAGTGTGTGCAAACGAGCGCACACGCAATTATTGGCACGAGAGCTGATTTAAAAAAGCCACTGATATAGAGTTTCCTGCCTGAGCAGGGGGTTGGACTAGAAGACCTCCAAGGTCCTTCCAACTCTGTTATTCTAGTCTATTCTATTCTAAATACAGACCCTCTGACAAGGAAAGCCAGATTCACTTAACAACCAAGTTACTAACTTAACAACTGCAGTGATTCCCTTAACAACCATAGCAAGAAATGTTGTAAAATGGGGCAAAACTCACTTAACAACTGTCTTGCTTTATGACAGAAAATTTTAGCTTAACTGTGGCCATAAGTCAAGGACTACCTGTATGTCACCTTACCTTCAGACACCTGACTCAATTATCCTTTCTTGTAATTCTTTCACTTCATGTTTGCATATATCTGCTTGATATAATAATATTTGAGACATTTCTAATGTTGTAAGTGCCAAGAAAGTGGAAAGCGTAAGAGTATTTGATTAACTCTGTATTATTCAATCATTTCATAACGATAGTTGCCTCTCTATGGCAGCTGCATTTAGGGGTAAACGAAGACTTAATCTATTGATTCCCCAGAATTTAAGACTTGCCTTATTGATAGTATTGTATAAGCATATTAGTAATAAAGTAATAAAGGATGTGATACATGTCTCCTGAGACCAAAATCAACATCATGATCAGATTAATATTGTAGCAATTTCCTCTCTTCTTTCACAGATGTGAAAACTTCCACAAAAGTGCTTTCATCATTGATAAATTAAAAAAAAAACTTCTTGGAACTTCGTTTAGAGGTAAAGGAAGGCCAATCCCCCAAAGCAGCAACCTGTCAGTTATTCATGAAGATGTCCTGTAAATGGAGGTCTATGGCTCTATCATCCTCTTTCAAAGGATCATATAAATGAGTCATGCTGCAGAATTGGAAAAGGAAAGAGATATAAAAAGATGGATCATATCAAGAAGATCATATCTCACTTGTGAGATACCTGCACAGTAATCTCCAATACAGTCAGGGCCAGTTCTAGGCCTAAGCAACTTAGGCAAGATTCCTATGGTGCCAAATTTTAGGACACCCTGAAATTGAAGAGTTTTCCAAAATATACATATATAAAATCAAATAATATTTCCTTGTTGCTCTAGAGCTTTCCGTGCTTTTCAAACTTACTCATAAAGTTGGTCAAGTGGTAGTTAACTGATCGACTATACTAACCAGGTACTTCAAGTCAAAAAAGAAATTATAGTGGGAAACTGGAAATAGTGCTCTCTGTGCAGTAGCACACCCATTGGAGGATTAGATACAATTTTGCAGAAGTGTTGCTGTATGGTAATAAACAATACTGGTGTAATTAAAATTATGTGCTGTGATTCAGAGTAAATAGGGTAAAGATACTCAAGAAAAGAGAAAAAATGTCCAGGGCTGAAAATCATAAATTCAAAAAGAAAAGAAAAAAAGAAATGAAGGCACTATTTTGACCCAAGGGCATCATCCCCGGGCATGGACTGGTACCGATTTGTGGTCTGTTAGGAACAGGGCAGCACAAGCAATAGGCGAGTGAGCGAAGCTTCATCTGTGCATGCATGGGATCTAGGTTATAAAAATTATCTTTCACAAAATAAATTCCTGGTGCCAAAGGGGTTGGGGGCCATTGGCCTAGAACAGTGGTTCCCAAAGTGGGTGGTACCATACCCTGGGGGGGGGGGTGGGATGCCTTAGGGAGGTGTTAAGAGGCAAGGGGGCTGGCAGAGGGTGCTAAGAGGCAGCAGGGGGGCACTAGAGGAGTCCAGCCACACCGAAAAAACACACGGTGGCTGGAGGCTTTTTGCAGGCACAGGGGATCAGCACAGTGCTGCAGGTGGGATTCACCCTTCCCATCCCAAAAGCGCTGCCTGCACTGAGCCGCGACAGGTCACCACATGGACCCAGTCAAGCCGGCTGTGAGGAAGGTCTCCCCAAGGAAGCGAGGTAAAAGTGCATGTGCCGCCTCGTAATTGTGTCGCAGGAATTACATAGGGTGGGACTTTCAGCATGTTGATTGTTCTTGGTGGAGACGAGTGTCGGGAGATTTTGCTTGGTGGGCCAAGGCTTAGAAGCCAGTGCAAAGCGATGTCAGGGATTATGGGAGGTGGGACCTGTTCCAGCAGAGTTAGAAGGGAGTGTGTGTGTGTCTGTGTGTGTCTGTGTGTGCATGGCTGTCAAAACTCCAAAAACAGGTCAAGTAGCTCTGGGGAGCCAATCATAAATTAGAACACTTGCTAAACAACTGCCCATTAAGTGAATTTGGTTTGTCAGTTACCTGGCCATGCCCACCCAGTCACATGACCACCAAACCACACATATCCGGTCATATGACCAGCATGCCATGCCCAGCCAGCAAGCCACACTAGCCAGTCACATGACCAGCAAGCCACACCCACCCAGTCACGTGACCAGCAAGCCACACCCTCAAATTAGGTCACATCCACAGAAATTTGAATCCCACCCCTGGGTGGGGGGCACCGAGGATGAGTTTGTAGCACCAAGGGGGCGGTGGACTGAAAAAGTTTGGGAACCACTGGCCTAGAATGTCACAATATCTAGAGCTGACCCTTAATGTATTTTATTGAAAGTATCAGCGTGTGCTTGAGAGCAATTTCTTCCATTCTTTTAATACGCCACAAAGATAAAGGGTGGAAGTGCTTAAAGTTTAACAGATTAGAAAAGGCAGGCCTCTCGTTTAGCGGTCTGAGCTTCTCTCTGGGGAGATCTAATTTTGGATAATACAGATGTCTTCATCCCTGCTAATGAATGCTTGAGCTCTTTGTGTCAGTTTCCTCATTTCTTCTAAATCTTTATATCAATTACATATTTCAAAAACAAGGAAAGTCTCCAGTGATTTCTCCGCTAAAAGAAGTCCAATCTTGGTAACTTATTTTCCTGTAATTACCTTCTCACTCCAAAGGGTATTGAGCAGACAACCATAAAACCTAATTCAGGGCAGCCAGATTTCTTTTCAGCTAATAAAAGGCCTGAATTTAACATCTGAGAATGGCTTGTTTGTTTACAGTAAAATCATTGCTTCGTAAAATTCATTAAGAACAATCTAAGATTCATTTTTTTTACAATGTGAACAATCAAGATTTGCACATATTATATGGAAGAAACATGTATATGCACCAGAATTGGAAGATAAATTGGGAAAAATGTATTTCAGTTTATTGACAACACAATACCACATCTCCCTGGCCCTATGAAGAGATTAAACACTATATTATTCTCCACTACATTAATATATATCCTTGCTTTTTGACATGGGACAGTTTGGAACTTTTTATCAGCTATAACTTAGCATATTTTGCTTCTTTTTTTAATCTCTTGGGGATTTTTTCCCCCATATCACTGTTCTTGATAGTTAAAACACCCAATCTGAGTGCATATATGTGGAAATCCATCATCCAAAATCATAGCGTGTGTTTTCTTTGGGAACAGCAATTATTCAAGATTGTCCTTCTCCAAAAGCATTTGCCTATATACAGGTGAAACTCGAAAAATTAGAATATCGTGCAAAGATTCATGTATTTCAGTAACGCAACTTAAAAAGTGAAACTAATATATGAGATAGACTCATTACATGCAAAACAAGATAGTTCAAGCTGTGATTTGTCATAATTGTGATGATTGTGGCTTACAGCTCATGAAAACCCCAAATCCACAATCTCAGAAAATTAGAATATTACATGCAATCAATAAAACAAGGATTGTACATAGAACAATATCGGACCTCTGAAAAGTATAAGCATGCATATGTACTCAGTACTTGATTTGGGCCTCTTTTGCAGCAATTACTGCCTCAATGCAGCGTGGCATGGAAGCTATCAACCTGTTGCACTGCTGAGGTGTTGAGGAAGACCAGGATGTTTCAATAGCGGCCTTCAGTTCAACTGCATTGTTCGGTCTCATGTCTCTCATCCTTTCAGGTCAGGCGAGCTTGCTAGCCAATCAAGCACAGTAATCCCAAGGTCAGTGAACCAGGTTTTGGTGCTTTTGGCAGTGTGGGCAGGTGCCAAGTCCTGCTGGAAAATGAAGTCAGCATCCCCATAAAGCTCATCTGCGGAAGGAAGCATGAAGGGATCCAAAATCTCCTGGTAGTCGGCTGCGTTGACCTTGGACTCAATGAAGCACAGTGGACCAACACCAGCAGATGACATCGCTTCACACTGGACTTCAAGCATCTTGCAGTGTGTGCCTCTCCATTCTTCCTTCAGACTCTGGTCCTTGGTGTCCAAATGCAAAAGTTGCTCTCATCAGAAAAGAAGACTTTGGACCACGGAGCAACAGACCAGTTCTGTTTTTCTTTAGCCCAGGTAAAATGCTTCTGACGTTTGTTATTCAGGAGCGGCTTGACAAGAGGAATACAACATTGAAGCCCATGTCCAGGATCTGTCTGTGTGTGGTGGCTTTTGATGCATTGACTCCAGCCTCAGTCCACTCCTTGTGAAAGTCCCCAACACTTTTGAATGGCCTTTTCCTGACAATCCTCTCCAGGCTGCAGTCATCCCTGCTGCTTGTGCCCCTTTTTCTTCCACACTTTTCCCTTTCACATAACTTTCTATTAATGTGCTTTGATACAGCACTTTGGGAACATCCAACTTCTTTTGCAATTACCTTTTGAGGCTTTCCCTCCTTATGGAGGGTGTCAATTTTCTGCACAACTGTCACGTCAGCAGTCTTTCCCATGATTGTGCTTCCTACTGAACCAGTCTGAGAGACCATTTAAAGGCTCAGTAACCCTTTGCAGGTGTTATGGCTTAATTAGCTGATTACAGTAGGACTCTTTGAGCCTAGATTATTGAATCTTTTCACAATATTCTAATTTGTGGATTTGGGGTTTTCATGAGCTGTAAGCCATAATCATCTCAATTATGACACATCACGGCTTGAAGTATCTTGCTTTGCATGTAATGTTTCTATCTCGTATTTTAGGTTCACCTTTTAACTTGCATTACTGAAATAAATGAACTTTTGCATGATATTCTAATTTTTTGAGTTTCCCCTGTACACATCAGTCTAAAGGCAGAGGAGATACAGATAAACACATACCTTTATATTCCCATCCATTTGGTTGTCCTAAAGGTTCTTTTTCAAGAGGCAACTGATTGATACTCTCTCTAGACATCCACATGGTTGGTTCCAAAGATTTTATGACCAATGCTGATTTGAGATGGGCTGGGTTTGCTTTTGCTTTACTGTAACAACTACACTGTACTAAAAATGAAAGAGAAATCAGGCAATTCAAGGATAATGCGCAAATGCCATGACTAAGGGAATGAATTATAATCAAATATCTTATCTTGCCAATAGGCATAGATGCTTTCTCCATTTTTCCCCCAAAAAATCAATGTTGTGAGTTCCAGACAAATATTAAAACTCAGACTATGAAACAAAATAAATGGACACACTTGAAAGTGTATTGACATACTGATCATGAGACATATTGATGTGAATCTTCTATCTTACGGACTTTATCCAATTGGCTGGTTCTCATTGGACCAGAGGGTATAAGAACAAACTGCATAGAGATTACTTAGTCAGTATTTTATTATTTATGTTCTTGATTTTTGTTACAAGACTACTGAAAATGCTGGTACCAAGGAGTGAATGTAAGTAGCAGAAACTCACTCTACCCATAATGGGGATTATTCTTGCTTGGTTTTTTTTTTTTTTTAATTCTCTGGAGCCTAAGCTTACTTCACACATAATAATAGAATTTTGACTGGTTATTTCAAAGGCATTAAATGGGATCATACAGTTCAGTTGTTCCATGATTTCATCTGTTGTCCCACACAGGAAAAATGTCTTGGAGGTTTCAGACTTACATAAACCAGCAGCCAACAAGGACTGTCCCCAAAGAAGAGGCCACTTTCCTTTATGAATAAAACCAGGCACACCAGCCACTGTATCACATATGTTGGTTGAAAGGCCACCGTTCGCTCCGTCTGCTTGCTTTTAGCTGTGCTGTACCTGTTATGCATTTGTTTGCCACACGTTTAGTGTGGTCGGCTCCAGTCAAAGAAAACACAGGAAACAGGGTAGCTACCATAAAAATATGGACAGTAAATGTGAGGAATGTGTTCCGTGTGTGAAATCTAAAAAGGAAAGAGACTTCCACAGTTCGCAGCATGGCTGAATTAATAACATCCTGAAACACGTGCTGTTCAAAAGCAGTGGGGAAGGAATCGGCGCCCCAGATTAGCTTCTTGTTTGAAAGCCTCTCTATAATTGAATGGGCTAATTTTGTGTCATGAGTCGTTTACAGCCTAAGAAATGTGCATAATGCACATTATTTTGTAATATTATTTGCATTTAAGTACATCATAAAGGAAGATTTGTGGAATTAGGCAAAAGTACAAAGTCATGGCATTTTAATACATTTCATTTCTTTCCCCCCTTTCCATCTGAGGAGCCTCATAAATTGCTGTTGGGGGCTGCAAAGGGCAGGAATGAACAACTGGTGGTGCGCAGCTTGCATTCCTCAATAACACCACTTGTCTACTCGAGAGGGCTTGTATAATTGGGAAGCATATCATAAACCGGGCTCCCCTGATTCCTTAAGTCAAGCATAGGTAACATGGCACTCCCAGTCAGCCTTGCCAGAGTCCACATCTTGCTGTAGGTATATGCAGAAAAAGAAAGGAGGTGTGGCATTAAGTATAGGATCCCATTTACACTGCATAGGAAGGAAGGAAGGAAGGAAGGAAGGAAGGAAGGAAGGAAGGAAGGAAGGAAGGAAGGAAGGAAGGAAGGAAGGAAGGAAGGAAGGAAGGAATTGAAAAAAATCAAGATGACAACCACAATTTATATTTGAAATGCCATTCTTTTTTTATGTGCATCCATTGTGCATTCATAATTCCTCGTACAAAAGTCCTATCAAAGATTTACTTGCTTGCTTGCTTGCTTGCTACGGAGCCCATTGCAAATGGCTATTTGCAGCGAGCAGCTTCTATCTTGGGCAAGAATACATTTTTGTTTTACAAAATGCAGAAATGTGTGGATCATCTACGTTACAGATTGTCCATTGATGATGATTAAAAACCAAGCAAAGCTGCAATATCCTTATTTCACAGATTTCAAATACATCCAAATAATAACAATGAAAAGTATTCAAACCTTGTCAGAAACAAGTCCATTGAATGAATTCGTAGTTACTCCCAGGACAGTTTAGAATTGTATTGTCAGCCTTTTATCCAAGGGCTATTTCCCTATCAGAAAAGGAAAAAAAATGTGCTTAAAAACCAAGGTAATGCTCTTCAAATGTCTACTCGGAGGGAAAACCCACAGTACTCATAGGATTTATGGATTTCGTACATGTGTGTAAAGGATTCCATCCAAAGGCTACGAATTAATGGATTGTACTCCTATTTTGGTCTAAATGGGCTCCGCTTAATAAAACTCTCCTCGGTGGAGTGAATTTTAAGGGGTTCCACTCACTTCACGAATCTGTATCAGGAAGACAAGACAACAATATTCCCAAACCTTAGTCCCTGCACTCCGCAGGCAGCTCTTCATTCTTCCTCCATAAAATGGGTGCATCCATTTTCCCTAGTAACGAAATGCCTCTGCCTTTAACCAACTGCCTGCTTTCTCTAATCCAAAGAAGGGCTGTGCATAAAACAAAGGCATCCATGCAAAACACCAACCCAAGGGGCACAAGCAGCTTCCATTCACAATCACAATATACGTCAGACCCAAAATGTGTGCTTCCGTTGCTGGATAGTCAATGGACTAAAAAAAAAAAACCTCTCAATTTACCAGTGGCAATGCATATTCGGGAGACTCATTTGCCTTCACTGTTCAATAGACAGTGGTGCTTTTAGGGTTGTTGTTTATTCTTTTTTTCCAGTAATCCTGGCAAAGCAATAGGATAAAACCCTGCAGACACTACACTCATTATTACACACAAGAGGAGTTCCATTAAGCAAATAATCTATACATATGCATAGAGTTAAGTACATGCATAAGTGCTGCTTCCAGGTCTGCGTCTAAATTACTCCACTACTTGAGCAGGATTGCAAACTACCCAGAGAAGGGCACAAAGGTTTGCGATATTAAATTTTTAATGGCATTAATATTTTAGAGGTTTAATCACCACTGAAAGATGCCAATTCCATTTTTGGAGTTTTCCTACAGTGGGAGGAAAGGCATTGCTTTCCTTTCCTTTTTTAAAAAACTTTTGTTTGGGGCAACCAAAGCAGAAATCCTGCAAATCAAGGTTAGTCCCTGGCAGGAACAGGAGTGTGTGATTATTGCTCAAGTGTAGACTCTCATCTTCATAGTCTTCCTATGCAAGAGTAACAACTTCAGCTTTGGGGGAGACCCTTTAACAAGAAAGTAGACCCCCGATCAAGCCTGCTTTTACCTTTTTTCTGGACCAGTGGTGGGATTCAAAAATTTTTACTAATGGTCCTGTGGGCGTGGGTTGGCTTGGTGGGCAGAGCTTGGTGGGCATGGCAGGGGAAAGATATTGCAAAATCTCCATTCTTTCCCCACTCCTGGGGGAAGGTTACTGCAAAATCCCCATTCCCTCCCCACTCCTGCGGCAAAGTCAGGGGTGGGATTCAATTTTTTTAACAACTAGTTTTGTGGGCATGGTTTAGTTGGTGGGCGTGGCTTGGTGGTCACGTGACTGGCTGGGCGTGGCCAACTCAACATCACTCACATCGAGGCATGCATCTCCTCGCCTGGCCCCTCATGACTGTGGGGATGTTGCAACAGTCGTAAGTGTGAAAAATGGTCATAAGTCACTTTTTTCAGTGCCATTGTAACTTTGAATGGTCACTCCACACAAGCAAAGTATCAGCAAAGGAGAAAAAAAACCTCCAGAGAGGTTCCTGAGGCAGGAAGTCTAGTCCTGCCAAGAATGTAATAAGGGTTAATGGAGAAGCAGTTTCTGTAAGCAACACCAGAATATTTCCTTCTTGCCTTCCTTACAGGATTAGCCCAATAATTTCTTCTAACAACCGGTTCTCCAAACTGCTTAGAATGTTAACAACCAGTTCTAGCGAATAGGTGCGAACCTGTAGAATCCCACCCCTGGGCAAGGTTATTGCAAAATCCCATTCTCTCCCCACCCACTAACTTGCTTTCCAGCTCCATTCTCCTGTGCAGGGTAACAAAAGAAGACCCAGCCAATCAGCTGGGACTCGGGAGGCAGAGAATAGATAGGGGCAGGACCAGTCAGAGGTGGTATTTGCCAGTACTCCAAACTACTCAAAATCTCTGCTACTGGTTTTCCAGAACTGGTCAGAACCTGCTGAATACCACTTCTGTTCTGGACCCAGCCTATTGAAACTGGATGAGGAGGAAGAGAAGACTGAGACACCATATAGCCATGAGGAAAGCCATTACACCAGAAAGTTGATCCTCACCTCTGGCTCTGACCATATTCAGCTGTATTGGTGGCAAATTCACCATTATTTCCATCAGTTCACAGATATTCTACATGGAGATGAGTAGCATCCTAAAAATAGTTTTTAACTAAAAGGAAAAGAAAAATAATTGCGAGTAATGTTGAAGAGAAATACTTCCAAGTACTGCTGACAGTTTCAAAAGCTTTGTTGTCTTGATCATATTAAGCCATATTAGAATGGCGGAGTCAGCTTCCCTCCCCAGGAGAATCAATTAACAGATAAACAAGCCTACAGACCGTGTAATAGCAATGCCAGTGGTGTTTCTAAGTATTACCTGGAGCAAGGTACAAAATACAACAGAGTTCTAGTCACAGGAGGAGAGAATTATAAATGTACCTCAACTTTCACGGTGTGAAAACTGTAAAGGAAACCTTGCTACAGGAGAAGAGAAAGCTTGGAGCCAGGAAAGCAGCTCCTTCAAATAACACGGCTCCATTTACAGTGGTAGAGAAATGAAGGGAGTTTAAGTATAGGCTGATGATAAATGGCAAGTCCTTAGAAACTCTCTTTATCTGTAAATACTTAGCCAAAGTGAAAGCTAATACGTTGCAGAGATACTGCATTTTTTAATATGGAAACCCAAGGGGGAGGGAACTATTAGGAAATTTGGCAGAAAGAGGCAGGGGATATATTGGATAATATAGGTTTGACTTGACAGAAGGAGACCTGGATTTAGATACTGAAGTCAGTCAAAGTTCCCTGGGTGAGATTAGACCACTCTTATTTCTCAACTAATATAAACTATATAGTAGTTATGGAGATAACATAGGAGAATGCTAGCTCCTGCCCTAAGTTGCTTTCAAAAGTGAGTGAAAATATGTATGGGGTTTCCAAGAGCTATGCCAAGTTAAAATACAACAGCTTTTAAACAAAATATTTTCCAAAGCTACCTTTACCATGTGTGTGTGTGTGTGTCTGTGTCTGTGTCTGTGTCTGTGTGTGTGTATAATCTCTCTCAGCACAATGCTCATTGATTTGCCTTGTAAAGTACTTAGTTTGAAAATAATGTACAGGTAGTCCTCAACTTATGACCATAACTGAGGCCAGCATTTCTGTTGTAAAGCAAGCCAGCTGTTTGAGTTTTGTGCCATTTTACAACCTTTCTTGCCCCGGTTATTAAGTGAATCACTGCAGTTCAGTCAATAACGTGGTTGTTACATGAATCTGGATTCTCCGTTGACTTTGATTGTCAAAAGGTCGCAAAAACTGTTCATATGACCTCAAGACCTGTAACTGTCATAAATATGAGCCGGTTGCCAAGCATCTAAATTTTGGTCACATGACAGGGGGGATGTTACATGTGAAAATGGTCATAAATCACATTTTTCAGGGCCGTTGTAACTTTGAACGATCATTAAATAATGATTTCATAATCATTATAAGCCAAGGACTACCTGTATTATAATAATTGTGCTAATTTACAACTCATGGCAAAGCTAGCTATAGAAGACATGAAGAACAGGGCAACCACTGACTACAAGCAAGTGAATTAATTGCTGCAATTAGCATGTAAGAAAATACAGTGCACAGCTGAAATGGACAGAAGCAGTCAAGGAAGCCTAAAGTATTATTTACAGATGAAACTCGAAAAATTAGAATATCATGCAAAAGTTCATTTATTTCAGTAACGCAACTTGAAAAGTGAAACTAATATATGAGATAGACTCATTACATGCAAAGCAAGATAGTTCAAGCCATGATTTGACATAATTGTGATGATTATGGCTTACAGCTCATGAAAACCCCAAATCCACAATCTCAGAAAATTAGAATATTACATGCAATCAATAAAACAAGGATTGTACATAGAACAATATCGGACCTCTGAAAAGTATAAGCATGCATATGTACTCAGTACTTGGTTTGGGCCCCTTTTGCAGCAATTACTTCCTCAATGCAGTGTGGCATAGAAGCTACCAGCCTGTGGCACTGCTGAGGTGTTATGGAAGACCAGGATGCTTCAATAGTGGCCTTCAGCTCTTCTGCATTGTTCAGTCTTATGTCTCTCATCTTTCTCTTGACAATGTCCCATAACTTCTCTATGGGGTTCAGGTCAGGCGAGCTTACTGGCCAATCAAGTACAGTAATCCCAAGGTCAGTGAACCAGGTTTTGGTGCTTTTGGCAGTGTGGGCAGGTGCCAAGTCCTGCTGGAAAATGAAGTCAGCATCCCCATAAAGCTCGTCTGTGGAAGGATGCATGAAGGGATCCAAAATCTCCTGGAAGATGGCTGCATTGACCCTGGACTTAAAGACGCACAGTGGACCAATACCAGCAGATGACATGGTTCCCCAAATCAACACAGACTGTGGAAACTTCACACTGGACTTCAAGCATCTTGCAATGTGTGCCTCTCCATTCTTCCTCCAGATTCTGGGTCCTTGGTTTCCAAATGAGATGCAAAAGTTGTTCTCATCAGAAAAGAGGACTTTGGACCACTGAGCAACAGACCAGTTCTGTTTTTTTTTTAGCCCAGGTAAGACACTTCTGACGTTGTTTGTTGTTCAGGAGCGGCTTGACAAGAGGAATACATTTGAAGCCCATGTCCAGGATCTGTCTGTATGTGGTGGCTCTTGATGCACTGACTCCAGCCTCAGTCCACTCCTTGTGAAAGTCCCCAACACTTTTGAATGGCCTTTTCCTGACAATCCTCTCCAGGCTGCAGTCATCCCTACTGCTTGTGCACACTTTTCCCTTCTACATAACTTTCTATTAATGTGCTTTGATACATAACTTACACATAACTTTCTTTTAATGTACTTTGGGAACATCCAACTTCTTTTGCAATTACCTTTTGAGGCTTTCGCTCCTTATGGAGGGTGTCAGTGATGGTTTCTGCACAATCGTCACGTCAGCAGTCTTTCCCATGATTGTGCTTCCTACTGAACCAGACTGAGAGACCATTTAAAGGCTCAGAAACCCTTTGTAGGTGTTATGGCTTAATTAGCTGATTAGAGTGGGACACTTTGAGCCTAGAACATTGAACCTTTTCACAATATTCTAATTTTCTGAGATTGTGGATTTGGGGTTTTTATGAGCTGTAAGCCATAATCATCTCAATTATGACACATCACGGCTTGAAATATCTTGCTTTGCATGTAATGTGTCTATCCCATATATTAGTTTCACCTTTTAAGTTGCATTACTGAAATAAATGAACTTTTGCACGATATTCTAATTTTTTGAGTTCCATCTGTATTTATTTTATTTATTTGATTTGTCAATTGCTTTCAAGATAATAGATGTAAGTATAAACATGAGTAAGAATACAGGAAATAGGTATGAATAAATGGGGACAATAGGACAGGGATGGTAGGCATGATGGTGTACTTATTCACACCCCTTACAGAAAAGTAGGTGGGAGGGTAGTCAATGCAACAGCACAAAAGTATCCCTGGAAGTCACATTTATAATGTGAACAGGGTTAAGACTGTAGAGAAACTTAGCTCTGGACTTGCAAAGGAAATGGAAGAGACGATAAAGTCACTCAACTGTGAGAAACAAAAAATAACACAAGAAAGAGATTCAGAACCATAAAAGATAAAGAAAATGACCTTGATGGAGATCTGCAAACTTCGTTGCCAAGGCAACTCCCTTACTCATTGAAACTACAAGAAGGAGAGAAGGTACAACACAATGAGATTTTCAAGGTTCTGTTATTATAGTCAAAATCTCAATAGAACTAATTTTAGCTTTCTTGTAGAATTCCTTGGTCTGGTTTACCTATTGGGGATGCCAGAACAGATGCCATCTTGACTACATTGTCCTTAAGAGGGGAAGTAAAGGTTTTGTACCGGCTTTTTAAGATACTATCTTGTTATATATCCTACCACAAGAAAGCAGCATTCTTGGAAACCCTATGGGGGTCTACTTCTTGATCTGGATGTAACTCCAAGGTCTGACAAATACATTGTCAGTTACATCCATTTCTGCTTTTTTGCTTCTCCTTTTGGTAACAGAGTGCCTGGGCAATATAGATAAGTCTAAATGTTGGAAATCCCTGATTTAGAGAAAGTCAAACGTATGTTTGGATTAGAGTTTGGAGGCCATTCCAATTAATCTCTTTTAGGCAACTGGATTCTCATTTTGTATCTGGCTTTAAACAATTTAAGGCTCTGTTGAAAAGGGGGTTCAGAGAGAGTACATTGATCCTGAAAGCCTGAATTGTGCTTTTTTTTTGCTTTAAATAACCAAATATGTAGTGTAGAATTGCTAGCTGTTTAATTAGTTTATTAGCTAAAATCTGCCATACACTTCTTCACCAATTGTCAGAGAAGACATGTCTTCTTCTTTTTTGCAATTGTGTGTGTGTGTGTGTGTGTGTGTGTGTGTGTGTGTACACACATATAATATATATTATATAATTTTTACCCTAAAACTGCAGCAATTATACATTCTTTCAGGGATTATTTCAGTATAAATTTTTAGTAGCTCGAATGCCTATGGTGAGGCTATCCTCTAAGAGAATATATATGAACTGTATATTTTAAGATTTGTTATTTCTAGTGACAGAGCTACATTTCATGAGATGATTCACTTGTATTTTATATGGCTTTCTTTATTAGATCTTCTTTGTTTCCTTCAGTTAATCCTTGCCTTACCACAGCTAGCAATTAAAAATTAAAAGCTAATCAAAATGCATCCAGTTTCCTCAAGTACTTGTACAAACTGCCCTTTGTTTTAATTTCTAAGCACCTGCTAGGTATCAGATGAAGGAAATTGAAGAAGAAACACATTTGTTTCTCTGTCAAATCTTTAGCTTACTAAATTCCAATGGAAAGAATTGGATTAGCGTTCATTTCATGGATTTTTGTTGGGTGTATATATGTTTCTGTGTGTGTGCGTGTATATACGGTATGCTTCCTGGGTGGCTGGGTAGAATAACACAACCCACTTTATAACCAACTGAAGCTGAAAATATTTGAATTCAAGCTAATTTAGTCAGACTGAAGTTAATGTGACTAATGTGGCTTTAATCCACTTTCTCTTCTATATTCTAGATATAATAATAAAGCTTACTCTAGGTATATACGGGAAGGGAGGTGTATTTTAATGCAACATGCCTCTCAAGAAAAATATTTAGTACACTACTTCTTCAATGCATCCTGAGGGGCCTTGACCACTGACATTTTTTTTTACAGATTGCATTCACAACTCTATAACCCAAAGCTACTTATAAACTAGCTCACTTGTTTTAGTCATTTGGTCATTATTTCTAAACTGCCCAATCACAGTTTGTGCTGCAAACTCCAGCAATGACTAGAAGGCAGTAAAGAGATTCAGAAAACTCTTTGCTTGTCTCTAGGAATCATCTAGACCAGGGGTGGGGAACTATGGATCTTTTATGACCTATGAATTTCAACTCCCTGAATTCTTGAGCCAGCACAAAGTCCAAAGTCATAAAGGAGCCCTACTTCTCCACCTCTGATCTAGACAGAGGGACATGGAGAGTGCTGATTCATAGAGTGGCTAAAGATCAAACACCACAAAATGGCTGACGATGATTTTTGCGGCCCAATTCAGGGAGTCATAGTGAATTGAGATTTTTCAGAGCTGTGGTGATAGCATTTCACAGAAACAAGAACAGAGTCTTGTGGGCTTAGAATCCCAGTGGTGGGACTAGGGCAGGGTCTGCAGAAGTTTCATTTGGACCCATTTCCCACCGGGAGCCACAAAACCTGGATGGACATGGCCAACTCGATGTCACTCACTCCCACCCAGTCACATGACCCCTAGCCATGCCTACCCAGCCACAAAACCCTTTTCTCTCACCATATGTCTCTCTCTCCCCCTCTTCCCCCTCTGTATCTCTTTGCCCTCTCCCTCTCTCTCCCCCTTTCTGTATCTCTGTCTTTCTCCCCCTCTCTCTGTATTTCTCTGCCTCTCTCCCCTTCGCCTTATCTTCCCTTTTCTCTTCCCTCTTTTTGTATCTCTCCCCCCTTTATCTCTCTGTATCTCTCTGTGCCTCTTTCTGTCCCTTTCCATATTTCCCCTCTCCCCCCTCTGTCTCTCTCCCCCTTCTATCTCTTTCTGTGTATGTCACTGTCCCCCTCCCTATCTTCCCCTCTCTCCCCCCTCTGTGTACCAGTCTGTGTCTGTCTCTCTCCCACCTTCTCTCCCCCCCGCCCCCAATCTCTGTGTCTGTGTCTCTTTCTCCTCAAGTGAGCAACAAAGTGCAGCAAAGGTACCCATTGATGGGCAGCTGTTCACTTAAGGAGGGTCTCCCCATGTGTGCACACCCTCCTGTTCCCACCACAGCTGGCCAGGGGGTCATGAGAAGAGAAGAAGGGGGAGGAGGAGGAGGGTTGCCTAGGGGTGAGATTCTACAGGTTCGCACCTATACGCTAGAACCGATTGTTAACATTCTAAGCAGTTCGGAGAACCGGTTGTTAGAAGAAATTACTGGCCTAACCCTGTAAGGAAGGCAGGAAGGAAACATTCTGGTGTTGCTTACAGAAACTGCCTCTCCGTTAACCTTATTACATTCTTGGCAGGGGTAGACTTCCTGTCTCAGGAACTTCTCTGGAGATTTTTTCCTTCCTTTCTGGTACTTCGCTTGTGTGGAGTGACCATTCAAAGTTACAATGGCACTGAAAAAAATGACTTATGACCATTTTTCACACTTATGACTGTTGCAGCATCCCCACAGTCATGAGAGGCCAGGCGAGGAGATGCATGCCTCGATGTGAGTGATATTGAGTTGGCCGCACCCAGCCAATAACATGACCACCAAGCCACATCCACCAACTAAGCCACGTCCACAGAACTGGTTGTTAAAAAATTTGAATCCCACCCCTGAGGTTGCCCAAAGGGAAGCTTCTGCCATGGCTGGCAATTGTTTCTCAGCCAGCCTGGATTTCCAAAAAGAAGAAATAAAAGGAGTTACCAAGAGCCCCAAAGAGAGTTTGTGGCTTAGTCCAACCGCAGCTTTCCGAGAAGAGACACAAAGACAGAGAGCATGAGACAAATACAGAGAGACATAGAGGGGGGGGAGCATTTTTGGTGAGGGCACTCCAGCTTTCTCTGACCCTGACCCCCAGAGTGGGTGTGCAAGGTTTGGCAGGGCCAGCCCCCTTTTCCTGCTGCCCTTGGCTTCTTAAAGCTGCAGCTGGGTGCTGCAAGCCAGTGCCCCTTTCTGTCGTCCCATGCTCCCAAATCCCATTCCCACCCCACCAGCCCTCGTACTAGTGAGGCCAGTGTCGGTTGTGGCTGGGCTGGGCCAGTTCTTGGGGCAGAGAGCAGGTTGCGCATTACCCCAGTGACCGAGGCACACCCAGCATCAACGAGGGCCAGAAGAAGCAAGAGTGAGGCACCAGAGAATCAGCCCTGGCTGCTTCTCCATCCTCCACCATTGCCCTTACCTTCCCAAGCCAGGTGAGGGAGGCCAAGGGGTGGGGACACCCAGTGATGGTACAAAAAGCTACAGCAGAGGACCCAAAGAGCTGCATGTAGTTCCAGAACCACAGGTTGCCGATACCCAGACTAGGGGAAGATGAGCTTTCACTGACAATTAATTTACTTCATCAAGTAGGTAAAATGTTGACCTGAATTACAAGGACTATATTTAAAAAACCTGCAACAAAATGGAGCAGGGGAGATTTCCTAGCCATCTAAGCAAACCCTTAAGACAATTGCCATGGGGTTGTATGTCTATCATAGTAAGTCCCTATATGATATTGGAATAAACTGAGAAGGGAAAAAACAGCCTATGAAATTTAAAGGAAAATATGTGGCAGACAACTATTGTATCACTGACTACGCTCTCTAGCAACTATTAGATTCAGAGATAGCCAAAATGATGAACAACAAGAAGCTTTGTAGAGTTTTTTTGTTGCTACTATTGTTCTATTGCCTTTATTTAAAGAACAGGAGGCTATTTAAGAGCATGTAATACTGTACATGTATATTTACATTAAAAAAATCAGTAAAGAATGATCACACACAAACACACACACACACATACATACATACATATATATTCATATATATACTGCATATACATACACATATATACACACACACACCATTCATGTAATACATCTATAATTTAAATGACTATGTACATCCAACAATATGAAATCCTGACTCAAGGTCAAGTTAATTTATATAATTACATTTTCCCAAATATAAGCATCTTAGGGCTTCACAAAAATGTGTTTAAGTGAATGCATTTTCAATGCATTTATGGCAACACAATGATTACTTATTCCTTTTTGTAAGGCTGATGACCTTAAAATTTTGAGTCAAAAATCCTCAATAATATTTCAAAGTTAAAGTTTGGAGAGGTGAGGGTTTTCTGTGCTCAAGCTGGTTGGCAATGTTTCTTCCTGAAGGTTTCACTCTCTGAAATAAAATTGATTAAATGTGTTGCATAAGCTTCCAAGGCAATAGTCGAAATATACAATAACAAAGAACATATTTATCTAGAAATGCACAGGATTGAATTTTAAAAAGAAGAAAAACATTGTGGCAATAACAGAGACTTGGAGTCAAGATCAAAAAGAAGTCAGATTTGTTTGAAAATTTTAAACGACCCATTTCCATTTTTTTATAAAGTTAGTGTGCAGCCTAGGAACACTTCATATTCTAATCGAAAAAGAAGGTCCTTCTGCTTCATGTGTCAATATTGTAAACATGTAAATCTGGAAAATATTTTCCAAGCAGGCAACCATGTGTAAAATGTTCAAAACCTGCCATAAAGCAGCTGCAGCTGGTAGGGGGGAGGTAGATCCAAACTTTTGCACCCTGTCGTCAAGAATCCAGATGTGGAACAGAACAGTTTTTCCTCTTCGTTCAGCAGCTGGACTCAAGCATTCAGCGTGTCTTTTAAGCAAAGCTTTATCAAGCAAACACGGCGATAATTATGTAGCCACAAAGCAACACAACTGACGAATCTTGCAATTCAAGCAATCTTCAGTTAATTACTGCAGAGACAGATTTTCAAAGACTCACACATTTTATTTCTGAGTATGTAGAAAGCACAGCCCATGTCACTTTAGTGAGACCACCAAAGCAGCAGCATTAAGGGGAAAAGCATTACAAAATAACAAAGGGGAAATGTCATGGTTCTTAGGATAGCGCAGTCTTCCCGAGTGATTTTCCGGCAACATCACTACTTCAGTCTTTACACGTTTTTTTTTCACTATACTTATGAGATTGGGGGTCAAAGAGGAGAACTTTCAACCAATCTGCAAAATTAAAGACTGGTATACCCTTTGTGTGAAGAACCCAATAGAACGGCCAACATTCATTAAAGGGACAAATATGTGTAATCGCAGTTATTGTTTATAAAGATTCTTAGAGGAAACATTATTCAAGAGGGAAGCTATGCAGGGAGTCCCATTTTCCGGGATTGTTTCCTGCTTCAAATTACTTCTCTGAAAGACCTTTCACGTGGGATTACTTTTTTCCCCTTTGTTTGCAATCTGCATTATATTGTGTTGATATGTGGATATGATATTAGCTGTTTAAAAATATAGGGATATTATTGATCTCTTCCCCAGACAGCCCTTAGAAAATTTACTCCAAGAGGCATACAGTAAATAGAAAAATAAAAAATAAACCGATAAAGATAGAGACTCTTTGTCCTTTATATTAAGAGGGAGGGATTGCAGCTTAACTTGAAAGGCTTGTTTTTTTTCCGTAGTCTAATACTGCTGGGCTAAGCAGAGACAGCACAATTTTAACATAGCAGAAAGAGCACCAAATGCAGATTGAGAAGATTGAAATGGGGATCCCTGCAGAGCCAGAAAATTCAGCGGACAGTCTCATCTGTCTAACAGAAATACTGTTAAGGTTAATTTTTTTTTTCTGGTTCACTTGAATATTTCAGAAAAAAATAATAAGGCACAGTGATAATTACGGGTGTCTGGAGAGTAAATCTGGTATGCAAATGGTTTTGGAAATATGACACAAAGATATATGATATGGCAATCATACTGCAGCTAAACATGGGAGGCAGTGATACAATCCACAAAGCTCCAGTTAAACTTTGCAACTTGATCAAAGGGTATGTGCACATACATTAAAGTCTCCCTCCCTCCAAATTCTTTTCATGATTCAAAGGCACTGGGTTCAGTTTGATAATGAATGAGTTCAGTATTGAATTCCGAGGGATGATTCAATCAAACTGCTCTCGAAGCAAAACTTTCAACGAGACTGTGTCCTGTTACTGATATCTAGATGTGGATGTGTCCCTAGAAATTATCTGGGATACACAGACTAATTGTAAACTGCTTCTATATAAGGCATCATGTATAGGCAGTCTTAGTACCCTGATCCCAACTGAGAGAACTCATGTGTCAAGACATAAGATATTTTATATATATCTTTGTGAACATGGAAGAACACCACAAAACTGATAAAAAGGACTCATCCTTTACAAGGTGTGGAAACAGCTTACAATCACACAGGGAAACAAAAGCTCAAGGAGATGCTGATGCTTCCTCCTGCCTCTTTTTCCACTAAGCTTATTTATTCACAATTCTTAATAATATACGAAGAAGATTTTCACTTAGCATTCTATCCTTGGGCTAACAAAGCTGGTGAAAAAATAAAAATATTCTTGCTCTAAGGCAGGGGTGTCAAACTGGCGGCAAGCCACACCCACCCCAGCTCCGTGAATGGGAAAAACGTCCCGAAATGTCACATGACATCAACGGGACACGTAGAGTTTGACACCCGTGTTCTAAGGGGAACAGTTTTAATGGACAAAGTCCAGTTTATCAAATGCATGGAGAAACCTACAATCCACAAAAGCTCATGCCTTTAATAAATGTGTCAGCCTTTTAAAAATGCCAGAAAAGTCTATGATATTTGCGGCAATGTATTGACATGGCTACCTTCACGGAAACTACATCTTCACGGAAATTAGTATTCTATTCCCACATTTCTATTCGAGCCAGTCTTGTTCTTCTCTATCCAAGACTTTCAGAGTTGCTCAAATTACGCTCCAAACCAATCCCTGAAACTTGAACTCTGTCAAGCACATCTCCAAGAGAATCATACTGAACTCGATCATCCTTTTGTTCTGAAACTCAGGGGAGGCATTGCAAAGTGAAAGGTATAAACTGCTACAATAAAATGATGGAACAATATGCTGCAAAACAACAATAAAATAATGCAACTGACAGATCTGGAAAGTATTCAAACCACTCCTAACACTCGCTGCGCCCTGCTTATTTGCAATATATAATATTCTAGCATGAGACAAAATATTTTCGAAATGAAATCTGCGTTTAAATGCCAATATCCTCTCCTTCTGGCTTCTCACTTTATGATACTAACATAGGATCTCATTCACTGAGCCAATTGAAATTTTAATAAAAGAAAGCAGGAGTTTCTAATAAACTCCTGCAGTGAGCTGATAATACTAAACATCTTTAGCAGCATGGTGTTTTTTATTATTATTTTAGCTGTATATTAATATGCTAGTATTTGTAAACTCCCCAGGGTCACTAGATTTATTCTAAAAGGCTTCTCTGCATTCTTCTGGTTTGAAAAGTTTCTGCAAAACTGAAAAGGGGTAATATGCTTCTAATATGTCTTTTTCAAAAAATCTTGATGCCTTGTGAAATGGGTGACTGGGGGTGGTGGATGGGGGTAGGAGAGAGAGAGAGAGAATATTGCAGAAAGAAAGCAATAGTGAGCCTTATTGATTCCTCTTATTGTAGCTGAAATCTTTAAACAGGAATGTTGGCAGCAGATGGATTGATTATGGGTGTGATTTGGGTGGTCATCCACCACTCTGCCACAAACCTCTTGCTCAAAAGGTCAAAGAGGTTGCTTGCAGATGATGTTGCCAAATGATTGGTTAGGATACACAACCATACCCCTATGGCATCCTGGAAGACAGGAATTAAAGTGGAGCTGTTAATAGTTGGCTGCAAATAGATAAAGGTGTGTTTCCATTGTTTCAATCTTGCAGGTTACAGACAAAACAAACAAACCCAACAATATAGGGTGTTATTTAATGGTGGCTAAGCAGCTGAGCCACCAAGGATTATTATTAGGGCACTTCTCATTAGATTATTAGGGCATTTCTTCTGAGTATTACAACCACTGTAATTATAACTATATGACAGAAGCCCACCAGAATGGCTGTTCCCCAAAACCCCACATATGCACATATTTCTTCCATTCCCAACCCTCAAGATTTTTGATATTGGCAAATGCTCAGAACACCTGAGTTTGTTCTCTACTATTCAGCATCTCAAGGACATGCAAGGTTCCTAAAAGTGTAAAATTCATCACACGAATAGCAGCGAGCAACTCTTCCTTGCACTATCAAGATTCCAATTCACATGGAAATCTTCACCTATATGCTCTATAACTGGGAGACGTCACTCATCTCACTAGCATATTTTTACAATGGGGTGGCTCCAAAAATCAAGAAAGACACACAGAATTATTTCTAAGCACTTTCAATAGTTCCTCCCGTCTAGACAGAAATTTTTCCAAATTAAAGCAACGACTTGCATCATTAAAGATATATTCTAAGAACATCTTAAGGAGGACCTATTTTGACTCTCTTCTAACCAAAGTATCTAAATTTTGCTGTCTGTCAGTCCTCTGTAATGGATTTCTACTGGGAATCCAGACTACATTCTACCCCAAGAATCTCTGATGCTTTCAATTCTGGATTTTGATCACCTACTGACTTTCGGTCTATTTTTAATCCGCTCTCATCTTTGATGCTCCAGTTTATTGCCCTTCTTAGCTTGAATATTTCCTGTATGTTTTCTTCCTCTTGGTATAGTCACACTGCTTGCTCCTCCTCTGTTTACTCTTCCATCTTTCTGCATAGTCTCCTCTGTTTACTCTTCCATCTTTCTGCATAGTCCTCTTCTGTGTTTTCTCCCTATTTCCCCAAGGTAGCCGTCTATTATTCATCCTCAGTCACAGACATGATTTGGCCTCTTACTGCCTGCTACTGACAGCTTTTCCTGGACTTCTGGGAACTTTATGGAGTTCATAAACCTAAACCATGAATAGACAACTTTGATCTCTTCCAGATGTTTTTATACTTCAACTTCAATAAATCCAAAAGATCTGAAATGATGAGAGAGCTTCCTTTATGATATTTACCAATATTGTTGAATTGTCTGTGCTATAATATATGCTTAATTTACATATATGTTTGCTTTGAAAGCTTTATTGGGCCAGCAGTTGCCTCCCCTCCAATAAACATAGGGACCAAAGCTATTCAGAAATCATCCTTTGTTCCTGAGACACTCTCTCCTAAAACCTGGAAACAGTTTCAAACATATGTAAGTGATAGATCCAAGGCAAGTAGAATTGTAATTTGGCATACAGAACAGGATAACCAGTTCAAAAGCAAGTACCTGAAGATATGTGTTTGGTTTAGCACTGCTTTAGAAGACCTCTTCCTGAAAATATAATATGAAATTAATCTTTATTGGTAATAAAACAGTTATATTCATGGAGGAGAATTAAAGCCAATTGAGAAACATTCAATCTTACTGAATTAGCAAGTATTTCAACTTCATATTGTATTAAATTAATTGGATATTCCTGTCAGCCATTCAAAAAGCAAAAAGAGTAAGAATCATAGGGAAGGACTTCAGGTCACAAAAGTATTTGGGCTATCAAATTTTTGGTTGGCAGAAACCTGGACAATAATGAAATAGCCAAAAAAGGGGTCTAAACAACAGTTCTTTGCTGTTGTTCAGATTTGGCAGCAATACAAAATGTTCTTGAGAACAGCACAGTCTGCATCTCCAAATTTTACTTAGTGTAGGCAAATATAGCCAGTGGGATGGTAAATTAAGGGTACTATCTATTTATGGCTTGTTCTTAAACAAAAAAAAAATCTAGCTTATTATGTTAGGCCATGAAAAAAGATTACAGAGTCTCTTGGAAAAAAACCACTGATACTATATGAAGATTTGGCACTCTGCAACTTGTAAAAAATGGCTTGCTTTGTTGAATGTGTTGTTAAAGGATACATAATTAAACAGCCTTACTAAATAGCCATCAACCACACTGGATGCCAAATGAGATGGGAGGAAGAGAAAAATGAGATGCAGAATTTCTATCCACATTTTTTTATTCCAACAAATTATTTTTAGTCTGTGCATTGATTGTTCTACTTCCCTGAGAGCGCACATATAAAATATTCTGCAGTTTTTATATATTTTTTCACCAAAAGAGAGCCGTATTTCAGATTAGTTAAGGAAATAAGTACACAGATGTATGCACATGCTCATGCACCCATTTCTCCCCTTGCTTAAGCTGCTGTTTTTTATCCTGCTGTTGAGCAAGGACAGGCAAATAACTTGCGTCTGCAAGCATTGGAATCAAGGCTTTCATTAATTACTGCATTCACTGGATTCGAAGCTCTCTCACTCTCGTTATTTAAACTTTCATTTTGCAGCTATTTGTCCTAGCCTGTTCTGTGTTCTTCGAACACAGGCAAAGCCATTTATCTGTAACCACTTCGGATCTGGCAGTGGAAGGTACCGCCTATTTGTTAAAGAAAAAACGTCCTTCTGCACAAAGCAGCTCTTCACAATACAGGCTGAGAAAATATAATTTTGTTATCTCCATTTGTCTGTTTCCTCCACCCACCACATTTTTTTATTTATTTCTTTTTGACATCTTCTGCTTTCTCTTTTTTTCCCCCTGAGGAAGGGATTTCACAATCTCTCTCTCCCATGATGCTCTGGCAATGTCATGTTGCATTTCAACAGAAATGACAACAAGAATCATTTCACCAATTCCATGCAGGGCTGAGGGTGGCCTATTTTTCACTTGGCAAGCTGAAGTCTAAAGTAATTAAGCACTGCTGTGTGGGTGGCAGCTTCCTGCTCTGAAGTCAGCCTGAGATAATTACCATAATAAAGTCAAAACATTATGTGCTGTGCTGATAGATAGATAGATGGATGGAGAGATTGGGGCATCTATTAAATGATCCATTTTGTTATGCTTCCCAGGAAATTTTCTATTGATGCCAATTAAGAAGTATATATTCCAAGAGAGTATTGCAAAGTCACAAAACTTTTCTTTAGGAAATCGAATTTATTATTCACTGAGCCTGAATTACTTTGAGCTGTTTAAAAAAGAAAAGAATCTGAACTCCTGGAAACCAGGTGGTGGCATTACATATTTATTACAAACACTTTGCAAAATCCACATTACCCAGTTACTGATTTTCAACGAAGTTCTTTGGGTGGTATAAGGCTTGTTTGTTTGTTTTAGTCCAGATAACGAAAATTTGGCTTGTGAAGCTATGTCTTAACTGGAATGGGGGGGGGGGGAGTAGAGAAAGCAAAAAATACCCACAAAATCTCCACAACTTCACATACAATGTATTGTGAAAAAGGCCTGTCTGATGCTTACATGCTCACACATTTGAACATAAACTTAATGAAATGTCCCTCAAAGTATATCCTTAATTAAATGCCTCCAAGCCTCCATTTATCGCAAATGGACCACAACTAAGGTGGAAGAAATGATTAATATGTGCAATTTGGCAGGGCGCATTGCAGTAAAGCTTCTACACGACAAATGAAAAATCAGAACAATGTTACATTGTGGCTGCCATTAACATGCATTAATGGCCCCCATCAGTCGCTCCTGACTTGAACGCGGTGGCCAATCTTGCATCCCAAAATATTTGTCGTGAGATACGATATAAGAAGGGTGGGGGGGGGTCTTTAAAAAAACAACAACAGTGCAATTAAAAGTTTTTCCTTTGTTGAAAGCCTCCGACTGACTTCCTGCAAAAGAGTTTAAAGCCTTCAACTGCCAGATTAACAATCGCCTCCCGTCCACCCACCTGTTTAGCCCGTTGCAGGCTTCCCGAGAAAGTTAACTCGAGTGGAGCGTTCCTATTTTCGAAGCATGTCTAGTCCGCTTATTAGGAGCACCGTGCAGAAGAGGAGAAAATTTGCAGCTGCAGTGGAGTTTTATGTCTGAATTCATTTAACCACTTTTAATGCCGTTTCTCTTGCAGCGATTCCTGCTTGCTGATAGAAACGATCGGCCCCAACAAGCTGAAGGAATGCTTCCGTTAAATCGTGAAGGGGAAACAAAAGGAATGTTTCTCTCATAGATAAATGCAATTTTTGAAAGCATCCAGATATATTCAAATATACCACGCACGCAGATACCCACACATACCGATAGACGCAGAGAGCGTTAAAGCTTCTCTAATTAGTTCCCAGCAAGGAAGCTGGAGAATCAATACATATTAGATTCAGATCATCCTGCCCTCAAGCACGTCACAAGATGCAGGGCCCCAATGAGTTCACCACTCATTTGAGTAAGCCCTGAATCCTACCACTCTCTCTAGGTAGCTTTGATCGACAGCTGAAGGCCTTCTGCTTACAAAGATTTCTTACTCTCTCTCTTTTTTTTTTTAATTATCCGAGGATCAGGTCAGCTTGAAAATTGCTTCACAGAAACGCTGAGACTTTATGAATGCTGTATCATGCATAACTCCAGCTCACATATCAGATTTCTCTCCTCTCCTTTTTTCTAAAAACGTGTGTGTGTGTGTGTGTAGTACTTTATTGTGTAGGAAATAACATTGAAATATCAAAGATGTACTTTAAGAGAGATAAGAGAGCAGCACTAAATTGAAGTTCAGAGTACAAGTAGCCTATAAAAGAGAGGTATTAACAGACTGCTGAAACCAAGAAAGTCATTCTAAATGGCTGCTATTGAAAAAAAATGTGTATATGGAGGGTGCCATTCTGAGTCTTCTTTTTTCCTCCAATTTAAAGAGAGTTTAAATTCATTAAAAGGAAAGGGAAATTATCAGAAGAAAATGCCATGTTCCATCACTTTCCCCCATCCCATTCCCATTCATTCCATCACTTTCCCCCATTCCTTAGTTGATTAAGTCCAATTTTCTGATTTGGACAGATAATTTTTGTCACTTGTAATTCATATGTTTACATGTCATAGAAAATCAAAACCAAACATACAGCCTGAAATAATGATTTGGGTTTTTTTTAATACTTGTATGTTTTCTTTCAGAATATTGCATTTAAATATGCTAGGCCTATTAAATACGATGCCTTTTTTCCAAATATATCTTTAATCGTCGGTTTTCTGCCATTCGCAGAAAACAAATATTAAAAATCTATCTGTAGTTGTTTTTTCTAGTAACACAATGAATGAGACTATAGTAAAATAAATAACATATCCAATCTAGATGGTAAAATGCCAACAAAAGGTTGGGCTGCTACACTTTTATGGAGATCTTAGTATTATATTAATAAAAGTATGTCTTCTGTGTGTTCCTGTTTTCTTATGGCCAGCTTAGCTTGGATTTTTGCATACATTAGTTTATAATCTTATGGGCAGAGAGGCCAGATTAGTCAGTTTATAAGCATTGTTATATATGATTCTATTAAATGCTCATAAGTAAATATATGAGCCAGACTAGGATGTGTAGTGCCTATGAAATTTTCTCCCACTGTTGATGAACGCTGAGAGGAGTGATTCTAATTCAGGGGTATCAAACTCGTTTCATCACGGCATCGTCACGTGAGGTATTGCGACTTTTTTCCCCTTCGCTAAACTGGGCGTGGGAATGGCCAGCATGTGAAGCATCTGACCCATGAGCCGTGAGTTTAACAGCGCTATTCTAACTCAAACAAAGATATTATTACCACTGTGGATTTGTCTCTTAGTCAGAGGTGGTGTTCAACAGGTTCTGACCAGTCCTGGAGAACCGGTAGCGGACATTTTGAATAGTTTGGAGAACTGGCAAATACCACCTCTGACTGGCCCCGCCCCCATCTATTCTCAGCCTCCCAGCTGATTGGCTGGGTCTTTTGTTGCCCTGCACAGGTGAATTGAGTTGGAAAGCAGGTTAGTGGGATGGGGAGGGAATGGGGATTTTACAATATCCTTCCCTTGCCATGCCCACCAAGCCATGCCCACAAAACCGGTAGTAAAAAAATTTGAATCCCACCACTGCTCTTAGTTTAAGTAATACTAAAGGGCAAAAGAAGACTCAATCTAAGCCTTTATAGGCAAGTACTGTAAAGTGAATTGGAAAATAAGAAAAAGGAAGGCTGTCCTTTAGGTCACAGAGTTAAAAATTCTCTTTTCCATTAAGATCAGAGATGAACATTGCATAACTGCAGGATTCCCAGAAGTCGACGTTTGGAGAAAGTAAGAAATACAAAATCTCCACACTTTTTTTGAATTGTCTGTTTTTTAAATTTATTCCCTTTATTCTTAATCTTAGAAACCTGTATTTGCAGTTAGCCTTCACAATCGAAGTCCAAAGCAATTAGTGACTTTTTTTTCTGCTATGCCATTCTTGCTGGTGCATTTGCAATCCTTTGTGTTAACATTTCTACCTTAAAGATGAAAAAAAAAAAACCTTTTTTAAAAAAGCAGATTCTGATTGAAGCACATGTTATTCGGCAGCTGTCCTTGTGGCATAGTTTCATTTCCAGGAAATCAATAGTAACCTCACCTGTCCTAATAACCAAAAATACTTCATACTGAAAGCAATACAAATGTTGTACATTGTGTGATTACATTCTTAAGCTATATTGGGATCAACACAGCTAACATAATTTCTCTTTCCCCATCATTCTTCACAAATCAGTGAGCAACCCACATTCTTTAAGCACAGTGCACGACAATCTTTTTCCTGCCATCATAGTAACTCCATCATCTATCTCAATCAAATGCAATCTGGGCAGCCCTGAATATGAAAGCACTTCTGTAGATACACATCCTTTATGCCCCAACAGAGGTTCCCTCATCATGCAAGTGCCACACTATTTACAATTCACCACCTCACTCCTGCTACACTCCCTGACATGTTCATTTCCAGCACAAGAACAATATATTTGAAGTGTTGTATCCCAGTTATCATCATCATTTTAGTCATTGTCTATCCACTGCAGGATGAAGGCTTCTTCGGCATGATTCCAACCAATACAGGTGTATTGGCATGTGGAAGGAATAGACCATAATGTGCCATGCTGTTCCAATGTAGCTTGGCAAATGGGATTGGTTTTAATCTGGGATATACATCATAGCCTGTTCGTTTTGGGAGAGCCTTCTGGACACATGCATGTCCAACGACATAGTTTATGGTTTCATTTACCCAAACAAGTCCCTTTGCCTCATCAGGGCCCAATCATAGAAAAAGAGCCCAGTTATAGGGTGCAGAATTTGCATGTAAGAGGCCTCTACATATTGAGACACACACCCCAATGTATTGATTGTACAATGTACTTTGAAGTTGGGTTGAAGGAGATCAATTCATATAGGCAAAAGAGTTGAAATCAATTGTGCTATCAAGGGGCAATAATGAAGACTCAAATCCCAAACAAAATATGGATGGAAACACAAAATAAACATCAAGAACCAAATTATGGATTGAGAGTTCTCAAAATCATGTCACTTTTCAGGTGAGGAAGAGGAAGGCTTTGCACTTTTCAACATCTGCATTGAAATCAGTAATCTGAGCATCACAAACTAAAATTACGGGACAGCTCAAAA
Organism: Bungarus multicinctus; assembly: GCA_023653725.1. Classification (NCBI taxonomy): domain Eukaryota; kingdom Metazoa; phylum Chordata; class Lepidosauria; order Squamata; family Elapidae; genus Bungarus; species Bungarus multicinctus. The sequence goes on along the minus strand of CM042842.1, from coordinate 54,540,274 downwards.
TCCCAGCTCACTATCTATAGCAGGTTTTTCAGTGGAAAACTCTATCCAGCTGTGACATTCACATCTAAGATATGACATCAGGACAACACTCACTATAATGGACTTCACAATACTCAGAATCAATAGGCTTTGTGTCTGAGTATGAATTAGAATTAGATTAGGGCTGGCAATCTCTTATCAGTCAGCAAACATCATACCATCTTGGGTAAAGGAGATTTTTTTAAAAATAGCAAATTTGCACAAACTCTATGAGTGCCATGAACTGTTATCTTCAAATTTTGTGGAGGAGAAGATAAAAACACAGTATTTCATCCTTGGTGTAAAGTACGTATAATTTTCAAACAGAGGAAAGAAATTTGAATGCTTTCTAGGCCCTTGAAAGACATTACTTCCTTGAAAAGGACAATTTACTTAAAAACATTTCTTGAAAACAAAATGAATTTCATGGAGTTTGGACGATGATAGAAAGGATTTCAAGGAGGTTTAGAAGCCCAGATAGAGCTACCTGTATCATTATGGAGCCAATATTTGAAAATATATTATTCTTCCAGTAAATTTTGGAACTGATTTGCAATGATTACATCAGATTTAACTTTTGTAATGTAATTGATCTGTAATTGATAAAGATAGAGATGAAAGGCAGGCTGTTATAATAATAGATTACTTTCTCTCTGGTGTTGGCAATCTTAACTACTGTTATTCCTCCTTTTCCTGTTTCCGATTCAAAATAGTCCTGAAAGTATCTATACAGCACCACTAGCAAAAGGAACAAACCTGGTGTCCTCCAGTTTTTATATTTTAAACAACCGGTGACCCATCGTTTCAGAAATATATCTTTATCTAAACAGAAACAAAATGAGAAAAATGACAAAAGCAGTGAGAGTGGGAATGACTTTGGACTTCCTATCCACTTCCCCATTGAGCTCTCTTGTGGAAAACTGGCAAGGAGCATCATTCCTTCCTACTTTCTTTTCTTCCTTCCTTCTTCCCTCCTTCCCTCATAGGAAGTTGCCAGAAAACATCCATCTTCCTTCCTCTCCCTTTCTGTTTATTTCCTTTCCTTTCCCTTATCTTACCTTACCTTTCCTTTCTCAGTAGAGTAGTTAGGTGAGGAGGCAAGCTGGCTGCTGCCACATTACAAGTGTAGACTGATTAGACATTTCTCCATTGACTTTCCTCCTGCAAGCTTCCCACAAGCAAAAGCTATGCTAATGGAAAGGTGGCAAGTGGCGTAGGATCATCAGCAATCATATCAGGAGCTTCTGTATTCTCCATTGACTTGTAAAAAAGCTGTCAATGATTGTTGAAAATGAGGCTCTGTGGCCATGGCACTGAAGTGGCAAAAAAAATGCCCAAATTTCATTCCTCAGGGAATGAAATTTTGAAAGCTGCTGTGTTGCAGTATTTTTGCCCAACTGAAGCTTCCAAAGGGTCAAGTAGAGTTTTGGTACTATATAGATTCTATCAGTTCTAGTGACCTTGATTAATGGTAAATAATTTGAAAGTTAATAGTCCCAAACAACTATAGGATACCAGTTCAGACTTGCAGACAAGGGAGAGGGGCTTATGTAAGTGGTTCAGAATAAATCTGTTTGAACTTGGATCAAAAAATTGGAGATGGTTTTATCTGTGTGATCAAAGATAATCTGCAGACCATTTCAATAGGATAGAGAAGATACTTAAAAAACATCCCAGAGTCCCTGCTGTCATATCTTTCAAGAAAGGATTTGATGCCTTCAGTACTACCTTACAGAGCTGTTGAGATATTGATGTGCCATACTCGATAACATCACAGATTACAATATGAAGCGACTGAGAGATTGATTCTATCCTCATACAAAGGAAGAAACCATGTATATTTTCATTGCTGTTTCCTCACATGCATATTATGAAAAGCCTCAATAATTATGAAAATTAATTGTTTATTCCAAAGGACTTCTACAGCAGGGCCAGTGAAAATAATCTTAGACTTGCAACCAGTCACTTAATAGGTTACAAGGGAAGGGAGTACTTATGACCCAGTTCCCCCACCCCCACCCCAAAATCACATGTCAGGCACTTGACAACCAGCCCATATGTATGGCTGTTTGCCTCATATCACTGGAGGTTTTTAAGAAGAGATTGGGCAATTATTTGTCTGAAATGGTATAGGGTTAGAGTTGGAATAGATAGAAGACCTGCAAGGCCGTTTCCAATTCTTCTATTCTATTCCTATTCTATTCCATATCCCATACTCACTTGACTGGATTATACTATGTTTTTGCCAAAATTAGGCATTTCTGAATTTTGAGCAAAACTGGTCCATAGCAAACAATTGGTTTACTTAATGACTGAAGCATTCACGTAAAGACTGGCATGAAAAATATCATAAAAGTTCGATCCTGTGATCCTAGAGGAAGTTCGATCCTGTGGCCCTAGAGGAAGTGGACAGGATGCTGGGTAGGCTTAATGCCACCACATGTTTACTGGATCCGTGTCCCTCCTGGTTGGTTTTGGCCACCCGGGAGGTGACACAAGGTTGGTTCCAGGGTATTATTAACGCTTCCTTGAGTGAAGGGTTTTTACCCGCCGCCTTGAAAGAAACCATCCCTGGACCCAACATTATTAGCGAACTATCATCCGGTCTCCAACCTTCGCTTTGTGGCGAAGGTTGCTGAGAGTGTGGTGGCAAGACATCTGCCCCGGCACCTTTTTATCTAGATCTGCTCCAATCGGGTTTCAGGCCCGGGCACAGCACGGAGACGACATTGGTCGTGTTGGTGGATGATCTCTGGAGGACCCAGGACAGGGGTTGTTCCTCTGTCTTGGTCCTGTTAGATCTCTCAGCGGCTTTTGGTACTGTCGACCACAGTATCTTATTGCAGCGGTTGGAGGGGTTGGGAGTGGGAGGCCATATTACAGTGGTTCTCCTCCTTCCTCTCCATCTGCTCGCAATTTGTGTTGGTGGGGGGGCAGAGATCAGCCCCAAGGCCCTTGTTTTGTGGGGGTGCCTCAGGGGTCCGTGCTCTCGCCCCTGCTGTTCAACATTTATGTGAAACCTCTGAGTGAGATCATCCGTGGTTTTGGGGTAGAGATCCATCAGTATGCTGATGATACTCAGTTATACATTTCTACCCCAGGCCACCCCAACAAAGCCGTTGAAGTGATGACCCGGTGCCTGGAAGCCATGCGGAGCTGGATGGGTCTTAACAGGCTTCAACTTAACCCAACCAAAATTGAGTGGCTGTGGTTTCCTGCGCCCAGATACAGCCAGCTCACTCCATCACTGGCCGTGGGGGGAGAAATTCTGACCCCCATGGAGAGGGCATGCAATCTGGGTATAAAAGTTTAAATAAATAAATAAATAAATAAATGGGTCACATAACCCTCTTTACAACTGTCATCAGGGGTGGGATTCTACCAGTTCACACCTATTCGCTAGAACTGGTTGTTAACATTCTAAGCAGTTCGGAGAACCGGTTGTTATAAGAAATTACTGGCCTAATCCTGTAAGGAAGGAAACATTCTGATGTTGCTTACAGAAACTGCCTTTAACCCTTATTATATTCTTGGCAGGACTAGACTTCCTGTCTCAAGAACTTCTCTGGAGTTTTTTTTCCCCTCCTTTGCTGGTACTTTGCTTGTGTGGAGTGACCATTCAAAGTTACAATGGCACTGCAAAAAGTGACTTATGACCCTTTTTCACACTTACGTCTATTGCAGCATCCCCACAGTCATGAGAAGCCAGGTGAGGAGATGCATGCTTCAGTGTGAGTGATATTAAGTTGGCCATGCCCTGCCAATAACATGACCACCAAGCCACGTCCACCCAGTTTCATGACCACCAAGCCATGCCCACCAACTAAGCCACACCCACAGAACCGGTTGTTAAAAAATTTGAATCCCACCACTGACCGTCATGACTTACTACTGGCAGACTCCACTAAGTTAACCTTCAGGATGTAATCCAAAAGAGAGAGGGGGGATGGGGAGGGAAAGGGGGGAGGGAGGGAGAGAGAGGGAGAGAGAGAGAGAAAGAATGAGTTGGGGAATCATAAACTGCTTTTATAGAATATTTTGCTCAGGGATTGGCACTATATCACCAGTATTTCCCAAAACATTTTTTTAAATAATACATTTTTCACATTATTTTCATGATAACTAAACTCTGCTGAAACTGACAGCTCTAGGGTGTGCGTTTATGATTTTCCCATTTCAGAGAGAGCCATGTTTAGTGCATTGAAAATGTAGTATAAATCTGCAGCCCCACAAAACAATTAGCGTACTTTCTGTTTACTTCTCTGCAGTTGAGGCTGTGTTCAGAATTTCAGCCAGATTCTTTCTCATGCAAGACTCTGCAAAGAACTTTTTGGTCTTCTGTTTGCCTGCTTTACAAAGAATTCAAAAAGCAAAAGTTCTGGGGGGGGGGAAATGAATCAGGTAATCTTGCCATTCACAAGTTGGTCACGGCGAGTTCTCGAAATGAATATTAAAAGTGGCATTACCTTTTATGCCAATGCCATCCTATTTCAGAAATACAAATGCATTGCCCTTTATATTACATGTAAGCCAACAAAAGGTCAAGAAAATATGTTGCTTTTGGGGGGCAGGGTGTCCGGCATATTCGTACTGATTTCCACTTGCAGACAGAGTCCATGAAGGCCATCTATTTTTATTACAGAGGATGTGACAATTTTATTTATCATACCTGTACCTTCTGGTTTTCCAGGCGAATCAGTTGTTTCCCATACTTAATGTGAAAGATTCCTGCTGATCAGAATAGCATCAAGTTCTTTTGGTTACATTTTGAAGGGGGAAAAATAGAAAAGATCTCACTAAGTGATGTGATTACTAGCACCCAGTACTTATTTACATGGTGCATACAGTAAATAATAAAAACCAATAAATAAATAAAATACAGGTAGACAATGCTTGCTGACTTCGTAGTGCAGCTACCATTCAAAGTTACACAATGCTGAAAAAATAACTTTCCCTCCCTCCACAGAGATTGTTTAAAGCAGCAGTCCCATACCTTTGCAGCTTGGTGGCCTGGTGGGTGGCAAGAAGGGAACTGGGCCATGCAAGTGGCTGGCCAGCATACAAGCACGTTCGCACGCAGCTTGATTTCCACAAGATGAGCTGCACGCATACTGGCCCACTACTCATGCAGCCCAGTTCCAAATAGGCCATGGCCTGGTAGTGGCCCTGTAGCCTGCGGATTGGGGATCCCTGGTTTAAAGAAGTCATCTCTTCCTGAGCTGCTTTTTTCCTCAGTGTAGTACTTCCCAAAAAAGATGCTAATTGCAATTTAGCAAACTCAACCACTTTCCTACTTGGGCTTTTAATTGCTTCCTAAGCAGTTTGGGGCTGAGAGCCAAAAACATACAAGGCAGATAACTGGCCTCCTTACCTTCCCCTTGCCTTTCCTCTCCAATGAATAAATGTAAATACAAATACCTTCTTGCTAATGATAAAGACAAAGGAGGTGTGAAAAATGAAAGCTGATCATAAGCTGTTCTGACCCAAACCTTTTCTAAGAAGACAAACAATAACCAAAGGGAACAGAAACCTTTTAATGAGTCTTACGAATCCCCCGTTAAAAGGCTACTGCAAACTAATTAACTTTGATAAGCACAAACCTTGCCAAAACTGTACAAGACTGCCAAGAATCACAGATAAGAAATATTTCACAACACAGGAGTCCAAATTAAGATACTGTAATGTCCACAAGGCTGAGTTTCAAAACGTCTTTGCTTCCTGCAAAGAACATTGTCTTCACAGCTGGCTTTTATCTTCTTGAAGGAGGTGCTATTACCTTGCAGCCTTACTTCTGAGTTGCCTGTGCTGTTGCAGCTACTCTTTCCTGCGAGCAATCCTGCGTGCACGTGCACTTGGCATAGGTTCCTCGGGAACCTCCTCATCGCTGCTGCAGCCTCTACAATCTCTGAAGGCAGCAGTCCACTCCCTAATGGACCTGGCTCCTCATCTGAGTCCTCACTCTCCTCAGCTATCCACACCTGCTGCCGGCTCACCACAACATAAGCACAGTGTTGTTCACAAGATTTCCACTTAACAATCACGTCACTTAGTGACTGATCCCATTAAGTTGCTAAATGAGAACTATCTGTATTATCTGTAACTCAGAGGGGATGGTAGCATTTATTTTATCTCTTAGTATGGAGTTGAGAGTGAGGCTTTTGTTAATCTGTTTTGGGATAGAGGTTGAATTATATTTCTAGTATGCTTCTATTGAACAGCTGGTAGAGAAAAACTGAATGACTCATTCTGTTTCCTGTGTGTTTTCTATGCTGTGTTCAGAATTCTTCAGAAGCAAAGAAAGCCACATGACTGGCTTCAAATATATTTGAAGGCATTGGGAACTAAGCACAATGTAAATCAATACATTTTGAAAATGATAGAGCCAATGATAAAATGGGAAGCTCTGTTGCTACAGGTTCAACAACAACAACAAATAAAACTATAGGCTATTCACTTGGACAAAAACTAAGAAAAGCCCTGAATAATAGTTTTGCAAGTTGTCTCTTCATTCTTGTGCTACCTAACAAAACAGCTCTGAGAAATTGGGAACCATCCAGACTAGAACAGATAATAGTGGTGCAGAAGACTGAATGGCATAAGCAAATTCATTCCCATCCCACTATTTTTCCTGAGATCTGCTCACTGGATTTGCCCCTATTGAAAACCATTAATATATGGAATCTTTTCTCTGGTTTCTTAAAATGTCCCTTATTGAAATGTGCATTTGCAATAAGTTAGAGCCTTTAGGTCTGAATTGCAACAATCCACAAGACCAGTAGAGAGCATCAGAGAGACATAGAAAATTGAATTCTTTGCTGCCTTCCAATAGTCATCTCAATTTTTGTAGTCAAGATTAGGCTAAATAATCTATCAATCATTTCAGTGACGCCAATGTTAACTGGTTTTTTTTTTACAGAGATCTGTTGAAACAAAGGATGTTCTTTTTTTTTCTTTGCATTTTTTTCTCTTTTGGAATCTTCTAATGATTGTGTATTTCAAAATGGAATACACATTAAAGTGAACACCAGGTTGTTTTTCTGTTAGCTTGTTAGTTTCTTTCAGATTCTGATTCTTGCTCCTAATTTCTTTTTTTTGCGTGTGTGTGGAATTCTTTTCCAAGATTTTGAGACGTTCTTCCATCTATTCCCAAAGGTTAGATAGTATATCTCTTCTGCAAAATAAGGCTAGTAAAAAAAATGCATATCCTAAATGCTGTAACATTCAGCTGTAATGGCACAAGGAGCTAAGAAACGTCCCCAGAATTTAATAATAAAGAGAAACAAGCTTTGAGATTTGGTATCAGTTAGAGGAGTGAATGAAATAGGAGAACAAAAAAGGAGGGTGACTAATTGAGGATATGCAAAACCTCTTTCTTTTAATTTTTACTTTTTATATAAACTTTCAAAGAATTATATGTCATTCAAGCTGTGTCTTGAGAATGTGTGTGTCTGTGTGTGTTCGTTTGTCTGAGTGTGCAAGTCAGTGTTGAATCGCAGGGACTGCCTGAGCAATTTTATTGGCAACATTTGCCATTGCCTACTTCCTAGAACTGAGAGATAATAACTGGCTCAAGGTCACAAAACTGGTTTGATGCCTAAGACAGGACTAGAACTGACAGTTCTCCAGGTTCTAGCTTTGTGCTTTAACCACTACACCAAACTGGCTATCACACCCTAGAAATATGACCCTAAAAGAATAAAATAAACAAGGACTGTTAATGAATAACAGAAGGGGCAGATGCCAAACATAGGCATGCATTGCTTAGAACAACCAATAATATTTGTTTAGGACTGCTTAATGCAATTTCCTGCCTTATGAATATAACAAACCTGCACACAAGTCTGCTTTGATAAATATTCACATATAAACTGGGATTCCTCAATCAATAGCTTTTTACCACAAATCATAGTAAAAAAAAAAGGCAGGCAAATGTTTGCCTGACTAACCTGTGCGCAGGCATACATATGGCAGCACAGTTCAAATTTGTATATTTTCCCCAAAGAATATATATCAGGCAATTAGCTTTACATATAACATTTTGCTCTCTCAATGTTATCCCACTCTTTGGTTTATTCACATTCCAAAGAATGGATCGCATAATGCATATCTATGCAGGCCATGTGATCCAAACTTTAATTTCATACCCTTCCTGGTTAAAAGGACAAAAGTCACAAATTATATGAAAGCCCAATTGCTTTCAATCCCTAGGAGCTACTGCCCGTCTAAGGAGACGCTATTGATTAATTTAGGGCAGCAGCCCATGTTTGTATAGTTTAGAAAGTGTATTAAATGCTGGACAAACAGTTTCATAAAAACCTGAGATAAAGCTCACTAAAACGGGTAAAGCTAAATTTAGTGAGAGCCTTAGACATACCTTTTTTCACTTTCACTGACCATTTGTAGCCTAATTTGTCCTTATTGCTAACTCTCTTTTCTTCTGTAGATTCAGAGAGAGCAGCGCAAAGACAACCAGTGGGCAGCACACATGGTACCACAACATCCCCTGCCTGCCTGAAGCAGTAACTGCAAATATATACATATGTTTTTTTTTTTCCATTTCTGTTGTACGGGTTGTGATAACACAGTAGCTAGAATAAGCAACAGGGATGCAGAGGGTCAGGGCAAAGATTATGCATCAGTTCCAGCTCAAGGCATTATTCTTAGCAGGGTTATCAAAACTAGATTCATTAGATGTCTACACCCAGCGAGTTGCTTTGCAAATGAGATGGTGTTCCCTTTCATTCTTTTTCTTGTTTTTATTAATACCAGAATAATGAAGATGTGATTTTATTTTTTAAAAAAAGAAAGAAATCTGAAATCAAATACACATGTCTTCTGAACCCCTTTGTTGCTGCTGATAGAAACAAATCTGCTTCCTGAACAAATTCAGATAAGCTGTCCCAACCACACAGATATATAGATGGATGTGCCATTCTGCTGAACATCTGATTATCAAATTGTGTGCCAGTGGAAACGATCATGAGTCATGCGAAATATATTAGTAGCAGCAGTCTTAGTAACATCATCAAAAATATTGTAATTTTCCTGCTAATGTAGAAACTGTTCGGCAATAGGGCATAAACCTAAGATTACGACACTTCCAGGAATTACATTGCAAACATCCAGACGTTTTTTTTTTTTTTACAGTGGAATAGAGAGAAACTGCAATAAAAGAAACAATTTCCTCAAATTTTATTCCACCATTGATTCATGTGAGATATAAATATCAAGGAACGAATTGGGCCCCTCAAAACTGATGCTTTAGGTTTAGGCCATTTTTTTATTTCCTAGCATTTCCTGTGAGAAAAATAGGAAGGGAATGAAAAAATATTAAGGAAAAAAATCACATCCCTTGCATCTTACCCAGGGCCTAATGCTCGTAGACAGAGTGACATCTAAAGGGATTTTGAAATATTTAAAGCTAGTGAAGAATAGAGATTTGCAAAGTCAAGGGCATGTCAGCTTCTTTTTTTTTTTTAAAAAAAAAGATGAGTTTCGAGGTTTGCTGGACTTGATTCTCCCAAATAACCATGAAAAGAAAGATCAAATTCCGATTTTAATGACATGCCTTGAGGTGCCCTCAGGACAGCTGCCATTTTTTATCTTAGATTTTGCACGTTTCTCTGAACAAAAGGGGGAGAAATCAACTTTCAATAGATTCCTTGTGCTGTTGTCAGAAATAATCCAATGGCTCCAAATATCTGTATCCTCAGTCAGGTTTTTTTTTTTTTATTAACCTCAGGAATTAATGAAGCAGCATACTTAAACAGAGGCGTAGTTATCAATTTTTTTCAGATAAATCAGTTCTCTTGTCACTCAGCATTCAAATGGTTTATATCTCTACCTGAAAAACCTCTCTTTTTCTCATGTGCATTCTTATTACTTTTTATTAACAGAAAAATATGGTTAAAAGTGAAAAAGTAAAGAGTTAAAAAAAACACGCAAAAACAAAAGCAAAGGAAGAAATGCAAATATATGCCCACAAAATACCTATAGGTCTTAAAGAGAAAGACAAACAGATTTGTATTTAAAGCTTCTTCTAAAATGATATTTATAGATGAGGTAATCTAGTATCAAAAATGTTGCTATGTGCATACTTATATGCCCAATTTGCACCTAAATATTTAATAAAGTTGAGCTCTGTGTACCATCCTATCTATAACCATCTGGGGGTAAATGTGAGTGAAATCAATGGGGCTAAAGCAAGCAAAGTTTCTTGGGAAACTACATTTAGTCCAACTGTGTTTTCAAACATTGTAGATTATTATGCATTCAAACTTTACCGAACCACACTAAAATTGACTTGCTGTGTATGTGTGCATGTAGTTGTGGCAGGAACTTTCCTTTTGAAAAAGAACATCAAAATTATTCCTAGAGAGGCAGCCATTTTAGATGTACTTTCCAAAAACCTGCATGAATTTCAGGTGGACTCAGTTTCTTTTCTTTTTCTCTGTGTAATAAATTTTTTTACAGCTGCTCACTGCTCGGTATGGAAAATTTGTTACTATGTATCATTCCAGTGAGCTTTGGACACTGATGGAGGACACATTCTGTGATAAGATCTATTTTTGTGATCACATCTAATTGCTGTTTTAGTGAGGTTTAACATATGCTGGAGATTTTGATGGTAAGTTTTCATTGTTACTGAAAACGTCGCAAAAATGCCTGGGGTTGGACGGCATAAATATTTTTCAATAAACAAAAACTTGTTCCTATTCCTATTATTATTCAGTGGGTTGAAAACTCTTTGGGAAAAACTGTCTTCACTGCCTTTAATTGAATAAAGCTTAAAGGGAAGAATCTCATCTCACCAAGAGAGAGAAAGAAAGCTTTGAAAGAAGAGCCACATTCTCTGTGCTAGGAAGAATTAATGGAAGCAAGCCTTCAAATTCAAAGTGCTACTGAGAAAAGTATTTTATTTTATTTTCGGATGCTGTTTTCTGAAAGTTAGCGCTTCATCCGTTGACTTCCTCTATGCATGGACATTCAACTGAGAAAAAACTATTGTAGATACATTTTTAACAAAGAAGCTGTTTTTAGAGACGATTGCAAACATCTGTGTAATAAAATATTGACATCAGTTAATCTGCTTCCAGAGAATATATGCTCAGAAAGCTGTCTACCTTTTATTTTTAAAGAAAAAAAGGGAAAAGGAAGAAGGAAGAACAATTCCCTTTCAAGTTAAAAGATGTAGTTCGAAGGAGCTAATATAAAACAAAGGCACAAAGATAAGCTTTGAGGCAAATATTAACAAAATCATTTAAAGGTTTGTCTAAAATTAACTATTCATCCATAAAATAAATCTCTCACACACATACAAAATAAAACCCATCATACTGTTTAATTTTAATTGCAATTAAGAAAACATAGAGATGGAGACAGAGATCGAAACAGAGGTGTAGCTCCCACTTTGGGGAAAGTATATATTATTCTTACCTTCCATTGTGTTGGCTTTCTTGATGTGACTAAGAAATTTGAAGAGTGCCCAGGAAGCCTAGTTGAACATATAGGGGTCTAATCTTCAGTGGAAATGAGACTTTTGCTTTCTTGGGCAAAGTACTTCAGCTTCAGTCTCACAAACTCTGTGTTTTTGACTGAGCCTAAAATCATTCATTGATCATTAAAATGCAAACAGGCAAAGAAGCTGGGATCAGAATATATGAGAAAGAAAGCCTGTTATGCTTGTTTTTTAAGAAAATAACATTTTATAGATAACAGCCTGAGAAGAAAACAGTATTGTATTGCAATTATCTCTTTCCAGTCTCTTGGTGTTTGTGTGTGTTTAAAAAAAACCCAAGAACTCTGAACCAAGTGAAAACCTCTTCTCAAAATTATGGCAATGTCATCTCTCAGTACTGTAAAACTCAGGGTCATTCATTAATTTAATACACTGGAAAAATATCTATTTTCATTCATAGAGTTATAAAAAGCTTCTAGCTTTTGAACAAACAAGAGGAAAAATTAAATGAAGATGGGCTACCAGAGATGTTTTAGTTATGTGAAGTACTTGTATCTCAAGTGCTGCTAAAATATAACAATATTTTATAACTGAAGCATTGCTAAAGTAACTCAGCCACCCATTTTCTTAACTTTATTATTGAATAAAGGCTTGGGGAAACTTCTGGGACCTTACATTATCATTTACATAATAGCCATGCTCATGTGTTAGAAGCTATTATAGTCAATTTATGTCTATATTATATCCATCTTTGGGTAGCTGGAACCACTTTTAATGTTTTGGTAAATATTTTGGTAAATGTAGCGGGTAAATGTTTTTTATTTAATATTTACCCACTTTCAAACATTGGGAACAGCAGTCCAGTTTTGATAAGGATATAAAACTCCTCCATATTAAGAGATTCTCTATTCTCTTCTGGAACTTCTAAGAAAATATTTTGGCAACAAACATTTGCATAAATATTGATATGAATGATGGAATTCTCTGATAACTTTTATAACCTTTATTTGCTTCCCCTGAAATGCCATATTAAACTGAAAATCACAGAGCCCTTAACACATCATGTTTTCAACATGCTGCTTTTGATGTTTCTAGAATTCTTGTACGTTGAAGAATTTTCATGCACATCAGTTCTCAGTTCTTTCTTCTATGCTCCATAGAAGATTCTATTGTATTTATCTGAAATTATTTGAATCTAATATTTTTATATATAAAGAGGTGGCCAGGCCCACACAATTAAAGGCCCACCTGAATTGACACACAATAAAAAGGGGAAAGATGTGTTCTCACAATCATAGTTGTGGTTTTGACCTTTTCACCTCCACTTCTTCCATGGATGTCCCATAACATTATTTGGAGAAGGAGGAAATATCAGAACACTATGGCCAACATAGATAGAGGATAAAGGAAGTCATAGATAACTTCCCTTTTTGTTCCAAATTTAGTGTCTATTTAAATATCCTGTGTTAAGGATTCACACAGTCCCATTCCAAATAATCAGACAATGTTTTCTGTAAAACTGAGAGAAAGAAAGAACCAAAATACATTGCAATGTTTTTAATACTTTTTGTGTTTCGGGGTGTTATTGCCCATGCTTTCATATATTTTTACATTTCAACCATATTTTTTCTCAAATTATTTCTATATAATTTCTATTTTCAAAATCCAATTCTGCATTCCCAAATTCTGAAATGAACAAAACCAAGTGGCATGTTGGTCTGTGAGGTATGGATCTGGTTGCATTACTTTGAAATCAAATCAAATAAAATCTTCAAGCATTTCCACTTGTAAGAAAGACTAAAGCATACCATTCAGTAGTCTCTGAATGACCATCAGTGTAGCAAATTCCTTTGAACATTTTATATAAGTTGCTTCCATGCAGTTGCCATCTCCCTGCTATCCAGGAATACATTCATAGCTCATTTCAGTCTCTGTGGGATTGTTCTTTAGGTATATCTCTATCTCTGACCAACACATTGCTTCTGTGTTGAGTTAGGAGTGGCATTAAAAAAAATAAAACTAAACATACCACAAACCAAAAGTACAAATTCCTTTTTTGCTGCATGGGCAACAGAATGACTATGTTTATGTGTTGATAACATTATTCTTATGGCCATAGTACAGGAAAAGAGAATCGTTTTAAGGAAATTCAGCAACCTTTTGCAACATGGTCCATTGCAGATTCATGGATTTAAAGTCCCAGATTTCCTAGCAACCATCATGTTGGCTGCAGAATTATCAGAATCAAAGTCCACACATCTAGAGGGCCCATAATATAGGAAAGGCTAAGTTATGGATTTAGAAATGCTAGTTGTTATCTCTTATCACATCCTTCACATGGGTTTACTGTGGTTTTAACAGATTAGCATGTATGGGTAATGTGTTCTGAAATTCCCTGCCAAAGAAGGTCACGATTCTGCTCTCTCTTTCTCCCTTCACCCCATAGACAAGCCAAAGCATATTTAATCTGGCTATTTCACTGCTCTATCTGCTGAAATTGGTTTAAGTTGCCAAGGTTTAGAAACACTATTCTACCATAATTTCATTCCTCCAGTTCTGCAATCTCAGGTTCCACAATAGTATCATGAAACAGGACAACTGTAGTGCAATTGGAGATGGATGAGAATATGTTCAGTTTCTTTTTCATTACAAATGTGCAAAATTCATAAACTTCTTCAAGGGAGATAAAAAGAGAAAATCAAAGACAGATCTGCCCATCCAGGAAGAAGGCTTTGAATGCTAGTTCTTAAGTAGATGGGTTTAAGCCCTTTTATCGTATTTGTGAAGTTATCCTCTCTTTCTGCTGACAGAAAGAATGCTCACCCTGAGCAGCTGAAGGGTAGGCAGTTGTAAAATTTTAAGTATACACAGTAATATTAATAAGAAGAAGCTATGTCTCTCAAAACTGGCCAGTGCAGAAGACTGTTTGATCATGTTATGGAACTCAAAGCTAGGGAGTTCAAATAATTTTGTTATGGTTTCTGCTAAGAATATATTTCAATCTTTTGGGTCCAGTGGATCCATAGTAGGATGCATATTAGCAAAACTGAAGTTCAGGTAGCAAACCTGACTACTCAAACGCGTGATGGGGAAGAGAAGCAGTCTAACTAGCAAGGCAGGGCTTTCTTCAAAGATTTCTTTTCCAATGTTTCCTGAAATGATCAGGTGACTGTCTGACATTATGTGACCACCGAAACCCCATTCATGGGTTATTGTACCCAGAATGCTCAACATTTCAGTGTTCCAGATAAGCCCATTGCACATTACTGTATGTGCCACACAATTACATTGCAACATCAGAATCCAGTACATGATGTAGGCCAAGCGTACATATTTTCTTCCTGCAAGACAGTCAAGCTATATATGTGAGGCCAGCAGGAAGTTGTCATAATTCGATGCCATTTGAGGGGTTGGGACTTAATATAAGCATTTATGTAGTAAGCAATCCAGGTGCACTAATATCTTAATGTGGTTATAGCCATTGCAGGTACTGCAAAGAAGATTGGTACCTTTCTGAAGATTGCCTTTACTGCTATGAAATCATGAAGTGTTTTTGCAGTAAAAGAGAGAGAAAATGAAAGTGCCCAATCCTTGTGTAAACTTCAGAATTCAGTAAAATCCTCTTCTGACACTTAACGAACCAGTTAAGTTACATCCAGATAGTTCATTAAAACTATAGACAGAAATCTGCTGATGTGGAAAATGTCTCTCAAAGCATAAAGTTATACTGATATGCATATCTTTAGTCAAGAGGAAAGCCTATTTGGGCTGCCATTCCCATCTTCTTTGAAATGTTCAGTTCACTGCCCTCAACACCTTTCACACTTTGCCCATTTTCAATTATTCTCACAAAAACATTGCATTATCCGAGAGTATTGCCGTACATAGATTTCTTATCACAGCCCAATAATTAGGACTTGCATTAATATGTATGTACTTTTACGACTCTCCCTTTAACCATTTCTGTAATCTTTGGAGGAGGAAAAAAACAAAATAAAAAACTCTACCATAGCAATTGATGAATTTTCTCTAAGTTGAAACGTCTAGATCATTCAGTCTTGTTTTTCTAAAAAAAAAACCCAACAAAGAGATAAAAACTGATCCAACATTTAAAAAGCAGGGAATGGTCAGACAAAATATGTGCTGCAAAAAGCAAAGTCCCTTTGCCCTGTTAAATGATGAATAGTCCTTTCCTGGGTCAAAAGATAGCTCTTTTTCACCATGGGTGATTGGGGATTAATCTCAAGCAAAGACATGGCGATTACAAATTACAGGCCAATTTCTGTTTTACCTGCTGTGATGAAGATTACAGAAAGATTGGTTCATTCACTGATGATGAGTTCTCTTCCATGGCGCATGCTAAAATTACAAAATTCAGAGGACATGATTTCTGGTGCCTGATGGAATCAAAATAGCTTTTGGAAATTGAATGGAGAGCTCTTTCAATGAAGTAATTCTTGAGAGAAAGTTGAATTGTTTATAGCAACATTCCCCAGCCTACCCCCATCATTTGTAAAAGCTGGCAAGAATAATTATTTAATAGGCTGGAGGACAGAATATTCCACTGGAAACGAGAGGGGCAGATTCCATTAGAAGATTCCAAAAGGTCCCATTTAACAGTCACATTTAGGGGGTCCTTCCTTCCTCCCTTTCCTATTTTTTTAAGAATATATCTGTGATTTTCACCTTCAGCAGTCAAAAATGACAATCATTAATATCTCAAATAGTTCAATATGTTTCTAGACAGTGGATCCAAACTGGCTAGAATGCTGAATTTATAGCAAGGCATTTTACTGAGAGGACTCTACATTTTAAAAAGGAGTTCCATCGCTGAATAAGGAAGAGTTCAAGCTTTATATGCAGAATCTCCCAAGTTGGGATGAGAAGGAGTCCTATCTAAACCTCTCAACATTAATTGCCAGTCATAGTAATAATGCTAAGCTAGATATGTCAAATGGCTGACTTGGAACCAGGGTTAAAGTAGAAGAACTTTCTTTGTTAATTTTTACACCTAGTGAGATCTGGGTTTGAAATTTGGTTGGATCAAGGATTTTTTTCCCATGTATCCCCTTGAACTAATAAAAGAGAGCCACAAACAATATGGAAAAGAACAGTTCAGTCGAGAATGACAATTTCACTTAGAGGACCATCTACCAACAATCCCTGTTTAATCCCCGATTAGTCTTTTTTTTCCCCTCCATCTACCAGTTCTTATCTCCTCCTTAACATCATCAGCTTTCTTACCCTGACCTCCAACAAACTTCTCCCTTTCATCAGTATCTTTTTTAAAAATTAGTGTGCTTACACCATATGTTTCAAATGGCTCTTTTACAGTAATAAAACACTGCCTCCAGCCAGATTGCTAGACACAAGCTATTTTAAATACCCCAGTGTGCTTTTGCTTAAACTAATTGTAGAGCATGGTGCTGGTCCAAATTATACATTACCTGCAAATGGGTTTAAGTCTTGCAGAATGGCATCCCTTAAAAAAAAAAGTAAAAAGATGCTGTAGTAGATGAAAGTGATTAAGAGAGAAGGGAGATAACCTTATCTGTTCTCTGGCTGCTGTTTGCCAATCTCTGCTTACCTGCAGAGCTTCCTATCCCCATGTTGTGGGGAAATTGTATCTGAAACTCCTTAAAAAATATACTACCTTTTCAAAAAAGGTAAAAATCAACAGGGAGAAAATTAAACAACTTTCCAGTTAATTCATGTTTCTAATTTCCCTTCCCTATGCAAATATTCAGAACTCAAAAAGTACCCAGTGAGTTATTATTACATATAGCAAGTATACTCACTGCCAGACAGGGGTGTCAAATTCATGGCCCGCAGCCCAGATGCGTCACACTCTGGTCACACCCATCCCATTTTAGCGAAGGGGGAAAACTCGCGATATGTCACATGATGACAACATGACGGTGCAAGTTTGACACCCCTGCTATAAGGAGTAAGCACCTGAGATACTGAGTGACTTGTTTCCATAAATTACTAGGGAAAAAACCTCTGACATATAATGAATAAGATCTAATCCTGTGTTGAAATATTTTCCAGTTTCCTGAAAATTTCACTCCACTGTGAAAGAGGATTCTGTTTTGTAACCTAATTCTCAGAATGTGTTTGCATTTCTTTAGCGTACCATGAGATGGTGGTACCTTTGAGCTTTGAAGTAATGAAGCATGCCCATCTGACTTCTTCTACATATCTCAATCACTGCTGTTTCCCTAGCTTCCCATACATCCTGATCTAAAAAAGATTCATCAGAGGATTCCATTATGAGGTCTTCCCCTGAGCTCTAATTAGAGGGTAAGAAGCAGTGGTGGGATTCAAATAATTTAACAATCAGTTGGCCCAGGGTCAGGTTGGCTGTTGTGAGAGGTGTGACCCATCCCCATCCTCCAGCTCTGCTGCACATGTGGAACAAGTCTCCCACAATGGCCAACCTGACACTGGTTGCTAAATTACACCACCACCCCCGCTATCAAAGTAGATCCTGGGCACTACGCTGCACTGCAATGGTGAAACAGGCAACAGAGCATCTGGCATGAGGGAAGGAGCAGAAGCAAGGAGAAGAAAGAGGGAAAGTGGCCTTTTTCTTCCCTCGCGCCAGCTGCTCCGTTTCCCATTTCTCCATTGCAGCTCAGTGCCCAGGGTCTACTTTTATAGCGGCGGGGGGAGGATTTAACAATTGGTTCGCCTGGACTGGTACAAACTGGCTGAATCCACTGGTAAGAAGATAAAGCCAGTTTGATCAGTGGTTAAGGCATCAGGCTAGAAAGCAGGAGATGAGGAATTCTAGTTCTGTCGTAGGCATAAGCCAACTGGAGACCTTGGACCAGTCATTCTATCTCAGCCTTAGGAAACAGGCAATGGCCAACCACTTCTGAAATCCTCCCAGGAGACTTGTTCAGGCAGTTGCCAGAAGTCAACCATGACCCAAAGCCTCCTAAAAAAAAATCAGAAAACCACTGAAATTGATTATACAACTAAAAAAAATAATGCTCACAAATAAATTTTAATCACTACATGAAATGCAAAAAAAATGAAATCACCCTGCACCATAAAGTTTTTACTGAATTGTTTTTCTCCTTTCGGGAAAAAAAAATCAAGTGTAATTTCTTTTTGATCAGATTTAATAAGAAATGTTGAACTAAAATCAACACAATAATTAAATCTATTATTTTCTACTCTAAAGTAACTGCTCCTCAAGCTTCTTCCATTAAAAAAAATCTTACATGATTTTCAGATGGCTGAATATTTTTTTCTAGTGATCTAAGAAAAGCACAAGAATTAAACAGAGTTTATTCTAGAGGAAATGCATCTTTTCTTAGATGTGTGATTACTTTAACACAAAGAACACCAAAAAGAAAAAAATGTGTCTCCTGGGGAGAAAGTCTTATTAGGCTGAAATAAGGTGCAGTGTCTCTCAATGCTCAGATCTCTATTTACTTTAATTGGTTTATAAATTGTTATCCTTGGATTGCATTAAATCTACTTCACGCCCACAGAATATGCAGAGGGACCAATATTGCCCTATAACTGTAACTTCTTCTGTAAAATATGGGTAGCATTACACTCTGAATCTTTTGATTTACAAGAATGTTCAGAGAGAGAAAGCATTTTTCCCTAGCATATTAGATTTTTAAGTTTCCACATGCACAGAACAAGAAAACAAAAACAAAAGAAAAGCCCACAGCCATCTTGTAGAAAAGTTAGCTGCCTTTATTTTTATTGTTTTTCCCCGTATTCTCCTCATCCGTGTGCCGTTAGCATAGCTTTAAGAGGATGATAGCATAGAAAGGAAGCTATATTATAAGGATTCTGTTCATGCTGCAACGTATAGGAATTCTGAACATGTATAGGGTGTTCAGAGGCCAAGGTGTTAATCCCACTCTCTTGTTCTCTTCCCTAACCACAAGATAATTTCCAAGCATATTCAACAAAGCTGTGAGGACTTAAACTGGCAATGGGGGAAACCAGCATGACTCAGTCTGAACTTGTAGGCAAATCCTGAATCTCTGTCTCTGACTCAGAAGACAAAGAGTAGCCAAGAGCTCATTGATTGAAAAAGGCAGGAGGGAAAAGCAAGGAATATAAATCCTGTAGCAGACATACAGAAAAAGCTTGATTTCTCTGTTCCACAGTAAGCAGATCTATGCAAATCTGACTTTTTTATATGTCTGCAGTAAAGCAGCTTATCTAACCATGTGGTTTGTTTAAGGTTGCTCTGTGAGCAAGTTTCTAAACAAAGTTGAATATCTGAAAAGTTGAGGTTTCATTTGTTTACCTTTATTTATTATTTGATTTTATGTCCTGCCTTTATTTTACCTCATTCATGTCAGAGTATGTCATGCTTCCATCTTCTATTTTCTCCACACTATTAAGGTGGGTTGGGTTCCTAGCTGGCTTTAATATTAGGTAAGGCCTAGAAACTAAACAGTCTCCTGACATAAACTGATGTGAAAAATCAGGAATGACATAACATGCTGTCATTTTTATATGCTCACATTCTCTGAGTTGTTACCCACATGAAAAATTGAAACTCAGGAGCCTGAGTGTGAAATCATGTATTTAACCACTCTACTGTAAATATGCTGCAGGAAGCTAGGAAGACAGTAGTTGATGATGGTACTTGATGTGGTTCATACTTTCGTTCAGGATTGCAGGAGACAATTTGTCAGTAGAAGTTACCACATGGGAGACCCCACTAGCACTTCCAGGTATGCCAGTGATTTTCAGGAAAATTTCCTGCTTTGAAAAAAAAATCTGGATGATTGCAGGATAGAACAGCTTATAATACATTCTAGAATTCAAACTTAGATTTGGAAAGTACTGAATTATTGCTTAGAATTCTGCACTACAGAATAAGAGAATCTGAAAACTATGTTACAGAGAAACAGATTTCAGTCCTTTTCTCTTTTCTCTCACATGTTCATGATAGGTTTCCAAGAAATTGTCAGAATTCCCTAGAATATTATTTGGTAACTGAGAAAATAAAACACTCACATAGTGCTTGCAATTAATTTTAACCTGTGCTGGAAATCATTTTGAAAAGTCTACAGCAGTTAGAATGAGCAATGCTAGATCATATAGACTGACAATAAAATCAGGGAAATTGTAGTTTCTAAAAGTTCTGAGGTTGATTATATGCTATTCTAAACTGAGCCAAAAGTCTGTGCAAATTAATTATTTGGTTATGATTCATCTCTGAACTCAACAGGGCCATTTTTGAGCAAAACAATTTTGAAAATCTGTTGCTGAACTACAATTAATCAAGGCACTTTCACTCGATTCCCTCTATCCTAAAAAGATACAACTGTAGAACATCCATGCTATACTTAACGACTTTGTTGCAAATGTCCAGTGTCAAGAGGTAATAATCATTATCTGTACAGGTAATCCTCGACTTACGATCACAATAGAGCCTAACATTGCTAAGTGAGGCTGGTGAGTTTTGCCCCATATTGTTTAACCCTGTTAATTGAATTGTTTAATTACTAACATAGTCGTAAATTCTGGCTTCCCCATTGACTTTGTCAGAAGGCTGCAAAGATTATCACAGGACACTGCAGCCGTCATAAACATGAATCAGTTGCCAAGCATCCAAATTTTTATCATGTGACTATGGGGATGCTGCAAAGGTCATAAATGTGAAAAATGGTCATAAGTCACTTGTTTTCAGTGCCGTTGCACTGAAAACCGGGCACTAAACAAATGGTTGTAAGTCAAGGACTACCTGTAATTTCTATTTTTTTAAAAAAAGAATCTTATGTTCATGAGTATCCACTATCTCTACTATAACCATGATTGTATAGTCCTTTCCCAAGGTATCCTAGGACATGTATTCTAGTCTATAAAAAGCCAATACCATAACATATTTGTTAGTCTTTGTATTGTGACAAAATGTTCCGCCATTTTTAATAGAAACATGGTGGCACGACCTCACACTCTTTTAGGAACTCAGAAAATATTTAAAGGATGCCGTCCTTAAGTCACCAATTCCTCAAAGAGAGACCCCGTGTGAATGACCGAATCTTTTCAAGCATGGATCCCTTCGTTTCCTATGTGGACATGATTGTGAGTGAAATGCACCTTATGTTTAGTGCTTCCTTCAAGATTTATTAGCAAAGCTTATGGCTGTTGATACTTAACTTAAGAAAATTGGGGTGGGGAGGGGAGGAGGAGGAAATGCTGTTAATGTTTCAAGCCATCAAGGTGCCATCCAATTAGACAGAAGTGGTAATTTGTATTCAGTCTCTGGGCTGTATTTCTGCACACCAGTATCTGCTTTAACAGAGTGCCGCAAATGTTTAGAGCTGTTTGAGGCTTCCCCAGGAAACCATTGAAAATGGGACCTGTGCCCAATGGTTTTTGTGGTGGTTAAGTAAAGAAATGAAATATGCTAATTAGCACCCTATTAGTTCGCAGCAGGGAGTAATCCACGACACTTTGATGGGAAATAATCCTGGCATCCAGGAGGCTGGTTTGCAGCAGAAAGTAAACTGACGGCATTTCTCTCCTTTACTGATACTTGATGGAGTCCAAATCACCCAAAAAGCCAATGAACATGATTCAGGGGGATGTCCCGCTGAGTTTCAGCAACACTTCCTTCTTTGCAACTGGCTCAGCCTCAGGCTTGGATTTACTCAGTCCGAGCATGCTATCCTGCTTTAAAGGTACAGCTGAATTTGACTTTTCTTCCCCTAATCCCTCATCGTTAGAAGTGATGTTTCTGATGCCAATTTCTTTTCCTTAGGTCACAGCAAGTTCTCCTAATGTTTCCATTTCCATTGGATTTGGCTTCTTCCTTTATACAGATTTATCTTCACACATCTGGCTAAACTCACAGGACTGGGCAAGAGTAAGGTAGGGAAGGGGGAAAGAGAGAGAGAGAGAGAGGCTGGCAGCAATAGAAAGCTTGAAAGAAACCAGGCTTGTTTCACAATCTAGCCTTTTTAAACCTTCATTTCCAAAAAGCTTTGGGGAACTTAAGAGGATTAAGCACAATGATACATCTGTCATGTTGCCACTGTGGATGTCAAAAGCTCCATCATGGCTCAAGTTATATGATGAAGCTTTCCTATGTGAGCGATACACGGGTAACACATTTTCCATTCTTTATCATATTATTTGGTATGGCTAGCAATAGGGATTACTTGTGGATTTGCTATTGTTTTAAGCAAAGAAAAGGACAGTGCTGCTTAATAGCTGTTGATTTTCT
This sequence comes from Bungarus multicinctus, assembly GCA_023653725.1. Classification (NCBI taxonomy): domain Eukaryota; kingdom Metazoa; phylum Chordata; class Lepidosauria; order Squamata; family Elapidae; genus Bungarus; species Bungarus multicinctus. The sequence goes on along the minus strand of CM042842.1, from coordinate 54,517,580 downwards.
TGTCATTATCATTTTAGTGACAGTTGTTTTAAATGAATTCCACATCCTTTCTTTCAGAAATTGCATGCAATGAGTTAATGAGGATTTGTCTGGAATTTTAACCATGCAGCCCAATTGTCAGAGACATTTGAAATTCTAGGACTTAATATTTGATCACATTATTGAAATGAAGGTGCGTCGTGAAGCTCTGAGACACTGTGCATTTTGAGTTCTGAAAATGCCCTTGGACTTTTTCTGGAAACTTAGTGATTACAAATGAGCCCCATTTCATACTTGTTGCAATGGCGGCAACACAAGGCCCAAGGATGCTCTTTGCTCCTTCTGGCTTTTGCTCTAGGGTAGAAACAATTATCTTTATTTCCAAGAATTCCTCTGAAACTGATGTTTTATACATCCTTCTAAAACAAACCAGGGTGATTAAAAAAATACCTTGTTTTACTCCTAGAAAATACACGAAGGTAAATCTTCATCAGCTCCTCTTGCAAATATGACAGTCATCATATGCACTGGACAAGCCTTGAGAGAAACTATTTTACAAGAATGCCTGCCTTACATACGTGTCTGTGTGTGTGTGTGTTTCTTGAATTATGTGGCATTCTTGAGCAGGAATGCTCTCGTTTCTTCCTGCCCTCATTTTTCTTGGTTTTGGTGAACTAAAATTGCTGTCACAGCAAGCAATGTGTCACATGCTTTATCAGATCACTCCATTCTTTTTCCTTATATACTCTATAAAGTTTTCTCTAGTACTTTAGATCAGGGTCTAACTGAGGATGTTTATATATGTCTACAGCTCAGAGCACCAGTTTAATATAAGAATTTCCCTGCCATGGAACAGTAGAGGTCTATGGAAGAACTCCAGCTGAGCTAATTTTCTATATATATGGAATATTTTAGCCACTGTTATTATATTTTAGATGTCAAGGATCCATTTTAAATAAAGCAAGCCTATACTGCATCAAACTGGTAGCCAGTAATTTTTCCATTTCTCAATAGTCTAAATTTCTAGAATGATAATTGTCTCCTGTTCTCAGTTCCACTCCAAATTGTACATCACTCCACAGTTCAAACAACTGGTCCTATGAGTACCACCACTAACACTGCCAGGACTCCAGTGCTAAAAGAAAGCCCACCTTGTATCCCACCCTGGAGTCTAAAAAGAACTTCTATGTGAGCAAAACTGTCAACTCTGCTGCATCTGCATGTGTAATTCTTCTCTGGCTGGAAAGATTTTGTCAAGGATACACGTCAAAGCAAGAATGTCACCTGAACAATGTTCGGTTTGGAAGCAATTGGAGGTGGGGAAAACCTCTGCTATCATATTTCTGAGTTCCACAAGCCATTTCATTCCTTGTTGCATTCATCTCTTGTGCTTGTTCTTTTGTTGTCTAACTTCCTCCTGTTCCTGGGACTGCCACCAATGTTTGGGGTAACTGGAAAGAGGCAGGTCTCAATCATCAGATAACCAGCAAAGGGTGAAAGAGCACTTACTGCCCTTGAATTGTTATTGAAAAATCTAGTAGTCTAGGATCCAGATAAAATATTATATGTGAGGGGGTCAGGAAAAGCAACATTCTGCATTTTGAAAACCAATCGGAACAAGCATTCTGTTTCCAAATTTTATCATAACTGGTTTGCTCTGGATTATTTGTTTGCTTGTATATTTTTATCCTATTTTTAAATAAATAACTCAAGATGGCAAAAAGGCCTAATACTACTGCCCTCTCCTATTTTTCCCACCACAACCCTGTGAAGTAGGTTAGGCTAAGAGAGAGTGTCCAAAATGACCCAGCTGGGTTTCATGCGTAAAGTGGAACTAGAACTTACAGTCTCCTGTAGTTTCCAGTCTGGTGCCTTAACCACTAGACCAAACCTGTCATTCTAACATTCTCTTCCATCCTTCCCAATCCTGTTTTTGACATCATGCTTACTGTGCTGGTTAAACAGTATATAGTTAGATTGGGAATGAGAGCTGTCCCCTTAAGGGAATGCCTCATGGGAAATGTAGTTAATGCCTCATGGGAGATGTAGTTCATGTCATGTGGTCACTCCTGTACTCCTGATTGGTCACTGAATTGACCTCTGGTTGGGTTGGGGGGAGTTTTGTTCATTCTTACTTGGACTCCAGCAATGTGCTGAAGTCTTCCCTTGCTGTATCATTATGGGATGAAGATAACTATCTTTTCACACTATGAAGATGACAATGCAAAGATTGGACCTTAGATGAATCTCAGCATAACTGTGAGTTATACTTTGAGAATGCCTGATACAATCCAATAAAGAAACTTTGTATGGAAGCCTTTGTAGTATTTAGCTCCTTATCCCAGATATTTGGGAAGGTAAATATTGCCTGGGGCAATATACTTACCATAGAAGGCTTATGAAGCCACCAACACTTTTCCCTCCTACAATTCCTGTTGGTGCTGTTTTTTCATGTTGCCTGTTGGGAATGAATGTCTGCAAAGGGGAGTCTATTGTTTATCTCTCCATGAGAACAACCATTGAACTCATAACGGCTATATATACACATTTCTTATATATATATCTACATATATATATAATTTTTATATATATATAAAAATTATATATACATATATATATGTAGATATATATATCTACATATATATATAATTTTTATTTTAAAACAAATTCATCTTTCAATTATACAGTGTGTCGACTGGGTACATATATCTTGTGCAAATGTGTATACATTTCTTACTGAAGTTACATTCATGTTACAACCAGGGGTGGGTTTCTACCGGTTCTGTCCACCTCTGTAGAACCGGTAGCTCTGAAGAGCAGCAGACATAGAACCGGTTCTATGTCTGATGATGTTTTTGCCCACCCGCCCACCTGGGCTGTTACCTGACCCTTATTTCCTGATTTTTTTCAACTTCAGCTGCCATGCGAGGCACAGCTGCAGTTAAAAAAGCAGGAAAAGAGGGCTTTTTCAAAGGCTGCTTCTCTGCACGCAGCATGCTGATGACGATTTACAGACGCGCGCCAGACAGTGTGCAGGGAAGCACATCATAAATCACCAAACCTCGTAAATGACTGAACTGGTAGTTAACCCTGTCGGACCTCACCCCTGATTACAACCTACTGGATCTTATACTGTATATCTTATAATTATAACATTATCATTTAATTTCTTACTTTATTTTCCAACCATTTATAAAATAAATCCCATATCATATAATATTCCACTTCTTGTTGTTCTTTAATTGCTAGTGTTAATCTACTCATTTCTGCACATTCCAATATTTTCATAATCACCTCTTTCTCTATCAGGATCTTTTCATTTTTCCAGTTTTGTGCAAATACAATTCTAACTGCAGTTAATATATGTATAATTAAATATGTTTTTCTTTACTATAATATTCAGGTAAAATCCACAATAAAAATATCTCAGGTTTTAAATTTATATGTTGTTTTGTCATTGTGTCATCTTTTCCAACCATGTAGTACATACACATCTCATTGATGAAAGTTGGTGCAATAGAGATGGCTATGTAGGATGAAGTAATCTTCCCCTCCTGATTTAACATCAACGAAGCTATCATTGATTTCTGGAAAGCCCAAATTCTGCAGGTTCCAGCAATCATAGACTCCTTTCAGTGGAGATTTCCAGAGATTCAAAGGCACTGTCTTCTGCATGCAAAGAATTCTATGACTGCTAGATGTCAAGAAAACAGTGACAGCTCAACATATATTCATATATTCAGTTCATGTGTTGTTAGGGACCTACAACTAGTGAGCAGAGTTTGGGTACCCACTGAGAAGGGCCTATGACAATTCACCATGGCTAACTCACTACAGCCAACTTTCCGCAGCCAACTCACTGCAGAACCACTTGCCATAGCCATCTCACCACAGGACAACTCACTGCTGGACAAGAGTTACACTAATAGCAAAGAAATGGTGGATTAGAATCATTAAAGAAAGGATGCAAAAGGAGGGACTGAATGAAATGTGAATGTGAAAAATTAAAGCACTTATTTATTTTAAATAATTAAATAGAATTGTTAACTGTTCTGCAGTGAGTTGTCCCCCAGTGAGTTGGCCATGTTGAGTTGTCCTGCAGTGAGTTGGCCATGATGAGTTGGCTGCAGCAAGTTGGCCATGGCAAGTTGGCCATGATGAGTTGGCCACAGCAAGTTGGCTGTGGCAAGTTGTCCCATTCCCCACTGAGAAAGATTCCAATAAGGCAACACAGAGGATGAAGGTGAAATCCAAATCGACTACCTGATTCCAAAACCTCATCATCTAGGATTCTTAATCCCAAGAGAATCATTGTGTCTGTTTTAATACAGAAGTTATTAAGAGTGCTGAAGCTAACATTGGTGCATGATAAAGAAGGCAACTGAGCATATTCTGGCAATCACTGAAAGGGAAATGCCACTAAAAGAGCTTACATGTTTACCCAGTTTCAATTTCTAACTCATATGTTCCTTGAGAGAATTGATATCTGACTTATTCCCAAGCTCGTTAGAAGTCAGTCTACATCTCTAAGGGGATGAAAACAAATTACACAAAAGGAATGTGTATCAGACTAGGTATTTCATTATATTCTTATTCCATGCCATGAAAAAGAACAGGAAATAACCCCTTACCCTGTGGATGGATGTTATAATAAGAAGAACTCCGGTTTGTTCACAGACACAATTTTTCATAGTCAAAAAAAGAAAAAGGAGATGAAAGGAAAATAGATCCCACTAAGACACCACTGACCCAGAACCGGTTTTAAAAGTAGTTATAAAATAATAGCAGAGCTTGTCAAGGTAAGCAGAGTGTGTGATGAAGGAGAAGGAGAGAAATCTCTTGAAGGGTCTCCACAAAAGGTCAGCTTCCTCCCTCCCCAAGTTTGGGTGCATCTGTTGATTCATGTGTTGGAAATGTCAAGGAGAAGAAAAACAGTAACCTAGTGGTTGTACTAGCGTTTTTTTAAGTTGGCCTTCCAGATATGCAGAACATTAGGATGGAGTGACATGACACTTCATAGGCTTGGTAATGATTCTAGACGGTCAGCCATTGATCTTCTCCTGCTGCAACATGGTACAGAATTTATAGTTGTGCACAGATAAATGAAGGAAGACACATTAAATGATTTTGCACATTTTTCAATCCTTGGAGGAGAGGCCAGAGGGCAATTCTCTCCCACCCACCCTTATTCCCCTTCCTCTTCTTCTTCAACTGTTAAAAACCCAAGAAAACATTAAATATGTCAGCCTCACTTGGGGAGCCCGTTTTGCAAGTGAAGAAAACTCCGAGCCTGGCACAAGGATTGAAGAAACAGAAAGAAAGTCCCAATTGACACTTTAAATTAGACATGTTTGTGGGCTCACTAGAGATGGCAATTACCCCCAAGGCAGCTCCTACAGACAGATTGCAGGCACAAGTATTGACTGATTGCTTCCAGGTAATTCTACCTGCTAATTACTTGGAAGGATTCACATTCTTAAACAAGTGACCTGAATGTATTTGTGGCTTCTGGGACCTATTAAAGAGGAGGGGGGAGGAGGGGCTTTTAAAAAGAGCCCAGCGATGTTGACAGAAACTCAGGAGCTGCTGAAACTGTATCAAAAAAATGTTCTTGCTGCTTTAATGATGAGAGTGCTTCAGCCAGCCAGAGATTTCCCTAGACGTTTAAGTTTGCTGGCAGTTAACAATATGGGGGCAAAACTTTATTAGTGTCATGGGGAGGGCTTTTTATTATTATTTTAAAGTCAGTTGTTGAAAATAATAATAATAATACACCCACCAAGCCTTCTCCAGTGCCCACCAAGTACAGCTAGTGTTGGAAAAAATATATATCTTTTCTTCGCCTTTACAGGTTTCCAGGTTGCAATTCAAGGAAACGTTCTTTTTATTATTCAAATTGCTTCTGACTTTGGAGACAAAGCAGGTACAATTTTTCCCAAATGGATTGCCAACTGATCGTTCTGTTTGTATAGTTTTAACAACATCTGGCTTTACAATAAAAAAAAAAAAAACACCGGACATGATCTGGAAACAAGCCTGACTTGCAAAAGGGCAATAATTGGTTTAAAGACCATCCTCTTATTTTTCGAAGATGTTTGCCCTACTTTCTATTCCACCTATTGTTTTAGCACAATTTAAATTCTAAATTCTACTGCTCCAGCAGAACAACTACTAATAGAAGACTTTGGGGAAAACCCTGGTTCCCTTGAACCCTGATTCCACAGCACATTTCAAGCAGTATCTCTGCTTGTAAACTAACAATATTGCACTGAGCAAAGCAGTGATACTTCCACAATATATCATATTAATCTTTGCAAAGTTAGTATTTTCTAAATTGGTTAGTCACTAACTCCCAGGTAACATGGCAAATGGTTTTAATTTATGCTACAGTGGCTACATTCACCATCTCTTCCTGCCTTAAAATATAGTTATTTTTAAGTTTTATCCCCTCCTTTTCCTCCAACTTTCAGTCAGTTTTGACCTCTGGCAGTTTTTGGACAAAGCCTACATTTTTTGTGACTTTTTCAGAAGTTGCCATGCCTTTTTCCTAAGGATGAGAGAGAATGACTGACCTAGGTCACCCAGTTTGACCTTGTGCCTAAGACCTAGGTCACCCAGTTTGACCTTGTGCCCAGTTTGACCTTGTGCCCAGGATGAGAACTCATAGTCTCTTGGTTAAGCCTGGTGCTTAACTACTTTATACCAGATGAACTCTTAACTTGTAACCTAAAATATGGATCGCCAACCTTTTGGACCTCAGGGACCACCAAACTCATACTTTTAAATCCCGCAGACCAGGGACCCTGAAAAAATCCCAAAAAAAGTCTGCAAGAAAATTCTCCACCCCGTTTTCCTACCGATCAATCATTCTTTATTTGGGATTGCAGGATACCGTCTCCAGCTCTGTTCTCGGGGGGGGGGGGGGGGGGGGGGGGGAGAGAGAGAGAGAGAGAAAGAGAAACAGAGAGAGAGAGGGAGAGAGAGAAACAGAGAGGGAGGGAGGGAGGGAGATAGAGGGAGACTGACTTTTGGCTTCATGCAAGGAAAGCAGCAGAAGCAGAAGTCTTTCTTTCTCTCGTCCAAACTCGACCAGAGATGAGTCTTTGTGAGACTTGTCGCACTGCTGCAGCCACTTGGAGCAGGATGCCTTGCAGAGTCCCAAAGACTCATTTGTGGTAGAGTTTGATGGAGAGAAAGAAAGACTTTTGCTGCTTTCCTTGCATGCAGCCAAAAGCAGAAGAAGAAAGAAGCGGAAAGAAGCAGCCCAATGGCCAGGTGAGATGTGTGGGGCAAGCTTCCCACCCTCTGCTCTTTCCCTCCTCCTCTCACTACCATGTGTTGTTCGCAATGCAAGCAACGCAAGCCTTGTATTCCTGTGGGCCATGTGGGTGGCACAGCCTTGTGTTCCACGCAGGCTGGATTAATTGTTTTGGAGGGTACTTTGGGGTGACATTTGTCTACGCACCACCAAAATTTTCTCACAGACCATCAGTGGTCCCTGGCCCCACTGGTTCGCGACCATTGACTTAGAACAAGAAAATAGAATAAAAAAGTGATAAAATCTATATTTACCTATTGCCTCATTATGTTCAGAGGAGAATTGCCAAATGTATTTTTGAGTAAAGGTCATATCCCTTTACAAGAGTATAAGGAAATGCATAATTATCTATCTCAATTAATAAATTTCACCTACTAAATTTCCACCTTCATATTATCTTTAAAGCCCACCAACTTTAATCTCATCCCACCATGAAAGAGAAATCTTGCATTTAAAGTTCTTTTTAAAAAAAAATTGTTGTGGAAGAATCCTGAAAGAAATTTAAAAGCTCACACATGAGCAAAGCATCAAAAGAACACGGAAAAGTGAAAATTTTGAAAGGATTAGCAAAAGTTCTTAGCAGAGTTTACACATCCTTCAGCTGCCAATGTATTCAACCTCCAGCAACATTCTTGGTAAAATTTAGAGACAGCTGTTTGAGCAAAACATATAAGGGAAGCCTTAGGAATTTTAATAAGACTAATAAGAGGCAGGCATGGCATGATAGCATTGAGATGGCAGCCATAACTTAAAGTTAATGTGAATTGGCCCTAATTAAATATCTTACTTGTTTATTCCCTGATGGATAGAAATTCTTTAATACCCAATTTATGTCTCACATGTTCCATCTTCAGATGTATCAGACTCAGTCCCATAAAAACTAGGGAAAAATGAGCTTTTCCGGGAAAGGAACAGAAAATCTATCAAACTTCTCTGTTCCAATGGTAGAAAAAGAGCAAGGCTGCTCATCAAATAGTTTTAGCCTCAGAAACTCTGACTCTCCAACCACAGAGATAATCTGCTCTGTATAATCTAAGTATTTTGGGGTGATTAATAGAACACCAGAGAAAGGGATATTATTTACTGAGAAAAGAGAGGGGTTGAGATGGAGGCTATTACTTTCCAGTTTTATTCCCCTCAGGAAATACTGCAGAATGGTGTGAATCTCTACCCATGATCTGTCCTAACGTTGCACATTTACCAGCCTGGTGAAATGAGAAAGAATTGTATGGTCTCTCCCCTACTTTAAGTGATGGAGAAGATAAAAACGAAAGAGGAGAACCTTTCTAGATACACTCAACATTTTTGGGGACAGCAAAGGTCACAGAGGCAAGGTGATTATGGAAAGTCATCTGGAGGTTAAGCAGGACCAGGATGTTCTGCATTTGCCTAATTTGGAGCAAATAATTTAGGTGAATTCTCCCTCTTTTTCCCTTTCAGAATATTGTATATTTTACTTCATAAGTGCAGTTTTGAGATGTTTCCTTATGTGTACAGGAGAATCTGGGGATTGTATTAAAGGAGTTTGGGGCTACACATGGCTCTTGAGGTTCAGAATCTCCCATTCTTCAGAAGCCTCTCTTGCAGAGTTCCCCTCTTAACTGTAAACAGTAATAGAGTTGGAAGGAATCTTGGAGGTCATCTAGTCCAGCCTCCTGATCTCGTAGGAGATCTATACTATTTCTGATAGGTGGCTGTCCAGTCTTTTCCTAAAAGCCTCCAGTTTGGGGCACCCGCAAGTTCCACTGGTTAATTGTTCTCACTATTAGGAATTTCCTCCTTCATTTTAGGTTGCTTCTCTCCTTGGTTAGTTTCCATCCATTGTTTCTTGTCCGGCCTACAGATGTTTTGGTAAATAAGTTGATCCCCTCTTCCTTATGGTCCCACTGTTAACGGTTTAAGATTTCATTGCCTGGCTCATTTCTTTCCCAAGATTAAAAGGGCATGTTCAGATGCCTCTGAATTGTCTCCTGGAAATGGCCTGCTTGTAGCCTTCAGGAAGGGTTTGTGCAGGAGGTTCATGCCAATGCCCACCGAGTATTTAGGAATATTTTGTTGCACAGACACAGGGCTCATGTGAGCCATCCACTGGTGGTATTCTACCGGTTCAGCCTGGTTCTGTTGAGCTGGTAGCAGTGATGAGAAGCGGAGACCGAATTGGTTCTCTCCACCGCTCTGCTGTTGGGCCCTCCCAGGCTCCCATACTCACCTTTATCCACTGAATTTGAAGTGCAGTTGCTTTGCAAGGCACAGAAGAGTGCCGTGCAGCAGCTGCTGAAGTGACCGGAATCGTGCAGGCTTGCAGGAGGTGAGTTAGAACGCCTCTGCACCTACGCAAATGCCTCTCTGCGCTTGCACAAAGTGCACATTTGGCACACATGTGGACACAAACTGTGTGCATGCACGCAAAGCGCGCCCACCAAGCCACGCCCATTGAACCAGTGGTGAAAATATTTGAATCCCACCACTGCAGCCATCCCTACTGGATTAAGAAAAAAGACACTGTACCCATCATGTCCATTCATCTTTGCAATTGCTACCATCCAAGCAACAGGTTGTAAGTGTGATTGGTGTTGGTAGGAAAATGAAATACAGCAATACAGGTGTAGTGCTTGACTCACAGTTATGACCACAATGGAACCCAAATGCTATGTTGCTAAGTGGATTAAGTTTGGACCTATGTTACGACCTTGTCACAGCTGTGAAGTGAATCATTGCAGTTGTTCAGTTAATAACCTGGTTGGTAAGTTAATCTGGCTTTCCCACTGACTCTGCTTGTCAGAAGGTCGTGCAAAAAAAATGATCACATGACCCCAGGACGCTGCCACCTTCATACATATAACCCAGTTGTCAAGCGACCGAATTTTGATCATGTGACCAAGGGCATGCTGCAATCGTGGCAAGGGTGAAAAACGGCCTTAAGTCACTTTTGTCAGTGCCATTGTATCTTTGAACAGTCATTAAATGAACTGTTGGAAGTCGAGGACTGCCTGTACACATCTTTAGCCACAATTTCTGTTTAATTTTTTAGGATTCTACCTATACGGGTAGTTCTTAGCTTACAACCATTTATTCAACAACCATTTGAAGTTACAACAGCTCTGGGGGGGGGGGGGTGAACTGACTTATGACTGGTCCTCACACTTATGTCCGTTGCAGCATCTCCACAGTCACATAATCAAAATGCAGTCACTTGATAAACTGGCACATATTTACAATAGTTACGGCATCCTGCATCCTGGATTCTGTGATTGCCATTTGTAACTGTCGGCTTCTGTCGTGTACTGGAGACTTTACACAACAAACCATATTACACACCATCAAAGTTGTGTGATGTTTTAAGTTTATTTCACTTCTTCCAATCATGATCAGCAACAACAATGGAACTCCATGCTAAGTCAGCGTTGAGAGCACTTACCTTTCAATGCTGTTTATATCAGCTCTCCCTCCCTCCCAACTAGCCTAACATCTGCCCATTAACAAATCCCCCACACCTCTTCCCTGTGCCTAATTAAGTACACCTATTGCCTCCTAAGTTCCAGTCCTAACCCCTCTCCACAAGATACAGCCCGTCATATTCCCCCCCCCCCTTCTCCAATGTAGTATCCAGAGCAGGAGCGAAACAAAAAAAAACCCAACAATCAAGCCATTCAGCCACAGCGGCACTGCGAAAAAGCTGAGCAAGCCACCCATGACTCTGGAACTTCCATCACACCCACCCATACAACGCTAGTGAGGGCAGCTTCAGCATTGCTGCTTCACAGCTGCTTCAGGAAGAAACGTCAGCATCGCATCGCCACTGCAAAGCCAAGTTGGAGAGACATGTCAGAATATGTGTCTCCAGACCCACGTCAGTAAGCTGGCCAGAGTGCAGCTGAGCCCAACAGTGACCTTTCCAGTTGGTTTCCAAGAAACAAAGTCAAGGAGGGAAAGCCAGATTCACTTAATGACTGCATGATGCACTTAACTGCAATGGTGCACTTAATAACCATGGCAAAAAAAAGGTGATAAAATTGGGCGTGACTCTCTTAACAACCTCCTTGCTTAGCAGTGGAAATTCTGCTTCCAGTTGTGACCATCCATTCAGGACTACCTGTAGTCAAATTCGTTTTAGAAAACATGTTTTAGAACAATGGTCGCTAACCAGTGGGCCAGGGACCACTGGTGGTCTGCGAAAAAATTTTGGTGGTCCACAGAGAAATGTCACCCCCAAAGTACCTCCCAATGCAATTAATCGAGGCTGCGTGGGAACACAAGGCTGCATCACCCACATGATCCGCAGGAACACAAGGCTTGCATCACTTTCATTGCAAACACAGGGTAGTGAGAGGAGGGGGGAAAGGGCGGGGGAGAACTTGCCCCACAAGTCTCACCTGGCCACCGGACTACTTCTTTCTGCTTCTTTCTTCTTCTGCTTTTGGCTGCATGCAAAGAAAGCAGCAAAAGTCTTTCTTTCTCTCCCCCAAACTCCACCACAAATGAGTCTTTGGGACTCTGCAAGGCCTGCTCCAAGAGGCTGTGCCAGTGCGACAAGTCTCACAAAGATTCATTTCTGGCAGAGTTTGGGTGAGAGAAAGAAAGACTTTTGCTGCTTTCCTTGCATGAAGCCAAAAGTCTCTCTCTCTCTGTGTCCCCTTGAGAACAGAGCTGGAGACGGTATCCTGCAATCACAAATAAAGAATGATTGATCGGTATGAAAATTTGGTGAAGAATTTTTCTACAGACTTTTTGGAGGATTTTCCCAGGGTCTCTGGTCCATGGGATTTAAAAGTATGAGTTTGGTGGTCCCTGAGGTCCAAAAGATTGGCGACCCCTGTTTTAGAATATCCACACATTCCTGAGTCTGTTCTGAATATTGTGTGGGTGACAAAACTGATATTTTGGTCTAAACTTTTACAGAAATAGAGAGGAACTTGTTTTTTTATAGCAATGGAACATAATATCAGCTGACTTCAAGAAAGCATCTTGCAATTCATCCCAAGTAAAGTGATCCACATGAAATAATGAATCTATATATACATTACAATAAAGAAGCCAAATAATACAGGGGTTTTAATGTATTTAAAATATTACAGATATTTTAATGTTTTATTAAGTTTATCTAGAGGCTAATATTTGGAATAGACTCCCCTACTCAAGCAGGGGGTTGCACTAAATGACCTCCAAGGCCCCTTCCAATACTTATTATTCTATGTCTATTTTATATTGAACCAAGTCATTGGTCCAATCTGAACAATGTCTATCTCTAGATTCATGTCTTCTGTGTTATCCATTTTTAAAGCAAATAATAAAGAGCCAAAGATCGAACCTAGAGCCTTGGAATGAAAGCTTATCTTTGAAGAAAGCTATGCCTGCTGAATTACAAAGAGTGTTTTTCTTCACCTAGCAATGTTACTTATTTAATGCATTATCTAGTTCAGATCTAGCTGGAAGATAACAAAAAAGTAATCTTGAAATTGCTTGTTAACAGTTAGCCGCAGGACAGCAAATTAAGGGGACACATAGGTCCCACAGTCATAATTGTCTCCATTATATATTGCAATGTTTTGCATTTTTTAAAAAAACGCAAGCATGGTTCTTAAATTTCCACATATATGTAATTATATGCCAATTTTATGCAAATCTATGTCCTTTTTTGTGTTGTTTCCTGGTGATGCATCCTTCTTATATGATGATGTGTGGGTGATCATTCTTTATGCAAGGTATATATATATTTATTAAAATAAGAGCCACACTTAGATGTAGCTCTTGTGCTTCCTTGTTCAATTCTTTCCTGTGCCCTCACTTATTTTTTCCAGTGAGGACAGAGGAAAGAATTGAGCAAGAAAGCATAAGAGCTACAACTGCTTTAATTTAGTTGGCCTTTAGAGCCAATTTGGTGTAGTGGTTAAGGCATCAGGCTATAAAGCAGGAGACTGTGAGTTCTAGTCCTTCTTTAGGTAAAAAAGCCAGCTGGGTGACTTTGGGCCAGTCACTTTTTCTCAGCCATAAGAAGGAGGCAATGGCAAAGCACTTCTGGAAAAACTTTGTCAAGAAAACAGCAAGGATTTTTCTGACAAAGACTGAGAATCAGACATGATTGAAGGGTACAAAAAAAACCCTTGACCTTTAAACTGACAAAATTATAAATACAATTATGTATTAATATGAGTACTGTCAAAATACTTAATAATTCCCCCTTGTTACACTCAAAGGTGTTGAGGGTTGCATGAATTACTCTCAAATTGTAACATTGAGCTCCATCCATAAGCCCATATTGCTAAAGTTATCCATGTGACCAATCCATTGGCAAAGATGATTTCAAATTATTCTTCTCTCTCGCTTCCTCAACCTTCAAGAACAGTAGCTAGTGATCATTGTTACTGCTATTATTTCCTACAGCAACAAATAGATCAAGCATTCTTTTCTTGAAATTGTCCATTCTACTAAGGAGAACACTGAAAGTTAATGTCTTAGATAGCCTTTAGACAGCGGGATCTTATAGAACAAACTTATCAGAAAGGGTGGCAATTGAGGGGGGAAATGAGGGAAATGTCTTTAGGGGAGGTGAGATTATGGTTCTTTGGCAAGGCTTTTGAGGAAAAAGGAGTTTATTGAGAAGATGTGATTGAATTGAGCCACATAGTCTCAGCCCTTGATGGCATACTGACTTGACTATCAGACATAATGAATTGTTGCCTTTGTCAAGTATAGTTTTTTAGCTAAAGAGCTATGAGATAGTAAGTGCTTTTAAAAAGTACTGCAGGGAAAATTAACAATATAAAACTATGATCAGAATGAAGCTTTATATTTTTAAAAAAGTCTTTGTAGATGACAGCCTTGTTTAGGGGGAAATGTTGGCAGAATCATCAACAAGTCTTCTAGAATTGTATGATAAATTGAGCTGAGTCCTAACACAGGTGACTTGGTGGGTTTTTCTGAGAACTTTCCACTTCTTTAAAAATGCAACATTATTCAAATGAAACATGACATATAAATCACTTAAAATAATTGGCAAGAACAAAGTGGCATTATTACGCTGTTAAATTGTGCGTGAATCTGGGACTTCATGGATCTCGTATGGATTCTGGCAAAACATTAAAGTTGACTTTCATCACTGCTAAAACATCTGCATGCTTGCCACTGTTGAGTGTGAGACTTTGCAGCACGGAGAACAGGAGCTCCTCCTGATGGACTCAAGACATCCTCCCAAAACTTTTATGACAAAGGACTCAGTGGTGGGATTCAAAAAAAGTTACTACCAGTTCTGTGGGCATGACTTGGTAGGTGTGGCAGGGGAAGGATACTGTAAAATCTCCATTCCCTCCCCACTCCAGGGGGAAGGTTACTGCAAAATCCCATTCCCTAGCCTGCTTTCCAGCTCCATTCTCCTGTTCAGGGCAACAAAAGAAGACCCAGCCGATCAGCTGGGACTTGGGAGGCAGAGAATAGATGGGGGTGGGGCCAGTAAGAGGTGGTATTTGTCGCTTCTCCAAACTATTCAAAATTTCCATCACCGATTCTTCAGAAGTGGTCAGAACTTGCTGAATACCACCATCTGAAAGGACTTCAACAACAAACCTTTGTGGCAAATATAAGGCTTTGTCCTGTACAAAGATCATCCTTCAACCTACAATCATTCATTTATTCCCAAGAAGGAGAATGAAGCCCTGTTAATCTTGATTATCTGGCCTTTAACCACTCACTATTTGTTACACCACTGTTTGTTTGTTTTTCATATTAGATGTGTGGACACTTGTAACCGATAGTAATGGAAAGATATGTGACCAGTTTGCACAGTATCTATTCTCCTAAAGCGCATAGATAGACAGCCCTCTTAAGAGGACTGCAAAGATACTCTCACTTTAGGTAGCTCATGTATCATTCTTATTCCATAGTCTTTCCTCCCATAAACAAACAATTTGCCTTACTCAGTTATTTCATTATCTAAATGTCCCACTGCCATATGTCTCACCTGGCATGCTAGATACTCGGAGAAAGCTTTTTCATTCCTTCCGTTTTGTTTTCCAAAGGTATGAATAAAAAGCCAAACTGACTTATCTTCAGTTCTATATAACCAGAGAAGCTTTTTATTCATACAAAAGGACAGCCATGGCTTCAAGCCACATCTCTATTTCCATGTGCCTAGCAGGTTTTCATTTTCTCCTTCCTTTTTCCAATTATCAGCTTTAATAGACAGCATTTCAAACTCTGTAATAACCCTCCTTAACAAGTTACCCTTCAGATGCATTGAACTCCTCTCATTCACGACAATAAGTGGGGATGCTAGAAGTTGTAATCCAATGCATTTGAAAACAGCCCTTTGAAAAACTCTTTACAGAGACAAAGTCCTTCTGCAGATTATTTAACCTCATTGCCATCACCTGAGGGTCATTTTCTCCCAGTGGTGTCTATCCATCCAATTCAGTCTGGCTAGTTGGCCATACTTGAATATGTGGCATAACTTCTACCCTTTGGAATCTTCTCATTTCAAAGTTGAAAATGACCCTGACCTGTTGGCCTTCAGCAAGGGTTTGAAAACCTGGTTTTGTGGCCAGGCCTTGGGCCCCCGATGTGTGAAGGGACCCATTTCCTAGCTTTATGGACATCTATGATGATATATTTATGGACATCTATGATGACTAATACATATGGCAGCTGACATCTTTACTCAGCTGCCATATGTATTTTTTGACTATGTTGTCATGTTTTTAATAGTTTTACGGTTGTTTGCTACTCAGAGTCATTTGTTTGAGATGCAAGGCTATTGAAAATGGATGGATGGATGGATGGATGGATGGATGGATGGATGGATGGATGGATGGATGGAGACAAATACCTGGGTAGGAACTTCTCCAATGGAGTACTTTGATTTGGGGATGTGATCCCCAAGTTGGTTCACCTGCTATTGATTCTGTTGTGCTTTTTGTGTTTTTGTTTTTCATTCCAGATGATTTTGTTATCACCCAGACTTCCAATATGGTATTATTTTCAAATGTTTATCACAAGAGATTTAGAATGTTGTTAATGTTGTTGATGATTCATCTTACTGAATTATAAAGAAAATTGAAATCTTACGTGATTTATACTGAGGGTTTATAGTAGTATGTAACATTTCAGGACTAAAATGTTTAGTGTAGAACTAGAAGAGCAGCAATCAAAGATATATTAATATGCAGTAATGGCCAAATTGCAGATTATATAACAGAGAAAGATTTATTTGCTCTTTCCAAACCTATTAACAATTCATACTTATGCCCTGAAATCTACATAGTTTTCCTGTTCTGAATGCAGATAGCAATTTTAAAAATGTATACAAAAATGTGTATGTTGTGCAAAGACTATAAATGAATATATTATAATGGGGAAAATTGCTTGCAAATTGCTTGTTATTGTTTTAAGATAGGAATTCTTTTGTACAGGAAAGAAAGTGGAAGTTTTAGTGAAAGTTACTGATATTAGTGAGAAATAATTCTATAAAGTTGTAAAATGTTGGGTGGAGGGGGTGGATTGGAGCATAAACAAATTAGTGGAGGCAAATGGGAGAACAAAGAATAAGACTCTGTATCAGAAAAAACCATTGGGTCTTTCTGATAGAATCAAGTCAAACTCTATAGGAGGAAGCAAAACAACTAGAAGAACTACTAGAAGAATGCAAGGCCACATCAACCTGCCAAAAATAAATAAGTCAAACAAGTGATCCTTAGAAGGCTGATAACTTCTTGCAGTGATATGCCTTTAGGGATCAGCTTCAGCAGCTGGAGCTGGCTGAGGCCACTGGTTGGTGTTGGCATGCCCATGGTGGAGACTGAGTCTGAGGGAGAGGAGGAACAGCCGACAGGGAGTGGATGTGTGGCTCCGCAGGTTGTGGAGGAGGCTGGGGAAGGGTAGAGGCCGGCTGAGCAGTCAGAGGAGGACCCAGGCCCATCACCTATCCATCCTAGGGCACGCAGGGAGGAGAGGATAAGGGAGAGATATGGTCTACTCGGGAGGAGAAGGCCTTGATCCTCTTCATGGGCTGCAGATGTGACAACTGCATAAGAGTTTGGACCTGCATACTGGCAAACACTGAAAACAAAGCGTGTTTTATTCTGGTCTGAAGTTATCTTGGTTGATGTCCTTCCAACAGACAATGCCTTGTTATCTCCTTGAATTTGGTAAATACTTCTCCTGTTCTGTTGTGGAAATTTCATCACTGTAGTTTTTTTGGTTTTTTTATTTCACCTCTATCTTCTCATTAAATTTGGACTGTATTCCTTTCTTTTGAAGACTATTTTTGAGTATGTTTTATCTCCAACTGTGTATTATTGAACAGTGGGGCCAAGTTGGAGGCATTAAAGGATATTTATTTATGTTTTGGATTTTGTTACATTTGTGTTACACTCTGGGTCATGACAGGTGTGTTGTTTCAGTCCTAGAGGCTCTTATGGCAAGGCCCATCCACTGAAGGAATTGCCATTTGCCAACTGCCAAATTCCTGATAAGGAGACATCTAGAAGATGGCCGTGCTGCCCTGGAATGATTTCTGGTTTGGAATCTGGGACATCATGTATCACCTGAATTTTATAATGTAAGCAATGTTAAAGAAACTGAGCATTGGAGATAAATGGAGGTAAATCGAATGTAAGGCTAGAAGAACTCGGAGAAGGGAAGTAGTTAGACTTAATAGAAGAGTACTCTTCTCCAATGAGAAACCAAGGGACTTGCAGATTAGGGTTCCCAAACTGAAATCCAATAGCAGGCTTAAGAAACTGCAAATTAATTATTAGGTGCAACCCATCTGTGACTGAATGTAATGTAAGAGGAGTGAAAGCAGAAAGGTTTGTGAAAATGGGAGATGGAATTATGAGTAATAGGGAGAAAAAAGACTGAGAATCCCCCTGGGCCTGACCAAACAATACTGTGTTGGAAATGGGTAGAAAAGAGGGTTGAAAGATCAGGATTGCAAAGCTAGATAGGGCAGAAGGCATGAGAAGGACTGCCTGTGGAAATTAGTTGGGTTACTTAAGACTGATCCCTACATCTGATCCAATGCCTTGGTTCCAAGAATAGGAATGCCATAACTTAGAAGCCCTGCTATTAAATGCCAGATCTGACTGCAATTAAGTTTTTCTTTATCCACAGTCTTATCATGGCTATGATAATAGGCATACTTGTATTCCTGAGAGCTGTTTGCTATGTTGTTGACTGGTGCTGCAAACTTTTGCAGAGTTTTTGTATGTCATCAAATATTTATATACCATACATACCTTCTCTAGGATGATCTGTCCCCAACCAAACCTTCAGTGCAAAACTACATCTATTACTGCTGTAATTTACTCCAATTTCCTTCCTCTAGTCATCATCTCCTTCTTTTTCCTTCCACCTTTCCTAGCATTATAAATCTCACAAGGAAACTGGGTCTTTCCAAAATAAGTCCAAAGAATAATAATCTGAGCCTTCTCATTTTTGCCTTGAGTGAGAACTCTGGACTGAATTTGTTCTATAATTCATTTTTGTGGCTACCCATGGTATTCTAATGAGTCTCATTGTTCTTGAAAATAGTAGATATATATTCAAGATTGCATCATGGAAATTGTTTGTTCTCCATTTTAGCTTGACTTGGAACTCGCACATGAACAATTTCACACACACACACACACACACACACACACATATGACTGAAGAATGTGCAAGCAACAAAGTAATCATTGGATTGGCAGAAATGGTTCTCTGCTCATTTGTTTCCTAAGCCAACAGTCTGTGTGTTCCTCATTATTTGCAACTTTAGCGTTCCAGTCTCCAACTCCAAGAGGACATCTTGCTTGCATTTTTTGTCAGTTTAGATTGAATTTGATTATAACACTCATTGAGTTCTCCTGCTTTATTATTTGGAGCATAAACATGGATAATTATCACAGTAAAGGATTGTTCATTAAGTGTAATTGACATTATTCAGCCATGGATTACATTGTATTCAAGTACTGTCATTCCTATATTCTCCTTATGACTGTGAAAACAACACTGTTCTTTCTTTGATAAGAGCAGCAAGCAACGTCATCTTCTAGCTGAAAGTGTCCAATTTTAGTCCATTTCTAGTTAGTGATGCCTACATGCCAATGTATAGTCAGTGTATTTCATCTTTCATTGTGTTGAGCTTTCTTATATGTGTCTTACAGCACTTCTGTCTTTGCAGCTTCGGATTTTCCTTTCCAGGCATAGCAATATTATAGCAACTAGATGTCCCAAAGGTTTTGATTTAGACATATCACAAACACTATCAGAACGCCAAAAAAAAAAAAAATCCCCAGCAATTCTCCAGTAGCCATGTTGAGTACCACCCAATCTGAGGGACCCATCATCTGGCATTTTATTATCAATCATTTTATATTGAGCGCCCATTTTCTTCTTGGTGAAGAAAACACATGAGTGGGTAAGATACATCAATTCCCACAATGGAAGAGCAGATAGAGAAAGTGATGGAACTGGCCGAGATGGCCAAATAAACTGTTTTAATCAAGGAAAAGAATCTATCTAGCTTTATTTCCTCTTTAGAAACCGTTTCTGGAGTTCCTGCTCAAAACAGAAAAAAAATCAGACTTTGAGTTTGGATTTTGATAATTACAATAAGTTGATGTTATAGAAAATGCTAGTACTCACTAATTATATAGAAGTAAAAAGTTCAGTTTTAAGATTATTTCATTGTTAATTTTAATTGTTCACCATCCAGAATCATAGATCAAATGGAGTAAATTCCTCACAAAAAAATTGAATATTTTTTCCCAAATTTTGTTCTATTGTACTTTACTAATTTATCTGATCTTTTTGTTAATTTTTATTGTTTTTTATTTTTATTTTTTGTTTTAAATATGATTTTACATTGTGTAAGATGCCTCAGGTTGCCATGGGCAAATAGGTGGCAATATAAATTAAATAAATAAATAAAATGTGTGTGTGCGCGCACTTTGTTGGAAAATACACATTTATAGTTGTAGTCTTTTAAAATGCATACACTTCCTAAAATGCAATTTTATACACATGTATTCATAAATAATCTCATTGAGTTCACTCCTGTTTAAACAGGCACCAGTATCAATTTACAACAATGTGTTTTGTTCTAAAATCTGCATTTAAAATGTATTTTGTTAAATTCTTTTTTTAAAAAAAACTGCACTTACAATGTTTCTAGCAGTGTGGTACCTGCAGAAAGATTACATTCTGGTCTCTACAATTTATCATAATGTCTGGATCAGGTCAGTTTGCCAGAGAATTGTCAAAGATTGCAGAAGAACAAATGACATGTTTTTAGAAAACTGCACTGTGAAAAGATAATGCTAATAGTAGAAGAGGATACAGATTGGCAGTTGAAAAAAATTAAGGGATTATGGAAAAATTGAAATACAAAATGTGTGCCTTGGGGATGTCAAATATTCTTTATTCTTTTTCAATTATAATAATAAAGTTAAGGCTATCTTGCATCTATCTCAGCCCTGAAAGGTCTGGCAATTATTAAACTGGCATAGGTATATTCAGCCACATCTCTGAGTGTGTTGACTCATACTTATCACAGTACATGGGATGACAGAATTCTGCTCTTATTTATTTATTTCTCACATTTATATAACCACTCATATCACAATCAAATGACTCTTGATGGCTTACAATAAAACAATCATTAAATCAGTGGTGGGATTTCAAATCTTTTACTACTGGTTCTGTAGGCATGGCTTGGTGGGCTTGGCAGAAGAAGTATATTGGAAAATCTCCATTCCCTCCCCACTCCTGGGGGAAGGATACTGCAAAATCCCCATTTCGTCCCCACCCCAATAACCTGCTTTCCAGGTCTTTCTCCTGTGCAGGGCAACAAAAGAAGACCCAGCCTATCAGCTGGGACTCAGGAGGCAGAGAATAGATGGGAGCAGGGTCAGTTAGAGGTGGTATTTACTGGTTCTCTGAACTACTCAAAATTTCCACTACCTGTTCTTCACAACTGGTCAGAACCTGCTGAATACCACCTGTGCATTAAATCCAAATGTTAAAAACTATAATTAAAAAACAGTAGAGAGTAGAATGAATTGGTGTTAAAAAAAAAAACAACCAACAACCACAACAATGCAACCTTCTTTTCCACTCACCATTGCCTTAAGATCTCCAGGCCTGCTGACACAGCCGTGTTTGAAAGGACCTTTGGAAAGATGTCAAGGATGAAGCCAATCTCCACTCAGAAGGAACAATGTTCCATGAGTGGGTCCCACGGAAGAAAAGGTAAGCCTTCTCGAAACTGATAGACAAAATCCTTTCACAATTATTTCCATTCTAAAACATATCTCTTCTGCCAAATTTGATGGGATGGGCAATTATAATTGAATGGAAGTAGTTCCTCAAATAACCTGGCCCCACACCATGAAGGGCATTAAAGGTCAAAACCAGGAGGTTTTTTTTCTATAGGCCCTTATATGTTCTGGAGAATAGAATAGAATAGAATAGAATAGAATAGAATAGAATAGAATAGAATAGAATAGAATAGAATAGAATTCTTTATTGGCCAAGTGTAATTGGATACACAAGGAATTTGTCTCTGATGCATAAGCTCTCATTGTACATACTAAACAACAAAGTAATAATAATCTTAATAACAAAGCATAATTATAATAATGACATCAATAGAGAAGGTAGTGGAACAGATGAAAAAGATAAAAATAATATACCCATACTACATGGGTAGTATACTTAAACATAAGACAAAACTGTAGAAATTAAGTGTTCAGCAGAGTGATGGCATGAGAAAAAAAGTTTCTGTTTTTAACAAGGAGCTAAATGATTAAAGTTCAGAATCCTCTGCTTCCTTCTCCTTGATATGTTATGCTACAAAATTATTCTCAAGTAAGTATTCGGAAAGTGTAACCATTGTGTGGCCAGTAAGGTCAAATAGGGCTCAATAGTTGTTGTAGAAAGAATATTTTTCATTGCTTAGCATAGTACTGCTTCATTTGGAAAATATGTTATGCTTTTTGCTCTAAAATAGATACAACAATAGTTAGACATTAAAATTGTTTATATGCAGGAATCCCTAGAAACATATTGTACTTTGGACTACAATTTTATTAGAAGTTGGAGATTTGAAAAATTCAGGGCTGGGTTAAGTTAGATTTCCCCCTTATTTCCCTCTCCTCTTTTTAGCATATTCCCATCAATACAGGATCCATTCTTTTTTTTTTTTTTAATCAACTACGGATTAAGCCATGACTTGCAACAGCAATTGATTTGATCAACTCCTTGATTTGGAGATAGACTAAATACAAACGAACAATCCAAAAACATGGAAACACATGTTTGGAAAAACATGTTGCCAGAATGTATGAAAGGGAGGATTCTAACCCTTGGCAAAGAGTTTTTGGAAATTTAGAGAAGCTTGAAAGATAACTGTTTTCAGCTTACATATTGCATTTTTAAAAAATGTGAACTAAATAAGATCACAATTAGATACAAAGTCAGAAAATTTCTTCCATACTTAGATGTCTGTCTATCTATTTATCAATCAATTGATCAATAGATACACACACAGAGGGACAGGCAGGCAGGCAGACAGATCATTTAGAATACATAGCAGAAAAAAAGAGTCTTGAGAGTTAGCAAGGTTGATACGATATGGTATAAAGCTATTACAGAATCTAGTTGTTCTGCTTCATATATTGCAAAGTCTCCTTTCAGAAAGTAACAAAGAAAACCAATCATGGAGAAGATGTGTAGCAGTGGTGGGATTCAAACATTTTTACTACCGGTTCTGTGGGCGTGGCTTGGTGGGCGTGGCAGGAGAACACTGTAAAATCTCCAGTCAGAGGTGGCATTTGCTGGTTCTCTGAACTATTTAAAATTTCCACTACCAGTTCTCCAGAACTGGTCAGAACCTGCTGAATACCACCTCTGATGTGTAGTGTCTCAGACAATTCTGCAAACCCTTATATGCTTATGTCCTGGATAGACGGAAGTGAACTTCCAATGATCTTTTCTGCCATCCTCACCACTCCCATCATAGTCTTCCTGTCCAAATCAGTAATACCTCCAAACCAGATTATAAGTCTCATTCAGTGCTATCATAACTTCAAATGGACACCGAACAAGGGATTGTTAACTGAAGACTATCTACCTATCCAGTGGTGGGATTCAAAAAATTTACTGCCAGTTCTGTGGGCGTGGCTTGGTGGGTGCGGCATGGCTTGGTGGACGTGGCTTGGTGGGCATGGCAGGGGAAGGATACCGCAAAATCTCCATTCCCTCCCCACACCAAGGGAAGGTTACTGCAAAATCCCATTCCTTTTCTACCCTACTAACCTGCTTTCCAGCTCTGTTCTCCTGTGCAGGGCAACAAAAGAAGACTCAACTGACCAACTGGGACATGGGAGGCAGAGAATAGATGGGGACGAGGCCAGTCAAGAGGAACTACTCAAAATTTCCGCTACTGGTTCTCCAGAACTGGTCAGAACCTGCTGAGTACCACCTCTGTACCTATTTATCTAGCGTCTTCTGTTGTCATTCATCCATCACATGGATATAAGAATGATTAAGACAGGCTTTACATTGCCCCAGCAATGGCTGGGTGATGTTACAAGCTGTTATAAGACTGCAGTGAGGAAATGGTCACTATTTGCAACGTAAGATTTCATAAGATAGAGTGTCATACAATACTGATGAAACAAATTTCACTTAAAAACCTGTTCTCCAAATGTCTCATTTCCATTATTCCACTCCAGGAGCATTTCTTATGCATAGCAATCTGCCTTTGCAGACCTAAGCACATTTGTGCAATACTTGAAAACATTTCAAATATAAACTGCCAAAGAACGGCAGAGAAAAGAAAACAGTGAGATGGGCTGTAAAAGAGTCTCTTGAGAATATTGGAGTCAAAGGAAATCAGTGCTGTGGTATTTCCCTACTTAGCAACTTAGAAACCAACAATGACATCAGTGAAGTGATTTATGTCAAGTACCAATTTAAAACATTGTTCGTAGGTGAAGATTTCAGGGGTCCTGTTTAGCTCTGGCCCCACTGTGTACATATATTCTCATTCATTGTTTTACATATATAAGACATAATTCTTCTGTATGAATGCACCAGAAAATAGCAACAAGCAGACCCAAAGGCAATAAATCATTCGCACATATGTACAGCATTAACTAATTTACTGGAGTTTACTGGAGGTGAAATATGCTCATTGTCATTATTAGCCATTGCTATCTTTATCTTTCACTAGTTGGTCTAATTCAATTGATATTAGTGATCATTACTATCTATTGGAGTGACATGTTGCATAGGTTAATCATTTGTGAAGTGAAAAAGTTCCTTTTTCTTTCTGTTCTGAATCCTTCACTATTTATTGCATTAAGATACTTTGGAGGGGAGACAGACAGACAGACAGACAGAGACAGAGACAGAGACAGACAGAGATGGAGAGAGAGAGAAAGATCCTCATTTTTCTCTATCATAGTAAGATGTATATAACTTTATCAGTTTCTCTTTATTCTGCTGGGTTTTTTTCCCCCTAACATATATTACCCCAAATACCGTAATCTTTCCTTGGATGGGAGTTATTCCAGCCTTTTCATCTCCCTGGCTTCATCCAGATCATGATTTAAACTTGAAGGACAGCAGGTAGAAATTCAAGGATAACCATTCTTTGATGAGCTACAGAAGAAAGTCAGCAGACCTCAAGTCTCCAATTTCAAACTTTGTGTTTCTTTATCTGTTTGAAATATGAACAGACTGAGAGCTGGTCACTTATCCTAGGGGGAGAGGGTGACAGTTAACATCTGAGTATTGTTCTTGAATGAAACTGTGTCCCAGCTTTTTGCAACCTTCACCACATAATTTGCTTTTTCTACATTTTTTCAACTTTAGATGCAGAACTTGACAAAACACTCAGATAGATAATGATAGATAGATAGATAGATAGATAGATAGATAGATAGATAGATAGATAGATAGATAGATAGATAGATAGATAGACAGATAGATAGATAGATAGACAGATAAGATACAATAATTACAATCAAAGTTTTCTTTTTTATTTATTTTCTAATTATGAGTTAATTGGCAGGCAGATTTTTCCTTATTGGCCTAGCAACCCCATGATTCATTCCAGGATTTAAACTTGTTTATATAACATTACAGTATTTTTCCCCCTATGGATCTCCATTCAGCAGGCCTCAACTGAATAAAGAGAATTTTATTTTGAACTTCACCCCTAATGGATCAAAGATGCACATCTCAGCCTAACTTGTTCAGATTGTTAAGCGTTAGACTGTTGTTCACATTTTTGCTTCTACCACTTAGGATTCATTATGACTTGCAGTGTCTTGTTCTTGACCCAGCTTTGCTATTAATTTTCTGGATTGTAATGCCCCACAGTTCATCAATATCCACTCTCCTAATCACAGTCTATTGTAAAGGCGAAACCTAGAAAGCGTAGTTTGCTTTCTATTTAGCAAATAAAAACAAAACAAAAAAGCCCACTGCCATTGTTAATCTCCTCTACTCAGAAAAGAGAGTGAGGGAGAAAATAATACAGACTGTAAATTGTTCGTCTCAGCTGGAAAGCTCTGTTCAGCCGCACTCCATGTCACTTGTGAGGATATTGTGTGATTGGTTAACAGCCTTTATGGCTTTTATGAAGAGGAAAAGGGGACGGAGGGGTGGAGGGGAAAGCTTTCTCCAGGCGATTCACAGTCACAGATACAAGTTGCTGTTTTGTATTCCCTCTATGACTTTGTACTGGAAGCAGCCAGCCCTAGGAACTTGCTCCCATCTGCAGTTGCCAAGTGTTTGATGAAGACCGCTCCTTGTTTAAGTTCAAAGAACATGCAAGGTTCTCGCTTCTACCACCCCCAGCGGAGCAGCTGCCAGCTCCTCAGTCATTGACAGAGTCACCGAAATAAAAACATGCTGTCATGGTCTATTTGCACAAGGCCCAACTTTCCTTTGGGAGATTTACCTGTGACTGTTACAGTTGAAAAGTCCTCACCATTGGGAACGTGCCTCCGTTAAGCATCCAGAGCAGTTTACAAATGACTGCCACAACCAAACTTGTGGTGCTAGGCTTTGGACATGTGCCGGGGCGGGGGGGGGGAAGCACATGTCTTTAATGGGCATTATGTGACAACTTTGTCAGGAAACACCTAAGTACTTGTTCCAGAAGGAGGGAGTGCTTGGCAGACTTTGGCTGATCAAAGATTAACGGATTAACAGATAATCAGAGTAGGAAGGGACCTTGTAGGTCATCTAGTCCAAACCCCCGCCCAAGCGGGAGACCCTACACCATTTCTGACAAATGGCAGTCCAATCTCTTCTTGAAAGTCTCAAGTGATGGCTCTCCCACAACTTCCGAGAGCAAGCTGTTCCATTGGTTGATTGTTCTCACTGTCAGAAAGTTTCTCCTTATTTCCAAGTTAAATCTCTCCTTGTTCAGTTTCCATCCATTATTACTTGTCTGGCCTACAGGCACTTTAGAAAACAGCTTGATCCCCTCCTCTCTGTGGCAGCCCCTCAAATATTGGAAGACCGCTATCATGTCTCCCCTGGTCCTTCTCTTTACTAGACTAGCCAAGCCCAGTTCCTGTAACCATTCTTCATATGTTTTAGTCTCCAGTCCCCTAATCATTCTGGTTGCTCTTTTCTGTACTTTTTCTAGAGTTTCAACATTTTTTTTTATAATGTGGTGAACAAAACTGGATGCAGTACTCTGGATATGGTCTTACTAAGGCTTTATAGAGTGGTATTAGTACCTCCCTTAATCTTGACTGTATCCCTCTGTTAATACAATTTAGGATTGCATTAGCTTTTTTGGCTGCAGCTGCACACTACTGGCTCATATTTAGCTGGTTGTCCACTAAGACTCCAAGATCCCTCTCACAGTTACTGCTATTGAGCCTGGTTTCACCCAGTCTATATGTGTACTGAAAGAAGTTCAGAGGAATGGGCCTGGTTAATACAGGTAGTCCTTGACTTACAACCATTCGTTTAGTGACCAGTTAGTGACCATTTGAAATTACAATGGCCCTGAAAAAAGTAATATATGATTGTTTTTCACACCACTGTTGCATCATCCCCATGTTCACATGATCAAAATTCAGACCCTTGTTAGATTTATTGTAGATTGGGGGAAATACCATGTGGAGCCTGCATTGTTGTTAATTAGAAGGTAATAATTAAGAATAATTACATTGCTATTAGTTTTTTTTTATTTTTGTTTTTTGTTTGATATACAATGGCCTTGAGGAAGTAAAAGAAGAAAATACATAAAACAAAATGGGTGGTGAAATGGAAATGAAAATAAAAGGGGATAAATAGGGGGGAACATATTAGGATTAAAATGTTTATGTTATTGTAATAATGAATGAAAAAATATGAAGTGAAAATATATGAAAAGAAAAAAATGGAATAGATAATGATATGATAAGAAATTAGATAAGAAAGCTGGAAATGTAACTATGATTATTATATATAATGTAACCCGGAATCACATTGCTCACTTGAAGAGATATGTAAAAATGAAAAAAATATTTGGAAAAAAAATTCAGACCCTTGGCAACTGGCTCATATTTATGATGGTTGCAGTGTCCCCAGTAATTTTGCAACCTTCTGACAAGCAAAGTCAATGGGGAAAGCCAGATTCACTTAACAAACTTGTTACTAATTTAACAACTGCAGTGAATCACTTAACAACTGTGGCCAAAAAAAAGTCGCAAAATGGGACAGACCTCACTCAACAACTCTCGCTTAGCCATACAAATTTTGGGCTCAGTTATGGTCGTAAGTCGAGGACTACCTATAGTTGAATAGTTGAACTGCCTACAAAGTTCAGGGATGCTTAGCCAAGTGGAAAGCTGACCAGGAAGACAATGCTAACCATATCCATGTGGCTGCCAAAAGAACTGTTTGGAATCAGTCACCAGGTAAAACGCATCTTTACCTTTGCTTTTACTAAGTACTTGAAACAAGATTGAGATGAAGTTAACAGGGGATCAAGGTGCTCATTAAATGAGCATTATACTTCAACCCTGTAGCCCTCCAGATAGGTTACATCTACAACTCCAGCAAAAACAAAGCCAAAGTTCACTACATCTACACAACCCAATCAGGGAAATCTGGCATGCAAAACATTAAACTGATCTGGTGCTTACCAAAGTGGCTCATATTCAGCACCATATACCTAAACCATTTACATTCTGCAACATGATGCCCCAAAGCCAGAAAATATTGGATGAAGGTACAAAGACAGTTAGAGGAGATAACAGAACACCAAATAGAATTTAAGCCTGAACTATTCCTACTGGGAATAATTAAAGGAAAATTTAGCAAACAAATCCAGTACATCATATTGCATATAATAACAGCAGCAAGGGTAGTTTTTGCACAGGGTTGAAAATTAGAAAACATACCATCCGAAAAGGTGTTAATACAAAAATATTAGAATGTGCCAAGATGGACAAACTTACAATAGAACTAAAAGGCAAGGCGGAATCCGAGTATTATGCGGTATGGGATAAATAGGATAAATGAATAGAACATAGAAATAAGGATTAATGTATACAAATAAATGTAAATATATGTAATATCAATGACACAATACTGTTAATAATGTAAATAGTAATGTGTAATTTTGAAAATAAATATATAAATAAAAATAAATAAATAAATTCTGCAACATGGCTTAGGATTTTGTACCTGCAGAACTGTGCTCTCCAAGAGGAATCTGCCTGTTTTGTGTGTCCATCACAAAAGGCGATTTGTTAGCTTCATCTGGGGGGAGGATGGGGAAATATTAAGGAGATTGGGATCCAGGAGGAAGATCTTTAGTAGCAGCCCCATTGTGGTGGAAAATTAATCCCCTGAGATTCAGAGGCCCGGATACCACTCAGTTACAGGATAGGAAAGCAATGAGGATGGTGTATTCCAATTGCTCATGTTTGGGACATAGAGGTAATCTCGCTGAGTCATTACTGTCTATGTGTGATGTTGAAGGGTTAATATGTGTTTATTTTAAGTTTCGCTTTAATTGATGGTATAATTGTTTGGTTGTCTTTAACAATTGTGGAAATTATGCTTTTGTAACTTGTGAAAACCTCTGAATGAGAACGAGGGATCAAATGTTGCAATAAATTTAAAAACACACACACACATACACACACACACACAAATGTGTATTTATAAAGTTGTTTGCCCTCCACACTCAATTTCCTGGGAGGAAATCCCATTTAATTTTATTAGACTTGCATTCAAGAATCCTTTGAAAGAATTCTCCCTGGAGGATGAGCAAAGTCTCCAAACCTGAACTATCCAATGTGCCTGAAGAACTAATGCTTGGTATCCAACCGCACTGAAGATGTGAAATCATTGCTTGAGTCCACAGAAATACCAAAACATTAAAATTCAAAGTCAGAAAGATAGTAGGCGTAGAAAAGCTCGCCTGCAGAGGAAACCCCATTGAAAAAACAGGCTTATTCAGGAAGAAGATTTCTATTATAGTTTTTGTGCCAGTTAGTTGCAGCTGGGGACAGGTGGGGCCTCTGGAGACTGGAATATAAAATCGTTCCATTTGTAACAGGCCATTGCCAGAGCAACATCTGGTATTAGCACAGCTGCCCTGTGGTTGCACAGTGCTTGATGTATGAGTTCATTTATGTTGGGACCCCTAACTTTCTCTGATATTTCTTTTCCTCTTTGCTTAGTTCCTGTCTTTCTTGAATGTGACCTTGGATTGTCTCCTGACTCAACTCTTGTATTCTTTCAAATGGGTTACTGTATATATCTATGTAACAACTTACAAGTTGTGGCTGATAGATGCTATGAAAGGCAGGAAAAACTCAGCAACCCAAAGGACTAGCCTCTTGTCACATTTCAAATTCCATATGGAGTGTGTTTCTTTCTTCCTATTTACAATCTTATCTATGAGCTTCTCTCTTTTTTTTTTTCTTCAGTGGCTTCAACGGTACACAATAAATAGTACGTAAGGAATGTGAACAAAAAGTTCCTGTGAATGTGCATATACACACATACACACAAGCACATATTTTTTATAAAGAAAGAAGAGGAAGATTGATTTGAAAGTACTGTGTTTCCTCAAAAATTAGATCCAACCGGAAAATAAGTCCTAGCATGATTTTTCAGGATACTCGTAATATAAGCCCTACCCAACAAATAAGCCTGTTTAGATCATCAGCTACATGGATGTATTAAAATAAAAACATTGCCTGAAAATAAGCCAGAATGTGTCTTTTGGAGCAAAAATTAATATGAGATCCGGTCTTGTTTTTTGGGGAAACACGCTATTATATTTTTAACCTGCCTTTATATTCATATACAAATGGCCGTATTGAGAAATATGAAAAATAACACAGGAAATAGTCTTCAGATCCTGAGAATTTTCTTTTGCAATTCACTACTGGATCTGCCAGACTTCTTGAAAATTATTGTTTCTCCTACAATAGACCATTTCATTGAAATTGGAAAGGTTCACTAGTTTCCCACTAGTAATGTAACATAGATTCCTGCTGGTTCTAAAAAAGGCCTTCTATGATGGTTAGGAACTGCTTTCAGATGCCTTAGCTCCTTATCAGGTGGGAAAGCATCACTCTGTATCTCAGACATCTCTAAATGCGAAGAATAAGGAAGAGAAGCCAGTTTGTGTAGTGATGAACATACCAGGCTAGAAAATGGGAAAGCTTAATTTCTAGGCACAAAGTCAACTGGATGACCTCGAGCCAGTCACTCTGTCTCAGTCCCCAGAAGGAAGCAATGGCAAACTACTTTGGGGAAACTTTGCTAAGAAAACTTCAGGGATTAATCCAGGCATTCAACAGCAGTCAATACTGAGTTGAAGGCACTTGAAGGGGAAAGAGAGATGGCCAAACTGGAGCTATGATGTTTTTGGGAAGCAACTCAGATAGACATCATCCTAAGTATGAAATAGTTATGATCAGGAGGATGAGGCACAGTCCAATCAGACTTACAAAATTATAATAAGCCAATCTCAATACAAGTAGTTTTAGGTTTTCTGTGGAGCTAATTATTTAATTTAGTTTACCTTCTGGAGCTGACATTTAACCATTTTTAAAAATCAAAGCTCTTTTCTCATGCCTATGAATAAAAATGTTTAGATCATACTATCAGATTTGTTCTGTATTGACAGACCAATCCTCTGTGAGCCTAAACGAAATCTCATTGAGAACACAATCAAGCCCAGATTCTCGTAGGACATAGAGAGGGGGAACTAGTACCATTGGTATTGCTACATGTGCTAGGAATTACTGGAAACAATCAATCAAACAAATTCAGAGCCTGTCTGGGGGGAAAGACAGCTGTGTTCTTGTTTGGAGGGCCCAAAAGAAGACTCATGTATTTGTATCAATGAAATATGTTAGTGAGGTAAGGAAAAAGCACAAAATGACGGCTGAAAAATTAAGATCACGCTTAATAACTCGTGTTATGAAATAAATAAATGTTAGACAGATAACATCATTTACAGGCTGAAGTTTCAAATTTGCAACTAGAAGAAGAAAGCCAAAATGATATGGCTGGAGAGACTAATGAAAAATTCATACATTTTTAATAATTTACACCATTGGACCACTGACCTTAAAGTCTTGTGTTAAAAATTAAGAACCTAGCGGAAATATTATTTCATACACTCAGAATGTGACCTTAAATGCATAATGTAGCCTTAACACACACAAAAATTTCACCTTTTGCAATTAGAAAGGAACAGTTTATTGTCATAAACACACATCATATGCTTATGTATTCCCCACCAAAGCTATACAAATCAAAGAATGGGCATCTTGAAAGAAAACCTAGAACACTTATGTATGAAAAAGGCAAATTCAATTGATTTTAGATTTCACTGAATACCTAAAACCAGTGTTTAGCAGCTATGGGAAATAAAAACAACAGGCAGCTACATTGGTACAGCTTTGCCCTTTTGTAAGTGCAAGAATAATTTTAAAACATATAAAACAAAAATGACAGACTTCCAAAGAAGTTAACGTCAATCCAAGAGGCCTTTGGACATAAATTTCTCAAATTCTGCAGCATTCAGGACTATCTACTACAGGTAATCCTCCATTTATGGCCACAATTAAGCCCAAAATTTCTGTTGCTAAGCAAGATATTTGTTAAGTGAATTTTCCCCATTTTATGACTTTTCTTGCCACCATTGTTAAGTGAATTACTGCAGTTGTTAAGTTAGTAACATAGCTGTTAAGTGAATCTGGCTTCCCTAATGACTTAGCTTGTCAGAATGTCATAAAAGATTATCATAGGACCCCGGGACACTGCAACTGTCATAAATATTGGTTACCAAATGTCTAAATTTTGGTCATGTGACCATGGGGGATACTACAATGCTCGTAAGTGTGAACAACAGTTATAAGTCATTTTTTAGTGCTGTTGTAGCTTTGAACGGACACTAAATGAACTGTTATAAGTCAAGGACTATCTTTACACTTCTGGCGAATCAGGAATGCAGCAGAGGTGGTATTCATCAGATTCTGACCAGTTCTGGAGAACCAGTAGCGGAAATTTTGAGTAGTTCAGAGAACCGGCAAATACCACCTCTGACTGGCCCCGCCCCATCTATTCTCTGCCTCCCAAGTCCCAGCTGATCGACTGGGTCTTCTTTTGTTGCCCTGGACAGAAGAATGGAGCTAGAAAGCAGGTTAGTGGGATGGGGAGGGAATGGGGATTTTGCAGTATCCTTCCCCTGCCACGCCCAGCAAGCCACACCCACCAAGTCACGCCACACCCACCAAGCCACGCCACACCCAGCAAATCACACTCACAGAACCGGTAGTAAAAAAAAATTGAATTCCACCACTGGAATGGAGTGCATTGTTTTGTGAAGGTTGCTACAGAATTCTACTTGAAAAAGACATTCTTTTTCTGTTCATCTGGATAGTTTGTAATCAGTTGGAGGGAAGCTTAAGATAAGCTAAAGGCATCTACTTGTGCTTTTCATCAAATTGATGCGAGGCAGTTTCAGCCCAAATCAGTGCCTGAGAACAAAGATTGCTTGGGTAAGGAAACTAAATTGAAGTTTAATCAACCAGAAGCAAAAATGTTAATAGGACTAATAAGGACTCAGGCTGAGGGCTGCTTTATTCTGAATAAACCTGGGTACTCTGAATGTGCATAATATTGTTCATATTAAAGATGGGCTGAATCCTGCCACTTATATTGCAATATTTTTAAACCTACAAAGGAAGCATTTTTAAATGGGGCTTTCACTGTGGTAAAATTAATTTTTGAAAGGAAAAACATCTTACTTTAGAGGCAGTAAATCTTTTTCTTTTAGCTTTGCAAACTTATAGAAACTCCATTTTCATTTTCTTATTTTTGCCTACAAAAGTAATGACCACAGAACAATTGGCTGATTGTGCAACTTATGTGGGCAGCTGATCATTGTTATAGGAATAGTGATGATGATGGAGATTGGAAAAGTAAATAGTGGTGTTTGAAGAAGACAAAGGTATTAAAATAACATGATCCCTCCTTTCTCTCCCTCTTCCAACTATGATGTGTCTAGCATGTCACTAACTTAAATGGAAGATATAACCAGACATGCTTTTTATGATCTTTGGTTCAGGTAATCCATATCTGTGCCACTGTGGAACCTGTCAATTAAATCTTGATAGCCTTCAGAATACATCACAATGTTATATACATGGAGTCTTTGATCCTCTCTGAGTTTGGTTATTTGCTGGCAGATGTTTCATCACCGTAAGAATTTTGTTTCATAATAACTGCCATATCTATACCCCTGCCCAGAGTCTTGGCTGGGCAGATTTCAGAAACGGCAAGCCCCTCTTCAGAACCCAACCAGATGAATGCCAGATTCATTGTCTCATCCACAATCAGATCGGATCACAATCAGATGATAGGAGTTTTATTACAAACCAACCTGGCATTGGTTAGCACCATCCAGAACCTGAAGGTCCCCTGAAAGCTGAATTTCAAGAAGCTGAAAGGTGAACCTATTACAAGACAATGGTCTCACAGTCTCTGAGAGCGGCACCTTCCTTGTCTACCACCATATTTCCTCATGCCTACTACCATCATAATATTTTAGTCTACCTCCAATCCTCAAATAGTAGGCCCATCCCCATTTCCCAGACCTCAGTCTTCTGACCTGGGAACAAACAACTCTTCTCAGCAGATGTCTTTGGAAAGGTCCAGAGGTAGAATTCAGCAGGTTCTGACCAGTTCTGGAAAACCGATAGAGGAAATTTTGATTAGTTCAGAGAACCAGCAAATACCACCTCTGGCTGGCCCCACCTCCATCTATTCTTTTCCTCCCGAGTCCAAACTGATCGACTAAGTCTTCTTTTGTTGCCCTGCAAAGGAGAATGGAGCTGAAAAGCAGGTTAGTGGGGTGGGGAGGGAATGGGATTTTGCAGTCACCTTCCCTGGAGTGGGGAGGGAATGGAGATTTTACAGAATCCTTTCCCTGCCATGCCCACCCAGCCACGCCCATAGAACCGGTAGTAAAAAACTTTGATTCTCTCCACTGGAAAGGTCATACAGGTACTCTCAATTTATAACCATTCATTTAGTGACTGTTCAAAGTTACAACAGCACTGGGGGTAAAAGCAATTAATGACCATTTTTCACACTTACAACTATTGCAGCATTCTCATGATCACATGATCAAAATTCAGCCACTTGGCAAATGGTTCATATTTATGACAGTTGCAATATCTCGGGGGTCATGTGAACCCCTTTTGTGGCCTTCTGACAAGGAGAAGTCAGATTCACTTAACAACCATAATACTTGCTTAACAGCTATGGCGATTCACTTAATAATTGTGGCAAAAAAGGTCATAAAATGGGACAAAACTTATTTAACAACTGTCTTACTTAGCAACAGAAATTTTGGACTTCATTGTGGTTGTAAATCGAGGATTTCCTGTGCTTGCTTTCACTTTCATTTTTTGCTTCAAATCTTTCCATTTGCTGCTTAGTGGTCATCTATGTCTTTTCTTGTTCCTTCTGCTGAGGACGTGCTTGTAATGCCCAGATATTAGTAAGTAGGTAGCAAACATTAGTTTCTGCTTAGTCTCTTTCTCAAGTACCTCTCAGCATGTTTTAGTCACCCTCTGCAGTCTTGGATCCCATCTCAGCCCTGGATGCTATCATTTATCCCAGCAGCCCCCAACCTTTTGGGCACCAGGGTCTGGTTCCGTGGAGAGAGGTTTCTCCAATGACTGAGGGAGTGCAATTTCATGTGCTGCCTGCATCCTGCGGATGGGGCTTTGCTTGTTTGCGCAGACCAGTTTCTGGCATGTCATGGACTGATGCCAGTCCACAGACCGGAGGTTGGGGAGCCCTGATTTATACCACTTTTGAAAATTATTTGCTTTTCGAAAGCTGGTCTTTCGTGATAAATTGTCCTTCCTCTTTCAAGGTGCCAAAAAAAAAGATCGAGGCAAAGAAGGACGAAATGTCTGTCCCCAAAGTTGGAAGGAAAAATATCTGATGAATAGAAATGAGGCAGAAAATCATTTATCTCATATTTGAATGCAAGCTTATCTAATTTTACTTCTTCTTTTTTTTTGAGCCAATACAGAAACTTCAATTATCCACTGAAATCCAGGCATCTCCAAATTTTATTATGTAAGTCACCAATTATATATCAAGTCTACACAAAAATGCATATATTCATGAACACCATGAACAAAAATGCATTATATAGAGAAAATTAACTGCAAATACAGTGCTCATCAGGCAAAATTGCAAGCAAACTGTTTTAAGAAATATGCAGGAAAGGTATATAATGTATGCAGGATCTGAAGAAAACATACAGGCTTTAACAAGCAGCCGTATTAAATTCTAAGCAGGAAATGATGTAACAACAAAAGAAATAAGAAGAATATAGAACATGTTTGTCAAGGAATCATGAAGCTGGAGGAAGAATCAATAATAAAATGAGTACTTTATTGCATACCATAATATTCAAAATTTGTATATATATAAAGCTAGGCATGCTGGTTTCACCATGTCAGATGCTCTATCCCAATAGGCTTAGAAAAGAGAAGCAGAAATTTTTCAGAAAAGCATCCCAAAGTTTTGCACTCCTCAGAAATACCCAGGATGCTTTCTTCATAATGTGCTGAAGTCCACCTTACAGTATTCTGTATTCCAGTGGTCCATGACAGTCACCGTCTCATTGGTCCCCTTGACCCCTGCAACCCTTTGGAACCGTTTCTTAAAGGTACAGAGGTTAATAAGCTCCTTTCTTCTGGGAGACAGGCAGCGCTTACGTTTTTTCCCAGAGAGATTTCAGGAGAACAAGTGGCCAAGTTCGCTCTAAGCTTCTTTCTATTCCGTAGCAGATATGAATTTTCATTATAGTTTTATGCTATTTTACGATTTTATATCTATTTTTGTTTTTATTTGCTGTGAGCTGCCCTGGGGCACTTTTAGAACAGGAATGGCAGGAGATAAAATTTGAAATAAATGGAATAAAATCAGCACCCTGCTCCCCCGCCATCCAGTTCTCTACAGCAAACAACCCCTTTCCAAGGACATTGAGCAGCAAAACTTACTTTAAAATAAAAGAAGTTAGAAGTCTAGCCTCCATCTAGGAAACACGAATAGGTGATAATGCAAGCTTAATGTTTCAGTTTGCATTATCTGAACAGTGAAATAGACCCACCAGTCATGATCTCTTGGCCAAATGTAGAATCATGTCAACCTCAGAATAGAAATAATCATTCCGGTTTTTACTTGATAATTGCTTAGAAATGGAACTAGAAGAAGGAATTCCACTCAGAAAAAGCTTAGTTACATCAGCCATTAGGATCCCAACCTCTACTATTCTATCCTGAGACATGGAAGCCATAAAGAGTGGGAACTGGATGGCAACAGGAATTTTAGATTTATCTTATTCTGAATAAAATCAATCATTCATCTAGTGCTGTATTGTCGATTAGTAGAGAATCTCCACTCTCTGACATTGTCTAGCTGTTCTTGGAATGGCCAAAGACTGAACCCTGAATCAAAGACCTATAAAGAAATCTAACCCAGCAACTTCAACATTCGCCTTAATACTTAGGCACTCTCACCCTCAACCTATTCAATGTCCTCCAAGTAACATAAGGGGAGATCAGATCCCCTCAGCCATGTTATCTTCTAGGATGATTCCTTGTTCCATAAATCCCCTTCTTTTGAAAGCACCAAAGAGAGGTTTTTACTTAGCTGCTCTTCTTCAGGAGCAGAATTAAGGAAATCTGCAGGAACACCTTCTATATAGGCTGTGAGACCAAAATACCTGTTGTCTTAGGCATTAAGTCAATGTCCCACAGTGAAAGACTTAACTTTTTGTCCTTTCGGTCAAGAAAGAACAAAGCTAAGGAATATATGTATATGTTCGCCATAGGGGGAATATGCCTTTGTGAGGGAACAAAGCATATTAACAAAATTAAGTATGGAATAGAATGCATTAAATTAAATCATTACTTTTGGAGCAGGGTTGTGTTAAACTGATTTCTTGAAAGAGAATTTTATAAATTTATAAATTTTAAATGATGTTAAAAATAAGAGGTATATGCAGACCACAGGACTGAAATAGATCCAGAGTTTTACATGTCGGCC
Source organism: Bungarus multicinctus (assembly GCA_023653725.1). Lineage (NCBI taxonomy): Eukaryota > Metazoa > Chordata > Lepidosauria > Squamata > Elapidae > Bungarus > Bungarus multicinctus. The sequence continues at coordinate 54,479,683 of CM042842.1, read as the reverse complement.
ACTTTGTTCCAGGCCAAACCACAAAATATTGGATCCAATCTAATGCTCAAACATGAAACTTTGGTCCTCTCATTGTCTAACATTGAAAAACCACAAGCAATGATAACTTTTGCTCATTTGTCCATCAAAGAAGGACAAAATTTGTAGGTACAATAGATCTTTATGATGAAAACAAGTCTGTCTAATGTCATTTAAATTGATTCAGGCAGTCTGAGCTGTGCTTCTTTACTATTTTTTAAAAATGTACTTTTATTGGCTGGGGAACAACATTTGATGAAAATTGCAATGACAGTAGCCCCTACAGTATGAAATACTCATGCCAAATTTCAGACAAGTTTCAAATTTTATGTGCAAAGGAATGTTCATAATAGATTATGATGCTCTGTAAAATTCTTCCCCAGCTTGCTCTTCTTTGGATATTCTGAGACTGTATTTCCTCAAATTCCCAATCATCCTAGCGAAATTGGTTGGAAACTCTGGGAATTACATTCTCAACTAATGCTGTAACTAACATTTTATCTACTTCAATTTCAGCCTGTTCATAACGAAGGTAGGGCAAATTTGGAATGAATGGAGAGCGGTGACACATAACTAATTGTTTGGTTGTACAGAAAACCAGTAGAAATTGATAGTATAGTCAGCCAGATTATTTTATTGGCCTATCAAATGTTGGTATTGAAGATAAGAGATAACAGGTAATCAGAATTGGAAGGGACCTTGTAGGTCATCTAGTCCAACCCCACACCCAAGCGGAAGACCCTACACCATTTCTGACAAATGGCAGTCCAATCTCTTCTTGAAAATCTCAAGTGATGGTGCTCCCACAACTTCTGATGGCAAGGTTGATTGTTCTCACTGTCAGAAAGTTTCTCCTTATTTCCAGGTTAAATCTCTCCTTGTTCAGTTTCCATCCATTACTACTTGTCTGGCCTACAGGTGCTTTAGAAAATAGCTTGACCCCTTCCTCTCTGTGGCAGCCCCTCAAATATTGGAAGACTGCTATCATGTCTTCCCTGGTCCTTCTCTTTACTAGACTAGCCATGCCCAGTTCCTATAACCGTTCTTCATATGTTTTATTCTCCAGTCCCTTAATCATCTTGGTTGCTCTTCTCTGTACTTTTTCTAGAGTCTCAACATCTTTTTTATAATGTGGTGAACAAAACTGGATGCAGTACTCTAGGTGTGGTCTTGCTAAGGCTTTATAGAGTGGTATTAGTACTTCCCTTGATCTTGACTGTATCCCTCTGTTAATACAATTTAGGATTTCATTAGCTTTTTTGGTGGTCGCTGCATACTGCTGGCTCATATTTAGCTGGTTGTCCACTAAGACTCCAAGATCCTTCTCACAGTTACTGCTATTGAGCCTGGTTTCACCCAGTCTATATGTGTACTTTTGGTTTTTCTTGCCTTAGTGTAGGACTTTACTTTTCTCTACACTGAATTTCATTTTGTTAGATATGGCCCAATGTTCTAGTCTGTCAAGATCCATTTGGATCTTGAGCCTATCTTCTTGGGTGTTAGCTATTCCTGCCAGCTAAGTATCACCTGCAAATTTGATAAGTTCCCCTTCTATTCCCTCATCTAAGTCATTAACAAAGATATTGAAGAGTACTGAGCCTTTGATGGAACCTTGTGGCACCCCACTGCTTCCTTCCTTCCATGGAAGTAACAATGGATGGACTTGCAGGGCCGGCACAATGCGCAACATGTTCACATTGGTGCAATATAATATAATGTTATGTTATGTACATATATGTGTAGAGGATTGTGTGTTTGTTAGTATGATTTACTGGGTTAGGGATTTTTTATTTTTTCCACTGTGAGTTATTGACATGTATTTATGTTGGGGGGGGGGGTGCATTAAGGGAGGCTCAGCCAATCTCATTGTATACATGTTGTGCATTGACAATAAAGGTTTGAATTAAGACACTAATTGCCGCATACATGGAAAATTAGAATAAAATGACTGTGATCACCATAACAAGAAAGGTGGGGATAGAACTACAGTACATTCCTATCTTGAACACTAATTCTTTCTTTTTCAGCAGATGAGGACAAATTTTGTCCTTACTCTAACAATTTTCCAAAAAACATCTCGATAAACCTGACTCCACTGAAATTAACAGCTTTTTAAGGAGAACAAATATGACAAAGGGAAGAGAATATGATGGCTCTTTGCATTCTCTCCCGTTCCAAAAATTCTTGAAAAGATATTGGACGATGTAGAAATCCTGGACTGACTAAGAGAATTATCTAGGCCGAATACCAAAGGGTAATAGCTAAGTGCTTGTCACTCTGATTGACAGGACAGCAGAGAAAGATACTATGTGCTATATTCGCTATAACTGGTTTGCCTGGATTGCACAAATTATGCATGCAATAAACAGCAGAGCAAATGTAGAGAACGTTCTTGTATAATATAAAGACATTAACTTGTCATTTTATATATGATTCTCCTTTTATTTCATACAAACTGGAGCACCTTACTACATGGTAAATTTCTAGACTGAAAACCCTGGATTTAATCTTAATTGATTGGATTGGATTGGATTGGATTGGATTGGATTGGAATGGATTGGATTGTATTGGATTGGATTGGATTGGATTGGATTGGATTGGATTGGATTGGATTGGATTGGATTGGATTGAACAGTTTGCCTTCAGAAATCATAGGCATTCCATCATTGGAGGTTTTTAAGAAGAGACTAGATGGTCACTTGTCTGAAATGGTATAGGTTCTCCTGTTTGAGCAGGAGGGTGGACTACAATACCTTAAAGGTCCTTCTATTCTATTCTATCCTGATGCCCCACTTGTCCAACCAATCACATTATTTGATACTCCTATGTTGTTGGTTGCTGTTTATACAATCAACTTTAGTTTTCAGTAGAACTAAGAATCGTTTAGATATGCTGGCTGCCAAATAAATCAGCATTATGGAATTGAATTTTTCAAAAGCGCCCGAACCTGAATGCTATGGAAAAGTGGCCAGTGTCCTGGCAGGATCAGTCACCATGTCCCTGCCAAAAATGAAAATGTGTTTTATATTATCAGACAGAGAGCTATTGGATTTCTGGTCCAAGAGAGCATTTCAGTAAGATCTTTTCTAATCTCATTAAGTGATGCCTCAGCGGTCTGTTGCTTTTGAAACAACTTCTAAATGACAACATGAAGAGAATGGGGGGAAAATCTAAGAAAGCTCTTAGTTGATTAAGGAAGAAAAATGTGTGCTTTCTTTCGAGAAGAAGAAGGGGAACAAACAATTCCAGACCACTTGCAAAAATTAAAATTGAAAAACTTCATAACTTACAAGAAAGCTAAAACAAATTAGTGCTTGAGTCTTAAACTAATCCATTGCGGATTTGTTTCTTTGTCAATGCATTAAATATGAGGGTTTTGTGGTGCTCCAGATTTGGAAGCAGAAAGGTCTCTTGGAGAGTGCACAGATGTGCATATCACATACATCTGCATCTTCTTAAAAGAAAGGTGCCATTTCCTGAAGTGGTGCTACAGGTGCAACAGTGAGCCACATGGTCCCTGGAAAAGATATAGCTTAAGGATAGGTACTATGAGAGTTCCACTGGCATTTTGTGAAGCACCTTCTGGTTTTGAATCTGAAGCACTAACTCTTTAAGAGCTTTGAAGATCTAGCTTTTTTCCCAGGCTTGGGCTGGAGGAGAGAAAGGAAACAGAGGAAGTATTCAGCAAGTTCTGACCAGTTCTGGAGAACCAGTAGCAGAAATTTTGAGTACTTTGGAGAACCAGCAAATACCACCTCTGACTAGAGATTTTACAGCATCCTTCCCCTGCCATGCACACCAAGCCACACCCACAGAACCGGTAGTAAGAAATTTTGAATCCCACCACTGAACTGAATGGTATGAGGTTAATATTGGTGAGGTTATCACTTCTCCCAGTGTTAGCCATTTTATTATTATTTTAATTAACATACGGTTTAGAACTATATGTCACCCAAAGTCATTGGGAGTTGGGTATCTTACAAATTTAAATTATAAATGGATGGATGGAGATCAAAGATGATTAAAATGTTCCTGTTTCAATATTGATGTGGCCTAGCAATGAAACTGCTGGATTACCCAGCTATACAACATTTATTCAACATAAACTGTCCCAGAAGCCCCTTGGTTACTGGTGAGGGATGGCTGGTTTCCATGTTCCTTTTTCTAGTATGAAAATATTGATGGTTTACCATCTAGAAATGTTGGTATAAAAGGGATCGAAGTGCCACAAAGGGCTATAAAATGCTGCATGCTCAAAACTCTCTTCTTCTGTATCATTATTATGATATAGTAATTTATATTGTTATAATAAGATACTATATAATCCCTTCCACCATTAGCCCTTCCTTTTGAGATAACTAACACCAGTTCTCTCACAGATCCATAAATACACAAGAGCAAAAAAAAGGTGAAACAACTGTGAAATTAGTTGTCCCATAATCAGAAATTTTTAAAAAATCAAACTTATTTTTTAAAAAAGGAACTGATGAAGACTATAGATCCTTCCCTGGGAAAAACAGCTTTTAGCCCTTTACTCAGAGTGGGCAGGAGAAAAGAATGCAAGGCACTGATTATTATAACTAGGACTTACATTTGACACTCAACACTTGCTGCAATTGATTTGTAATGGCTTCTTTACTTTTCCTCAATAAATTACTCTTCAGAAGTTCTTGGACTCTTGTGTATTTGTTTCATTAGTTTCTGCCCAGTCAGCTGAGAAGAAACCTAAAGCAACAAGGAGGAATGGAGATTATATGGTACGGAAAGAGGAGAGCAATGAACTAGAACTTTTATATTGTGGCACTAAATCTTTACTATGTCACAATCTACTCTCCACAGGTGATAAAAGAGTGTAAATTAGGATTAGAATTTATGCTGGGTCCTCTCTCTGTCTATCATTCTGCTTGCTTTTTGTTAAATGAGATTATTAATCTCCAATCACTTCCTGCTGCCTTTGTCCTCAGGCATGTAAATATGGGGCATATTTGCTTATGGACTCTCTTCCTGACAGGATGTAATAAGTTAGGTGTTACTCTTTGCCTATAACTGCCATGTATTTTCTGAAATAATCTCTGACTTGACTCTTCCCCCAAGCATTGGGAGAAATGAGGTTGGGATGGGGAGTCAACAGTATGGATAGAATCATAGGCCTGGAAGGGGACTTCAGAGATCTTCTAGTCCAACCCTTTGCTCAAGATAGAAGAGTTATATTATCCTGATCAAATGGAAGTCCAATCTACTTTTTGAAAATCTCCAGTGATGGAGCACCCACGACTCCAGGAAGTAAGCTATTCCATTGATTAATTGTTCTCACTGTCCTTATTTCTGGATTAGATCTCTCTTTAACAAGCTTCCATCCATTAGGTGTAAAGAGGGGGGAGACCGCCAGCAGGGTCAAGGAGAGCTGTATCTCGCCTCCTCAGCTGGCCATTACTCCCTTTCCCGGAGGCGGTTGCAGCGGTGGTCAGAAATGTCCACCTCAAAGAAGAACTCAACTGGAAAAGAATGTGCAGGAGGAAAATAAGAAGAGAAAATTTTGGTTGACTGGGTTGAACTGAGAAAGCAACAACATAAGGTACCCTGGGATTTGAACTATAAAAAATAACATTGTTCCCAAAGAAGATTTTGAAGCAGCAAAGGAGAGAGGGAAGGGAAAGGATTTGGCTTTTTTTTTTCTTCCCTTCCTTATACTGACAGCTAAGAGATTTAAGAAATGGACAAAAACCCACTTTGACATCAATAGGCATTTAAGCTGAAAATAAAATGTCAAAGGGATAATAAAGACTTTTGGATACTCAAAAACCTTTAGAAGAAGGAAAGAAGAGAATAGGAAAGAATAAAAGGACGGGATCTGGAAAAATGGAGGAGACTGCCTGGAACTAAAAGGAACTTACAGTGAAACTTTAACAAGATTCCTAAAAGATACTTTCTAACTGAAACTTTCTAACAAAATAATAGAACCCCAGGAAGAGAAAGTGGAAAAAAGAAGCAAGAAGAAACAGCTTTGGGTTATTTGGATTACTTGGTGATTTTTGGATTTTTGGCTATTGGATTTAAATGACTAAAATCAATCGGGTGGTTGTTTAAAAGTGTTTAATATGGCATCACTTTTGGAAGAACTGAAAATGGAACTTAAAAAACAGAAAGAAGATGCATAAGAAGGAAGAGGTTCTTTTGGCTTCCTATTTCAATTTTTAGAAATGGAGATCTGGAACTATGAGAAACAACAAGAAACATTTGTAGAACAAGAAGGTTGGGACAAAGAAGAAGCCATCTTTAATGATCAAGTAATATTATGTGGGGGGGGGGAGGAAAGGGGGGAAAGAGAGTAGAAAGTTTAAGATTTGAAAAAACAACCAAAAAAAAGAATAGCTTGAAAAATAATTACAATATTAGGAAGCAACAGAAGAGAGTATTACAGAAGAGAGAATTAGAAGTAGAGAGACAAGGGAGCAAAAAGGGGAGGGAGAAGAAGTGGGGGAAGAAGGAAAGAAGAAGAAGTTATAAAAGACAGAAACAAGATATAGAGAAACAGGGAAAATGTATAAGAATTGAAAGTATAAGCCTATTTAGAGATAATGGGTGAAAATTTAATTGAAAAAGAGATTCTGCAAAGTATATTCCCTCTCTCCTTCGCTGCTTCAAAATCTTCTTGGGGAACAATGTTATTTTTTATAGTTCAAATCCCAGAGTACCTTATGTTTTTGCTTTTTCAGTTCAACCCAGTCAACTAAAATTTAGATAGTATTGTTATATTAGAAATAGAAATAATTTTAGAAAATATGAGACAATGTATTATTAAAATGATGGATAAAATACTTATTGTAATGCAATGGAATGTTTGTTAATAAATAAATGAAATAAAGAGAATGAGAGAATGAAATTAGGAAAGGATGGGAACATTTTAATTATTATTAATGATTTATAAAAAAATTAAGTGAAGAGAAATATGGAAAAAAAGAATTAATTATGGAAAGTTTATAAGTGTTCCCAAGCAAGTATGATATTCAATTGAAAAGAAATGTTAAAGAAGTTAAGATTGTAACTAATATTAATGATAGGATAGAATTGAATTGGAATGGAATGAGTGTCTTATTTACTATTGATATATATTATATATAAAATTTGTTTAATGAGAAAAGATAATATGAAATTGAAACAGGACAGACAAAAGTATAGATATAATGATTAGAAAGATATTGAAACTTAGAAAAAGATATATAATTGAATTTAGATATGAGATAATTAAAAATAAAGTTGAAAAAATCAAGATAGAAGAGTTATACTATCCTGATCAAATGGAAGTCCAATCTACTTTTTGAAAACCTCCAGTGATGTAGCACCCACGACTCCAGGAGGTAAGCTGTTCCATTGATTAATTGTTCTCACTGTCCTTATTTCTGGGTTAGATCTCTCATTAACAAGCTTCCATCCATTATTTCTTGTCCTGCGCTCTGATGCTTTGGAGAATAAGTTAGACCTTTCTTCTCTGTGACAGCTGTTCAAGTCCTGGAAGACAATTATCATGTGCCCCCTAGTCCTTCTCTTGGATAGGCTTCACATACCTAGCTTCCTAAATATATGGTGTGTTTTTGTGAAGAAGTTTTACTGGTTCCTGTAGGTTAGCAACTCCCCACTCCACTAGAGGACGAACTGCTTCTTCAGAACCAGGCCGTGTGAGTAGTGGGTGAGCGTGCGCATGCATACAGTTCCACTTGCATGAATGGCAGGTGCTCGCACTCACACTCAAAGCCCCATTTGTGTGAGTGGCAGCCCCGTGCACCTGCCGCTCACACAAATGGAGCAACGTGTGCATGAGCATGCCTAACGCTCACACGGAATTATCTCCTTCCCCCCCCCACCCACCTGCTGGGCCACCAAGCCAGAAAGGCTGGTGATGGCTGCTGTAAGCCACCTACAATCACTGTGTGAAATAGGAGTCCATATAAATTATTTAAATAAATACATACATAAATTATAAAACCTGCTTTAGTAATCATTGCTCCAATTGCAACCCCATTCTCAAGAACCCTCCTACCTGCCCTCCAACATCCATCGATTTCTCCTTCCTGTTAATGCGAGCATCCCTAATGTCTCAAAATGCCATGTGAAACACTGCAAACTGAAGAAAACCCATTAAGACATGCTAGTACTTGATCCCACTTCTCAGGCATCCTATATGGCGGAAGTCTGGTTCCAATACAGAATAGCTTACTTCCAAAACCCTTTCAAGAAATTACAACAATGTAGAGAGTTTGGAGTATTGAGAAGAAAAGGAAAAGAAGATAGATCCATCAGCAACCATAAGGATTGGTCAAAATTAACAGAAAGGTGGATGGAGTATTGCAGTCCCCCCTTTTGTACATGAACTGACATCGCTTGCATGTTCAAAGGGGATGGGGCTTATATTATGACACCCCTTGAATTTTCATACACATATCTGGATATTACTGATAGATATTGTAAATTTCTAGTGCTGGTTCAGTAAAATCTTCATAGATTGAATCTCTTTACTTTAATAAAAGCTAACAAGCTCAACATTGCAGCACACCTTCTGTGACAGCAGTATTTATGGGACTTGGCACATCATATATATTTTGGAAAATTTTGCTCCCCCTGGCTACCTAAATAACATGAAACTTTCACCAGAATTTGCTAGATGTTCTCCAAGATCTTTAGAACTCCAAATAATATTTGAATCCTGCTGCTTGAAGAAAGGACTTCCTCTGTTTCCCTGAGGTGGCTGTTTATGAAACATATTGAGCCGCAAAACCAGCAGATATTTGTGTCAGCTGTACAGAAGGAGCTCGGAGGGATAGGGAATGAATAGGTAGCATTGTTTGATATTACAAGAGTGGGGTCAGTTCAAGCAGCTGTTTATAACATCTCATGCCATCCAGACTGATTACTCACTGGGGTAATCCTTTGCTTTTAATCAGGCTATATCTCTTCAAATGGACATAAAATTACTCACTAAGTTTTTGAACATAGGAGCAAATGGCTAAATAAAAGAGCAGCATGACTTCCAGTGTGGCCTTTTAAGAGGTCCACTATCAAAGGGCTTTGGGGAGATTAATGGGGATTAGGAATAAAGACCCATCTGGCAGATAGTTATGTAAGCAAGCTTTGGGCCTTATCAATCTATGCAGCCTCTGAATCAAGTGGGATATTTCTGAGTACCAATCTGAATAAAATGCACACGAAGCTGCATGGAGTTAAAGCTATTTTCCCTACTCAAAAAAGATTGAGACATTTTCTTTGTCAGTCAAAAGAGCACAGCGATGGCTAGAAAGCGGGTGGGAGTCTGACCAGAGGATTTCTGAGAATACAATATGTGCATATGCATAGTCTGGGGAGGTGATTGTGTGTCATCACCAGAATTTAAGAAGCAAGGTCACCGACAGCTTTGACTTAGAGAACTAGGAGGATCATGACAAAATATAAAGAGGCAAGATGAAAGGCGAGATTGTAATTCACATTAAATTTGCAGTAATGTGCACAAATGGCTTTGCCTGTCCATTAATCCTCTGAAAGTTTTCACAGTCAAGCAAAAAGAATGCTGCCAGTCTTTAACACTCCAAGCACATGTATTTCTGACTATTCATGGCAACCACTCTGAGTCTGCAATAAAGGGCATTCGTGTCATCCCATGCAAAAGGTGTAGTATTTGTAGATCTATTGTTCAGGCCTTGCCAGAATGAAGACAGATGGCAGGAATGATTTTAGGCACCACTATCAAGCTGTGGCTTTATTAAAATCCTCCCAAGGAAGCCAACAAGACCTTCCCTCCTACATCACTTGGGATCTTGTAGTTTTCAGTGTCTAGCTATAGGCGACTTACTCAGCATCGATGATTCCAGTCCTGAAGCTTCATCATTTTTAGAGAGATCTTGTTGTTACAACTAAAAGGAGTTGAGATTCATCAAATGCAAAACCCTCACATTTTTTTTCCCTTGCAGGGAGTTACTCATAAAGTTTTAGCATAGGTGAAGATGGCAATATTGAAATATTTTGAGTGTCTGTACTGTGTATGTGTGTGTTGTGTCTGAAAATGTTTCTCTAGTACAGAACAAGACTAAATAGTAAGAAAAATATGTGTTCTAGTGTTCAGGGATAGAAATACAAAGAAACCTGAATTCTACAGCTGTTGTGGTTCACCAGCAGCAGATGCAGACAGCTGAGATCTCTGATAGCAAGGACTCAGATGAGGGGCCTGCATGTGATGCAGGGATGGGGCCAAGACTATCAGAGAGTGGGGTGCTGCCTTCAGAGATTGTGGAGTCTGGCAGCAGTGATGAAGAGGGACCCGGGGAGCCTATGCTCAGTATGCGTGCACGCAGGGCTGTTCGAAGGAAAGAGCCGCTGAAGTAGCACAGGCGACTCAGGAGTAAGGCTGGAAGGTGATGGCCCTTCCCATAAGGGATAAAAGCCAGCCTTTGGGGTTGGCTTCTTTGCAAGAAGCAAAGAAATTCTTTATGCTCAGAATTCTCGTCCTCCGGTTTGTTTTTGGAAACTTCTGGATTTGGATATTTATCTGTAATTAGTCTTTTGTTCTTGTCAGCCTTTCACAAACTTGAAAGGGCTGGGTCTTATCTGGGACAATTAGTTTTGAATGACTCTTGACTGTGAATGAACAGAATTCACAGTGCCGCATTAAAAAGGTTTGTGTTTTGTAAAAAGGTACATACTTTGTGTTGGTTTGATTTGAACAAGGCTTGGGTCAGAGCAAGTCTATATAGATTATTCAAGTTAAGACACACACACACACATATACATATGGATATTCAGCAGTTGTGTCTGTTTGCAAACTTTCTTCTGCTTCCGCTAATTGTTGGAGACTATGAGCCACAAGAGCCCTTCGACTCTTCCCTATTGCCACCAGAATCCTCTTTTTAATAAATTTCTAACCTTGCAGATGTTGTCAAGCCTTGCCACATAGTTCCAAGCACATTTTTGAGACTCTGAGGATTAGAAGTCTGATTTTAACCAAATGAAGCAGAGAATTCTGTATATGATATGTTTGTTCAGCATCTGATGATTTAAAATTGCACACTACTTTTCCAAACAGAGCTTTCCCCCACAGAGTTTGTAGGGCGTATTTTAACTTGCCTGAAAGCTCTTCTGCAAAGCAGCCTTAAGCTGCTTGTTTCTCAAGCTGAATCCTGATGGAAATAATGAAATTGCCATCCCAATTTAAATCTGTTCTTCCACTTTGGCAGTGATGACAGTCAAGCATTCTGTCCAGACATTAGACCTCACCCCCTCCCCCAGCCCCAATCACTAGGTTTTCCTGCTTTTTTTTCTTGTTCCTATTCAAGCTAACACTGCAAGAACCCTCCATGTTCATTTCTGTAGGTAGTTTTTTGAAGACAATGCATTTTCCATTTGCCAAACATTTCGATAATTCACCTTCTGGCAGTATGGGCAGACATTTTGTCAGTTTCTCTATTATGTTTCTTTGCTCCTCTGTTTTACGGTAGTACTTTCATACTAGTTCAGTAAGTAAAGAGGGAGCAGGTTTATTCCTCCATTTTTTCACCATTTTGTCCTTTCATTGGTTGATCAGCATAAAAGAATGTGGACAACATGCAGGAGATGACCAGGCTGAGCCTGAAGGAGGGGTCAAATGCATCATAAATCATTGGTCCCTGCACACCTGCAAGAGTTCTAAGTCCAGCCCACCTTGAGTGCCTCTCTTATCTCCCGCTCATTTCCCTTGACTGCCAGTTGGTCAGATCGTGATTAGGCCATGTAATGTGATGATGGCCAGGGGGGGGATGGATTTGTAGTTTGGGAATTGTGGAAAGTCCGAAAATTTTCAGATTCGGGATACCACTGATGTGCCAGGTGCTATTCTAATAAAGGTAGTTTTGAGATATGTTTGTCTGATTGGAATGGAGGTTTGCTGTTTGGTCTAAGAGCAGGCAGAGGAAGCAGGCTTCCAAGCTTCTGTAACTACACCTTGCAACACAACAGTGACATCCTGTAATCTTGGTGGTGTGTATTTCCTGACCTGGCCTCCCTCCATCAACCTTAGAAAGTCTGGCAATGTTGGAATTCATTTTTGGAATGTATTTCTATGCAACAACTAATAGTAGTATTCAGCCAATAGATGGCAGCATTTATAAGTTTGGATCTATGGTATATACTCTATGCTTTTTTGTTCTGAATAGAGCTTCCTGTTTCCTGTTACAGTTAAATAGTCGAGCAGTAAAGCATATGGTGACTGTACTCTTAGTTTGTTCTGTGGTGCTTTATATAAACAGAATTTCTAATAGGCAGAATTTGAGGGGCATTTTGAGGATGGCAAAATGATCTCCTGTAGAAAAAACAGTTGGGCCCTGCTTGCACTAGGACAAGCAAGATGTGTGAATGAACCCTTTCTCACCAAAGTGGCTAATCCCATCTTTGAGATATTGTCATCAGACAAGCCCCTTCACAGATGTCATATTTGTTTTGCCTCATAAAACTCAACCAGGATGTCTCAATAATTACCATACAAGATTGCAACAATTCATTTCAAGTTTCCTCTCAGAGCACCAGTGATTTTGGTCATTTCTGGAGACTGCATCACACAGTCACTGTAAAAATAAAACGGTAAAGATTATACAGTATCTTGAACTTCTTAAAAGAAACATGGGAAAAGCTATAACAACAAATAAATTTACCTACTTCTTTTTTTTCTTTCTTTAAAGGTTAATTAGATGACTGCTATCATAACAGGATAAGAAATCATCAATACATCCTGACTTTTGGCAATCATAGACCTGCAAACCAGCTCTGCTTGCTAGGAATAATAATGCTATAAATATTTCTAAGGACAGCACTTCTAGAAAGGATTTTATAGACAACAATTTCTTCACATAAAATATAGACACAAAGAAAGATCCACCAGCTTTCTCTTTTTAAAAAAACAGAAGAAAGACTGCATTGTTTCAGCATATAGGAGATGATGTAGTATTTGGAATAAAGAATAGTAAGCTGCAGGGTCTGGGAATGCTGAGAGACCACCCAGAGAATTTTAAGGCAGGTTAGTTGTTGCCAAAATTGGATTTTGCAATTTGTCACCATTCAAGTGCTATTACATTAGCAACAACTATACTTTGACATGAAATTATTTTCTGAGTTATATGAAATGGAAAAAAAAAGTAGAATTTAAAATCTATACAGTAGATTGTTTTGTGCCTGCCTTTTGCTTGGGTATTTTTGTTTTCTTTTGCTTTGTTTCAAGTATTGTTGAGTACACTTACAAAAAGCAGGTGTTTCTGTTTCTATTTTCTGAGAACAGCTTGGCACACAAAGTACAAGGCAGATAATGTGGGAGCCAAAATTGATGAGTTGGGTAGCTTTTAATTTTGAAGAGTTTGTGGAAATGTCTTGGAATCTGATGGGTGTAAAGGTGCCAGTCTTTGGCTTAATAATGATAAGGACTATCCTGAATAGTTAGTTTTCTTTCTATAAGTCTGAAACTTCACAAGTGACTAAGATGTCTATACAGGATTCTGTACAATTACAAGATAACATGATAACTAGCAGTAGTGGCCAATCTTACAGAATAATATATTTGTTAAGATATTACAAGCAAGTTAATTCTCCTTGAATCTCTGTTCCCCTAAAATAAGTTTTCACATTCCTTCTAAATAGACTCATAAATAGACCCATCTGCATAGGTAAGTTCAACCAGGTACAATACTAACAGCAAGACAAAAGTACAGATAGTCCTCAACTTACAACAGTTCATTTAGTGATGGTACTGAAAAAGTGACTTAGGACCATTTTTCACTGTTACAACCATTCTAGCATCCCCATGATCATATGATCAAAATTCAGATGGTTAGCAACTGGTTCATACTTATGACCATTGCTGTGTCACCTTTTGACATGCAAAGTCAATGGGGAAGCCTGATTCACTTAACAACTGAGTTACTAACTTATCCACTGCAGTGATTCACTTAACAACTGTGGCAAGAAAGGTTGTAAACTGAGGCAAAACTCACTTAACAAATACCTCACTCAAATTTTGGGCTCAATTATGGTTGTGCATTGAGGACTACCTGTACTTTGTCGGCATTAGATTAGCTTATTAAATATAGTTGGCTGATGATTAACAACGCTAGAGCCTCACCATTATTTGTAACGATTAGTGGAAAGACCTGGAAAGGTGGGCCTAAAAAAAACCCTGGCTAGGGAACAGTCAGATAAGAGATGGTACAGTCCTCAGTTGGATAGTGAGTGGAGCAAGAGGCTGAGAAAATACACTGCCTAGTTTCTCAGGTTGTAAATGAGACAGTGGGAGGTTGGTACTTTCAGATTTGTAATGTACTTTGCCATAATAAGATAATCTGGTTGTGCTTCTTGCCTGGTCTTCTTGGCAAGGTTGACATCAATCTTGCAAGTCTCAAAGTACAAATAGTCTGCTACCTCCTTTACAAGAAATTAGGGAGGGCCCCTTTTGAGCCTCTTGATCCATCCATTGTCCAGTGGTGGGCTATGCTTTCATTTATCTCACCATTCCCTAGGCCAGCAGTTGTCAACCAGTGGGCCGTGGCCCAGTGGTGGGCTGTGAGAAAATTTTGGTGGGCCACAGAGAAATCTCACCCCCAGAGCACCCCCACAAAGCAATTAATCCAGGCTGCACAGAAACACAAGGCTGCGCCACCCACATGGCCCACCGGAACCCTCCCCACCCACTCACTTCTTACCCGGTAAACTTGCCTGCTAAATTGCTATTTTTCCTTTTTCCGACCATCATCTGTTCCGCTGTGCTGGGAGATTTAGATTAGCTAGGAAGCAGGAAATGGTTGGATTTCTTGCTTTCTAGCTAGTCTTTAAATCTTTGGCTCAACACAGCTGAACCTCCCTGAAACTGAAAGTTTGCTTGCAAGCAAATTCAGTGCAGACTCACGGCAAGCAAATTTGAGAGATTGAGCTAGCCGATGGCAGATAGATAGATCACTGAATGATTCTGTGAGCAATTCAATCTGCCTGCTTTGCCTGATTTTGGGTAAAAGTTGCTCTTTTTATAAATAATTCAATATTTACATGCATGGTATGTTGTGAGTTAATTTTGTGAGTTTGCTTGCAAGCAAATTTTATGTGACAGACTGAGCTAGCCAATGGCAGATAGATAGATCTCTGAATGAAAATGTGATTCTGTGAGCAACTCAATCTGCCTGCCTGCTTTGCCTGATTTTGGGTAAAAGTTGCTCTTTTTTATAAAAAAATTCAATATTTATATAAATATTTATAATATTTACATACAAGCCATGCCCAGCCAGTCACATGACCACCAAGCCACACCCACAAATTTGGCTACACCCACAGAACTGGTTAGTGGTCCCTGGGATCTAAAATTATGAGTTTGGTGGTCCCTGAGGTCTAAAAGGTTGGTGACTCCTGCCCTAGACAACATCTTTTTGACCCATCTCCCAAGGTCTTTTTCCACATTCCATTACATTGGAAAAGGATTATAGTATATGTATCGTTCCTATGTAGCAGGCAGCTATCTATCCAATTTTATTTGGACTAATTACAAGATATGCAATACTTATAACAACTTATGTTTATGGGGGAAAACGCTTATTTATTTACAATCTAATATGAGCAGAGTCTAAATTGTGCCTGTAATGCAAAGTAAAATAAAAAAGATAGAATCCCATTAGTTGGAATAAGAAATTCTAGGAAATTATGAAGTCCTAACATGCTGAAAAATAAACATACAACTTCCTTGTTTCCTATTTATCTTATCTATCATACAGTCCTCTAATTAATTAAAACAAAAGCCAATGTATCAGCTTTCATCCTAAACTAATTAGGTTTCAAGTCCATATCACCTTCTTAAAAAGGTTATGGTTGCTGACCTCCCATGGAAGTTCTTGTATTGTTTAAAAGTGAAATATCATATGTCGGGGAGTGAAAAGTATAGCAACTTTCCACATTAGTGGATATCACAGTATGGGAAAGACAATCAAAAGGCCCAGAATTTAAGAGGAATAAATAAAATGGTAAATAAAAATTGTGTATCTTGTGAAACAAAAATAGAAAAGTCTTCTCCCCCACATATACACAGAATCAAATAACTATCTTCTAAGTAGAATCCATGTGATCAGGTGAAATTGAGAGCAGAAGATCTGAGATCAGCAAGTGAAATATTTCATCCTGTGCCTGACAACTGTTATGGAATGTCCACCTACAAATTAGCAGCAGAAGTCTCATAGGTCTACTCCAAAGAAAATCTCACTGAGTGTACTGAGGCTTCTTGTCTGATAAATAGTTACCAAGGCTCAGTCTAGATCAGTGGTCCACAAACTTTCTGGTTCCATGGACCAACAGCAGGATGGCAGCAATGACAGTGGCGGTGGGGAGGGGATGGTTTCGCACATATAACCTAGATCCTGCATATGTGCAAATGAAGCTTTGCACACTTGCCTGCCTCCTGCATGGCCCAGTTCACAGGGGGCTGTGAACCAGACCCCTGGTCTAGATGGCTTAGGAAGGAAAATTGGCAACTGTGAATTGACAGTAGCCAGCAAGGCCATATTACTTCTAAGGATACCCCAGGGATGGGATTCTACCAATTCACCCTGGTTCGGGCGAACTGGTAGCTTGACGATCAGCTGTTGATTTTCCAGCTCAGCTGCTTCACACAGCACAGCGGATTGCCATGCATCAGCTCTTTTACACACAGGGCTTGCAGCAGAAGGTGAGTTGTAAACATTGCGCGCACGAAACACACATTCACTGGGCCAGTTGTTACACCAGTTGAATCCCACCCCTGGGATACACATTATAGGATTAAGAATATAAATCATAACACTTTTTGGCCTTAAAATCTGTAGAGATTCTCAATCATCCAGGTCATGGTTGTCCCAAAGGTGCTTTTTTTTCCAGGAGACAACTGGACTTTCTTGTTTTTTCTTTTGAAGACATTTTGCTTCTCATCCAAGAAGCTTCTTCAGCTCTAACAGGATATTGGGAATGGAAGAATATAAATCTTCCATTCTCCACTATTTGGATGAAAAGCTTTTCTTGGATGAAAAGAGAAATGTCTTCAAAAGAAGAAACAAGAAAGTCCAGTTGCCTCCTGAAAAATAAGCACCTTTGGGTCAGCTTTTGGACTTCTAAAGGAGTTGGGTGACCACTTTGGCAGATAAAAATCACTCATTTGATCGATAGGATTCTTCTTATAACTAATTAACCTTTTTTTTTTCTTGTGAATTCAAGCTTTGATGTTACTAAAGATACGTGACACAGAGTCACAGTAAGTGGACACCATGTTAGAAGGAAGAAGAAAAAAGAAATCAGGGATTGATGTTACCTGAAATAAATCCACTGATAGATTTGGGTGATAGAGAGGTGCATATGTTTGTATGCATGTTTGCACTATTGTTTTTGATAGACCACCCCCCTCATACTGTTTTGGCAGGCACATAAAAGGTATCTTAAACAAGAACATAATGAATGAAAAGTTATTGTGGATTCAAAATGCTAAAAGACTAATATGTGATCCATAAAACATATATCAGCAGCAGCTATAAACCTAACTAATAATTGCAGCACATCCATCAAACCCAGAAGTAAAAATAATAAGCTGTACAAAACAGAGAACAGTGTCTCCCTGTGTACACTTGGAAATGGCTGCAAACACTTAAGTCTCTACAATGAGCTTAGATTGCTCTCTCTTGGTGAAAAGACAGTACTGATCCAGCCCTTCTCTAATGGAATGCTAAGCTTTTGTTTCTTTTCATTTACTCTCTGCCAACTCACCTAGCATTTATAGTTTAATAGAGGGGTGACAGTTCCCATTCCAAACAGTAAGCCTTCCTTCACCTCATTTTTTCCATTTCTAAACTTTTAAAATCCGAAGCCCTTTTTCTTTTTTTATTCTTTGCAAAATAAAAACTCTGCTAATTCATTTTAGTTTTAGGAAGACAGCTAAGATTGTTCTCTTTCTTGCTCTCTTTCTCTCATAGACACACATACATGCATACACATGCCACAGCCAGAAATGCACAAACACTGGCAGAACAACTCAGACAAATGGACGTCTCATCTATTGTAAAACTTATTGTATTGTTTCATCCCTTTATGTTTTTTTCCTCCCCTCTTCCTATCCTCTTTCCCCTAAATATATGCACATATATCGACTTTTTGTGGGGAGGGGAGAAGGGAGAAGGAAGAGAAGAGAAGAGAAGAGAAGAGAAGAGAAGAGAAGAGAAGAGAACTTGCATGAAAGAAAATACTGTGTGCTCTATAAACAAGAACAATTTGGCCAAGGCAAAATGTGCCACTTAAATCAAACTGTTCCAAATACCATATGCTGTAAATTATAAGGTGTTTCTCAGCATGATGGCTGACTATAGACGTATAAACTTGCTCCTTCCAAGACCTTGCTTTTTCCAGGAGCCTCAGTTTTGGGGGGTTACTTTGGGGTTCTTTCCTGGCTATTGCTAGCTGTTTAAGCATGCTGCCCCTGCTTCTCCTGTCAATATAAAACTATATCATAATTCTCCTTCTTCTGTTAGTCTGTATCATTTCCGAACTATACTCTAGTGTGGTTGAAATTCATAGTGAGCTAAATGACCTTCAGCCTGTCCCTACAGTTCACTAAATAACTTCTGAGGAAATAATGAGTTCACACAATTTTGGAGTTACTGAAATAATGGAGATCAAGGCATTTCCTCTGTGCAATTGATAGACGTACTCAAAATGCCTGAGATAATAAGAGCAAGAGATTCTACCTGGCTGCCTAAAGCATACCTGTACTGCAAATATATATTAGGCTGGTATCAATTTAACCAGTATGATTGCTCCCCCTTCCCCCGAATCTTGGAAATTGTGAGAAGTCTCTGCAAGAGCTCCTTAGCTCCTTGATCATACAACAGCAGGTTCTCAGGTACCCTGCAGTGAGGGAATGACTATTAAACCAGTTTAGGTCTGCAGTTAAGATATGCCTTAAAGGCAAAGCACGGAAGGCTCATCCACTTTATGGCAGCAATATCTCAAAATATGCAAATCTGAAATGGTCTATGAAATAACACAACCTTAAATCCTCAACTATCAAATTATAGGTTATTGCTGGCACTCAGAGACATAAAAAAGGCAGATAGCTTCAAGGCAATCCCTCAGGCCTAGAGTTATATCTGAAGCAGAATGAGGTTACTAACATGCTGAGTTGCTAGCATGAGATATACCATGTGGGAGATTTACACTTTTGAATGTTCCTTTATGCTACGTTTTTTTTTTTAAAGTCATGCCTATAGAACCAAAAGACACAAGGTTTACTTAGAGACTTCTCTGCATTATCTTTTCTGTTTGAGGGTGGTTGATGTCTGGCTTGGTTTGGTTGGCATAGTAGAACAGTCAAAAATGATATATTTTTTCCCGAATGGTAATCTCACTTTAAAGAACTCCGATTTAGTGGACTTTAGATGTAGAGGATCAAATTTCTACCTGGATGTTTCCCCACATAATTAATAAGGGTGTTGCATCCAAAGTAGCCCGGACAAATCCATAAAATCCACTGCTCCTCAGTCATATGAACACACACACTGGATTTTTGGTTTTTTTAAAAAATAGTGTTACCAAATGTTGACTGCAAAACCGAAGCAACCATTAAATGTTAGCAGACACACATAGAAAACTAATTCTTTCCTTCCTCCCTCACAGTGATCATCCAGACTTTTTCAGATTAGATCTGTTAAACCTACCATTCAATTAGTGTCTCATACAATGATGGGAGAAAAGTCAGCAACATAAAAAAGGCAGACAAATGATGTTTCCATCAGAGGATGGAGATGAACAAGAGCAAACGTTATAAAATCCAGACTGTCCAGCATCATTCCATGGCCAGCCTAATCTTGCAACCCACAGGTTAAAGCCAAATAAGCCCCAATATGATATGGGGGAAATAGTAGATTAATGGTCCTATGTTTGTTACCTTGAGCTACTGAATGAAAGATAGGATATAAATAAAAGTTTAATGCAGCCATACTGCATTAAAGTAGTTTATATCTGGACACCAAATTTATTAATGCTAATACTATTTTTACTGTGAGGTTAGAGTAACAGAATCTTTTATTTGATTTGATTTGATTTGATTTGATTTGATTTGATTTGATTTGTCAATTGCTTACAAGATAATAGGTATAAGTATAAACATAGTTATGAATACATGGATACATATAAGAAAAATAAAAAGAAACAATAGGACAGGGACGGCAGACACATTGGTGCGCTTATGCACGCTCCATACAGACTTCTTAGGAAAGGGGTGAGGTCAATAGTAAACAGTCTAAGGTTAAAGTTTTTGGGGTTTGGGGAAGAAACCACAGAGTCAGGTAGAGTGTTCCAGACATGGACCACTCTGTTGCTGAAGTTGTATTTCCTGCAATCAAGTTTGGTGCGGTTAACCATGAGTTTGTATCTATTGTGTGCTCTTGTATTGTTATGGTTGAAGCTGAGGTATTCTTGCAGGTCTGAATGTGTTTTTACTTTACGTTTAGGAGAATTGGGAAGGATCTTTCTCAAATCACACTCCTACTTTGGATTCGGATTTCTCTTATCTGACCTTTGCCTTCTATGTGACTCTTCTTCCTGCTCCTCAAGGTTATTCTCATAGCCTATTATGCATACCATCTGGGACAATATGACAACTGTAATCCAACAGATCTGGGGAGCACCAATTTGGAGGAGATTCACTCAATGAATACAGACACCATAAGGCAATGAAATCCCTGGGTTGAAGAGAGATCTAATGGGTTGGAATGATGAATCAAGGTGGAAACATCTCAATTTTTTTTTTGCACATGTGTCATGATGGCATGTTATTTTTTTACACATCTCATGTCATCAAATATATATCTGAAAGAGTTAGAGCTTTGGTGCAACATTACTTTCATCATAATCCCAGGGTCCCTCTAGGAAACATACTTACTTAAATATACTTACATTTAATTTCAGCAGCTGGGTTTTTTATGTATCAATCTCCAGATGTTTTACAGGATTACATTTTCCAATTTTTTTTGGCTGGGCACATCTGGAACCTAATGCATCTCTGAAAACAAGCTGCATGGGTAAAATACATTTGGATCCCAAGCACTTGTATCCTTCAGCACAAGTTCAATAGGCCTATCACAGAACCAGGAAGACTTCTTGTGGCTCAGCTGGAGAAGCTGTCTTCACAATTCTCTATTGCCCCAATATCTGTCTCTTCTACTGCTTAGTATTCTAAAGACACCCTGTGCCCCGGGACTCACTTGAAGTTGTTATGCCTCAATGTGATGATCCTGGTGCTTGAAATTTTAAAATGAATTAATTATTATGTATAAATTATGGAGAGAGAAAAAGAGAGGGAGAGAGATTAATTGAGCCATATTTCAGTCAAATGATTGTCGTGGAAGCCATGAATGCTGACAGCATTGTGGGATAATTTATAAACAGCACAAGACCTCTGGGGCAGGAATACAGCCATTTTAATTAATTGTTCCATGTTTTTCTTAACAACAGACAGAGGAAAGGAATCAAAACAAGGGTGCTTTTTTTTTGGGACCAAAGGATGTTATATATGTGGTAATAATAGAAACAGCTGGAGCTGTTTCATTCAAATGTCAGAATGAAAAGCTAGGGAGAGAGAGAGAGAGTCAGAAAGAGGGAGAGATGACAACTGATGCAAGAAGATTAAGGTTTTAATGTTATTGACAGAGAAGAAGAAATATGGTAATATAAGTAACACAGGGTGAAATCATTTCCACACAAGAATAATCAATGAGGAAATTATCTTCTCTATAGGTCAGTGGAAAAGAAATATATGTCAAACCTTTTAAAAAATACAGTGTCGAGTCAAAGTTGCATGTGTATTTTAAAATGCAAGAAGGGGCATTTAGAACAGAACACAGACACCAAAATCAATGCATAAATTCCTGCCTAACCCCAAATGTGAATTATCTGTAGTGGGGCAGTTGCTTGCGCTAATCCAAAATGTAGGCCAAATAATAGAATAGAATAGAATTCTTTATTGGCCAAGTGTGATTGGACACACAAGGAATTCGTCTTTAAAGAATTATTAAAATAGCTGCAGTTATGGCTAAGACATGGGTCAGGGTCCAAAAAATCATGAAATGAAGACAGAAAATGTAAGAACACTGCAGACTTTGTTTGAGCTGTTTATTCATTTCTGAAACAGATACCTCAGGAAAATGCCACATGATAAATGGCTGTGAATGAAAGAGGCATTTACGAATATGACGTGAGGTCAGATGTTCAAATTTCAAAATTCCACTGGGCTAGTAGATTGTGCTTTGGATCTCAGCCAGATGTGTTTTTTTTAAAAAAAAAAACATCAATTCACTTTGTTTCAATCCACTGGCTTTCTTCCAAGACTTCTGATAAAATATTCCCACATAATCTGTGATAGACTGAGCTAAACAGCCAGACGGCTATGATAGGAAGTTACTTAACCTCCTGGTTAGCTGGAAATGGGTTCCTTCTTTCTTCTCTCCCTCTCTTCCCACTTTGGGGGATTGTTTATTTGTTTGACTGGAACTGCAAAATGAAGAGAGGGAGGCATTGCCAAAGGCTTGTCAAGCTTTCATCTTAAAAAAGGGGCACAACTATACAAATCTGAAAGACAATAAGACCTGACAGTAAAAGATGAATGCCTTCATATTTCAAATCAAGCCCTCCTGTGGCTTCTTCTTGTTAACAGAATCAGCTGAGCAGAATAAATAAATTGGAATCTCAGCATATCAGATCTGCGGGCCTTTACACAAATAAATTGGCATTAAACAGCTAGAATTCTTATTTTGTAAATGAGCAGAGTACCAGATTAGGTAGAGCTGCTTCCTAGCAGGAAACACAAACTAAGCACATATGTGATTGGGCCTTCCTTCAGGTCCTGGGGGAACATTTTGTGATTAAAGGTTAAATCCTTACTTTCCAAGCTTGGTGTGAATCTTCTTTTCAATCAATTTTGGGAAGACTTGAAAACAATGCATCAAGTTTTGGACACTTATTCTGAAATCATGAAAAATTGGATCTGAAATCAGGAATATTCATAAAAGCTCAGCTCACATGATTCCATGATATTTTCTTAGACTAGGTTTTATTGCTTATTACGATTTTATTGCTTATGATTCAACTTATGTATATATTGAGAATGCTGATGAAAGTTAGGTCACTGGTACAGAAATGAGATGATTTAATGGTTGGTAAATTGCAAGCAAATATCCAGAATGAAGAGCAAAAAAGAGTTATATTTTGTTGATAAAAACAGCTATTGATCCTCTGATCACAACTTTAAAATGGAGAATTTTCAGGGTGTCTGATATTCTGCCTACAGAGTAAGAAAGATAACCTTGATAGAAATACTATATGTTTCATCTAGGGGTGTCAAACTCAGAGCATCATGGCAGCATCACATGATGTATCGGACATTTTTCCCCTTCGCTAAACCGGACAGGGTGGCACCAGCATGTGATACATCTGACCCTCAGGCCACGAGTTTGACATCCCTGATCTAGACAAAGAAAGCTGAAACATTTTTAATCCTGGGAAACAAGATATACCAAAAACTGGGCCCAAATTATCTGTGATTGGGCTTGTGTGCATGTGTAAAAAGGTAAAGGTTCCTCTTGCACATACGTGCTAGTCATTTCCAGCTCTAGGGGGAGGTGCTCATCTCTGTTACAAAACTGAAGAGCCAGCACTGTCTGAAGACATCTTTGTGGTCATGTGGCCGGCATGACTAAACACAGAAGGTGCATGGAAAGCTGTTACCTTCCCATCAAAGTGGTCCCTATTTTTCTACTTGCATTTTTACATGCTTTCAAACTGCTAGGTTGGCAGAAGCTAGGATGAGTAACGGGAGCCCACTCCATTACACAGCACTAGGGATTCGAACCAACAAGCTGCTGACCTTTCTGATCGACAAGCTCAGCATCTTAGCCACTGAGCCACCGCGTATATATATATATATATATATATATATATATATATATATATAT
Organism: Bungarus multicinctus; assembly: GCA_023653725.1. NCBI lineage: Eukaryota > Metazoa > Chordata > Lepidosauria > Squamata > Elapidae > Bungarus > Bungarus multicinctus. The sequence goes on along the minus strand of CM042842.1, from coordinate 54,455,663 downwards.
ATATATATATATATACATATATATATCTTTGGTTCTTCGGGTTTTCTCCCGCGTAGAGTTGGAAATATCTAGGCGACGTTTCGATGAAGTCTCATTCATCATCTTCAGGCTTGTGTCTTCGGCCTTGTGCTTCTCAGAGTGATGTGAGCTTGCAGCTGCTTCTTCCTTTTAACTACTAGTGGGGGTGTGACTTGATTGGGTGGGGGCTTGGCTGTGTTCTGATTGGGTGGGGGTTGGCTGTGTTCTGATTGGCTGGGGGTGTGTTCTGTTCTGGTGGGGGTTTGGTTGTACTCCGGTTAGTCTCAGTTGCTGGGGGATTTGAGCTGGTGAGCTGTGATCCTATTGTTTGGCTTCGCGTTCGTGGTCGTGCCACATCTTCATGGTGGGCATCAGTTCCCTTCATGTATGGGTTGGGGGGGTTTGAAGCAGGTAGTGATGCAGCTGTGGTACGGCTTCTGGTCCGTGGTCATGTTCGTGAAGCTTCTGGTCCATGGTCGTGAAGCACTACCTGCTTCAGGTCCGTGGTCGTGAAGCACTACCTGCTTCAAACCCCCCAACCCATACATGAAGCTATAATTGTGCTATAATCTCCTGGATCATAATGACCTGGGTAATGGTCTGTGTGATGACCTTCTGAGTTTTAATCTTCTGACCTCCTGGGTCTTGTATAGTAATCTCCTGGGTCGTTGGCTGTGTTGCAACATCCTGAGGTTTTGTGGTGTAGCCTCCTGAGTTCTGTGATGTAATATCCTGAGCGGGTGGCTGTGATGTAATGTTCCAGTTTTGCTTTGGCTCCGAGTTTGAGGCCTGGCTATGTGTTCATGGCATGTGTCAGTTTGCTTGGTTTGGGTGTCTGGGTGTGTGGCAGCTGGTGATGCAACCGTGGTCTGGTTTCTGGATGGTGGTTGCCTTTCATCTATGGGGTGGGTTTGGGTTTGGGTTTGAGTCTGGTGAGGGAGATTAGTGGTGGCATCCTGTGTTGTTTTGGGTCCAGTGTTGGTTTTCGTGGCTGGGACTCATTTGTTGATAAGGGCTAGTTTCCAAATGTCTGGTAGGCAGGAGGCATCATCCCGTTTGTTCATGTTATGGGGGTGTTTCTCTACTTCGATGGCTTCCCTGATTATTCTCTTGTTGAAGTGTTCAGTATTGGATCATGATATATGTTTTCGTAGATTTTCACGGGTACAGGTATGCAGGTCTTGGTGTGTTCTGGTCTTTTCCCATGTAAGATTGAGACTATCTGGGCAACAAATTGACAAGATCCCACTTGCCATCTTCAGGCTGGTGCTTTCAGCTTCGTGCTTGTACGAGCAAAGTGTGTTCAGAGCTGCCATCGCCCTATATATACTGGTGGGGAGGTTGGCTGTGTTGTCATTTCTTGATTGGTTGATGGTTGATCTGCAAACATCAACTCCATCAACCTATCAAGAAATGACAACACAGCCAACCTCCCCACCTTCATATATTTTAAAGTACTCCTTTACTCCCTATATACTTGCAAACCCAGCTTTGTATAACCTGATTCTAAAACTTTTAATCAAAATACCATGAAAAATGTGCAACTGTGGATTAGCCAATTGTTAAAATTAAAATATAGAAAATATACAAAAATTTCCAGGATGATCTTACCCTGTGGATGGGCTTATTCACTGGTATATACAGTAATTTTAGGAAGTGGCTCAGGCAGACACCTCCCTAATTTATTGGATTATAAGAAGGAGGGAAAAGGTACTGCACAATCAGATTACAAGCTTCTGTTATTATGGTCAGTCTCAATCAAAGTAGTTCTAATCTTTCTGTGAGGTTGATTTCCTGGTATGATCTACCTAGTGAGATAAAATCAGGTTGCTCCAAGAGTTAACTAATCTCTGGAGATTAAGATTGAAGACATGCATTGTTCACAGCCATATGATATACAATCTGTGCTAGACAGAATAAATTAAAGGATCTAAAGACATGTCATAGAGGTAATGGGGCAGAATAATATCACTCCTTAATTTCTTTTCTTGTGCTCTTCTGTGCTGTACACTGTATTATATAGTTCTTAGTGGATGATAAAATGGACTCTATAATCTGTTTAATAACATTTAATCAGCTTTCATGCATGCTGTTTAGATGATGTATTGATAAAACAAGCTTTTTATGAATAACCAAAATATTATATGATGAACAAGCTTTGGGGTTTTTCAGAACTAGATGTTAGCCAGCATGCTAGATGGGAAACAAAGTGGGACTAGAGAAAGAAAGGAAAAAATGACTTGATGTAGCTACAATACTTTTAATCCCACTGGTTTGCAAAAACAAAAGAAAAGTGATTATGCTGCAGAGCGATTAGATCAGATCGCGCTTCTGTGGGAATGTCCATAAGCAGTGTTTGACATTTGTTTAATCTACGTACTATAACAGACACTGACTTAATTAATTTTCATTTGTTCTCCTTTCATCTGATCAAGTCACTATTTCCTATAAATCATAAAAACCCAGTGAAAGCTTTGCCTCAGACCTAAATTAAGAATAAATGTTTTTTTAAATGGGAAATATGACATGTACTCTTTGTGTTCCATGTCAACAACATCTGTAATTTCTGACAAAGAGCGAGGGCCTTGGGGGTAATTGTACGTAGCTCTATCCCTCTACCCCTGCATTGGAAAAGACAGAGATTTATGTCCTGGTATTATTTTAAATATTAAATACCATTCAAATTTTAGATTGCATTTCTGTCTGGTACATTCCACTGAAATCAGCAAGAGTCAATCAACATGCACAGAAGTGCACTATCAATAATTACTTAAAATTCTAGAATTAATCTGCTCTTCAGTCAAAAGGTTCATATATTCTCATCATTTTCTGCTTTCTATTTGTCTGTAGCTGTTACCCCTTTCATGACCAAAAGTGTGTTTTCCCACTTAACAGGAAACTACATCATTAAAAAAAATTCATATGCTATTGGCATTTGTAATATTGACTGGGTTCACATTTAGGTTTTCATATCATGATTTATTGAATCCAGGTTGGAGGTCCAAATCCAAAGGTAGTGACTTTTCAACATCTCGTGATCTAATTACCACAAAGCAGTTTGTAGAAGATAGATAGCTAAAGATTACTATCTGTCTTGTCTTTGTCTATCACTTTGATTGTTCTTTCTCTAAGTGGTTGATGATCTGATGTCCTTTCTTTTGCTTTTGTTCCAGGCACATACAGTACATGCAGACCACATATTCCTTGATTCTGTTCTTGTACTACTTTTTTTTTAACCTTTTGGTAAAATAAATTTCTTCAGTTATCGTTATAAAACCAGCTTCACTAGTCATTGTTTAGATGAGACTTCTGTTGTCAACATTCAGAAGTGCACACAGAATGCTTCAATCTTCAATGTTTTGTGCATTTTATTTATTTAATTTCTATAGCTACCCATTGCAGACAAGTGAGTCTGGGTTGGGTACAATCATAAAAACAATGAAAAACAATTACAATATAGATATCAATATTGCTAGGCAATGGAGCCATTCACACACTCATGGTCCAAGGCCCAGCTATCTAGCTAGGTCTTCAAGGCTTTACAAAAGGCCAACCAGTCTGGATCACCTTAATCTCTTAAAGGAAGATGCTCTAGAGCGGCAGTCGCCAACCAGTGGGCCAGGAAAATTTTTTGGTGGGCTGCAAGAAATGTCACCCCCAGAGCACCCCCAAAGCAACTAATCCAGGCTGTGCAGAAACACAAGGCAGGAACCCTTCCCACCCACTCACTCCTTACCTGGCAAACTTGCCTGCTAAATTGCTATTTTTCCTTTTTTTCCCCATCAGCTGTTCTGCTGTGCCGGGAGATTTAGATTATCTAGGAAGGAGGAAATGGTTGGATTTCTTACTTTCTAGCTAATCTTTAGATCTTCGGCTCTTGCTTTTAAGCACAGCCGAACCTCCCTTAGGACGGAAGGTTCTATTATTCAGTGCAGACTCATGACAAGCAAATTTTATGTGACAGACTCAGGCAGCTGATGTCAGGTAAATAGATCACTGAATGATTCTGTGAGCAACTCAATCTGCCTGCCTGCTTTGCCTGATTTTGGCTAAATGTTTGTCTTTTTTTATTAAAAAAAATCAATATTTACATACATGGTGTGTTGTGAGTTAATTTTATGAGTTTGCTTGCTAGCAAATTTTATGTGACAAACTGAGCTAGCTGATGGCAGATAGATCTCTGAATGAATCTGTGATTCTGTGAGCAACTCAATCTGCCTGCCTGCTTTGCCTGATTTTGAGTAAAAGTTCCTCTTTTTTAATAAAAAAATCAATATTTATATAAATATAATATTTATATACAAGCCATGCCCATCCAGTCACATGACCACCAAGCCACACCCACAAATTAAGCCACGCCCACAGAACCGGTTAGTGGTCCCTGGGATTTAAAATTATGAGTTTGGTGGTCCCTGAGGTCCAAAAGGTTGGCAACCCTTGCTCTAGAGGACAGGTACAAGAATGAAGGTACATTTCCTAGTTTCCACCAGCTGACATTTCTTGATTGATGGGACCCATAACATGTCCAACTGCTGGATGGGCAGAAACAACTGGGAGGAGACACTTCCTCAGTAACCCAGTCTCAAGCCATGGAGAATATTAAAAGTGGCAACCAGCACCTTTAATTACACCCAGAAACACGATTACAATCGAGGCAGCTCATGCAGTAGGGTCTTATGTGTGCCGAACAACAAGCATCATTTATGAATTACATAGTTATATTGTGCACCATCTGAAGCTTCCAAATGCTTTTCAAAGGCAGCTCCATGTACAGCACCTTCCACTGATGCAGACTAAAGGTCATGAAGCAAAGCCTCCCAGTCCAAGAAAGGGCACAACCGGCACATGATCCAAAGGTGTTGGGTTCATGCATTATACCAGGGGTAGGATTCAACTGGTGTAATAACCGGTTCAGTGAGCACATGCACATGCACAGCATTGAAAATCATCTTCTGCAAGCCTTTTATCTTCTCCTTCTATGCAAAATCATCTTCTCCACAAAGCAGCTGTGGTTGAAAAAGCAGGAAATAAAGGACAGCCTAGAGCCCGAATGGGGGAGTGGCCCAAACAGAAGAACAGAAGATTGTCGGAGCAAACTGGTTCTCTCAGCTGACCTTCGGAGCTACCGGTTCGGTAGAATTGGACCAGACTGGTAGAGTCCCACCTCTGGATTATACTGAGTCTTGCTAATCTGTTCAATCCAAAATGGCTGTGTTTTCCAACATAGTTATATAAACAAGTCAGATAATGTTTTAGCACAATAGGTAAATTCAATCAATGAGTCTGAGGAATTCTGGTCAAATTGTTACACAGCCTTGAGCATTCATAATAGCAAGATCTTAACTTCCAGCTAAACCCCGATTGCTTCTAAAGAGAACAGCCACAGATGGATAAGTATAACTTGTGTTAATTATATAAAGTGTGTCTATCTTTCTTTCATTTTTTTTTATTCCAAAATAAAGATACAGAAGTGGACTGGGAATATCCTGCCTGGAGAGCAGAAGTTTAATTTTTCAACTCCTTCTCCCTCCGAACCTCTCATGAGAGATTCTATTGGCAGCCATACGATCTTTTCAATACAGCTGGGATTTTATGGATGCAAAGAAAACAAGAGGAAAATGTTCCTCATAAACCTTCACTACAGGGGCCAAAACGAAGTATTAAGCTAGCGAGCTTAATCTTTTAATTAAATGTAAGCATTATTATTCAGCCTTTGTACTCACTTTGATTTCTGTTAGCTGTCTCATATGGAGACAACTCTATTGCTGTTGACCTTGAGACTTCGTTCCTGAACACACTTATGTTGAAGCAACTTTGAATGAAGTCCATGGCACTTTCTTTCAAGTTAGCATGTTGACAATCGATGTGTTATTCATTTCTAGTCTGATAGGAATTTACTGGGTAATTAAAATATGATGATTCTCCTTCCCTTTATCTTGTAGTTTAAATAGCAAGAAAAATATGCACTTAGGCTATAAAAGCCCAAAAGAAAATTAGCTGAGCTTTATTCGAAATGGATGCTTTTAATTGCAATGTCAAATTTTAAATAAGGTTCAATGGAGTATTAAGAATCTTAAGTATTAAGACTATTTACTGGACAATCAATCTGAAAATGATCAGCTTTGCATTTGTCTGATAATCTGCCTTCCCCACCCTCCACCCATCTCTATAATTTATTTATAAAGTTTCAAGTTTATTCATTTTTACATTATATTGTACCAGCTTGCAATCTATAGAATAAGAATTTACCATGATCTATGTAAGCTTATAGCCTATCTTGCATTTTTTCCTCTGATCTCTCTGTAATAGCAAATATTTCCTCCACTATAGATTTGAGACGTGACAAAACAAAACAAAATGAGGGAAAGACTTCAACCTCCTATGACTAACTCTTCTCCCCTTTTATTGGTGTGAATGTGTTTGAATTGTTATGCTTGTTCTTCATGGACTATCCTACCATTTTTCAGACCTGATTCTGGAGCAAATCTCTTCATCCTAAACCATAGTGAGTCTTGCAATAAATTGTGCATGCCATAGGAAATGATTCAAGAAAAGTCAGTTTGCAAAAAGTGGATCTTAAATGTAACTTCCTTCAATGGTGGAGGCAGGAAACCTCTGTATGTCAATTGTTCAATAGCTTGAGTTGTAGTATTAATTGCATGCATGTTGAGTTGCATTAATTGTATGCACGGCCATTTCCATGGCCATTTTAAGTACAAAATGTTTCATTAAATAGAAATTTAAGCCAATCAAAACAATTGTCTTCTGTTCTTATGGAAAGAAATGGTCCATCAGGACAAGATCAATAATGCAGGTAGACCTCACTTAGAGACCACAATTGGGACTAGCAACTTCATTGCTAAGTGCCACAGTCAGTCACTATGTAGAAAATCTAAGCTTACCACATTATTTTCCATTTGGCTGTTAAGTGAGACATCATGTAATTGCAATTTGCAATTTTACTCCATTTTCTCTGTTAGTGATGGATACTGGTTGTAAAGCACATGAATGGTAATTGTAAATCCACAGGACACTGCAACAGTCATAAATTTTAGGATTCGTCACAAAGCTTTTTTTTTACACCACTGTATTTTTTTTAATCAACTCCAATCAACCCAGAGGAGCATGATTAGGACTACAAGATTTGGGCTGCAGAAATCTGGATCACCACTAGATGGGAACAAAAAAAATAGAAAATCCTAAGTCTCTGATGTCATCTAGTGATTGTCCAGATTTCTGCAGCCCAGAGCTTGTAGTTTTAGATATGTTTAATATCAAGGGATAGAAGGAGATGTAGAACATCTGGAAGAAAATGGTTTCTTTATCCTGGGCTAATAGGATCCCATAAATATGCAATCTTAACAGTCTTGCAACGCATTTTTCAAAAATAGGCCCTTTCTTCAGCTTAGATCCCTTTGGGTGTATGGCCTTCAAGTTGTAGAATTCTCAGTAATGGCCATAAGAACTGAGAAGTTTTAGGAGCTGGTACAAGCTCACTTTAAAGAATGCTGGTTTGGAGCATCTTGCAATAATCTAATCTTTAAATATAGTAAACAGTTTGATACTTGTAAAGTCTGACACGAATGCTGTCACATCTACATTTTCTCCACACTATGCATAACATTATCAATGTCTGTCATCAAGTATCGCCTCTCACCAAGTGTATTTTTCCCCGAATCAAACAAAAAACAAAGCTAGTTATTTTACCTTTGGCTCATGGGAGAACTCCTCTAGCAAGCTGATCATCATATGTGTTTTTTATTGACATTTTTTCCCCCAGCTCTGTCATTTCTTTTTCAGATGATGTGATCAGAGGAAGTATCCCAGTTGTGACTGCATCACAGATTTATCTAAAGGCATTGCCATACTGGTCATGTTTTCAAATCTCCAGAATAGATGTTTAGACAAATTTTAGCACATCTATCTCAGTTTTATATCTCTGTGTTGCACATGTTTTGAAGGCAAAGGTGTTCTTGCAATCTGGAGAGAACATCTTTTAGTGAAAGCTTTTAACCTGCTGGGCTATGTAACTCATGCAAAATTCTTTTTCAGCTGCTCCTTTTGATTCAGGATGCAGTGCTTTTTCAGCTTTATAAAACAAGGATATCAACAAAGTGTGGTGTGCTTTAGGCCTCTTCAGATATTACAGAACTGGAAAATGCTGTTCATCAACATCTGCTTTTAGCATCTGGAAAACAGCTAATAAAAGGGATGAATAGAGAAAAACTACATAGAATAGAGAAAATACAGCATGTGTGTATATGTATTATGTATCTATGTATTTATATGTGTATACATACATACACACATATGTATTGTCTGTGTACAGTATGTGTGTGTATACACACACACACACACACACACACACACACACATATATATATATATATATATATATAATATTTAAAGAAATAGAACTTTAGAATCCAAATCTTCAAGTAGCTAAAAGCCTTTTCAAAGATTGATCATAAAAGCATTTCCTAATTTTAATGCAGATACCATCTTATCTGCAAAAACCCTGACAGCTCCTAGATGTCAGCAAAGGATAACTATTTAGCCCTTCTGTTTATTGTTATCTAGGGATGATCTGAATTTGTTGCAGCCTAGGTAACAGATAACAGGTAATCAGAGTTGGAAGGGACCTTATAGGCCATCTAGTCCAACCCCCTACCCAAGCAGGAGATCCTATACCATTTCTGACAAATGGCAGTCCAATCTCTTCTTGAAAGTCTCAAGTGATGGTGGTCCCACAACTTCCGAGGGCAAGCTGTTCCATTGGTTGATTGTTGTCACTGACAGAAAGTTTCTCCTTGTTTCCAGGTTAAATCTCTCCTTGTTCAGTTTCCATCCATTATTCCTTGTCTGGCCTACAGGTGCTTTAGAAAATAGCTTGACTCCCTCCTCTCTGTGGCAGCCCCTTAAATATTGGAAGACTGCTATCATGTCTCCCCTGGTCCTTCTCTTTACTAGACTAGCTATGCCCAGTTCCTCAACTGTTCATTGTAATGTTTTAGTCTCCAGTCCCCTAATCATCTTGGTTGTTCTTCTCTGTACTTTTTCTAGAGTCTCAACATCTTTTTTATAATGTGATGAAGAAAACTGGATGCAGTACTCTGGATGTTGTCTTACTAAGGCTTTATAGAGTGGTATTAGTACCTCACTTGATCTTGATTGTATCCCTCTGTTAATGCAACTTAGGATTGCATTAGCTTTTTTGGCTACTGCTGCCCACTGCTGGCTCATATTTAGCTGGCTGTCCACTAAGACTCCAAGATCCCTCTCACAGTTACTGCTATTAGTCTGGTTTCACCCAGTCTATATAGTAGCACCTAACTTTTATAAACCATTTATCATCAATGTGATCCATTGTTACCCATAATGTGGTTCTTTCTTCCTCTATTAATATGTTGCATATCTTCTGGACAGCTCCCATGAAAACTGCTGCTATATTCTGCTGGAGAAACACCTTTCTGCACTCCATCCTTGTTATTCCTTCATAAATCATAATCTGTCAGATGTCTGCAAAATCAGAGGTAGATTTCTGCATAATTATTTATTTATTTATTTCTTCTCTTCTGTATGGACGATACAGCAGTCGTTTTATGCATTCTGACTGGACTTTAAGCCTATTAATTCAATTCAGCAAAGTAAGTAAAATCGTCTTAAATTACCAAAAATCAAAAGTGCTGGTATTTGCAAGAAAACCAAAGCAGGGCAGTTCGATAATAAAAAGAAAGTAAAACCAAACAGGTGCTTTAAAATCCTGGTTACGTTATTGCTTTAACACTTCATGAAAATAATTAATACTGGCAGCTGTAACATTGTTTGAAGCTAAAATCTTTGCCCAGTTTTTATACAGAGTACAGGAAGGACCTTATATGAAGGGGGAAAAAACCTTGAACAAAAATGTGAAGGCCCATAATTGTGGCTCCAAATGAATCCAACTGAATCTCAAGATAGAAATGCCCCCAAATAGGGCATGGTTGTTAGATATGATATATATTCTGATTGAAGAAGCTCCTTCCTTGGATGCTGAAGGCATATTCTACAAGAGACCCATTTACTTCCAAAACTAAAAGTTTTGGCTCTAATTATCACAATCCATGACATCCATCAATAAACTCAGATTGATATGAAAAGTGTATGATTTAGTTTCCTGTTTCCCAATTAAAAATAGGCTTTAAATAATTCCTAAGATATAGTGAAATTCCTATTACTAAAGGACTTATAGCACTACAGAATGGGCTGCTAGTGTATTTCCAGTTACTATTTTAACTGCCAAATTGAATGTTGAAGTAAAAAAAAATGCTGATAACCTAATCTTTCATTAAATTAAGACTTCTGGTGTTGTCATTATGTAGAATACACAATGAAAAATATGTAAGCAGTCTTTGGAAAGAGACTACCTTGTAACCAGCACACTCAAAAAGCCTTTCAATTTTATTGACTTTAATGACATGCAAAGCTGTCCCTTTATGCCCTTATAGCGTCTTAGAGAAGATGTGTGTTAGTAAGAAATAGATCACATTTGCCTGCATGTTTAATTGGAAGGCAAGCATTTGTACCATCAAGAGCAACAACGATTTCTGCAACACAAGGCTGCTGTGGTATGATTTTTCTGTGTTTTATTACTTTATATATAACTGAATAATTGAAATCAGCATTCCCTCTCTTTCTTCCTCTCTAAATCTATCACATGCAAGAGGCTGTCGGGGTATGTGTTAATTACATATGAGGCTGACATTTCAAGCATATTCTCATTATTTGCAACCCAGTACTGAAAGAGAACCCTTTGGGGATTGGAAACGAAGTGGCTTTAACCATACCTTCACCAAAGACTCTACAATCCTGTGCTACAGATATTCTCTTCTATTGCCCCGAATCCCAATGCTAGAATTAGTTGTTTCAAGGGTGCCTTCTTGACAATTGTTAGTAGGGAAAAGGTGATGGGTGCTAATAAAATGGCAGCTGTGTCTCCCTATGCATTCTGGAACAACCCACAGAATACAGTCACAGACCCAGGCTATAAAAATCTCATGGTACCCAAAAGGAAGTAACAAGCTACAAAAAGCTCTTTCTCTCTGCTGCCACCTAATGGTTTCCAGTTTTTTTGCAACCCAGATCTGGAAATCTTAGCCCAAGGCCTTTTCCTGATTTGCCATTTAAAACCCCAGCTATGTCCCAAAATTTCTTAGACCTCTTATCTTAAAATATTAGTCCATTAATAAGGAAGTAAACCAATTAAAATATCCAGAGTGTACTCAACTGTAGGACTTCTATAGTTTGTTTACAGTTCCAGAATTAATACATTTATTTAGCTCTTCCTTCCTTTTTAAAGATCTCTTTTGATGCCAAAATCACTGAGCATACACTTTAGATTCCTAAATGTTCATAATTGTTCATAATTATTTGAATGGGAATGTGCTATTTCATCTGTGAAAGTTTCGATTGTTTCCCAAGTAGCATTTGTAGGCGACATGTTCAGTTGTGTATTTAATTGACTCTTCAATTATTCAGCCTTTACCTGCTTTTTTTAATGTACTACATTGAATCCATTCCAAAACAGCTTTTCTTTCTTCTTTTTTCTTTTGAGAATTTTAACATGAATAGAGCAAACTCTCATTTTTTACTTTATGGATGTATATTGTACATAAAACGGGGAGCAGGAACCTCAAAATTCTTACTGAGGAGCTGCTTTTTATCCAGACAATACACAATACACATACACAAAAAGGACAAGGACAGGAAATATTTAAGCTGACTAGATTGCCTTTAACTAAACATGGAAAGGCTTCAAACTGAGTAGAAAACTGCTGGCATATTCTCATTTGATTCTATCCATTCTGACCTCCAAGCCTTTGGCCCTCCAGGTAAATTACCGTAGTTTTTTATGTATAAGACACCCCCATGTATAGGACCCTCCCCTTTTCTTACCCAAATTCAGAAGTCAATATTTTAAACATTAAATAGAAGATATTTATTTTGCAGAGTAAGACATTTGCTTACTGGTACCAGTATTTTTTTGTTTTCTGACATTTTTATGGGCTCAGAACATTCCGACATTACGCTCCCTGTCGCATCTGGGCACTGGCTTCACGCTCTCCACAGCATCAGCTGACTTCAGTTACATGGTTGGAGGAAACCTGTTAGCTTGTCTCTGCAATTGGAAGTTTCACTTGTGAGGTAGTTTGCAGAGATAAGGTATCGGCAGTTTCGCAACTGCAGTTCTCCTCCCAACCCCTCATATATAAGACACCCCTCCATTTTTAGGTAAATATTTTAGAGGAAAAAGTATCATCTTACACATGGAAAAATACAGTATATAGCTGCCCTTAATAAATAAAGTTATTTGGTAGCGTAATGGATACTTTGGCAGTGGCACCCTTTTCCCCTTCCTTCTGAGAAATGAACGTTTCCCATTAAAATCCGTATAATATTGTTTATGGTCCCTGGGATCCACTGCATCACTCAGAAGTGTATCTTATTACAAACGTGTATTATATAATATTTGAAAGGGATATGATAGTAGCCTAAGGATTTTAAAATGATATTTGTACTGTCAATCACATGGTAGAAAGAAAGTACTTATTCTTGGAAACTAAATTATCTTCTTGAAGAAAGCAAGCAGCTCAACATATACGCACACATACACATGAACACATGCACTTGCACGCACACACACACATATGCACATGCACACAAATAAAAGAGCCGATACAAATGCTTGCTGCCCATTTTTTATTAGTAGTAATAATATTACAACGCTCCAGCTAGAAGCTATGGATCAGAATGGATGGTCTTGAATAATTTACCCAGAGGATTGACTTCACTTAACTAAGACATCTCAGCATGCCCTTACTGAAAAATAAAAATTGCACATTTCTTATCCTTCTCTTCAGTTAAAAATATGCCCAAAGGTACATTAGGTTTCTGCATTTATACAAGTGTCTTTAACTGTGAAACAGAAACAACATATTTAGGAGTTTACTATCTTTATTCCCCTAAGCCTTATCTTCTAATCCTAATGGCATATTGCTCCCTATAAGAGAAGAGGAGGAAAAAAACCAATAAATAGTTCAAATCTAAAGACATTCTGCCTATAAAATAAGTTAAAATTGTAACAGGACCTGCAAGGTCATTTTTGTTGGGAAAAGCAATCCTATACTCAGATGATGCTGAGAATGGAGACCTGGAGACATTTGACCAATAGAATAGTCCCTGTAAGCTCTCCACTGACCTATAATGTGGATGAGTATAAATTAGGGTTAGGATGTTCAAAGTAGCCTGGCCACATTCTCACAACCTTTTTCTTATACTTTCCCTTCCTTTAAATCTCTTGTTTGGGATCTGTGGGTTTTTCCTTGAGACATTGGCTTCTCTGTGGAGATGTTCCCAATTCTTTTGGCTATTAATGCAGTATTCCCATTCATTGTATTGCTGTGGAGCCTTGAAATGTTCCTTTTAGTAATCTGGCGGCCAACCAGTCCTTCCCATTCCTTGCCTGTTTTACCTGGGATCAATGGGGAACGAACCACAGAATTATAGTTTGTAGTCTGGGTTTTTTTTCCTCCTTTACTTCTCTGAATGAGGGACTCTGCCCTGCCATCTCATCACAGAGACAAAGTTGATTGTTGATAGTCTGTTTAATGTCTCAAAGCAAAATGCCAGTTAGGATTTGGGGAAGAGAAATGTGGGCAATCTGCTTTATGAGTATTTCATAAAGGGCTGCTTCTACATAATGCTCATTTCTTCTTGTTCCCCAACATTCAGTCTTCTGGCCTCTGAAATGGGTGCAACATGAGATCAAATATAGACCCCAAATTACGCATTCTTTCATCAGAGCGGTGGTTAACCTATTGATTGTGGCTTTATACACGGTGATGATTTGCTATAATTGGGTTTTGAGCCACAATATGTCCCAGAAATAGGCAATATAGGCAAGACAACTGATGCACTCATGGATTTCCCCTCTCCCATTAAGTTCAATGGAAGAGGACATAACAGATCTGGACCGAGAGAAAAACCGCACCTTCTGTGGAAACATGGCCACAGATTGTAGTAGTATGGGATGTAATCAAGGTTGGTTCTCCTCTATTCAACTCCTATCTCTGCTACGCTCTACTCTTTCTGTAGAGGTATCTTCATTAAGAGAACACCTCTGCCTGCAGAGAGCTCTATAGTACAAGAGTTAATATTGCAACATAACTGGTATTTCACCAGATGGCAGCGCTTCCACTAAAGTCTACAGCCCCTCAGCTGAGAGATCTCCAGTATAGGATTGTGCCCTCTGTGCCTCTGCAGCAAAAGTATCATTTTTAGTACAAATTTATTTAGTCATCTAGCAAATGTGGACATTCACGTACCTCTGTAAACAGTTTAATAAGGTTTATTATATTTCTGAGAAATGTTATGTGTTTACAGCAGATTTTTGAGCTACATCTTATATATGGTAATAAATATATAACAATATCTATGTTCAGTTCACACATTTGTACTTGAGGAGAAAAATAAAGCGAATTGCCCATTAATATAATGTTCCTTTTAGTTTCAGGAATGGTCATATTTAGATGTAAACAAAACCGAGCGAGTCATTCCAGATGAACTACACCCAAAACCGGTGGAGGGTTTCATGATGAATTGCAACGGTCCTGGTAGTAAATACCTAGAAAGGGGTTTAAAAGACGAAAACATAAGAATTCAACAGATGTCTTCAATTCAACTAAACAAGTATTCATTAATAAATGATTTATAAGAGGGACATACACTTATGCGATTCAATCATAATATGACCAATCAAATATCAGTATAATAGTTAGTCAGTCAGTTAGTCAATCAGTTTACTTTATTGATTAGCCCTTGGACCATATCAAAGAGCAGAGTTCCAAACACAAATTATTACTAAAATCTGATAAAAACTGTTTAAAATGGAATTGAATAAAATACAATTTAAAATGAAATTGGAATAAAATATGATTTAAAATGAAATTGGAATAAAATGCAATAATTTAATATATAAATAAAATATGATAAAATTATATTTTGGTATCACCCCTACAATCTACCCCAATCATGCTTACTCAGTTAAATAATATTGCCCTTTTACATAAATTATGTACTTTGGAAATGCTTCCCAAATTGGGTAGTTTCAACATTAAAATTTGATAAAGAAATATAATATTTGAAAGTTCATCAAACAATCTTTTTTCTTTGAAATGAATTCATATATATATATATATATATATTATCTGGAATTCATGTTTCTCCCTGGTGCTCAGGCCAGAAATTATGATTTCTGTGGAAAATATATATTTGTAATGCTTAGCACATTATCATCACGCTTCATGTATGCAGTGTGGTACTACCATTTACATACACACTTACTGGAAACATGTAATCATAACACTTCTTTTTCTGATCCATCATATGCCTACGAAACTTTTTAAGATTTAAAAGCAAGTAAAACTTGAGCCATTTAAGAATAGAAGCCTTCCAACCTCAACTTTTCTATTCTATGGTTCTTCATGTTTTCTTTAAAAAGGACAAGCATATTCGGTGTGGTCTTTATGCCGCTTATCCCAAATTATGACAAGGTCAGTGTGAGGGAGGACATAGAATTAAGAGGTAAATCATTTTGTATTGCTTTGGGAATATATTATTGCCTGAATAAACTCTGACCCCAAAACATCAATACCAAATTTTGCTGTATTAGACTAAACTATACCATTACTTAATGAAATTGTGATAGAGTCACCACCTCATTACCATGATTTTAGCAAATCGCTAATTCACCATTCATCAGTGACTCTGATTTATATACTTAAACTGCTGGCAACACCAGCAGAAACAGAACTTGAATAAAAACCTAGAAACAATCATCATAAATTGTCTAATAATCGCCCTTTAATTTATTTCCCATTACTAACGCTGTATAATTACTTGCAGATTATTAGATGCTCTAAAAATGTATAAAAATAACACCTACCCTAAGTGGAAGCTACGTTACAAGTAATGGATTATGCTAGAACTAGTGCATATAATAGAGCACACTGTTTAGAAAACGTTACATCATGTGATGATGAATTCTAAGCACCGTGCTGTAAGAGTCACAATGATTAAATGCCATGAGAGCATATGCTAAAGCCAGGTTGTAGTAATGAAAGGCTTTCCGTGAAAGAGGTGCAAACAAAGACCTGTTTTAGCGGAACGGTGCCTATATTTCAGGTTCCTTTCCTCTCGGATCAAATCCAATGAAGTGTGTAAAATGGCAGAATTCATGCCCTAAGGCTGCACGCAAAGATCATTAAATATGTTCACAGTAGAAAGGACACATTAATTACAGGTTTTGAAGGTTCAGGGGAAATATAAATTAAATAAATAAATAAAGAAGCGAGGAAAGCAGCTTTTTGTGAAGGGCAAGGAAAGAGATGGAGAAGGAATGGAGTATTTTAAAGACACTTCTTATAGTGATAAAAGTCTTTACTATGGCATTTTATCACTCAGAAATGAAGAGAAGAAATTCCTGGACATTTTGACAGGCAATAATGGTTAACTCAACTGTGTAAGTGGCATTTACAGTACTTAATATGAATATGCAAGCTATACTCAAATAATTCTCTGCAATGTAAATCATGAAAAGCAAGAAAGATTTTTGGTCAAAGTAGATTAATGTTAGATCATCAATGAACAAAGATAAAATATTAGCCATGTGTTGTTTGTTTTGTTTTGTTTATTTTGGAGCAACTCACTGTCTGCCAAAAGCTTTTTACGTTTGGCTTTAAGTTACATGACACACGTTACTGAGTACCTAATACACAGTTATAGCAAAGAACTGGACATCGTCATCTATTGCTTTAAAGAATTCTAGAGCCTTTAAAACACTCTCTACTAAGCAAGTATATGTAACTTACAGAAATCAAAGATGGTCATTAATAAAGGTATTAGAAATGCCTCCATGCTTCTAAATTAACAAACCAAGAATGCTAAATATATTATCCACTTCAGCACTTTTAAAATAAAATTAAAAAATCACTGGCTCAATGACAAATTAAACTTCCATTCAGTTTAGAAGAATTAATTCCATATAGATACTATTCTATATATGCTGCTCAGTGGTTAAGACACAAGGCTTATCAGCTGGAAAGTTTGCAGCCCAGGTTCGAGACCCGAGCGCCACACAATGGGGTGAGTTCCCGTCCTTATCCTAATTCCTGCCAACCTAGCAGTTCAAAAGCATGCAAATGTGGGTAAATAAATAGGTACCACTTCGGTGGGAAGGTAACAGCAAACCATGACATCATGCTGGCCACATGACCGCAGAAGTGTCTTTGGACAGTGTTAGCTCAATGTCCTTGAAACAGAGATGAGCATTACCACCTATAGTTGGCAACAACTAATGAAGTAAAATCCACAGGAACTCCTTACCTTACCTTACTATTCTATATATGTTCTGCCCCTCCAAAGAAGCATCTATTAAATATATGTATAGTTAGTCCTCGACTTAAGACCATTTTAGCGACCATCTTAGTTATGAAGATGCTAGAAATTATCCAGTACTCACACTTACAACTGAGTTGCGCACCTACAATTGCTGCAGATCCACAGAGTCATGTGATCAAGGCACTTGTCAATGGGCATGTATTTATATGGGTTGCACCATCTAGGGATCTCATGATGACCTTTTGCAACTTTCCTAGCTGGCTTCCAATAAGCAAATGGGGAAGCTGAAATTGTTTGACCGCTGCATGATTTACTTAACAACCATAGTATTTCACTTAACAAACACAACAAAAAAGATAAAAAGGTTTCGCACAGCTCACTTAATGACTGCCTTGCTTTAGAGCAGAAGTTTCAGGCCCAACAGTGGCTTTAGGTCAAGGACTACCTGTAATGCATTGCTCTAACGGGTTCTGCCCAGAAGCTGCAGCTACTGATTTCTTTTAAATAAAGAATAATCACTTGCAAAATTAAGTTTGCCTTTGCTAATGTGTCAAATGCATTGGAGTAATCCAAATAGGAAGCCTTTGCTCACAGCTATCCATCCAAACAGTCAATTCTTGTTTGGATTACTGCAATGTACTCTACATGGGGCTTGAAGACCATCAAAAGTTGCAACCAATGCAAAATGCAGCAGCATTCAATACCCTATGGCAGTGTCCGTCCCCCCCCCCAACTTTTGGGCACCAGGGACCAGTTCCGTGGAAAAAGGATTTTCTGTAGACCAAAGGAGGCATGGTTTGCAAGCTGCCTGCATCCCATAGATGGGGCTTCACTTGTTTGCGTGGCCCAGTTTCCGGCATGCCGTGGCCCAATACAGGTCCACAGACCGGGGTTGGGGACCCCTACCCTATGGTATACTCAAGTAACACCACTGCTGCATGAATTGCGCTGGCTTTCAATTGCTTTCTGGGTGTAGTTCTGGGTGTAGTGATTAAAGCCCTACATGACACAGAGCCAGATTACTTGTAGAACGCCTCTCTCTCTAAGGGTTTCTGCCTAGATTAGATTGGGGGGAGGTTCCAGATCTTCTCCCTTAAATGTTGCCATCTGATGAAAATCTCAGAGGCATGCCTTCTCAGTGGCTGAGAATACTTTGAATACTGAGAATACTTTGGAACACTTCCCACCAGAGTTCAGAGGAATTGCTTCCTTTCAGCCTTCTGGGATATGTGAAGGCCTGGCTGCTCCCCCAAGCACCAGGCTAGAAGTGGGGGTCAAATTGTGAAGTTGTCTAATCTGGCACCTGGGAGGAAAGGTATGTTTTTAATTACGGATCGTTGTGAGCTGCCTAGAATCTTTGTATGAAATAGATGCCAATTTAAATCGTGTAAATAAATAAAAATGGATTTCAATTGGACTAATTAAAGAGTAGGGGGGAAAGGCTGTCCTAGAAAACATGTATCCAGCTAGGAAAGTTGAAGGACAATTCCTGAGAAAAAGATTTGAAGTCTACTTCATTAAATTACTTTCAGTTTAGACAGGATAGGAGAGTAAGATAGAAAAAATAACAACTGCATTGCAGAGAAGAAATCTATACTATTTTTTTCCAAAAGGCAATCATCTGAGCATAGCTTTGCTATGATGCCTTAATTATGTTCCCAATTAAAAATTAGAATTATAGGTAGTTCTTGATTAATGACTGCCTTTTAAAATAACTGTTCAAAGTTACAACAGTGCTAAAAAAGTAGCTTTATGGCTGGTCCTCGAACTTCTGAATGTTGCAATTACATGACTGCCATTGGCCAACTTCACATCCAGCTTCCAAAAAGCAACATCAATGGAGAAGCCAGCGATAAGTTGCCATTTGTGATCACTGGGTGTTGCACTTCATGATTGTGATGAATTGCTGTGGAACTGATGTGGTAAGTTTGGCGTGGTCATGTAATGTTTCACTTAACAACCACATTGCTTAGAACAGAGTTGCTGGTCCCAATTGCAGTCATTAAGTAAGGACAACTTGTAATATAAGGAGCAGCATTCTGACAAAATCTTCCTAAGCTTTAAATGCTCTCTATAGCTTGTCACAGATGTTTCAATAATCTTTGTTTCAGGAGTCAAGATGTTGAAGCACTTTATGTATAACCCAACCTTCTCTAACTTGGCAAGTCAGTATGACGTGAAAGCAAGTGTGGTGTATCATGAGAGCCACAAAGATCCAGGTTCAAGTTTACTTTCAGCCATGGAAACTCCCTGGGACTTTCAACCTACTTGGTTGGAATTGCTATTGTGAGGATAAAATAAATGGAGACTCTGTGTAGCTACTCACAACTCCTGGAGAAAAGGTAGAACTATAAATCTAAACAAATAAATAAATGGTGCCTTCCAGACATGTTGGACTACAACCCTACCTTATAACAGCTCTCTAGCTTTTCAGGCAAGGATTGTTTCCAGCCTTGATACTAAGGTCTTCTTAACTGAAGATGTTGGCCCTGAATTATGTTGCTTCTCAGCAGTACGGTTCATCTTGGAGATGTCTCCCCATCAAAATCTGGTTCTGATTATTTCAAATTTACTCAACCTGAGGTGGTAATTTTCTTTGGAACCATGTTGTGTATGGAAAAGGAGACAGAAAAAGAATCAAAGGATGAACCTTCCAATCTTATGTGAAAAGCAGATTTGATTAGGGCAGATTTGATTAGGCATCTGTACTTTCCTTGAAGGAAACAAGAGAAGAAGGTTCCTGATGATAATTAATATGAACTTTGAATTGGAGAGTATACATTTTCAGTTCTTTCCAAAGGAAATACTGATGAACAAATGTCTGGGGGTAATTGTTGGAAAGAAATTACACATTCAGAACTGGAAAGTAAGGACTGGAGCATTTCCAAGAAATGCCAGTATAAGAAGGAAAAAAGAAGTT